>OU744277.1:11987500-13187500 GCA_916610125.1 Cheilosia vulpina | reverse complement strand
GGAACTTTTTTAAATAAAAATTTAAATGCAAAACAGCATATTCCATTTTGTTAAATGCATTAAGATGAAATATAGTAAACCTATATAATTAATGGGCTTTTTTTATAACATTTTACAGCTCACAACTGCGTGCAGAACTCCCAAACCATCGTCATCGCCATCGACAACCATGGGGAATAGAACAAAAATGGGGCATTTGAGAGAACGTAAATCTGAAAGGTCAGAAAGGAACAATATTCTAGCTGAATATACAGCAAAGAAGATCTCGATTTTGGAAGCTGCAGAAAAAGCCAAGGAAGATCGATATGAGCGGAAAGAGAAGCTGTTTAGGGAACTGTTTCAGAAATGAAGTAGTTGCAATTTTTTTATTTAGTTCATTTTTATTTTGAAGTTATGTTGGAGTTTTATTTATTAAGTTACCTATGTCCTATTTTTAGAGCTATGAATTCTATTTATTTATTTATTCCTTCGTTTTTTTTGTTTGTTATTTTAGTTTATTTCTTGATCAAAATGTGGAATATTTTTGTTTGTTTTTTATTTATTTAATAAATAATTGATCTTCCAACAAACGTTATCGCCGGGTGCCATTTACATTACTTTGGTTGTTTTCCACTGCTGGAAGATTTTCAGCTTCATATTCTTCATCGAATTCGTCATTGTTATCTGTGCAAATGTTGTGTAATATACATTAATTAATCTTCATTTGTTCGGTAAAATGTAGCAGTCTCCTAAAACGAGATTTTAGTAGACCAAATGAATGCTCCACAATTACTCGCCCAGAAGAATGCAGACTATTAAAACTCCGTTGTGCAGTAGTCAAAGTTCTGTTATCTTTAAACGGCGGAACTAACCAATCTGAAGATGGATATGCAGAATCCCCAAGCAAAAAAGTATTGTTTGGAAAAAGTACATTAATATCGTCGCAAGCATCACTGTAAAGATCCGACCTACGTAAAACTCGGCTGTCATGTAAACTTCCTGGTTCGCCACAAAAGATGTTGATAAATTTTTTGTTAGCATCCACTACGGCCTGAACAGCGATGCTATAAAACCTTTTGCGATTAAAATAGCTCTCCTTGTTGACTATTGGCGCTTTGATTCTAATGTGAGAACCGTCGATACATCCCAAGATTCCGGGCATCTCCGTTTTAGTTTCCATTACTGCTGCGTTTTGTAATGCTTCGTTTTCGGTTGGCCATTTAACAAATTCATGTCCAATTGTTATTAGCCACTGTGTAACTCACCTTACCACGTTCCATGCTGTCGAAATTGATATCCCAAATGAATTGGTAATCTCTCGGAAGGTATTGGTGTTAGCCAAGAAATATATCGATATCCATTTCGGGAGAAGTTTTTGGCAGTCCTCTCCGCGGTGTTCTACTGAACCTCTCTAATAATTTAAAGCGATCTAAAAGCAGAATAAAAACAGAAGTACACATATTTGAGAGTGTAAATTTGCAACATCACATACCGATCAGACCCAGGGATGTTGAGCGATATAGTCCGAAATGCCTTTTAAAGTCCAGATCGCTGTAACTTCAAATTACTTCTTCAAAATCCTGAACTGTTTGATGTACTCCAGTATTCTCGTCATTAAGAAGTGATGAATCTGTGCTTTCCTCTCCAAATATTGATAGTCCTCATAAATTACTTTCGTCGCTTTCATCATCGCTTTCAAAAAGAAACTTTAAATTAAAGAAATTAATTTCAGAATAAGTAATCCATTTAATAAAATACATGCACTTACTGTTATTGTTTTGGGAACCATTTTGTGAAATAAGAGTAGATGCTACAAACGCAGGTTATATTCACTGTAAGTATTCTTACACACATGAATGGATGAATATCTTTGCGGATTTTTTTTTTATTCTCTAAAGTTAAAACAATAAGTTTGTTGAGAAAATAAATTAACTTATAGCTTTAGAGAATTTGAAAAAATAAAAGTAAAAAATTCGCGCGAATTTGAAAAGGTAAGTGTCAAGTTGCAGAGCTGAGATATAGATGTCGCTAAGTGCAGGGAATGAGTTGAACTCGCAGCACAAATGTTGTGCTAAAATATTTTTTTTGGTAAAGTGCGTAAATAAATCAAAAATAAAACATAAATATAAAAAAATAAACAAAACATTTATAAAACAAACAGCTTTAAAATTTGTTTCCAATTTTATTCCACTTACCGGAAGTAAAGCTGGAATTATTTTTAAATAATGACAGATAGAGTGTTCTAAAAATGGACATTTTGTATGGGAAATAACAATATTATTTCGCAAAAAAAACGACCGCGAACTGTAGGCCTGTTAACTCCAAATCCAAAGCTTGCATCCAGGCAGCCGTTTATGCTGTAGGCCTCAGGAGTGTATGTACAGACAGACAGACCTACAGAATTTTCCGACCCATTCAGAGCTGTGAGTCTGTGATTGATGTGCACTTGTATTGAGTTTTATTCTTGTAGCACAAATTATGTACATTTATTATACATATACATTATATATCTTTTATGTGTTATGAACCTGAGTATTCAAAATACTTGATGATTTTAAAAGAAATAGACCGATTTCCAAGAATGTACAAAAAAGGTTTACCTTTATTGAAAAAAGTAAAGAGCTTCAAAAAAGGTTAGGTTAATTCAATTTAACATGTGGTTGGTTAACAGTTTGGCAGATTAAGTTTAAGGAGCTTTTCTTTATTAAACATATGTCTTAAGGTGGAAACAAGAATGTTAGAATTAGAATGAGAATGTTGCATGAATATTTTGACATTCCTCGTCAACATTAACAATCGAAATTCATTCCAAAAGTTTGAAAAAAAAAGCTTATCTCTGGGTACTGCTTTGGTCAATGGGTCTTCTGCCATCGCATCTGTCTGAAGATACTTTACTTCTACAGCTCCACTTTCAATAGCTTCTCTTGTGAAATGATATTTATAATCGATGTGCTTTGTCCGCGAGTGTTTACCTCCATATTTTGCTATTAGTTGTGTACTTTGGTTATCGGAGTAGATAATGGTTGGTTTCATGAAACCTGGTATCAGCTCCTGCAGTAGAAAACGAAGAGAATATGCTTCCCTTGCTGCTTCGCTAAGTGCGACATATTCAGCAGACAATACTGAGACCACCAACTCCGACCGATTTCCCGTTACTTAGCCTACAAGCTATATTTTTATGGGGTGGCAAATGCTAAGTGCGTTTGTATTGTTACATAGAAATTCGTATTGACAAATGTCACGTAACTTCAAAAATTCCGGCTCATCAACACACTCGCACCTTGCATATGCCACTTCTGCTGTGGGCAAAGTTGCTGACAGCGGTCATAGAATTTTATCCGTTAAATTTGAAATTATTCGTTACGTGTGCATAATATTTTTTTTAAGGAAAAAGTGTAGATTTGCCTAAAATATATATGAAAAATTAACAATGCAGATTGTTTGAAGGAAAATAGAAATATATTGAGCAAATTTTCTTCGGTTTACTAAGAAAAATTTACGCATGAAATCGAAGTTAATGATATTCAAAGGCGCAAAATACGCAACCATGTTTGTCATAATAAGTTTTTAGTATATAGAACATCTCATTTAGCTAGATTTATTAACCAAAGAAATCAAATTATTACCCATTTAACAACATATAATTACTAACCAATGGCATTCAGTAATTTAAAAAATGTGGTATTCCTGAATTCTAGCACATTTCCTCACGGTAGTCGGGGTTGGCAGCATTTATTTTTGTATATTTTGTATGTTTTTGCATGTGACACGGATTCTTAATTGACACAACACCGATAGGAAAACAAAATGGCGAATTTGAAAAAAAACTGAGGGGCCCAGCGGCAAGAGGATTGTGAGTTGGGGGTCTCAGTATCATTTGTCTCTGATATTCAGGCTCTGCACTCGATGTAGAAACAGTACGTTGTTTTCTGGTCTCCCAACTGATTGCTGCTCCTGCAAATATAAAAAAAATACCACTTTGAGACTTTCGATCATTAATATCTTCAGCCCAACTAGCATCTACATAGCCAGTTAAAGGTATCCCTGTTTTACGATAAACTATTCTGGCATTCTTTGTAAAATTAAGATAGCGTAATAGATGAAGACATGAATTCCAATGTTGTTTCTTTGGGTTCTGTGAAAATTGAGCGAAACTGCTGACACTGAATGAAATATCTGGTCGACTAAAAACGGCGAGATGCATTAAAGATCCGATCAACATAGATTCCCAAATTGGTTTCCTCATTTTCGTTTATTTTAAAATAAACACAATGGTCATATTTTGACTGTAATAAGTGCAATTGCTTTAGCTTTAGGTCCAATAAAGTATGCCATTACAGAGCTTTAAGTAAACGATACCTTTAAACGGGTGTTTCCAAATGGCGTAAGTTCAAGTTGTGTTCCGCTGATAAAGCATATATTAAACGAAGCGAACTTTGACGTATGACTGGTGAGTATGTATCAATATAGTCTATACCAAATTTTTGGGAGTAGCCTTTGGCCACTAGCCTTGCTTTCCTTCGTTCAATGCTTCCGTCAGCTCTGTATTTGGTCTTAAATACCCAGCGATTTCCAATTGCCTCCCTTCCATTTGATAGATCACAAAGTTCCCAAGCATTATTTAACATAAGGCAATTGTACTCCACTGTCGGCGCAGTGGCTTAGTGGTTAGTGTGTTGGACTACTAAGCGAGGGGTCCCAGGTTCGAATCCCGAGAAAAACCCAAATTCCAACTTAAGGTTTTTTTCACTGCGCCACCTCTCGCGAACGTCTGACAAACATCCGAGAGTATAACTGTCATGAAAGAGCTTCTCAATTGGCCGTTTGGACTCGGCATAAAATTGTAGATCCCTTCCATTCGTCCCAAAAATAAAAACTCACACAAGTCGAATGGTTGTGAGAAGCTAGGCTTGGGTCCATACGGACCTGTTGCGCCAATAATTATTTATTATTATTAATTGTACTCCACCGTCATAGCCTCAAGCCATTCTGACACATGTGGTGAGGTTGTGGCTTCCTTAAAAGTATTTGAATCTGATAGTTGATACGCAGTAAATGCACGCTCCACAACTCTGTTTACTTGTGGATGCGGTCTAAGCCTTTGCCTAACACCATTACCATTTCCATTTACGTTTACATCATTGGCAACTTCGATCTCCTCTTCCGCATTTTGATATTCCCCTCCATCATCATCTTTCTTTCATCTCTTTCATTCTCTTGTGTATATTCAAACTCATAATAATTATCATCGCGTTCCCTCTCTACTTTTCCTTCAGCCAAACCCTCGACAAATCGTACATCTCTACTCTTTATTACAGTTCTGGAATCTCTTTTCCATAGGCGATACGCTTTCGATTCCGTGGAATATCCAATCAACACAAATTCCTCACTTTTTGTATCTAATTTAGATCTATTCGGAGCTTTATTTAAGACGAATGCCCGAGAACCAATTTGTCGTAAATGACTAACAACAGGTACTCGGCCTGTCCAGATTTGTTCTGGTGTCTTTTCGTAGTTCAAGGAGGTCGGACATTGATTACGTATGTACGCTGAAGTATGGATCAGTTCTGCCCATAAAAACTTTGGTAGGTTTGCTTCGATAAGGAAACAACGAGCCATTTCTACTAGCGTTCGATTCATACGCTCGGCCACACCGTTTTGCTGTGGAGTGTATTCCACAGTTAGTTGGCGTTTGATGCCTTCATCAGACAAGAATTTCGAAAGAGCTCACGTGCGTTGTCACTTCGGAGAGTTTTTATTTTTTTGTTTGTTTCATTTTCCACAAGTTTCTTAAATTGTTTGATCTAAATATTCACTTTTCCTTTTCAGAAAATACACAAACACTTTCCGAGAGTAATCGTCAATAAAAGTGGCAAAATACAGGCTTTTTCTAATAGATTCTACATTCATTGGACCGCATAAGTCTGTATGTATAATATCGAGAATACATAGAGAAGTCTTTTCCATTTTAGTTGTGAATGGAAGCCGAGTTTGTTTACCTCTAATACATGCTACACATTCGATGGATGAGTTGTCAAACCTTTAACCATGCATTTTTTATTTAAGAATTGTAATGCTGCTGTATTTAAATGGCCATTCCTCTTATGCCAGATCAGCTTTATGACAACATTCATGCTTATCTGACAGTCGATCATCTTTGACCTTGGGTGTCTTAACTAAATATAATCCCCTACATTTGTCGGCTTCGAGAATTGCTCTTTCATTCCTGGAAACACATGCACGTTCGCCTTCTATAAGTACCGTGCAGCCGCTATCGGTTGCTTTACTAGCAGAAATAGGATTGCTTCTTAAATTCGGAACAAAGAGAGTTCGATAAAGATTGATGTTTTTTCTTTCTCCTTTGACTTTTACCTCTAATCGCACCGTTCCTACGCCTTCAATGCGCGCAGATTTGTCGTTTGCAACCTGCACTAGCCCTGTATAATTTACAAAATATTTCCTCATACAACACATATGCGAAGTAGCTCCGCTATCGATGTACCAATTGGCAGCACCTGTATCGTTATCCATGCTGCTCACCTTATTCGACATTTCGTCTAATTGTACAGTGCACTTCTGAACTTCCGTTGCTACGAAACCTTCCTCGTTATCTGACTCACAATTCTCGACTAATCTAATTCTTTCTCTACCCAAACTAAGGCGACAATCTCTCTTCATGTGGCCCTTGCGGCCACAGCGATGACAGTTATATTGGAAATTATTTGACGTACCTGGTCGCTGATGAATATTGGATTTCTTGTGGTCAACTCTCACTTTAAAGGCGTCATCCTTGCGTTCAAAGGTAGTTCTTTTGTCACTGACTTCGAGTAATCGTGCACGTAACACATCCATGCTGGGAAAATCAGTGGAGGCATCAAAAGCAGCTTGAATGTCCTTGTAACTCTCTGGCAACCCGTCCAGTAGCATCACTGCCAAAAGTTCCTCATCCAATTTGGCATCCATTTCACGCAATCGATTGAAAATTGAGGTAAACTGAATTAAATAGTTTTCCATGCTTTGGTTTTCATTCATTTTAAAATTTATCAACTTACGAGTACCTTTCCGATCGTAAGTATTTTCCAAAAGTTCCCTCGACATTTTCTGCGACTTTACAATTGCAACTTGCGCAGGTTCTATTGCGATGATGAGCTCACATCTTGCATCCATGTCTTTTATGTTCCATTCCTCAAGTCTTGCAGCATCACTTGGCATAGCCTCCAGTCCTTGCACCATCTTTAGCAAGCGATTTTTGTGCAATACAGCCTCCATTTGTGTCTTCCAAGTAGAATAATTTTCCCCGTTGAACAGTGGGATTTTTCCGGTGAATGTGGTCATTATGTACAAATATTACTGAAATTTATAATTCTAATAGGACTGGGCCCATAACCTATTCAAAATACTTGATGATTTTAAAAGAAATAGACCGATTTCCAAGAATGTACAAAAAAGGTTTATCTTTATTGAAAAAAGTAAAGAGTTCAAAAAAGGTTAGGTTAATTCAATTTAACATGTGGTTGGTAAAAGTTTGGCAGATTAAGTTTAAGGAGCTTTTTCTTAAGGTGGAAACAAGAATGTTAGAATTCGAATGAGAATGTTGCATGAATATTTTAACAGGGGCCTATTTAAGCAGGGGCCTATAAAACAACTTGACAAGTCTTAATTCATTTGTCTAACAATGCTTGGCCGACAAGTACAAATTAATTCTGTAACAGAACGTAAGCCGTTGCACTTGTCAAAAGTGCTCAAACTCGGAATTAGTTTTAGTCAGTTTTTCAGTTTGCAAGCTGACATGGAATAAACATGATACAGAGCAAACAAGAAGTTTTTATTTAATATTTGTGAAATTTGGTTGCGAATACCATAAATTTTGTGGTCTGATGACAAACACTAAACGCGAACAAACTGAAGATAAGAAAAAAAAATTGTGTACATATAAATACTACAGACAATGATTGGGCATATGGATCCTTATGTCATGAGAAATGACTTCGTGGAGTGTGAGATGCGGCTAAAGCAGTTCTTTATAGTGAACGATGTCTTAGGGCCGTTTGCTCATACGACTCTTAACGATTTAAGTTCTACTTAAATACTTATGGGCTACATTTTTCAGGGCATAAACTGTCACATAAGAGTTTATGTGGCACTTAAATTCGCTATGAGTCGTATCAGCAAACGGCCCTTATAAGCAAAGAAATTGCCTCTTTCATTATGTACCTATATATTGTAGCCGATGCTTATTCTATTTTGAGAAAGCTGTTTTCACCAGACGATGCAAGCACTAAATCATAAAAGAGTTAGTAAAGGAGCTGAAAAAATATGTCGAGCCTGAGGGAAACGAAATCGCGGAGTCCTTTAGGTTCTATAAGGCTGAACAAGGATCGGAGACTGTAATAGAGTATATAGGGGAGCTAAATATTTAGCTAAGAAGTTTAATTTGAGAGAGATTTGTTTGCGCAATTCGAGATAGCCAACTTAGAAGCAAACTCGTAAAAGAATTGGGCTTAAATTCATAAAAAAGCGTGTGAAATCGTCTCAAATTGGGAAATGTCTGAAGGTGAGAACAAAGAAATCTCGCCAAAATGTGAAATGCAGAACACATGTACTATATGTCAAGGTTATAATGGTTCTCTAAGCCAGTACAATAAATTAAACAGATTCAGATGGGTGCAAGTAAAAGAAATGGACATGCTAAAACTGCCGAAAAAAGGGTCACATTGCTATACAATGTTTAAAGAAGCATGTATAAACCAAAAACTATAACAAAAGTCAGTTCAAATGCGTCGTGGAAATGGTGGAAGGTTTTCTAATGTATTAATTATTATAAAAAGTATTGATGACAAGTGACACTTAAATGATGTTGGAAATCATAAATGTGTGAATTTCTTGTAGTCTGGAATGCTGCTGCGGTTCGAGGTGGATACGGGAGTATGTGTTTCTTTATTTTTTTAGTTGAGTAAACATAACTCTTTTGTAAATTTAAATTGCAATAAACTGAAAAAAAAAACTTTATTTCTATGACAGGTCAAGGGAAAACTGTGCAGGAAAAACTTGAATTAAATGGATTTTAACTCACTCCTCAACAGAACTTGAATTGTATCCAAATTTTAGACCTGTATTCCAATCAAATTAAGTGAATCAAGTTAATCTTGAACACAGTAATGTAATTAAAGAAATATAAAACGAGCTTCCATGTCTCATAATACAATTTACAGAAGTGATAATTCAAAAACCAGATACTAAAACAACAATTTCGTAAGGCATACGATATACCATATAAGCTTCATATTTGAGTTGATTGCAAGGTTACTATTTATCGTTTCATTAAAACTTATCACTTACCACTACCACTTGTACACGACACTCTCGCAACTTTATCGAACTGTACCGGCAGCTTCAGCTCTTAAAATTGTCAAGAGAATACGTCACTATAAACACGCATAAATGTATCAGTACACACAATTATCTTTTGGGGTTGTTAGTGCACCCTCCATCTTTCAATCAGTTGTGGATAAAATCCCAAGAGAAACTTCTAATATATCGTGTTACTTGGATGATAGTTTGATAGGTGCTCAGCCTCTAAGTGCAAATTAAAGCCTTTTCCAGTCTTACAGAAACTAAATGAACATAACGTGAAAATAAATATTGAAAAGTCCTCATTCTTTCAAACGGAAATAATATATCTAGGATAAACTATTTCCAAAAATGGATTGCGTCCTAATAAAGAAAAAGTCAATGCCCTTCAAAAAGCTCCACCGCCAAGAAATTTGAATGTACTTCAATCCTAACTGGGACAAATAAATTATTATGGCAAGAAGGAGTGACATTTAACTGGACATCATCTGCTCAGGTGTGTTTCGATAAATCAAGACAGCTGTAGTTACAAAATAGTTTATTAGAGTTATATGACGCTGACAAATCTATTGTGGTTACATGTGATGCAAGCCCTTACGGAGTTGGAGCTGTGCTCGCACATGTTGTGAATGGCGAAGAAAATTCGGGACCAGCATTCTGTAAGGCGATAACACGCACGAACAGTTTGCTTCATGTAACATCAAAAACGAAAGAAATTCTCGTGGCCGCGATAAAAAACAAACGATCACATTTTCTTTGACGTTTTCGCTTTTTTTCCTTTATGTAACCTTAGAAACGAACAGATTACGATAGAATCCACGAAAGAAAACAAAAGGCAGAAATTTTCTTGACGTTTATCATTTTCCTATTTATTCTTTTTGAATTTGGTGGTGTTTGATTGTGCTGAATATTTTATAAGAAATGCTAGTATAAAGTTTAAATTAACCGAATAAACAAATTAAAAAACGTTTTTAAATAACTATTTTATTGATATTAATAATTCTTAACGACAAGCAATTGAGCGACTCTTCGCAGCCAAGGTTCGTTCCCGAATGCCGCCCGTTATTCGTTTTCTTGTCGCGTCATGTCTTTCTTCTTACAGTTCGGCCATTCTGACCCCTTCGTCGCCCTCGTCGAAGTCGATATTCAGCTCTATCCAGCGCTTCATCCGATCTGCCGACCAGATTTCGGAATACGGCTTTTGGTTTCTTGGAGCAACTGGCATATCAGCAACCTGGTATCGGTCGTGTGGTAGGACCCCTGTTATTATGTACGGTCCTCGATAACGTGATTCCAATTTTCGTGATGTACCTGTCGCAGGGATCCCATCATTTAGTGACATCACCAACTCTCCAACAGTATATTCCTTTGCTTTGCGATGTTTTGCATCGTGTTTTTGTTTCTGTAAACTTTGTGTTTTTGTTATTTGTTCAGCTCCTTCTTTTCTGATCTCATCAATTGTTTTGTTTGTTTGATTCAATTCTACCCCTTGGCTTAGGACATCTTTGTATGGATCTCGGGGTATATATCCCATTAGCATCTGATGAGCTGTCTTCCCTGTTGCAGCATTTTTGGTGTTATTGATGCCCCACTGGACCATCTTAACCTTCTGGTCCCATCTATTCTCTTCTTCGACAGTTGTCAACAGGGCATGCATAATAGTTCGGCTGTATCGCTCAACTTGGCCATTAGCACGAGGAGTCTTCGTAGCGTTCAAGACGTGCGTTATCACATGACTGCTGATGAAATCATCAAAAATCTTGGCAGTGAAGGCAGTCCCTCTATCGGATATTAGACGTCGCGGTGCACCAAATGTGAAGAATAATTCCGTTAAAAAGTTGATTGTTGGTCTTGCTTGGGTGTTTTGGACAGCCTTAAGAATCGCAAACTTAGTGAAGGCGTCATTTAATACTAATAAATGAGTGTTACCTTTAATCGATTTAAAGAAAGGACCCAAATGATCGATGTGTACGGTGTCAAATGGAATTTTTATTTTTTCGATCATATGTAATTCCCCTCTTGGTTGGACCTCTCTTTTATTATAAGCACATTCCACGCATGCTCTTAGATATTTCTTCACGAATTGGGCCATCCTTGGGAACCAATATCTTGCTTTGAGATGATTTAAAGTCTTGTTCTCCGAAAAATGCCCAACGAGATCATGGCTATTTCTCAACACTCTGTTTCGTACCTCTTTTGGTACAAAGAGTCTCAATTCACCGTCGACCAAACGATAGACACGTCCATGCTGAAGTATATAATCGTTATGTATTTGCTTTTCATTTTCCGTTGTCGGACAGTTTTGAAGAATTCCCGCAATATTTTTTATTTCTTCATCTTGTAGGTAATTGCAACGAATAGTGCCAATCGTTTTCATTAACTGTGACTTTAAGAACAGCCATATCGACGACTGTGGGTTCTTTAGGTTCTTCAACCGGATGCCGCGAAAGACAATCAACATGGGCCATCCTTTTTCCCGGACGATGTATAACCTCATAATCGAATTCTTGCATACGTAGCCACCATCGAGCAATTCTCGAAATCAGCTCTTTCTTCTTCGTTGCAGTCTTTAATGCTTCACAGTCTGTCACCAAAACGAAATGTTTACCCAAGAGGTATTGCCTGAACCTATCTGTTGATTCTACCACTGCCAACGTCTCCAACTCAAAACTGTGATACATGGCTTCTTCTTTTGAAGTCTTTCGACTGAAATAAACCACTGGACGCGTGGTTTTATCTTCCTTCTGTAGCAAAACTCCAGCTATTCCCTTGGAGCTAGCGTCAGTGTGCAGCTCATGTTCCGCTTTTGGGTCGTATAGTGCTAACACGGGCTGACTTGTCAAAGAGTTTTTCAATTTCTCAAATGATTTCTGTTCCTCCTTGCCCCAAACAAATGGTGTGTCTTTTTTTGTTAAGTTTATTAAAGGTGATGCTATTATGGAATAATCTTTGATAAACTTACGAAAGAAACTCGTAAGACCAATGACTTGTCGTACTTCGTGTTCGCTCTTCGGTCTTTCAAATCTAGTCACAGCATCCCTAGTCACAGCACTCCCTGGTTGTATGGTTCCATTTCGGACGATATGTCCCAAAAACTCTATTTCTGTTTGAAAGAAACTACATTTCTTTAAATTCAAAGTTAGATTCGCTTCTTTCAGAATTGATAAGAACTTTTCCAGTTTCTGCATACCATCTTCAACAGTTTTCGTGGGTATCACGATGTCGTCCATGTAACATACAATGGTGTCAGGTCTCATTTTTTGTGTGACACAGTTCATCAGCTTTTGAAATACTGCTGGCGCGTTCACTAATCCAAACGGCATTGTTACAAATTCAAACAATCCGTCCGGAGTAATGAATGATGTAAGGTATTTATGTTCTTTTTTTATAGGAATTTGATAATATCCGGATGCCAAATCGAGAACGGTATAATACTTAAATCCCACTAAGTTGTTGAGTTGCTCCTTCCATCAACGGGATCGGAAACTTGATCTTTTGAGTAACGTTATTCAGGCTCCGAAAGTCAACACACATTCTGTCCTCTCCGTTTTTTTTCTTTACCAAGACAACTGGCGACGCGTATTCCGAATGTGATTCCTGTACTATACCGTTTGCAATAAGTTCTTTTTCCATGGAAGTTAGAGTTTGTCTTTTGGCGTACGGGACTTTGTATGGTTGATGGACGATCGGTTCCCGTTTTGTGACTATAATTTCCATTTCGGCCAAATGAGTGCGACCCAATTCATTTTGGTTCATTGCAAAACATACACGGTATTTGTTAAGTAGAGTTATCAAAGTATTCACATGCCAATGTTCGCTTGCATATACATTGGTAACTGTAATTTCGTTTCGACTTCTCATATTGGCCTTTTCATTATCGATCTCTGACCCGATTGATGTTTCTTCTTCAACGACAGTTCTTCGTACCGTCAAGTTGTTTCCTTGTTTTTGAAGTTCGCATGCAGGGTTATTCAAAATGTCTTTGCCAATCAGTACAGGTTCGTCGAGGTATTCATTCCCCACAACAATGGCACATACTGTAAATGTTGAATGATTTATGTTAATTGGGCATGTGATCTCACCTATGGCCTTGTATTTTCCACCGCCAAAGCCATGAAGAGATGTATTACAGCTTCTCATTTTAGGATTCATGTTGTTTACTGCTTCGGTCACCGAGTCTAACAATGCAATATATTTAATGCTGTTAATAGTTATAATTTTGTGGTAACAGTCTATTAGTGACTCATCATATATTACGTTCACACGATATTTTTTTTCTTGGGTCTTGTCTTCTTTATCGTTATTTGGATGGCGTACACTGTTCTCATGATCACGACTATTCTTCCAATGCCTTTTCCTAGTTTGGGTACATTGTCGCGTCAGTTTGGTTGCAATTATAACACGTGACTACATTCAATTTGCCTTGCGATGTTCTTTGTGGCTGCCAATTTGTGCGCAGATTTGTTAGTCTTTGTGAGTTACTAGGTTTCGTGGTGTTATTTGTCTCAAGCCGTAAATTTCCCCTAATACTGTCAAGCCATTTTACCTTTTCTATTAATTCTGTGACATCTCTGAAGTTTCCTGCTGCCAGATTAGAACTCATCTGAACATCATTGAGACCTGTAAGGATGTTTTGTATAATGGTCTTGTCAGACAATTGAATTCTTTTTCCTAGCATGTTCATCTCAAAGCAATAACTTTCCATCGACTCGGTTGGCTTTCTTATTTTTTTTATCAGCTGCTGGTGTATATCAACTTCACTATTTTGAAGGGGAAAATTTGTTCTCAATCCAGACGCCAGTTGCTCCCAAGTTGCAGTTGTGTCCTGGGAACTATCCCACCAGAAGCGTGCAGGACCTTGCATCTTAGAAGCAGCGGCCATAAGGAGTGCCCTCTCGTCCCATTCATAAATTTTCATAAGAGCCTCTACCCGTTTTAACCAACATTCCGCAGTAACTGAGGTAATGTCACCCGGTGAAAATATTGGTAAGACATCAGATATCTCTTTGATGCTGCAATTAATCCTTCTAGGTGCCTGCCTATTCTCCAACCTTCTGAGTCCCTCCTCCAACTCCGGTTCCTTTCTTATCATGGTACGCTCAAATTCGACGAGATCTTTTTCCCTTCGTATTATATCCCATTCTCTGGCTCTAAGGGAATCATCATCTACCATACTGACATCCGATGGAGCTAATAGTTGTCCACACTGATGATTTTCAACTGCTTGGGTTATTATTCCCGAGTTCGTAACTGGATCTAATCGTGCAGAATTATTTTTTTTTTTGATTCGATTTTTCTTGGCGACATTTCCTTGTCTCTTATCGAACTGGACAAGCCTGTTAAAGAGAATCCTCTTTGTACCTTGTGTAGACAGGTTTCTAGTCTTCAGCTCAGTTTTGAGCTGCTCGGTGGTCATATTTTCCATCGTATACCTTTAATTAAAATTTAAACACATTATTAGATATGTATTTATGTATTTATACATTCCCATTACTAGCTCCCCCCTTTTTTTTAAACTGATAACTATCACCCAAGTTCTCAAAAAAAAACAAATTAAAAAAAAATTAATTTCAACAACCCTTTCCATTTATCCAACCCAGAGCATACAAATCATTCAAACAAGACAAATCTTTTTCCACTAAAAGAAAATTCTTAACAATCATCTTGTTCACCCTTTAAAATCTTTTCTCTTTGTTCGTTTAATTTATTCTCTTACTTATCTTTTTATTACGCAGTAGGTACTTGTCTCATTCATACTCCAAGGAAAACCGCAGAAAAGCTTCATACTTATATATCCCATTCATGCTACTACATGAGAGACAACGTGAATATACCTTCGTTCAACGATACATTCGTTTCGTTTCTTCTATGTTTGCTTTGACTTGACTATTCGTAAGAAGAACAACAGTAATATACCTTTCCGTGTACCGAAAATGCATATTCCCTTTTCTTTTTCAAATTTATCAAATTTTATATCGTCTTCAATGACTGAACAATCCGAAAAATTCAACAGGACATTTATTATTTTGTTGACCAAAATCACAAATGTACTGATGTTGCCTATTGCAATGTTGCCAATTTGGTAATTGCACTCATTTTCTTCTTTTGAAAGATGGTGAATGATAATAATTAATCATATTATTTATATACAGACATGAAACTCTAATTTGTTAAGAGTTTGTTATAAGAAAATAGGTAGATGATCTCCCATATCTCATAGAAGCTGGTAATTTTGTGTAAAATCAAATAAAATAATTTGATTTTTTGCAAGTGGCAACCGTGACCTATGGTCTGTATCATACTGTAGGAGCAAGAGAGAGCAGTGCGCGCGCCCATTTTCTTGCTCTCTTTCTCTCATAGCCAGTAAATTATTGAAGAAAATTGATATTATTAATATGTATAAATGAAACATGTATATGCAGATGGAGCTAAAGAACTTTTACTTCAGTCTTGTGGTCTAAAGCACACTCGTTTTTTTACATATTCTTCTTTCAATCAAAACGTTTAGGTTATACCTAGTATCCTTTGCGATTGAGAAAGAGATGCTTGTTCTCTTTGGGAGCAAATATTTTTATGTGTATTCCATCTAAGTACGAAATTAAGTATAGTGTTCTAAAAAATTGCATTTTGGATAGTTTTTTTTTCTCATTCGTCAATCGAAGATATTAATTTTAGGCATATCTAAAGCTTACTCCAACATTTTCAAAACTTTCTCAAAAAAAGGTTGCGATGGGACAGCAATGTGGTAATCCTTCAGCGAGGATCCTTAAGCAAGCTGCAAATTTTTGCTCTGATGATACGCTATCCGAACGAGCATTGCTTGGAAATTTATACTTAATTTCCTGCCACACATAGGTAAATGCTGCTTTATTTAGACGAAATTTGTTTTAAACCTATGTTGGAATAAAAATGCAACACGAATTTCTTTTTGTATTGAGCTGCTGTGATTTGAAATGCATCAATTACAACTAAGCCTGTATCTAAAAGTTGATTTATATTAGATTATTTCTAAAAATTCTCCATTTTTTTGTATCTCGTCCTTTCACTTATACGGTTATAAAACGTCTCAATTTACCAAACTCATTTTTAAAACGTGATTGAACGAAAACAGCTGATGAGCGGATACCTCGATAGGGGTGAATTTAGTGTACGGATACATATGTATGTGTGTGTATAAGCATACCATTATTCAATTACAAAAGTTACATTTCCTTGGTCTGACCAGAACCTTTTATTCACAGACGTGTCCTTTTCTCCTGTGCCACTTAGACCCACAACAATATCTACCCTCATTGTTTATATATTCCTCCTAATAGCCACAACCCACAAGGTATGTATTGGAAAATGCACGTTAAAAGCTTTTAAGGATAATCACCACCTGTCAACTTTTGCTTGCACAAACCAAAAATGTTCGAAAATTGAATTAAGCTCCTTGTATGTTATTGGTATATTCTAATATATAATAGCAAGAGAAATATCTCATGAAATTTTTCAAGTTAAAAGTGTTTCTGTTGTTTGAAACTCTATACGCGTTCTGCAAATTAAGTAATAATTACATATAAAGTAATTCGGTGGCGTGTCATATGAAAACATTAATTAGAGTTATTCCAATAAAGGAATCTAAAAAATTACTAGCAGACCACATAAAGCTGCATATGAGAGAAACATCAATTTTCCAAGATTTAAGCCAGCATTCAGTGTTCGTCTAGACCAGGGACCCAGGGAGTTTGAATAGCTACTCGTTGCTCCACTTCTCTAAGTGAGGCGGATTTTCTAGATGATAGGCCAGAGCGATATCAATGGTGTTTTAGTTTAATATGCTCATAAAAGGTACCACGCCCCGTATTCAATTTCGCCCACTTTCTGTGAAGTGATTTCTTCAGACAATGCATATCAATGTGCCAAACTTCCATGAGTGCCGAAATATTGCCCAACCCCGCCCACATTTGGATATGGATCGTTTAAACTGGGTAGGTACATCAAAGTTTTAAAATTCACAACATTAGCTCTCATGAGTGTATATATATTTTTATATGTTACTAGCGGACCCGCTGAACTTCATCTCGTCCCAATTTAACACCTTCAGATAAACTCCAGAGTGATTATAAAACACAGATAGGTAATTCAAATTTCAATGTGATTTATGTGAATGGAATCAAAATCAGTAAAGAGCGATATGGTAAACAATGTTTTTCGATTTGTTTACCGGCGCAAAAACAAACAAAGAAGACGGCTTGCAAATACGCGAATAGGCAACGTACCTACAGCTGACCGTGCGAAAAACAGCGAAATTCGAGATTAATCCCACAGGCTTCAACGATTGGCCTTTCGATTTATTGATTACCATCGCAATCGCAAAACCCAATCAAACGGGGACCTGAATCCTTTTGAATTGGAATGGAAGATCACTTGAAATAATCGGAATTCGTGGGATAAGGACTTTATCTCCTTTGAATTTGCCCTTGATGATCGTCGCTTGAATCACATTTTGTTCATAAGTTTCTTGATGGACAACCGCATACGGTAGCAAAATCTCGGATGATTCAGATTCCGCAACATGATGCAGCCGTAAATTATGCGGCGGAGTTCCTGGCACATCAAGCGCGTTCAAAAATTCCGTCGGATAATTGGTCGCTTTATCCTCGACGGTCACGCTGTCAACGGATTTGTACGAATGCAGTTCTCCAGCGATTTGACTTTGAATAATTAAATTTTGTGCAATGCCGGGGAACACTTTGGTGATGAGTACCTCCTTTCACGATGTGAACTCGCAAAAATGAACTCGATGTGAACGAAAATAGTACATAAAAGTAGAATATCAATATATGTATAAGTATACATTCTTCTCTCGATATTATTCTGTCGTGTGTTCTTTATTCAATGATTTTAATATTTCTATTATTTTATACTATAGTTATATAGAGACTACCTTTCCCGACTTTTTCTGTCAAAATTTTCTTTCGTAAAAACCTTCTCCTGGCAATTATGAACGACTGAAAAAAAAAATTGATCCGGATCGGCCCAGCCGTTCTCAATTGATGAATTGCTATACAATTTTCACACCATTTTTTAATACATTGATAAACCGTGTAAATACTGTAACTTCCATTTCAATTTCTTTATGAGTTACTAGTTGGAAATGTATAAGTCCTTATTAAATTTAGATGCATATACGCAGTTTCACAACAATAGTTGTTCTCAGCCAAGTAAACCTACCAATTTTTTTTATCATCGAACTTTTTTAAATTAGGAACTTGACGTACATTTAGATCTCATTACTTTTCGTGGCTGAATAATTCCATACTTTTTTTGTTTTATATAGGAGAACTTGGCTCTTTTTGTACATTTATGTTGTTTGTTTTTTAAGGTAAGGTACTATATACTTGCTAACACTTTTTTTTTTTGTTAAATGAAAATCTAGAAACACAGTGTGGGACTTTTACTCACTTTGGCTCTTGTATACTAGATATTCATTCAAATTTCATTCGGCATGTTGATTCATTTTTATTCATATTTTAAGTGGCCATATTCCAGAATGGAAAATCTGAAGTTTTCGAGTTTTCCCAGTGTATTCATAATTTTTATAATATTACAGTGAGTGAGCGAGTCAGTCAGTTACGGTTTCAACTAAGTTAAAATTTGGTGAGGTGAACCTTTTTAATGAGCATAGTAAATGCTCTAATCACTTAATCAGTCAAGTCAAAAACAGTCTGAGTTGGTTTCTGTTAAAAGTGCCTTTACTACTAGAGGACTTGGCTGGCCATTGATCTGAATTACTGTAAACATGTTTAAAACTGTTTTAAGGCAGTACCTACCTCTTTGTGAACTGTATGGTATCACTCTGATTTTTAATATATCTATGCAAAAGCTGAACTGAATATTAGTACAACTAAAAATTTGACCACATACCCGCTACACAGTATACTCGAATACATTCCGCTGCATTTTAATGCAATTTATAAATGATGGAACCAATGGAAACTGCCAATAAACATTTTTAGTTCCGACTTTAAATTTGTTTTAATTCAAAATAGATTTATTTTTTATACTAATTTTGCAATTGTGAGCTGCCGTAAATTTAAAGTTGAGTCTAAAATTTGTTATTAGCACGGCGCAATAACTTACTGTGCTGCTACATACAGAGCATTCTAAAGATTTCATAAGAAAACTTTAAAATTTGAACTAAAGACTGGGCAAAGGCCCCTTAGTAAAGATATTATAGAATACCAAGATATTAGGTTTTATTTGTCCCTCTGTACAAAGAGTTCTAATTTACACAAACACAAAAGCGCTACTCTAAAGAGTTCAAATGACTTGAGCATTAAAAATTGTACTGTATACGTCTGACACGTTTCCCATATATATACACTTTCTGACAGGTCTACGACGAATATACAAAGGACTAACAAATTGCCATAAGCTGTAGTGAAATGATATTCGCAACTGTGGATGAGTTAGAGTGCCGACAAGAACAGCTCTTGGGCTATGGTGGTATGGATATTGTACTGGTTGACTTCAATGACATGATGATGACACGTAGAAGACATGACATATACGTCACAAAAGAAACACTAGTAAAGGGTGATTTTTTAAGAGGTTTAGAACTTTTTTTAAAAAAAAAACACAAAAAATTCGAAAAAATGAATGAAATATTTATTTGAATCGATAGTTTGAACCTTGCAATTTAATGTTTAAAGATAATTTCATGCAAATGTTGACCGCGGCTGCGTCTCAGGTAGCCCATCCGCTGAGTCCAATTTTGGCATACTCTTTCACACATATCGGCCGGTATCTCACGAATGAATGCATGGATGTTGGCTTCCAGTGCGTCAATCGAAGCGGGCTTGTCCCTATACACATTAGCCTTGGCATACCCCCACAAAAAATAATCTAATGGTGTCAAATCGCACGATCTAGGCGGCCAATTGACCGGCCCGAAACGTGAAATTAACTGTTCACCAAACTCGCCTCGCAATTGCGCCATTGTTTCGCGTGCTGTGTGGCATGTGGCACCGTCTTCTTGAAACCACATATCATGCAAGTCAAGAACTTCCATTTCGGGCAAAAAAAAGTTTGTTATCATCGCTCGGTAGCGTTCACCATTGACAGTAACGCTGCGATTCGCATCATCTTTGAAGAAATATGGCCCAATAATGCCGCCGGCCCATAAACCGCACCAAACAGTGGCTTTTTCGGGATGCATTGGTAGCTGTTGCAATGCTTCTGGCTGATCTTCACTCCAAATGCGGCAATTTTGCTTATTTACGTACCCATTCAACCAAAAATGAGCCTCATCGCTGAACACAATTTTTCGATAAAAAAGCGGATCCTCGGCCAGCTTTCCAAGAGCCCATTCACCAAAAATTCGGCGTTGTGGTAGGTCGGCTGGCTTTAGTTCTTGCACCAGCTGTATCTTAAAAGGCTTTACGCCCAATTCCTTCCGCAAAATTTTCCACGTAGTGCTGTAACAAAGGCCTAACTGCTGGGAACGGCGCCGAATCGACATTTCGCGGTCTTCTGTCACACTAGCTGATACGGCCGCAATATTTTCTTCACTACGCACAGTACGTAAACGTGTTGGTGGTTTAATGTCCAACAAAGTAAATTTGGTGCGAAATTTGGTCACAATCTTCCGAATAGACTGCTCAGAAGGTCGAGAATGCCGATCATAAAATGGAAGCAGCGCGCGATGAACATTTCGAACCGAGCACGAATTTTGATAGTAAAATTCAATAATTTGCAAGCGTTGTTCATTTGTAAGACGATCCATGGTTAAATTGCAAACCAAACTGAAGCTGTTTGACAGTGACACAAGGTACTAAACACACGTCAGCTGTCAAAACCGGTGTTGCCAAAACCAAACCAGCTAAAAAATCACCCTTTAGTTAAGAGTGCAAAAATCACATATTATTATTATGTGTGTGTGTAAAGCTTGGAAGAAGTGGTGTCCTTGAACTTCATACTTTATTTGCAGATGAAGTGACAGGATGTCTGCCCCAAGTTCAGAATGAGATGCGCATAAAATTCAGCTGAGCGAAAAGAAGCATTATTCGTCAACACAAATATTCCGGCGCACCACTATGTTAACGAGGGTAGATATTACTATATAAATTACATAGGCGAGGTTTGACACTTTTTAAAACATTTTAATTGATTTAATAAATATTTGCGAAGTTAATACTTTAAAACAATAATTGTAACAGAAGTAAAAATAGTAAGAAAGTAAACAAAACATACTCGTATTTAATTTAAGTACAATAAAACGCATTCAGGTTTTATTTTTCATTTACGAATGGCGAAATAATTCATTTTTCTTTGCATTTTTTAGAAAAAAACATAAGAATAAAAATGTATTAAGGAATTTAGGGAAAAGACATTATGTATTTCATATATAAATTTGGTGTAAGAAATATTGTAATAAAACGAATTAAAAAGTAACAAGGTAACCAAAAATAATTTTGTGAGTGTACACTTGTAACATTGTGGCAATGCTAATTACTGAGCCTTACTTTCGACTCTCAGAGAAATATATAATAATGAAATTTTAAGATTTGTTTTATATCCGAAAAAAGTAAAAGCTGTCATTAACGCAAGATTTGGATTTGCCGCCATAACTGCTGTAAGTGATAGAATAATATCTCCAAGTCCCCCAAAAACAATTCCATTTAAATAGTAAATTTAGATAATAAATCTATTTCCCATTTCAATGTGTTTTTTGTAACTTAACAGAGCCGTAGAACAAAGAATTGTTTGCATTAAGTCATTGTAAAAAAAAATGCTTACAGAAAAAGTTCAATGAAACTCAATGAGCCATAGATTCCTAACCGCGAATTGTCCAGTCCAAAGATTCTACGACTTCAACCCATAGCGACAACGCAGCCTTAGGTGACAACGGCACCTCAAATAGTTGGAGGTAGTAAGTCAAAGACTACTCTATTAGTTGAGGTACATATGTCCGTTGTCCGCCACAGACTGGAACATTTTTCATTATTGACATCTAAATACGAACTCTGATATGTACTTATGTGTATGAGATCAAGTTTTTTACTTGATTTTAATATAAATATACAGCAGCAGTATTCTGCGACCGTTTTCAAATAGTGCCCTCTAAGTTTAAAAAAAAAACTTCTTTAGCTCCATCTATATATACATGTTTAGTTCATACATATTAACATATCAATTTTCTTCAATAATTTACTGGCTGTGGGAGGAAGAGAGCAAGAAAACGGGCGCGAGTTATGTGTTTAGCCTCGGAGCTAATAAAAAAAAACAACCTTTCGATAAGAATATCTTTAATCAACTAACCTGTTACAATTCTTGAACTTAAAATCTAACTTAATTATTGCGGTGTAATTTTCATGAACTTGTCAGAAAAACAGGCCGGAAACCTGCCAGACGTTAACTCATCACTTTATTGGATAAGTTCGCGGAATTACCTGCAAGTACATACATTATTATTTTAGGTGTCAGCTGAATCGTGTTGCGAAAGCAAAAGTGCAATCGGAGTGCGTTGCCTCTGCTGCAGTTGTTGTTGTTGTCGATGATGCCGCCGCTCGTGGGGCCCCGTTGGTGCATGTATGCTTGTGATGGATCAGGGGGAAACGGGGGAACAAGTGGCCACCGTAACTCGCGCGCACTGCTCTCTCTTGCTCCTACAGTATGATACATGCAATATGCCACGGTTGCCACTTGCAAAATAAATCAAATTATTTTATTTGATTTTACACAAAATTACCAGCTGCTGGGAGACATGGGAAATCATCTACCTATTTTCTTATAACAAACTCTTAACAAATTAGAGTTTTATGTCTGTATATAAATAATATGATTAATTATTATTATTCACCATCTCTCAAAAGAAGAAAATGAGTGCATTCTGTAATTTTTTGAATAGCGAATAAAACAGTTTTATATGGATGATGATGAAGCATATGCAAATAATGCAATGCGTTCACTCAGAAGCAGTAAGGTGGCATTTAAATGAGGTGATATCCAGTCTGCATTTTTGGTTCATCTGCTCAAAAAGTTACTATAACCAGATAAAAATTACCAAATTACCAAATTACCAAAACTCAAAAAGCAAAAAAAAATTACCAAATTTGGTAAAAAAAACCAAAGTGGCAACCTTGCAATAGGCCTGCACTGTGTCTTAGATATACGAAACGTAACTGGCTTTGAGAGAAAGAAAAGAAACCTCTCTCTTGCTCCTACAATGTGATACAGGCAATAGGCCAAGTTCAACTTGCACACCGAGAAGCGAGAACCCGTTTTAAAAAAGCTATCAAGTCTAGCAAGCGCCTTTGTTTTAGGAATCTCTGCGAAGAACTCAACAACGACGTCTGGGGTAAAGCTTACCAAATCGTATCGATGAGGCTAAAAGGACCCCGTATGCAATCACCGACGTGTCCAGTTTTGTTACAACAAATAGTTGAAACTCTATTTCCTCGCCAAGAAGGTACAGAGGTCGGTAGTCAAAGTATACACGAAATTGCGCCTATACCCATCGTAACACGCGAAGAATTATCCGAAGCTTGTAAGAAAGTACGCGACAGAAAGGCTCCCGGACTGGACGGTATCCCCAATAGAGCCCTAAAAATCGCAATTAAAACACGACCTGACTTATTTGCCGAAATGTACAACGCGTGTCCTCAGGAAGGCATTTTTCCTGAACCTTGGAAGCGCCAAAGACTTGTCCTACTGCCGAAAGGAAAGGGTAATCCAAATGAACCATCCGCCTACCGTCATATTTGCTTACTGGACATGATTGGTAAAATTCTCGAGCGAATTATTTAAAACAGGCTCCAGCCAGCAATTGAAATGGCGGGAGGCCTCTCGGATCACCAATACGGTTTTCGTAGATCAAGATCTACGGTAGATGCAATCAATGCGGTAATAACGAGAGCCCGAGCCGCTATAGAAGGAAGGCGTTGGAAAGGAGGAACCAAAAAATACTGCGCCGTTATAACGCTTGATGTAAAAAACGCGTTTAATTCGGCGAATTGGGAACGTATCATGAGCTGTTTATACCGGATTGGAATACCGAACTATCTTTTAGGAGCTACTTTTCGAATAGAGTTCTTCTCTACGACTCTGATGAGGGAATAAAAGAGTATGAAGTAACGGGCGGTGTACCACAAGGTTCAGTTTTAGGTCCCTTGTTGTGGAATGTTATGTATGACGAAATTCTGCGTCTACCAATTCCAAGAGAAGCGTCAATTATCGGCTTTGCAGACGACATAGCTGTGGTAGTTGTGGCAAAAACAATAGAAGAAGTCGAACTACACTGCAACGAGACAGTGGCAACTGTACGTAGATGGCTTTCTAGCGCAGGTTTAACAAACAAACAAAGAATTCTTGCAGGAACTGCCAATTTTATTCTCATGTACGCGATAGAAATATGGTCAAGGACAATGAAAGTTAAGTCTTACGTGAACAGTTTCGAACGATGCCATACTCGTCGTATCTTCAATGTTACCTATCGATATACTTGCTGAAGAAATGGTAAAATTAAAAATCGAGCGAGTCCAAAATGGTCGGGTAGATAACGACAAAAGAAAATACGAAAGGTGTCTAAGTATAGCAACCTGGCAACAACAATGGAATGAATCGCTAAAGGGAAGATGGACACACAGGCTTATACCAGTGATCGACCTATGGATTAAACGGAAACATGGTGAAACAAACTTCTATCTGACTCAGTTCTTGACGGGTCATCGCTGTTATAGAGAATATCTGTTTTAAACGCGGACACAAAACCACCCCAAAATTGCCCGCATTGCGAAGATGTTTCTGAAAACGCGGAACACGTGTTTTTTCATTGCCAACGATACGAAACTGAGAGGATATCCCTACGGGACCAATTCGGTGAGTGGCCCTCTCCCGATAACATCGTAAACTATATGCTCCAGAATGACGAAAACTGGACCATTGTAAGTAACGTGGCAGTGCGTATTCTCAGCGACCTAAGACGCTTAGAACGCCAACGGAATGTTAATAGTTCCAACAATTGAGCAAAAAGCAACAAGTCTTTATACCGACCCCCGCGAAGTAATGCCTTACGACGGTTCCGCGGGGGAAACTAATCGGTCTGTTCGGGAAGGGAGGTGGTTTTAGCCGGTAGGAATCCGGCACTATCAATGGACGTCGGACCATTGGTGTCTCATGCAAGATTTCCACCTTCCATCGCAAAAAAAAAGACAATAGGCCTGCACTGCGGTGATACTAGACTTTAGAGGCAGGTTTTCCCACGGTTATACTCACGAAATCCCTTTTCTCCCTCCCAAATATGAAAAATCCCACATTTATCTCACGAAATATTAAGTTCAGAAACCATTTCTTTTATTAAATTCTGTCTGTTTATACCCTCCACAGGAAGGTATATTCACTTCGTCATTACATTTGTAACGGCAAGAAGGAGTCACCGGAAACCTCATAAAGTATATATATTCTGAATCAGGACCACATTCTGAATCGATTTAGCCATGTCCGTCTGTCTGTCTGCCTGTTGAAAGCACGATAGCGCCCAAAGGAATTGACATAGGTGAATGAAATTTGGAGAAAGGACTTCTTTTTATCGTCGTCAGGTTGGTATTGAAAATGTGCTATATCGGTCAAGAAGTTCTGGTACCTCCCATACAAAATCAATATTAGGACCATGTGTCTCTATGTCTGTTGAAAACAGGATAGCTTCGATAGAAATCGACCTAGGCAAGTGAAATTTTGTGAGAGGACTTACTTTTATCGTCGTCAGGTTGATAAAAGGGGCTATGTCGGTCAAGTAGTTGGTACCACCCATACAAAACCAGTTTTGCATGACTTGTATGCAGTGGAGGGTATCATTGGCCAGGCCGCTGATAACACTTTTACTTGTTTATTATTAACAAATACAAGTTACATTATACATTAACTGCAAGCTAACAAAAATAAATTCATATTAAGATACGTTTGTGTATAATACAAAAATAGAAATGTAGGTACATCTTACACATTTTTAAAACGTTACAGAAAGGAACATAAAATTGCATTCGAATTAAAATGAAAATAATATTCAACATAAAATAAATATCTTATGAATTATTTGAAACTTTATCTCTGTTTCAAGTCTCATTATTCTTGATTTTTCATACAAAAATACAGAGAAAATTTGATTTGAGAATGAGGTAAGGCTTTTTTGAATACATTCCAATGTTTACAAAATAAATAAATTTATTATTTAAAAAAAATACTCCAGCAATTAGGAACAAAATTTGACAAAAAAGTAAAATCCCTTTCTTTTTGTTCTATGAGGTCTGAAAAACCCCTTTAATTACAATAGTAACGTAAATGAGTAATGCACTTTTTCCTATTTTATTTAAAAACACTTTATTGGGTTAACATTTTATTTGTTGCACGTCCAACACAGGAATGAATTTTGTGATACAACGCAACTTAAGAGCAAGCTTAAAGTTAACAGAAAATTATGCAGAAATTTTGCAGACTAAAACAAATATGAAACACAATCCAAGAATAACGGACTCATGTTGCACACGACACAAGAAATAGCATTGCATTTACCAATGAGTACAATGGACTCAGCAACAAGAAGACGCGCTCTTATCAGTTTAACATAGCGTTCGCTTAGCAACAAAGTTAGCTTGATGAGAGATTAGTTGGCTTGGCTTGGGTTCTTGTTTACCTAATCTAATGATGCCGCTATACGTTTTCGTATGACTGCGTCTCTTATGCAGACAAGGTATGCCTATATGCATGTACGTGGCAACGACAGACTGTACTCAGCGTGGCTTTATATTGATCTCTTCATTTTTATGTTTTGTATTTAGTAATTTGCCAATTGTACAGTCATGTCGAAAGAATACATCCAATTACATAGTGGGATGTATTACTCTTTGTCCTTTTTAGCTTATTATTAGCGAGAAAATCCCGCAAAAAGTGATGAATCCCCCGATCTGGTATCACTGCTGCACTGTATGCTGTGATAACGAAACGTAACTGGCTATGAGAGAAAAAGAGAACGAAAATGTGTGCTCGCATCTCTCTCTCTTAAGAAACGAAACGAAACTCTCTCTCTTTCTATCTGCACTGACTTATATCTCCCTCTCAACTTCCGCTTGCAATTTCCGTAACAAAGCAAATCTTAACTACATGATGAAACTTCGACCTGTAAACTATTCCATCCAACCAAGTAAGTGCAATTAAAAATCTCAAAAGCACTGTGCCAGTCAATAATTCATGCATCTGCAGGACGCCCAGCTCCCTCAAATTGTTAATTTTCTTAAGCACAATTCAACAAGACTGCATTAGAGCACTGGATTGTACATAACCTACTATTGCGACCGTCGAACGTTATCGCTCCCCCGAGTTCCAAATTCCCAAAACTGACGCTGAAAGAACAAATAATTATAAGAGTGTATACTCACTGCTTTAGTGTTTCCAAGAGAAGAACCGATTGACGATAATATACCACAAAACGACTCGATTTATCTTGTGTCCTGAGGCAATACGAAAATTTTACTTTTTTACAGCATAACTGAGAAGGACCCGATGCCATGTCACCAAGGTATGTGGACAATGCTTAAAAAAGACTGATGCATGTCTACAATTCTCGTATATCCTGAAGGGAAAGAAGAGGCAAGTTCAACAAATTTTACATTTTCAGCCAAAAGGTCCTTTTTGTGTTTCCCGGATGCACACACAATTATTGACGTAACGCTCTACGCACATCAAGAACACATACTATAAGATAGGTACTACGTAACACACACAACCGGATTCCTGGTAAGGACATCCAAGCAAGTTTTCCTTTCAGCAATTTTTCAGGCTCGCCAATTGAGTACGGGAGGACAAAATATTTACTTGTATGAAATACCATCCTGCAAGGACATTTTAACCAACCACAGTTGGTTTTTGGGACAGGTAACAAAGAACGACAGGCATCGTTGTCATAGAAGAGGACATTAAATGAATGTTTACTCTGCATGTTGACATACGGATGCAACATTCGTATAATACATATTTCTGGGAAAGGCCACTTCTATCGAATTATATCGGCGATGATGATGGACAAATCTCTGCTCCATACAAATATTATATGAATCCATTCCAAATGCGAACCAAATGATTTGTTAGGCCAATTGCAATAAGATTTATATAAATAATAAGTGATGAGTTTGGGATCAGTGAATCAGTCATTAATTTCTCCTAAACCAAATTTGTGAAAGTCCAAATATGTATACGATTTTGCTCAATTCTTGCGTATTACGCATTCGGAAAATTCGATAAACTCATTCATTCGTATATATATATATATGTGGTCCTGGTGCGTAAGATGTAGTCGCCCGAACTAAGCGAATCTGAGCAATTTCTATTATACAGCGCGAACTTTGCGAATTAAAGATTTTTTTTTTAATTTAAATGAGCTTGTGTTTAGTTGTGTACTGAATTTCGTGCGCAATGGATTCGGACTCGGAGAAGCTAATCTATGAAATGAAGAATAGAACATCGTTATGAGATGCGAACAAAAAAGACTTCCGCAAAAATTCAAATATGTTGGATGAAAAGCTGTGGTAATATGATTTGAACTTCAGAAAGCTATTTTATAACAAATCTTCTTTTTTTTTACAAAGTGACAACAACATTATTATAGTATACTAGCTGTACCCGCCCGGCTTCGGACGTGCAAATGTGGTTTCAGAACAATTGATGGCAAAAAATTTCAGAAAGAGCCTTCTGCAAAAGTGAGGGACTTGAACCCGTACTAAAAAACCTTCCGTAGACTGGGCCCACTCTGCCTTTATCTTCATGACATTACACATGCTCGTTGGACTAATCGGCAGTTATTTAATATTCTTTGGACAATGAAAAAAATTGTATAATTTAGCTCACTTTATATTAAAGTAACGCTTCTTTGTATACTATATTATCGGTTTCTATCGACTAAGATAGTGATATTTGCTGCATTACTTGCCCTGGAGCACGCTACATATAAGATATAACTGCCCGTGGCTGGAGCAATTCTTGATTAATTCAACTCCCGCTTTTCTTAAAGTTTGACTTATTGATTGTCATGGCAGAACAAACATTAATACGAAATTTAATCCGTTTAAACTCAAATGGATAATTGTTGTGAATTATTTGTATATTCTTGGTATAAAAACCGTATCTCCTTTACCAGGCCCAGTTAAAATTAACGCCTCAATAACGTTTTTCTGCAACGAAATCACTCTCAATCTGGTTCCATTACAAAGCTTAGGGGAGGATCCAAATTGCGAAGCAGCATAATGGGAACTCCAACTTTTAATTCCAGTCATGGACTGTAGTTCTATTTAAAAACTCGACCGGGTAATTTACTGCCTCATCTTGATTGCAGATAGCATTTATAAACAGGTACGACGTGTATCATCGGGAATATTATGTAATAATACCACGATCTGGTATCACTGATACCTATACCTATTTGACATTCCTTTCCTACATATTTTGGCTTTTTTGTTCTTAGCACACCAAACAGCATACTGCCTCTGTCTGTCTCCCTCTCCGTCACTGGAGTAAAATAAGCTTAAGAGAAATGTCAAAATATTGCGCAGTGTGTTTGATTTGACAATGAAGTGCATATCCACTAACCCAGGTGAAAATCGTAGAAATGTTTCAAGTTTTGCCTATTTATTTAAAAACTTTTTAAGTTATTGAGTTAATGGATATCCCAAAATGTTACCGTAGATGTCCTCTATAAGCTGCTGTTTACTATGTTTAAATGCTCCCAGTATTTTCGAACGGAAAGCGTGACAAAGAAAAAAGCAAAACGAAACGAAAAAATAAATTACTCTTGTCCAATTTTTTCCCGAATTTATAGAGATATAGAGTTGAAACAAAGTAGAGATTGTAGGCCTAGGTATAGTCTATAGGCCTGTGAAAAATGCAGCAGAATATACTTAGCAGTTTCTAAGATGTTTGCATTTAAATACATGCACTCAAATGCAATCTTAATCGAACAGAACTACAACAATTTTATTTATATGATATTATTATTTATGGACTTCGGGTCTGTATATAAATAATTCAATAACTTCGTCTGAATATAATCCCTTAGAACCGGAACCATTGGCGCAGGGACATAAGTCTCCGGGACATAGGTCCCAACTTTTACTTTTGGGACTTATGTCCCACTTTAATGAGATATAACTCCCAAATTCGATTTGAGTCTTATGTCCTACACCAAAGGGACATAAGTTCCAAAATATTTTGTCAAAGATGGGACATAAGTCCAAAATTTTCTGATACATAATATATAGCCAAACGTTCTGCATTTCCATTAGGCATCCAACACTTTTTCCGTTATACCAGCAATTATTCATAATAATTTTAAAAATTAAGCACATGATTTGAGATATAATACAATACCAATAATTATTTATTATTTCATACAACAAAAACAGAACAAACAAAGCATTTCAATATAATTTAACCAAATATTTAACAAAAAAAATCTGCAATTTTATAAGTTTCTTTGAAGAATATGACAAAAGAAACTAAAAAAAAAAACACTTTTGCTTGAGAAAAGAAACTTATAAAATTCTAGTTTTTGAAATTGAGAAAATAAAACTAAAAAATCGCGCGATTTCATTGAAGAATTTGACAAAAGAAACTAATAAAACCCTTTTGCTTGAGAAAATAAAGAATTTGACAAAAGAAACTAATAATACTCTTTTGCTTGAGAAAAGAAATTTATAAAATTCTAAAATTTTCTTTGAGAATTAGATTGGGACATTCTTGTTGCGTGCTCTTCATTGAAAATTCTCTAAGCTTATAAAAAAAATATTTAGTTGGTGAGACATAAGTCCCAAATTCGATTTATGTGTACCCAAATTCGATTTGGGACTTATGTCTCACTTAAATGGGACATAACTCCCAAAAGTAAAAGTTGGGACTTGTGTCCCTGCGCCGAACCATTCGCGCGAGTGAAATTGGCTTGCATCGAACATTCAACTTAATACGGCTCTTTTGTCTATAACCCTAAGGCCTAAGATCTCAGCTGTTAAACCAGTTTTTTTTTGTAGCGCCTACCGCAGAAATTGGGCAAATTCAAATCTTACAATCTTGGTACACCCTTGATTAGTGTGATTCGCCTAATGATGATGCCGTAGAGGCGTAGAGCCCCTCTTGAACAAGTAAAAATATAACAAAAATTATTAAAGTGAAATCAGTAAAAACATAGTAATTATTACATATCTACAAACTGCCGCAGCTTGTAATTTTTTAAAATGTTTTTACATCGTAATAGGATCAAGAACTGCCTTTATGTGTACCCAAGTCTATAACTTGTTAAATCCCATTTGACATGGTTTAAATAATATATTTGGCTTTAGCTACCTTCATAAATTAAATTTTAGTCGAAGTTGCCCCGTTCTGAATTTAACAATATAAACCGACACAATAACAAATTTCACTTTGAAGCCCTTATAAAGTGTATTATACGTTCAACGCAATCAACAGAAAAACCGATTACTGTTGATCCTAACATAAATTGTCTAGACCACACGGCGGTTTCGGTATTGCATACAACCCAAACGCAATCAGCCCGCTTTTGTGAAAGTGTATAGCCTTTCAAAAGCTCGGTTATTGGAATAGCCGTTGCATTGATGAGTGACACCCACTCCTAATAACTGCTTACAAATATCGATTTAACCCTTGTGTACATTACCTACACATGCATTTCAGAGGCATCGACGAGGACGACGTTGTCATTGGACAGTCCACAATGCAGCATCATTATAAATTAACAACATTGTTGTTTAGTCTACATGAGGGAGCCACAAAGTATTTTGTTGTACTTTCGCATACAGAATCTACAGCGCATCCCACGCAAGCGGAAGTCACGGTTGTCGAGTGTCGGGGAAGGCAAAGCCGAATGTAAGGTACCTATATTATGCCTGTTTGGGGACGGTGGCAAAACTATTGAAGCAGAGAAGACACATGATTTGCTCGTAGTGGTATCCATCCATTCAAATACGTAAATGCAGGCAAACAAACAAGAACCCGCGCTCCTATCATGCCTTTATATTCTCTCCGCAGCATCACCCTATGGTTAATTTGCAAGAAAAAAAAAAAACAACGAAACGGTAAACGGGTTCAATGTGCCTCTGAAAGGAAACCCAGAGCATGAGACAAATGGCAAAGCCACTTTAAATAGCTTTCCTGTGTATGTGTCTGCATCCATTTTGGATGTGTGTCGCCCTGTTGTTGTTTTCCCTTCGGTCTGTGGAGTCCTTTTTCTGAAACATGGTTGGAGGCTGTAATGTCGCGACATTCTGGCGCCGTCTGGAACTTGCCTGAGTACACTGAACTGAACGCGACGTTGTGCGAAATAGGAAATAAATCCAATGGAATGTAATTATCCGATGGACATCCCAAGGATCTGTTTGGAGTTATATTCGCGAAGTAGGGGAAAGCAATATTCTCTGTCCCATTTGGCACAAAAGGATAACAAATTTCTTCTAAACAGAACATACGTATGCGAGACTATGTTTGATTAATTTAAGAACATCAAACCACAAAACTCAGCATGTGACGATTTATACATAGATTCTGGGTGTACTGTAACATCTGCGCAATTACAATTCCAACTACCGGACATTGTCCTGAGAAGAAAACTCCACAGAGTACAATTATTGTGAATATCCTGGCGAACAGGGAAAGGCAATTTAAAAACTACCGAACAGCATTATGTTCACAATCGTGAATGTTAATGCTGTATAATATAATATTCCAGCAAATGCAATAACAACATATATTATGGTATAATCATGGTTAGTATACAGAAATAATCTCAACTCTTCCATGCTAACTCCCACTATATGCATATTCTCAATGGAGCATAAAAGTTGTTAAACAAAATTAGAGGTGGATGAATAAGCTTCCTCAAATGATTCATAAATTCAGTTTGTTTTGTCATTACTATGCACCACCTCCTGAGGGATACGTGTAATTGGTGGGAAACTTGCGGGTAAAAGAATGGAAGAATATAGCTAATGGGAGAAGGCGGTCATAACATTTCTTCTGAATAAAGAAGGAAGTTGTGTACTTGGAAGGGTGGAGTTCATGCGAAGTTGTATAATTTTCACCAGCGTTTAACTAAAAGGCAAAGTTGGTACAATATATAAAACCTTTATATTCATACTACAGTTGACTAATTTTTTAGTTGTCAATACTCAGTTGTCATGTTTGAATTTAAGTGTTTTTTGGTTTTAGAACGTAAAATACGAGTTAGGTCACATGAAATAATTTATAGAATAACTAGCTATAAATATAGAAAACATATAAATTATAATGTAAATCGGGGCCTATACCAGAATGTGGACACGATCTTGATCTAGTACAATAATTGTAAGCCGTAAGCCAATGCAGCTAACTTCGTTTTCGATTTGGCATTTCAAATTTTGATCAGATGTAAAATGTTTCTATTGCCAAATCGAACTTTTTGAGGAGTGCAAACGGAAATTTAGAAATTTATTTTTGCGGTTTAGATGTTGGAAGCCAGTACTGTTACAGTTACTGTCTTTAGTATCAAAAGAGGTGTTCGCCAGTAAAAACGTTACACCAATTACATGGCAGAAGCTGTGGCCCTTCAAAGTCGACTCTTCAACGTTTGGTGGTCAAATTCGAGACAACCGGTTAGGCAAAAATTTTACCACTCATATACATGGCATCGTGAGAACGCGTGGAGGACATTCAATCGATGTAATATTTCATACATAAGGGCATAAACATGGCATTTTCAAATTATAAAGATATTTCGTTAATACCTCACACATTCATTGTTTCATTCGATATGTGCATTGATCCGCAAGATGTTGTTCGACGCGAATGCAACAGTATGCAAAAACTAGTACGACAGACGAAAATAGGGAATAGTCCTATTTTAGTATGTACTTTCGGAAGGACTATGTAAAGGAACCATTTATGTCGATTCCATTTTGGCATTTGAGATTCTAATCTGGGATTTCAGATTTCTGCTGCCAAATTGATCATAAAATCCGAATTTTATTGGTTCTTGTACAAAACAAAACAAGTGGGCTTTATACCACGTTCCCACCAAATCAAGTTGATTTAGCTAAATCATCTCATTAATTACATGAATTATCATACATTTTCGTGATTTATAATTACGTGATTTATACCTGTTTAAATTATATTACGTATCTGTCATCGCAAGTCCACATAAAATAAAATCGAACATACACAAATAAAATCGAACATACGCAAATAAAATTGAACATACGCAAATAAAATCGAACATACGCAAATAAAATTGAACATACGCAAATAAAATCGAACGTTATTATCAACGAATTTTTGTTATGCTTTTTTCGGAGAACATTTCTTCTGGTTGAAAATGCTTAGGTATATCATTTTTGGCTTTTTTGTGATAGATGGAAATGATTTCACAAGCATTTGAACTCATTTCAACTTTTGATGTAAGTAATTTTCTTTTTGCACTTTATTTGTTACGATAGGTATTGAAAGTTGGTCATCTAATGTCAAAGTTGACGTGAATGTCACACTAAAACACTAAAAGTTCGGTGGAGACGCCTTTCGTGATTTATAAATCACTTTGGCTTAATCACGTTGGTGGGAACATGGTATTAGACCACATGACTGAAGTAAAACTTCTTTAGCTCCATCTATATATTTTAAAGTTTAGTTTATACAGCTGCTCGAAGACATGGGAGATCATCTATCTATTTTCTTATAACAAACCCTAAACAAATTAATAATATTCTGTATATAAATAATATGATTAATTAATATTATTCACATTCTGTCAAAAGAAGAAGATGAGTGCATTCTGTAATTTTTTGAACAGCGAATAAAACAGTTTTATATGGATGGTGATGAAGCATATGCAAGTAATGCAATGCATTCACTCAGAAGCAGTAAGGTAGCATTTAAATGAGGTGATATCAATTTCGCATTCTTGGTACATCTGCTCAAAAATTTACCATTACCAGATAAAAATTACCAAAACTCAATAATCAAAAATAATTACCAAATTGGCAACCTTGCAATAGGCGTGTCTTAGATATACCAAACGTAACTGGCTATGAGAGAAAGAAAAGAAACTGTGTGCTCGCACCACTATCCCTTTTATGTTTACAAAATAAATAAATTTATTATTTTTAAAAATACTCATGATTCATTCACAGACACATATGTCATTTTATGAAACAGTTTACGGAAATAAAAAAAAAATGTGTTCGGACGTTGAAGAAAGGAGTTATGGTTTGCGATTCGAATACTGGTTTCGAGAAAAAAGAGGCCTTAAATATTCCGCAATTAAAAACCACCGCTTTCCACAACGTTATAATATTCAGCTTTTATTTTAAACACAAAACCATCCTTTATATACAACATTTTTTTGTTTACATGTTTTTAAATTTGACTTTTGTCACATCTGGCAGAATTTCCCTTTTGAGAAATTTTGTGGGAGTGGATGTGTTTAGTGCACCTGCACTTTGTTGATGTTGAATCGTCAATAAAATGAAAGCATTTAGATATTTTGAATTACTTTTTTCTAAACATGAAAATATTTCATTTGATCGTAGGTTGAATCATTTTTTAATTCTTAATGAAATGATTAGGAACAAAATTTGACCAAAAAGTAAAATCCCTTTCTTTTTGTAGTATGAGGTCTGAAAAATCCCTTTGTCCCTTTTAGCTTATTATTAGTTAGAAAATGTGATAAATCCCCCGATCTGGTATCACTGCTGCACTGTATGATGTGTCTTAGATAATGAAACGTAACTGGCTGAGAGAAAGAGAAAACGAAAATGTGTGCTCGCATCTATCTCTCTTGCCTTGTAATATTCGAATCGAAACGTAACTCTTTCTCTTTTTATCTCACTAACGAAATGACAATAACAATATAGATAATGCAAATTATTTGACGCGAGGACAACCATTTTTACTCCTTTTGGCTTCAACACAACAAAAAACATATATTTTTCAGACGACTACTGTAGATAGAACATCACCCAACAACCGAATTCAAAATTGAAACAGAAACTATTTTACTATCCAAAGGCAAACCATAGACAAATCATACTGAATCTAAGAAATATATAAAAAGCAAGCCAAACGTCGGGGAATGTGAAAGAGTTCGGGAATACTACATCTTTTCTTTTTACTTGAATGCTATTGGTTTGTTATTATAATTATAAACTTTTTAAAGACGATTTATTAAATTTTACCCAGAGAGACTCTCTAGATTTATTCAAAGTTCCTTCATCCCTGGGTTCCATTCCTAGTGTTAACGAACCCAGAGATGAATCTGATTATCTGTTTATTTGATATATATTTCATCCATTGCATCGAGACCTGGCGACGCTAGCCAATGACACAGTAATCAGTAATATGTGCTGTAGTCTCAGATCCATCCATCACGCATAGTTTACAAGTATCATCCTCTCTTTGGCCCATCTACATTAAATGATAACCGAAACTACCACGCCACCACACATTTAAATGTTACTTGACTCATGCTTCGAACCCTTTTTTGAGTGGACCAGGTCGGCCAATTTATGGCAATTTTAACCTGTCTACATTGTTCCACGGTTGGCCACCTCAGGCATCCTGCGTTGATCCAGATGTGAATCAACTTTTCAATTAAACAGAATAGTTCTGGTCTCACTTATTGAGCTTTCCTGTGTCAATGATGTTGTGATGTTTGTCTGTTCCATGTGTCTGATCGCCGCCTGATTGTCTAGTGCTATAAGGATATTTCTGTCTTCCACGCACTCAAGTGAGTAGTTTAACGCGTGCAGCAAAGCAATCATCTCAGCCTGATATACTGAAGTGTATTACCCGAGGCTATTGTGACAGGCTAGTTCCAGCTCTTCGGAATATAAACTGGTCCCCGCTCTCCCATTCATCATGCATGTATCCTTGAAAATCACTATTTCACTATTCTTTTTTTATGGAAGTAGTCCGTTCTCAATACGAGTTTTGTGATTTCTTTCCACAATACTCACCCTTGTTATTGCGTCCATAGGCATGTTCAGCTCCCTAATCTTGTTTTTGACAAGTTATAAGATCGTCCTATGTCCATAAATTGTGCCATTTTGCATCTCGATGCAAACGAAGTGGCGTTCCAATGCGCATGTTGGTGTTGTACATACTGCATCTGTAAATTCTATATATTCTAAGCGTTGGACCCTATCCAGGTGATTCCTAATAGTTTTCTGGGAGGCTTTCCCTTATCCAAAAGTTGTTAAAGGCTGAAATTCCAGAGTTTTCCTTTTCCTATTTAATACTATAAGATCTGTTTTATCCGCATTAATAGAAAATCCTTGTTCCAGACACCACCGTTCAACCATATTCCTCATAATATCTGTGGCGTCACCACATGAATGATTCTTTTGTCATTATTGCATAGGTGAAAGAACACCTTCTTGTGGGCAACCTCTGCTAACCCTAAGTTTTGACGTTCCGGTCTGAATATTTATCGCCCTTGTTTTCAACATATTGTTCACCCATCTTACCACCAGTGCGATAACAATGCTTTTTCCAAAGGTTTACTTCAGACTTTTATATCATATCTTATCGAAGGCACCTTCAATATCCATTATAGTGGTCATCGCAATGCCCCCGGTATTTAGGTCTTCCTCAGCAACGCGTACAACTTGATGTAGCCCTGTTTCTGTAGACATGTTTGCCCTGTAGGTATGCTGTCTAAAATTGAAAGAATATATCTTAAACAAATTACTCGCCCACCATCACCCTTTCCTTTGTTTTAAAGAGAAAGGATGTTAGGCTGATTGGTCTGAATGATTTTGCCTCAAGGTAATCCTTTTTCCCCGATTTTGGAAGGAAATCCACTTTTATGTTTCCCTCCATGTAATTGGGATGTAGCCTATTGCTAGGAATGCAACGTATATATTCCGTCTACTCCCTATTAAATTAAACCTGAAATTGTGAGAATGTTGATGTCGCGCCCTTGACCGCCTCTGGTGTTACAATCCTTTCTGCTTCTTTTGTATCCATCCTGTTCGCTGCTAGTTTCCTTGGAGCCCTGATCTGACTTATAGCTTCCTGGAAATTGTACCTCCCTTAGGACCTCATATGTGTGATCCAGTGTTTGCACTATCTCCCCCGCTCTGTTACGAATGAGTAGTCTACTGACCTCAGATTTACTCCTCATACTCGAGAAAAGTCCATCCATGCCTTCCTTTTACGTCGTCACAGAGTAACATTTAGCTCTTTCTTTTTCGCCTTATATTCCTCCCATACTTCGGGTTCTCCCCTTTGTATGGCTTGATTAAAGACCTTCATCACTTTCCCAAGGGGGTAGGATCTTGTTTTTTCACTAAAGCCGCTCGGAAAGCATCTTCAACAGCTTATTGCAGATGCTTCAGTAGTGATTCTGCATCTCTATATGCCAAGTCTTTTTCGGTATTCCAAATTTTATTACATTCAGTTTTTCCTCCAACACTTCATGGTATTTTGTCCTATCCGTGTTCTTCGGAGTTCTAATGTATGTCCGATATTTTTTTCTTCGATCCATAACGAACTTCAAATGAGATGACTCTATGATCCGACAATGTCGCCTGATCCATTACCCTCCAATTTGATACTCTTTTAATTATTTTACCAAAGTGTCATGTCAATCACTTACTTTCACCCCGCGTCCACGAAGGCTGGCTCTGTTCCCCTGTTTAAGATAGCTAGATACAAAACAGTACAAATTTCTATTGCGCTTCTCCTCTGTTATTTTCGTTGGTGCTGCCCCACACTGTTTTATATGCATGACAACCAATTATAACATCCTCGTTCCTGTTTCTACATGCATTCACCATAGACACCAACTCTCTTCTCGGAGGAGGTTCTGGAGGTATGCAGATGCTATGACAAAACTTCCCACCCCTGATCGTACTCGAACTGCTGCAAGGTCTGTGGTACACAATTCCTTCGCTGGTTTGCTATTTGAAAGTCCTTCAATATTTCCTCCAAAGATCCAAGGCTCCTGTATAAGGTCTATATCAGATGAATTGTCATCAAAACATTGGTCATCATTGCTGATTGCTGTAATGAAGGTTCAATTGAATCATCCCGGTACGGGCCCATTCGGGTGAATTCATGGCCCCGGAACATTTGAAGCGTTTCCTAGATCAATACTCTCCTGGAGAGGTTTCGGTCGACGTCATACTGCCAACCATTTCAGTCAACTCATCGATGGACTTTTTTATGCCTTCTGCAGGTCAATCTCTGTCTCTTTCCGACCCTCTTCATCCTTTGTTTCAGTTGCTTGTGCAACTTCCTCTCGGAGTCGAGTCTTCCGTCCTCTTCCGATCCACTGACGATTGGTCAGCTAACTCTTTTGGTTTCCCGTCAGAGTTCGCTGACCCATCGAGTTTCTTCGGGTTCATTCAAGCGCCTTCCAGTAACTTTTCGACCCCTTCTAAGCGTTCTTATTTATTTTATTTTGGTCCATATGTACTCACGAATAGGGGGGAATTAATCAGACCGAATAGACAAATGCATTTCTTCGTTGTGGAATATTTTGCATTGGCGGTGCAAGCCTTTCTACTGTTGTTTTCCGAGATACAGGCATACTGTATACAAATGTCATATGAAACGTAAAAGCTGACTCACTACTCATGTCTCCCTAGTGAAAGAGTAAGGAGTTACATACAAAAATACCCTTTACCCCAAAATCTTTCAATAATTGAACTCAAACTATCGCCGTTGTCTAGACATGGCCCATCCGATTTCTTATAATCCTCCATGTTTACAACCGTGCATTTTATTTGATCGCATCAAATTTTAAGCTTTGCAGACGAGATGTGGAGATACAGACACTGCCACCGTCATTTGCAAAATGAGGTTCGGGCGGTCGTCAGATTGTCTAGGCGCCAGCTGTCTCAACCAAGTATGCACTCATATTATTTAAAGAAAAAGAAAATTAATAACCTAAATGCACAGAATATGCTCCTTGAAATTATTTATTTCATATTCCATGCATGTCGCTTAATCCATTCGAAAAAAGGAACGCATTCACTTTCCCACTTCGCCTTTGTTCTCTGTTCGTCGTAAATATGCAAATTTCCGAACCAACTGTTTCTTATTATTTGTTCCTTATCAATCCCAAAGCCATCATCATCACCCACCATCACCACCCTTTCTTTATCCGAGAAGACTGCGATTTATTTGCTCGCTCATGCGTTTAATATGCATTCGATAAAATTTTGATAAGACACTTGTGGGGGTAGGTTTGGGGGTATATTGTGTTGTGCTCATCTGTACTGTAACAGTAAATGATTTACAATCGATATGCATTCCTCTGCTGACACGAATGATACTATGCATATTTTAAGTATAACAACGAGATAAGAAACGAGAAGGACATAGCGAGTGAACGCTGCTACTTGTATGCTGCGTCCCACTGCCGATAGCCCTTTTCCTATAATGCTATTATATGGTTGCGAACGCGGTATTTATGTAGGTACTGAACAATGCGCATTTCATGTTGGGAATGTAGTGTTGTGTAGCAGTTTATACCATTGTTCACTGAACATAGCGCAATAAATTATCGATATTCTCGTTATGAAATAAATTAACATAACTGATCCAAGGGTGGGTGGTTTAACAACCGATGTTGAATAGGGTGATACTTAAACTTATTATTGCAAACATCACTTTAAAATAAATGAGCAACTGAAGTGAGGTTTTTATTTGTGTTTTGACATTATGTGATAACTCATGAGTCATATTGAAACGATGATAGTGTATTAGGTGAGAACCTGAACACTTTTGTTTTTACTTTTCGGCCGCAACCAACAAGCACATACATGAAAGAGTGCTTAAGCTTTCAGATGCCAGATTCCCGAAAAAAAGCTAGGTACAAGTGATTCGATAGCGGCCAGTTGAAGGGTATGCAATGCACCCTCCAAAACTCCCGATCTACCTTCATCGAAGAGAAAGCTCCGTCCCCTGACGTATGCGTATATAGAAGCAATTTGCGGACTCGATCCAACTATATTATCACCAACTGCCTTATGGGAAAGCACTTATTGCAATCGGAGATGGGAAATTCGGCATTTTTTATTTATTTATTTATTTATTTATTTCAGAATCGCTTACAAATTGCAATTAAGAGATACCTCCTTGCAGACTAAATTAATATATTGTTCAAATTTGATGGTTTTCGAGTATTAGACACTCGTACCCGGAACATAGGGTCTTTCATTAAGGACTTGACAACTTCTTTTTTTTTTAATAAAATTAAAACTACCTGAGATATCTCAAGAACAAATTTATTGGCTTGAATTACTATCAAAACATTTATGAATGGAATTAGATTTTTTCATATATCCACCACGGGAACGTATTCAGCGGTCGAGGCCGATGTGTTGAACCCAATTTTCGATGACTCGGCCGCACATTTCGACCTATAAGGCCGCTATATCTCGTTCATCTAAGGTCGCCGGCTTGTTGGCATAGACCAATGATTTTAAGGAGCCCCATAAAAAAATTCTAGAGGCGTTAAATCACACGATCTCGGCGGCCAATAGTCGGGTCCGTTTCTCGAGATAATACGTTCACCATATTGGGACTTCAATACCTCGATGTGTTGCTTGTGGCACCGTCTTGTTGGAACCACACATCAGTGATATGCAATTCATGCAATTGCTCTAAGAGATAATGTTCCAACATGTCTGTGTAGCGAATACCATTTACCGTAACGTGAAGATCATTTTCATCAACGAAAAAAAAACGGCCCAATGACGCCACCGGCATGAAAACCGCACCAAACAGTGACGATTTGCGGATGAAGTTCTGTTTCACAAAGCGCTTGCGGGTTTCCACCTGTCAAGTAACGCATATTTTGCTTATTGCCGAAGCCGTTTAACCGAAAATGCGCTTCCACGCTGAAGAGGATTTTGCAATGAAATCTTGCTAAATTTGCCACTACCGACTCGGAATTTGGGTAGTATTTTTTATTATTTGTAAACGTTGTTCCTTCATAATGAAAATGTTTTATTTAATATAATTTTACTGAATATTTTGACATTGACGGTTCGACAATCGGCTTAAGGGTGGGCACACACTGAAATTTTGAAGCTATCCAGTCGCTAATAAAAGATCTTTTATTAAGATTTCTTGCTCCTATTTCATTTCTTTAAGAAATTCTATAAACAACATGACGATGGACGCAGACGATACTTAATATTTATTGCATTGATTTTGTGTTCAACATCGTTAAACTCAATCAGGACAGGCAGTTGTCTTTTGTTGAAAAATTGTAGATTTGCCAACTACGGTTGGTTGACACATACCATGTTGAGTTATTTATTTTCATATTAAATGCGAAATCAATTTAATTAATTTTGTAATTTTTATTTAATTTTGTGTTCCAACTTATTTCTGTTTTTCCACAAGGAAAAACAATTAATAATCGGTCTGGCGATTTCGTTTTATTAATTTATGATTAATTAGTGCCTAAATATTAATGTTGTGAATTAATGGTTGGCAAAGAGGACTACGGGAATAAGCTTGGCATGCGGGCAGACAGTTTTTATTTCATATATAAAAAATGCATGTTCAAATAACAACCATGTGGTGTTGATGTTACGCGAATGTAGGAAAAAATAAATAACTTATAAAAACAGTCGCAGTGGATATAAAATATATCCAAGTACTACATATATGCGGAATGGTCATTAAAACAGTATTTTATTTCATATCTGGTTGGTATGCTCTTACATTCATTATACACCTACGCGGTAATGTTTAGAATTATTTTAGCAGGTGAGATAACGACTAACGAGTGCTTGTGAGTACAATACACTACTGACGCAGTGTAGAAGATCAGGCAGCGGCTGGTAACGGTAAGTACAACAAGCGGCGGGTACAGTGTAGAAAGCGGCTGTGTGATGTTTTATCTCCCGCACCTATGATGTATGGAGTTGAATGCAAGTGTATGTATAGCTCCCAATCATAACTTACATGTATTATCGATGCCACTATATTCTGTCCATCGAGAATTGTCAGTACAGGCCTTATGGAGGAGCTTTTTTCTACCAATGGTGCCTGTAGATACTCTCACGGCACTCAAAGACAAGAATTGCCACTGAAATAAAAACCAACTCACTGACATACCAAGGAATTGTTGTTGTCATTTTCCTAAACTTCGTATACAGGCCACCACAACCAGTCTGCAACACAACCGCGGTTGCGAACAAAGTTGAGGAACAGGTGGTTTTCACAAATTGCAATTGCAATTGCTGGCTAACAAAGGTGGAGATGTGATTGTCTCCACAAATTACCACTATGAACAAAAAAGACAACGATTTGTGATCTTAGCAATTCAGAGGAGTAGGTACAATTTACTTACTTGAACGATCTCAAGAAAAGGTTAATCAAACAAAAAAATACCTATTAGGTATTATTCAAATTCCAACCAAATTTGGTTAGATTGAAATCATATAAGAATATAACGTTTGGACAGATATTTGTTGGCAGGATTAATTTGTAGTGGATATATCTGGCAAAGGACTAAAAGCGAAGGTTGTTACTTCGATGAAAGCTTGATGTGAAAAAAGAGCGAGTGTAAATGATAGGAAATGCTCGGTCAGACAATACAATTTTATTTAGTACTAATGTCCTAAATCAAAACAATATGGGCGGGTACTAAATTGTAGAGTGAATTCAGTAATTTCCAGTTCAGAGTAAAAAAATTGTTTTTAAATTCGAGTGCACAGCTGAATGTTATATTTCTAAACACTTTAAATATATATATTTCGAATATTTTGATTAATTATTGCAATGGTTAGTGCTTTATATCGTCTGACCACTGTTGCTTGCTTTTTTATTAGTTTTCCTTTTTTAAGGTTTCGTACGCAAGGGGGAAAAAACATAACCCTATTAGTTTTGCTATGATGTCTGTCCGTCAGTCCGAACGCACTAAACCAATTTTGTTCCCAGGTCTATCCCAGAAACTAATGGATATAGAAGGCTGAAATTTGCACACAACATCCGGTTAACCTCTAGTTGAACGACAAATACCAATGATAGCGATACATCGACTGGTTTTAGAGTAGTTAGTCATTTAGTGAACAAAATATTTGCATTCGCACAAAAAAACTCTTTATTTCTCGATTTATAAAAAAATAAATATTATACCATTTTGGAGATAATGCTTGATATAGCTTTATATGTGCTGAAAACTGTGTTGCCGCAAAGTTAATATTTTCTAAGATATTTACAAAAAACCATCAATCACTATATAAAATATGCTCCTTTTAAGCTCTATCATTCGTTAATGTTCTCTTAATAGATTCCGATTGGAGCTTTCAATGCAGACTCAATTCTATGTATTCATACTCATCCACACACCGACACCAAACTCCATCCCGATTACAGACTCCAAATTAGTTTTTGTGCTCTCGTTCATCTCCATTCAGCGTTGTTATGTGGTCGTATTTATCGTAAATGTAACGATTTTCGAAGGTTGATACGACGCACGCTCCGATGTTTGCTTTTTTCGCCCATATTTCTACGATTTTGTAACTATTTTTCCGATTTTTTCCGATATTATACAAACATTAAATACGATGGGTAAACCGAAATACGACTCGATAAATAAAACACAATTCCAGAAAAAGAACGCACAACAATTTAGAAATGCATTTAATATGACTTTACCTTACCAACACATCCCTTTGCAATTAGCCGGCATCGATTACTGAGCATACCCTCGCTATATACTACTGCTGCGTTATGTCAAATTGCTACTTTTACGGCCATATTATTCTTTATCCGGGTTAAAGTTTACACCCGGATTTAAGTGAGTTTAACCCAAAAATTCATAATATTCACTCGTTAAAGCCGACTTTAAACCAAGTTTTTTTTTAAACTTGACGGCGTTTAATCCGACTGAATTTAAACTGCACTCCGGAGACCAGTGTAAGTACTTTAACCCGGGTTAAACCTCAATTTCATAATGTTGACATCTTTTCGACCGCAGGTCGCAACTAATAAGAAGAGTAGAAAAGTAAAAAAACATTTATGTTGATGATTCATCGTCAGAAGACGAATTTGTCGTAGAACTGATGAAACAACAGCTGATGGAAATCAACGACGTCCTTGTATTCGAATATATCGATACACGGAGCGGGTATGCGTGGACTATAATGATGTGGTAATTTTCGGTAATGTTTCCGCCTGAAAAAAGAGACATTTTGGACATAATTCGACAAACATTTCGGCATAACGTTAAAATAAAACTGGGTTCAAAACAAATGAAATAAATTTCCAAGTGACAAACAACAAAAAACAAATGCATTTTTTTGTAAAATTTGACATTATATAGGTTCAAAACGGCTTACAATCGGTTTAAACTGTTTTCTTTCTTTCTGACTTTCTTGAGAATGAATGTCGTAAAGAAAAAACAAATCAATATCTGTTCACTTAAGATTTGACGGCTCATACCTAAATACCTACTTTTTTCTACAATTTTCAGTATTTATTTATTTATCAGCGGTCCAAAAACACACAAATGATTCCTCCTGTATAAATTACAAGCATTAATGCAGGCAATTAAAAAGCCTTCGTTACAACCAGGGTAACCACCATGGACTACGAGGTCTAAACGGAAAGCTTATCCCCGTAGAAACCAAAGCAAGAAAACGGACGTACACCTTGCAGTAGAAACAAAATTGCAGTTCAATTATAAAAGACAAAGGTAAGGATTTCATCAGAATCCTAAAACATCGTTATTGAAGTAATACTTTTGAAGTAATACTTCTTTAGCCACGCTTGACTTGGGGGGTAAGCTGGTGAATGCGTCAAGAAAGCGTTACGGAAATTGCGAGCGGAAGTTGAGAGGGAGATATAAGATAGTGACAAAAAAAGAGAGAGAGTTACGTTTCGTTTCGTATATTGCTGTAGTGGCAAGAGAGATAGATGCGAGCACAAATCTTCAAGTAACGTTTCATTATCTAAGACACATCACACAGTTCAGCAGTGATACCAGATCAGGGGATTTATCACTTTTTGCGGGATTTTTTCTCTAATAGATAAGCTAAAGGGATTTTTCAGACCCCATACTACAAAAAGAAAGGGATTTTACTTTTTGGTCAAATTTTGTTCCTAACTGCTCATTTCATTAAAAATACAAAAATTATTCAAATGAGATATTTTCATGTTTAGAAAAAAGTCATTCAAAGTATCTAAATGCTTTCATTTTCTTTCTTTTATTTCTCTATACTGTTTCATAAAATATCATATGTGTCTGTGAAATAATTACGAGTATTTTTTAAAATAATAATAATTTGTAAACATGAAAGGGATATTTTGAGTATAACCGTGGGATAACCTACCTCTAAAGTCTGGTATCACTGCAGTGCAGGCATATTGTCTATATCACACTGTAGCAGCAAAAGACAGACAGAGGTGCGAGTAAACATCTAGGGCACAGTACCTTTCGAATGATATAAGTGTTATTCACCTCATTTCCTCCTCCTCCTTTTGATGTTCACGTATTAATATAAAGATAAACTAAACATGTATATATAGATGGAGCTAAAGAAGTTTTACTTTAATCGTGTAGTTTAAGGCACGCTCGTTTTTTTGAATCTTAGAAGACTTTATAAGGGCCCTTTGCTCAAAATATTGCAGATAACTTTGAGCCCTCGTATGCGAAGGATGTATACTTTTTCCTCTGTCATTATAATTTGCACATTAATACCAAGGGTGTTTTGTTATAGCAATATATATAAGGTTGCTAAATATGTACCTATAGAACTGGCTGCACCCGTCCGGCTTTGCCCGTGCAAAGGAACGTTGTTGCTTTGAACTTTGAAATAAATAATTCAAACCAGGCAGAACTTTTGACACATACGATCAAATTGTTTGTTGTTTGTCCGGGGAGTAAGAATCACAGTTCGGATAATTTTGTTTCACTTCACGTTTGATATAGGTGCTATATAACATTAAATATCAATAGTTGCGACTTCTGAATACGCTGGTTTAGTGGTTAGTATGCTGGGCTAGCGAGTAGTCAGTTGGTAGAAATTATAGTAATAACGAACACAATATACTTCTTCTTCCTTTTACCAAGCGATAAATGCACCGTACGGCCTAAGCACACATAGGACATAATGCGAGTGGCCATTATATTAATTATATTAATACGTGAACATCCAAAGTTTCCGTACAACTTTTTAGTATTTATTAAGAAATGAGTTGAATGAAACTTACATCATTTGAAAGGTACTGCGCCATAAATGTGCACAAACAAAATATAGTGTGTATATATCGCCATTATAACTGGTAAAATTAAGTTAAAAATTCAACATGAAAAATGCTTAACAGTTAACTGAAAGCATTCTGGTGACATTCAATTTGTCGTATTCAAATATATTATATACCTACCATCTTAGGCATGCAATTTGCCTAAAAGTAAGCAACAGTACATATAAATTGAAACAAATATTTGCTGTTAATTTTTTAACAGTGATGTATTAAAATATAAATCATGAGTAAAAATCATTTCATTGAAATCGGTTGAGGGGTTTTGGGAGTGCTTGATAACCAAAAACCAATGCACAAATGTCTGCAGAAGTTGGAGCATTGTATCGCCATGAATATTCTTTAGCTGGAGCGCCATCACGTTTGAAGACATATCTGAGTTTACTTTCTCTATCGCCGTTTCAAACATCGTAATCAAAGCGTTTTTTGCATTAAATAATTGTTGCAACTGTCGAATGACGTTTTTTGTCATTCTTTCTCTCTGTACCGCCTATCGACTTTATCAACCTCCGACAAAATGAAGTATACCTGCCGATATAGGGGTGCGTCTTCATTTACTGGCAAGAATGCACTTCGATGGTAAATTTGGCCATAAATCTGATATTTCAAATTGTGCAGTGTAGAATCCCGTGTAAATGTTTAAAGTTCGTCGGCCAATATTTGCACGCATTGGTCTTGGCGTTTTCAAAAAATTACTGAAATTTATTTTTCAATAACTATTTTGTCCGCGTTTAAACTTTTTATATATTTAATTTTTACTTTTAATCAACTGTATAAAAGCGATGAAACTGTTGAAGCGATGTACAAAATCAAAAACAAACCAGCACTGTTGACAAACGTATAATGCTGAAACTGAAATGCTTGATTTTCTCACTTTACTTTTTGAAAACAAAATAATACCGAACATACGTAGGTTGTTAATTAATTTTTGACATAGAAACTTAAAAATATTTAATTTAATAGAAAGAATCATTGCATGCCAAATCATGCACGTCTATTTTCCGGAATTTTCTTTCTGCCTAATCCTGAAATGCAGAATACGAAAAATATCAAAAAAGAATCATGAAAATCGTCCCAGGGGTTATCGTGTAATATCGTCATCAAGTTTCACACCGAAATTATCATGTATATTTATAGATTAAGTAGATCTATAGGCTCTGGGTTACCAAAAATGTTAACTAATATCCAAGTCGATGTCTCGTCATCTTAAAACGACTCAAGCTGAAGATGAAATTCAAATTGATGCGACCTACTCTTTAGCCCACTTTTCTACACTTTTGTGTGCTGTTGACCGGCAAGTAATGCAAATAGACACATCGTATTTCCATAATGCAAATTATTTCATTTCAATTATCTAGCGCCTTTAGTTTTCTTTCCAACAACCACCAACTACTCTCTTGATGTTAACATATAGTAACTTTTACTCTAGTTCCTACACATCTTTACAAACTACATACTAAACTAGTCCCGTCTTAAGTTATACAGTTATGTTGTGTGAAATTCAAGATCCCATGTTTCATCCCCAGGCATTCATTTTTTGAGTATATATATATATTTCCTCACGCGTCCACCCCGCATTTACAATTTAGAGCATAGACCGTAACATGCACTACTACCCCCAAGGGACTCAAGAATATCAAATAAACATTTCGCATATTTTCCCATGTAACTCGCGAAACCACGTTACGAGTATATAGCGCCTTAGCAACAGGATATAGTGTTCTCTGCTGCAGCATTGCTACTGGGGTGTGAAACATACAGCGATGTACTAAGACATAAGCGAAATAGCGTGTCAAACGGCGGAGGGGTGTCGGCTCCCCACGAAATGTCCTTTCCATGAAGTGCAGTAATAAAATTACTATAACACGTTTTCGGCATACCAGTCGTTCTGTCAGTCAAACTGGTGTAGTTGGATAAAATAAGAATTCAACCCCGAAAATTGTTTTCATCATTTTTCCGTTGATTGTGATATAAAAGCGAAAGGGAATGTAGAGTGCACAGCAACACCATCTACTCACATTGCGTTGCCAAAACATTTCAGTTGTAAAGAAGTAAAATGTTTTTGTTGCAGACTATAAACCACATCAAATATAAGGTCTATACATATATGATAGTATAGCGTTTCAGGGCAAGAATGGGACTCTCGTTTAGTTAGTGCATCACAGCCGCACGGTGTCATTTTCGTGTGTCCTTGGCTTAATGGCATGGCATTCCTCATAGGCGGAGAAAGTAACATATATACAAAATAGACTAAGAAAGGGGAATACCTACGCTTTCTTTTTATGATTAGATACGACCAGGCGAGGTAGGCATGGATGCTGAAAGGTATATGGGTCGTAGGCTTAGTGCATTGTTATTGTGAGCCGTAACAGAGCAAATTAGTGTAGTGTACCCATACCGATATTTTAATGTGACAATATGGGGTGTTGCGCTTTTATGTTTAGCTGTACCAGAGTAATGGACCTAATCAGGATTATATTTCAATGAAAGGATGTAGGTAATATATTATGATTGTGTATGAGATCTAATTTAGTTTTTGCAAATCTATATTTATATAAATGAATTGACTTGGCTGAACATCAATCGATTTGAATGGGTATTTTTTTGTAGGATTCGTATTAAGCAACGCACAACCGAAAATTTGAAATTTAGACCGGAAAATCGGAAAATCTTTAAAGCCTGAATTTTATATCTTAAAATTAAATTTTCTATGGGAAGGCAAAAATGTTGATTCTAAGAATCAACAATCGGCTAATTTTTTCTCTCACGAAAATGAGATCGCCAACAGGAGCCGTTACGCTCTCAAGCTCACGTTTGACAGCTGAGTAATAGGTATATTTAATCTTCCCACATTGATGATTGAGTCCGGGGCGCATTTTCGCAAGAAGAAAGCCGAGCCATCCGTCGCCGTCGTGCAAATGAGGATCAACAAAACCCCAATCGAAGTGAAAAGCGAAGGACTTAATTTAAATACAGCTATATAGCTTCACATTCGCAAACAATGATCTTCCGTGCACTGCTTGTTCATCTAGACTCTAAAATCGCTTCTGAGGTTTTTATATGCATAACTAATAAAAAACAAAAAGCTATCCAAACTGTTGATATAAACGAGTAAGTTTCGTGCGACCAAGTCATGCACTTTATTTTAATTTTTTTCACTTTACTTTAGATAGGTGCTAAATGAACATTAAATATTTCCTTGAAAGTTTTGAAACTGTAATCAACTGTTGTAATAAAACATAGCACAAGTAACGACCAAAATGTAGTTCTCTTTCTTTCTACCAAGTGATACGCACCTTATGGCCTATTCGCATAAAGATATAGCACCAGCATTACCAATGGGCGGCATTAGTCGCCATTAACCCCACTCAGGCGCCAAGCGACGAATTTTAAAAAAAAATCTCTGTTTTTCCCCTTTTTTGCAACATTGGCAACTTTCGAGCCACTATTTTCGCTGTATCAATAAGCATAGTTTTGCTTTTTTCCAATGCGCATTATTCTGTTCCATCGGTATGCAATTGCCCTTCCATTTTTGATTATGCACTTAGATTTCGGATTTTCTTATTGTTTATGATTTGTAGTTTTCTTTATTATTTTTGTTTATTCGTATTTTTTATTTTAAAACTAAATAATGCTTACATCCCAAACAATATCCAATACTCCGTATTCAGATAAATAAATAGGCAATAGTATTTTTCAAACTCAAAAATTCCAATGTTAGTTACTATTTCGTCTGCATAATTTCATAAAAACCGCTCTTACTAATAAATAAGTATTGTAAAAAAGATTCCGCAGGTACTTAATTTTTCTCCAAAAATGCAACCAAAGCCGTTTGAAAAATATTTCTCGACGTTGACCAAAACGTTGTTCCCAGACTCATTTTCGAAGAAAAATGGTGCAATGATCCAAAATAATATCAGCAAAAGCTACAGCAGCCACATTCTCGCCTGTGTGCACCGTACGACGACGGGGACCATGAGTGTTGTTCACTTTTATTTTATGAACCGTTTCTATAATATAACATAGTTTCTTAATGTTTACCTACCTAAAATAATAATAAAATAACCAATCAGCGCTGTGGCTTAGTGTTTAGTGTGTAGGGCTACTAAGCGAGGGGTCCTATTTTCGGTCCCCGAAAACCCAAAATTCCAACTTAATTGTAAATCCCTTTCATTCGTCCCAAAAATAAAACTCGCACAAAACGAATGGTTGTAAGGAACTAAGCCCACGGACCCTTTGCTGTGCCAACTTTATTATTTTTAACCAACCAAACTTTTGATGGACAAGAAAGTTTCGTACACATTTTTTTTATTCATATTTGTTTAATTTTTTTAAACGCTTTAGCTCGGTATTTACACAATTTCATTCTATTATTATGATGTAATGTAGAATTACAACAGGATGCAACAAATTTGTGATAGTAAAAAACTTTATTTGATGTGAAGTCGATTTTGTTATTCTTAAAGTTATAGAAACAGAAATTGTTTTGCGTTATCAGTCGGGGTTATATTCTAAAGGAGAAACGAATAAAGGGGTGAATGGTTTGTTAAATTTTATGAACTCACAAAAGGCGAAAACTTTCCTGCAAAATAAGTGTGACCTACTCAATGTTTGTAGCTAAATTAAAAAAATAGGTGTTAGTATAAGGCCGAATGATTTAAATAAAGTTGTTGGACTGGTCACCGGCATACAAAAGATAAAAGCACAACTCTTTCATCAAAGGTGACCAACCTCACAATTATACACACTAAAGAAAAAGTCAAAAGGACAAAAAAGGCTTACTACAGCCATATATAAATATAAATATCCTTCAAAAGTACAAAAAAAGAACAAATCTTTGCTTTCTTTGTTGAAATAAATTGCACTGCTGGTGCATTTAATTGCATTCAAGGAACTTTATGGTCAGGTATGTGTGTTCTTCAGGTTTGTTAGAGCGAACAAAGTAATGACTGCCGTTCTACCGTTCTGGTGGCAGAATGATGTATCCAAAGTGAAGTGCACCTTTAGCAATTTTATTTAATTGTCCTTTTTCTTTCTATGTATGTATACCATTTCAACCGCTCACAGCGTCTTTTGTTCGCTTTCATTTTTAAGAGTTAGCACATTGTTTTGAACTGACGAGTAAGGATAAGGATTTTGATTTTTTTCTTTTCATTTCTCCCGGGGGTTATATTTTAATAGTAAAGGCCTATAGCTTGTTAAAGTAAAATCCATTTACCAAAAGAATTGAAGTTATGCTGTAGTCAATTAAACTCTGTTAGCGATATATGGAATAGGAAATTGCTAATGTTTAACAAACCATTATCTAAAAGCTAAATTATATTTGTTTTTCGTAAATAAAGCCCTTGCATAGTTACACGTTATGTAAGTTCTGCATTTTGTCATGGATATGTACCTATCGTAAATAAATCAACTATTAAATAAAGCAAATACTTTACATGGTTTTGTTGCTCCGCAAAGATTCAGTAATTTGTGGTCTCTTGTTTGTCATAAGCCGCCTTTGTTAATGATATAAATGTTCTATCCTCGAATTTTATATTAAAGTATACCTGTAAGATACCCAAACACATATAATACGAAAATGTGCCACCATAGAAAATGTGTGAATTTCTTTTATTTATTGTTTCTTGACTTACTGTTCGTTTGCCGCTTGTTAACGACAGAAACAAGTTTTTGTAAGAGCTAAGAATTAACAGCTCCATCCGCGCCGCGTGTAAAACTATAGCTACGAACTTGGTTTCGTTCATATAATTTATTAGCGAAACTTATAAATATTTTTCAATGAGAACAACAACCAGGTTCGGGATGCGATTGTATTTGCTAACTGCTTAGTGTTTAAGTTCTTTTCATAAAACTACAAGATTTATTTCAATTTTCTGTTTGCAGTATTAAATTTTCCTTTTTAAATTGTTTTCGTGTGAAAATTTAGCGTCGCAACAGCTATCGAAAAGGAAAGGGAAACGGAATCTTGACTGGGAAAGGATGCATGTAATGCGCTCATGGTGGAGGAAACTTTTCTGGTGTAAGAAAAGTTATTTATGTTAAATGTGAGCTGAAGGCAAACTCCGCAGTCCGCTCCACACTTTCTAGAGAAGCCAATCCTCCTCCTGTTTCCAAAATCTGCATCTGCAACTATACCTTTTAGACATAGGGCGTAACTTTTAAGTAAAAATTGTCATAGTAAATATAAAAGGGAAGTTTTGGTGCTCTTTATGATATTTTGCAGCAGTCCAATGAAGTTGTTTTAATATGCACTTTATTGTTTATATTTAAAAAACAAATTTATGTTCGAATTGAAAGAGGAAATCACACAACCAGAATTTGAAAAAAATTTGTTACATAATTCTTGTATCTAAATTTAGATGTAGGATTGCTTGTATTTCTATATATTTCAAGATTTTGTTTGACTATCGAAATTGTTAACTAAATACCACTTGGTTGATTTTATTGTACGCCAAACACACTTGGACCACCACTATTGCGGAAATTCCTTCTCTATCGATCCAACCCAAGCCACGGATCTAGCCACGTTAAGAAAACACAGCTTTCAGCGTTAGTTTTAGTGCTGACAATTCATTTTAGTGCCGAAAAAGTAGATTTAGCGCTTGTGCGTTTTTTAGTGTTTAAAAAAAATATTTTTGTGTGGGGGGCACACATTTAACCAGTTTGGAAGTGTCTATTGCGCAAACTATTTAGTGTAGAAAAAAATGATATTAGAAACCTCAATATCGTTTTTGAAGACCTATCCATAAATACCCCACACGTATGGGTTTGAAGAAAAAAATGTTGAGTTTCAGTTCTAAGTATGGGGAACCCCCAAAATTTATTGTTTTTTTTCCGTTTTTGTGTGAAAATCTTAATGCGGTTCACAGAATACTTCTACTTACCAAGTTCCAACAGTATAGTTCTTATAGTTTCGGAAAAAAGTGGCTGTGACATACGGACAGAGAGACAGACATGACGAATCCATAAGGGTTCCGTTTTATGGATTCGTTTCAAACCGGATGTCGGTAGCCTGAGGTGGACTCTCATTTCAATATCGAGTGTAGGGCTGTCTTGTAAACAATAGTTTTTCTTAATTCCAGGTTGACATTTTTCGCTATTTTTTTTTATATAAATAGGTAGTTGTTCGATTTTCTTGTAATTGAATAGAAATGAATGTTCAAATTACACGATATAAAGAAGAGGAACATTTTTTTATGTCATTTTATAATAAATTTTGGATTATTTTTATGATATCGATATAAAAAAAATGTTCGCATGTTCGCCATTGAAAATCCTTTAAGTTTCGCAACCTTTCACATTCCCATTTTCTTAATAATCAATTTGTTGAAACAATTAACAACAGTATTAAACGAGACTGACAACTGACTGTCACTTAAAAAAGTGAGTTTCTAAGAAAAAAAATTGGAAAGAAACAATAATAAATGTGCAGTCTTCATTTGCAACTTTATTTTACTTTTAATAAAAATAATGACATTATTTTCATTCATAAAATGTCTACCAAAAACTTTTTATTTTTTTTTTTTGGAGCAAAAAATTAAAAGATCAAAACATATTTCAAATCTTAATAATCGTAGTCAATTCTTCTTTATTTTTTGCTGTTTTCTGTTGACATTCCCGGCGAAATATTTTTTCCCCAAAAACAACAAACGAAAACAGACACAATAATTGTAGGAACAAAAATATCGTCTTTCAATTCAATAAATGAATTTTTCACACTTTATTCCTTAATTTATTTATATTGATTACATTAACTTTTTTAAATTTTGTAGCAAACCTATATGTTTTCATCGTGAAATAAAACAAATCTCTCTCTATACCAACGCATCCATCAGCTGACAGCAACTCACGAAATATACTAAATCTCAGTCACTGTTCTTAGCACACTCTCTTTCTTTTTCCCAGAGGAAGCGTGTTCATATTTACCTTTTCACAAAACTCAAATTCCCTCTATTTTTTAAGAAAAAGCATATGTTTTAAAGTAAAATTAGTTTTGTTCGGAAAAAATCACATTAACATGACATTTTTTTTTAGAGCACCGTTTAAAGTTAAAATTACTCTCCTGAAAAGTGTATAAAAATGAAATAAGATGTTTAAACTTTTAGGCACAGATATGAACATGAATAAACTTTTGTTGTTTTTATTCACTTTTTTTTTATCAACTTTGGAGCTGTTTAAAAAAAAAACGGTTTTGGTGCCCAAGCTGTCAAAATTAACGCTGACAATTTTAAAAACAGTGCTGAAGTGCTAGAATGTCATGGCAACGTTGGCCCCACTTCCCCATCGCTTTGGCACATATGCACCTCAATACCGGTCAATACGGAAGTTGATCAAGTATACCGATTGCATGATCTTGTTGCCATATATACAACTTCAAACAGTTTCTTAAATCAACCACAAGGTCGGCAGGTCTGTTTTCATACTTCATGTGGCCAGTATCGTTTAAATGGGTTTCACTTCGAGAGTATTTGTCTCTCTCATTGACCAAATTCAGTCATATTCGACAAAAATTTTACTATTATATCATTCAACATATATTACCGAAGTTAAAAAATGATTTTCTTAAAATAGTTTTTGGCATACTTAAATGTATAATTTCAATTGTTTTGTCTAATATTCTAAGCTTCCCCTATGTCTACAATCTTATCATGGCACCTAAGGCGAGGTCTTTCTCTAATGCAGAAAATCTCTCCAAGAATTTTACATTCGAAGCGACCAAGAATATCTTCATCCGTGGATGGGTAGTTAACCCCACGCGCAACCTCCAACCTAGAGGACCAGCCCATAAATTGACATTAGAACAGCGGCTCGGATACTACGTTGTCAGTAACCCAGTTCGGGGATATGAGTGCCCCTAAAGGATTCATCCGCCACCATCTCTATATCAGTAACCTTGCTAACCTTTCTCCAAATATGTGAGAGTAGATCATGCAACAAAAGATGGACCTCTTTTATTTCCTTTACTTAAAGGGGACTCGCGATCATACTTTACTCTGCAAAGGCTAACGATTATTTACTGCTGCACTTTAAAATTGGAGTTAGTTATAGTCTTCATGAAGCGATTTAAAAGTATTATTTTAATTTCAAAGAATTTCAATTTAATATTGTTGCATACACCATTCGCCAATTTAATTAATTTCAATTTCAACTGAATTAACTGACTGAAATTGTATGCAAATTTAAACAAACATACTGCCATATGACCAATATAAACATTTCTTCAATAGAATATGCAATTGATGAATAAATTTACCCCCCACATCACTGTAGACATCATCATTCGTAATGCGGAAATTAATCGAAATTTCCGAAATCTAATCTGTGGCGGTCCCATCTCAACAACAACAACAACCAAATCAGTAATATTGTTATTTTAACCTGTGATTTATTTGTGTCAGCCTCCAGCCAAGAGTCGCTTGAAGCAATTACCGGAAAATCCTCATTAATTTAGAAAAGCAAAATATGTCACGAGGAATGGGATTGCACTGCCAACAGCTCATTTCCCAATCCGGACAATTTAAGCTCGATGTCCGTATTCATCAAAATGAATAATGTGTTTATTGTAAAACTGAATAATGGGCTCAGAGAATGGTCCTGCATTTAGGATGGGTTTCATTTTTGTTTTTATTACTTGACACTAAAAACCACTTCGTGACAAGTATCAGAAGTAAATAAATTAATTAATTTTGGGCAGCATTGTATTTATTCTGTTGTGAAACGTTGGTATTTCAAAGTTTGGAATTAATAGGTAGCTAGCTTAACCATGTATGACTATTTATGTAACATAGAGTAGAGAGTGGAAAAACCACAAAATGAGTCGCTTGAAACCGATTTGTTCGTGACTACTAATCAAGTAAAAATATATAAGTAGAGTGGAAGTGGGCTATAAATCACATGTTTTGTTTTCCTGTCAGAGTGTTAGACCTTTATATCAAGAGATGAGCTGGGGCACAATAACTTGCATACACGGAAGATATGACATAATTGGCAGAGCTCCGCGACCTCATTGGCGCATTTTTAAAGAGTAAAACAAATATTTACTACCAACAAAAATTTACAGCCATAACGTTCGCTAGTTAGAATCTTTATCTATAAAGGCTCTTACATAGTATGGACTCTGAAAAAGACATCTCGGCAAAAAATTAAACAAAAGACTCAAGAGACTCTAAGGTCATCAATGCAGATCTATCTACATGACAGAGAAGCACGGATGAAAGCTGCAGATATTTTTGGTCAACATTTCTCTAGTGATTTTCGCGATCTCTTTATACTCTAGAGGCTCTTCACGGGTCGGGAGCCCGTTAACTAAGTAAGTAAGTTTGGCTGTACTCGTCAGGAGCCGACGTACAGACGAACAGAACTGTTTTTTTTAGTTCAAAATTGATAAAAATCTCTAGATCGACAAAAACAATATCTTTCTCTTACCATACAGAGTGATAAATATGCCATTACTTTTTGAGTACAACCTTCTGTATAAAACTTGCAAATTCGGACGGTTTGGTACCCATCTAACAGTCCTCTTGATCCAGAAATAGAGCTGGCCAAGATGTATATTTTTAACTTTGAAGAGTGGTTAATCATGTAATTTTTAACATTTCAATCTTAAATTGGGTGCGGTAAAATGCCGAAGACACCTTTTTCACGAATTAGAGGGAACAGATCACGATGGTTGGTTGGTTTAAGTGGCTGTATTCCCTATCGCCTTGAAATGAGACCACAACTAACGGAACGTAATGATAAAGGGGAAGAAGGACGTTAAGGAAGCTCAAAACGAGTTTGTGGAGTTAAGGAATTTGATGATTTTGTTGAAATGGATGCTTTGGATGGCTGAAAGGTCATCATAAAAGGGAAGACCTAGTGCACTGTGTCTGGTTTCGGCTAGGGCCGGAAAATGAAACACTGTTTCACTCTTGTGTGTGTCAGTGCAGCTACGGCAGTGGGTGTTATGGGGGATACCAATCTTGGCCTAAAGGCCAATAGTCCCTACTAATTGCCGTTAGTCGGACGACATCCACACGCATTCTGGCTGTTTTTTGTTCTGACATCGTCGAATGTTGGCCAGATCTTCCTTGAAATGGCACAGTAAGTCAGGTTCATCCATCTAGTCTCCGCGCCTGATGTGAAGTACACGTATGTCATGTGCTTTTAACTTCTATAAAGGATAAACTGCCTCAAGCGTTCGAGCTTTGTTTGTCATGTGCTTTTAACTTCCACTTGTCTTTACCGAATTTGTATTCTCATCCAATTAAATCACCATATTTTATTTTTATAAATAATTGTTATTTCCTGGATATATTGTATTTCTAAAGTCTGTTTACAATTTGACAGTATGTTTTTTCTATCGAATAATAAACGCTTTTTCCTAATAGTAAACGCTTTTTCCTAACTGTATGCATATTAATAATGTATCTTCATTTGATCTTTCAACCATTTGTAATAATGTTCGCTAACCACTTTCAGTCTGTACATTCTTGGTATATATTTTCAAGTAATAACTCAATGGCCTGTGATATCTTAAATATCAACAACTTAGAGTTTTCAGTCCGTGAAGGTTTAAATTATTCTATTTTTACTAAATTTTGATAGAAATGTTTGTATATTCAAAGCGGACAGAGGAGGCTAGAGAAATGAAACGCTTGACGACCAGTTTAAGACTGACTTTATTCTTACAATACTAACGCTACTGTCTTACATTCTTAATTACTAAATAGAGAGAAATAAAAGTGCATGTAATACATAGTAGGTTTAACCATACAGTGGGGCTAACAAGTAATGATTTACATTCAAATCACTCCCCCCAATTTAATGAAATCTTATATCTTTTTTTTTTTGTTTTCTTTAGGGTATATGTACATGCAATCCATTTAAAATTCCAGTTCGTATTCTGAAACCTATATAGTATGATGTACATTGGTATTCTATATCTTCCCTTTTTTTGCTATCCGATGAATTTCTCCCGCTTCTAGAACGACCCACTGCTCCTGCTCCGCTCGAATATCTTGTGTCCATTGAATGCACTGCTGCTGATGAAGATCCCTTGCTCATGTGCACCATCTCCAACTCAATCATTTCCATGTTTAACGCTGTCTCACACGCTTTCTCAAAAGTCAAGTCTCCCATATCAATTAGCTTCGACTGGATCTTTTTTTTCTTAATGCCCGTTAATAGTCTGTCCTTGAGCGCTTCTTCTGGAAAATCGCCGTATTTGCAATTATCTGCCAACTGCTTGATCACCACAATAAAATCGGAGAGATCTTCCTCCCCCTCTTGACTTCTATTAAGGAATTTAAAACGTTCTGCCGTGGTATTTCGTTTTGGTTGAAAGTGTGCTTTTAGCTTTTCCACTAATTCCCCATACTTCAAGTCATCAACATTTTTTGGAGCTACCAGCGTTTTCGCAATATTATAGAGTTCTCCTCCTACTACTCCGATCAAAAATGAAACCTGGTCCTCATCTTTCGAAATTTTATTCAGTTTTAATAAATGGTTTAGTCGCTCAATGAACTGTTGAAATTATCACCCGCATTGAAATATTCAAAAAAAAAATGAAAAAAAATGAAATGAAACGCTTGACGACCGGTTTAAGACTGACTTTATTCTTACAATACTAACGCTACTGTCTTACATACTAAATTACTAAATAGAGAGAAATAAAAGTGCATGTAATACATAGTAGGTTTAACCATACAGTGGGGCTAACAAGTAATGATTTACATTCTAATCAGAAATCATGGTATGGATGGCATCCCGCCAAATTTTTTTGAAAAGTGCTCCTTCGTGTTCTCTGTACTTTTTTTTGCGCCCATATATAAATCGGTATCGGGACATTATATTATTAACTATCGCCCAATCTGTAAAATTTCTACTATTCCTAAGAGTTTTATCTCTTCAGCATTACTTCGTTGCAGGCAAATCTACTACAACAAATCTCTCAATTTGTTGTAATTCTGCCTATTAAATTGAGAATGGCTTGCAATGTGATGTAATATATAGAGACTTTGCTAAAGCGTTTGATCGCGTTAACCATAAAATATAACAATGTCCAATATAACTGGCTTATGATTTCAATTCAATTTATGTTACCTCTGCAGTACCTCAAGGCAGTCATTTGGGCCCCATGCTCTTCCTTTTATTTATTAATTACATTCCTGACTTGTTTTTGAAAATCACAATTACTTATAGTATGGAATTCATTTTATAAAGTACAATTATTATATTTGAGTAGAGAAGATCCAAAAGCATCTAACTAGTAGCCTGGAGTAGCCGATCGGAGACTGCGATGGAATATTGAAATGCCATCTTACGAGAAAAGGTGCAAATTATTTGCCTCTTTTCAGACGGAGGCAATATTTTTCAATTCATTTTATTCGTGATTTGATAAATGGTCACATCGATTGTCATTTCCTATTATCGTTAATTGGATTTCATGTTCCTGTGAGAGTTCTTCGAAAGTGTATTTTATTTACATATATATTTATGTACATTATCATAGAGGTAATTATGGATACAATGAACCAATTTCTAGGTGCCTTAGGGAATCCAAAAAATATTCATGTATATTGGATTTTCACCTTAGTGGGGATTCTTTTACGAATAAATTAATTCTGTTGCTAGGCTTTGGTGGTAATTTTTAAGTATAATTTTGTACTAAATAATCTAGCTAACTAAATAGTAGATGTACTCATTTGATTAAAAATAAAATAATAAATAATAACTCAGCTTAGTTAATTAATTAGTCTTTGTGCATGTTCTTCTACGTTTGTTTCTACTCAGCAATGTTTCTAATGAATAATTTTGGTCTATTGTTAAATAGTTTCGTCTAAATCCAACTTTAACAACTTTAACATCGTATAGCATATTTATTATTGCTGGCAAAGTTTCAGACCTTACTGCTATTTGTATTATTTTATTTTCACGAATGGATATTTTGCAATTTATTCGTTATACAATATACAATACAATTAAAATAGATATTAACCTTTATGCAAAATACATATTTTCGTGGTGAGAAAACAAAAGAAACACAAATTTAACGGATAAAATTCTATGAACACTGCCAGCAGCTTTGCCCACAGCGGAAGTGGCTCATATTTTTTGAGAATGTGTTAGTGACTCAGAATTTTTGAAGTTACGCACCAAATCGTAACCACTCCGTAAAAATATAGCTTGTGGGCTAAGTAACGGGAAATCGGCCGGAGTTGGTGGTCTCAGTACTGTCTCTGATTTATACAGCCTGCCAAAAAATCCTATTTATAAAACATTTTCCCATGTTTATTAGCTACTAGGCTTTTGTCAGAAAATGTACTAAAAAAAAGAAATCGGAGAATCGGGACTTCTAAAACGGGATTGTGATGTACTAAGATTAAAATATCTGAAATTTGCAGATATTTCGCAACAAATTGAGGAAACTCGTAAAATCTTGACAATTTAAAATAGAAAACCCCAACACTAATCTATTTTTTAATTTTATTTAAAATGAAATAAAATGTGATAGATTTTGCGCAGTATAAAAAGAAGTACAGTATAACGAATAATAATATAAAAAAAAACACTTTTTTGGATATAAGCTACTGTCTGAAGTCATTCACTATATCCAGTCTGTTTGTTATATCGATCGAATTTTTATACTTTTTTTTTTAAATAAGTCATTAAAAAATGTGTTTATTGAACCGTTTTTATTTAATGTTATATTGATTAGTTGATGGTCCTGACATTTAAATACATTTTTTTAATCCGATATATATATACGGATACGTGCTTTACATCAGATAGCAAATCGTGGACACCATTCGTTATTTAGAGTTTCTAATGTATAGGAAATTCGCTATATCGGAAATTCGTTATAATGGACGTCCACTGTATTCCACCTATGTACAATTGTACAGGCACTAAACAACCAAGTGCGTTTAGCTTACACAAGCACTATACAACGTTGAACAATTTCAATAAATAAGTTTTTTTCGCTTAGATGCATTTTTATACATTCCCTATAATCAGTTTATAAAATAGGCTGAGTGTATGTTAGTAAAATCAAATTATGACAAAATCCTATAATAGATGCAAAATGATCGATCATATTTTTAAGTTAAGGTAAAGTAAAAAATTAAATTACCTACTCTAGGCGAAGTTTCTCACAACAATTCATTTGAGAGATCTTTTATTTTTTGAGACGAATCAAATCAAGAAGCTCCACAGAACTGAATCTAAAAACTAGGAGCCGTTGCTCACAGTCTAGCACTCTAACAACAGCGATCACATGAAAAAGTACAGTTATATTATTTTCTTTGCATAACTGATCAGGTTATCTTAATTAGTAAACATTAAAGGCAATGCCTGTAGAATAGGTTTTCATCATTTTAGTCTTAGGAATGTCTGGAAGCACTTTCAATTAATATTTGAGAATGAAGGTGTATTAAATAACTTAGCTAATTATTGAAGGTTTAAGTGGCTGTAGGCCAAATGCCTTTCGTCTCTCTTAAGGCCTGATCAAGCGTAGTTTAATACTTTTATTTAATTGATTGATCTATAAGCAAAAACATAAAAAACTATATGCCTTTTTCGTCGACTTTCGAGCGGCCTTCGACACTATTGCACGCGAAGCTCTATTTTACAAATTGTACAATATTGGTTTTTCAACGAAAATAATCAACATCCTAAGAGCAATGTATGTAAATAATGTGGCGTATGTTTGGGATGGAGAAACAATTTCTGAAGAATTTACAACAACGATGGGTGTGAAGCAGGGATGTATTTTGAGTGCGCTACTGTTTATTCTGTTCATTAATGACATATCAGATGCGGTAAAGGGTGGAGTCGAGTTTGGCAGTATAAAAATTCCGGTTCTCAAATATTGCAGATGACCTAGTTTTTCTGTCCGATACTATAGATGGATTGCAACTTATGATGAATAGGCTCTCCACATACTGCAAATACTGGAACCTAAGCGTGAACTTGAATAAGTCGAAGGTAACGGTGTTCAGAGGCGGCGGCAGATATACTCAAAGTGAAAGGTGGATGTATCGAGGAGAATTGGTGGAAGTAGTCCGGGAGTATAAATACCTTGGAATTTTAGTTTCCTCAAACTTGAATATGAAGAAGCATCTAGAGGCCAAACTGTCTGAAGCCAAACGAGCAATCTCATCGGTATGGGGACGCTGCATCAATAATAAGTGTATAAACCATAGCTCGAAGCAGAAACTCTTTCGCACAACTGCAGCTTCAATTCTTCTGTATGGATCGCAGGTATGGGGATACTGTTCCTATGTTGAAGTTGAGAAGTTTTTTCGGTATTTCTTAAAGAGAATGTTCCGCTTACCAAGTTCTACACCTAATTACATGCTGCATCTGGAGACTGGAGTACCGCCTATGTTTTTGGAAACACTGAGATTACATTTTGAGTATATAATAAAAGTTATGGGTATGAGTGATGACAGACTGCCAAAAGTTGTACTCAAGAGTGTACTACGAAAGAAAGCAAATTTCTTTCAAGAATGGGAACGCCTTGCATCAGACTGTGGAATGAGCATACGTATAGCACCCGATGAGCAACCCGAACATCTAAGAACGCAACTCAACATCCTATTGGAAAAAGTAGGTCGAAATATGTATGATCGCTTTGTAACAGTTGCACAGTCCTCTCAGTATAGGACATACTACAGTAAGCTGAAATATCAACTAGCAGAAAAAACATATTTTCTGAACAACAATATGGTAGAGAAGATAAGTTTAATTTTTAAAATCAGAGGAGAGCTACTGAACCTAAACTTCATTCCACACCGCCCAGAACTACCTATCCTGTGTAATATTTGTAATATGAAGTTACGAGAGGATGTATTTCACTTTCTTGCAGTATGCCCAGTCTTAGAAGAAATACGAATAAGGTTTTTTAAGTCATATACCTTGGAAATAGATGAAGCAATTCAAATTTTAAATGGAGACCGAGGATGGGATTTACTCTACAACTACTGTACAAATGCACTGCGTTATAGAAAATGTATAGTTGAAGAAGATTTTTAAAGTTTACGCTATTTTGTCAATCTGGTAGACGGCCGTAGGCCAAACCATAATAGACTTAAGTATATATATATATTTCTTTCTTTTTACGAAGACTGTATTGAATTAAAGATGAAAATAAAAGTCAAATAAACTAACTAACTAATTGATTTTATGATTTCATTCATGACAAAATTTGTTGATTAAGTTTACTAACTGTAGCTTTACCCATAATGAAAGCAAATAAAATACAAACCACACTTATTCCGTTTCTATATTATAAAAGAACATCGAAAGTCCCATTTATTGAGGTATGTAAACAACTGGCCAATTTATTTTTTTTTTACAAAAAAAAATGTAACTGAATGAAAATAAACTTGTTTTCGCGCCTAAAGTTCTCTCAGAATATCTAACAAATCACCTTGTTGGATTAGTGAATCATGGAAGGTATAAAATTCCTTCGATTCTACTTTACTAAATGTTTCCCAACAATGTACCTTGGAAAACAGAGTTAAGCAGCATTGTGTTCCACTGGAACTGGAAAATATCCTGGAAAATGTTCCACGTGATGTGCGACTGCGTCAACATTATTTTTACAACATTTCTCCCTTATCAACTTGCAAGACCAAGAGAACATGGCATATCAAAAGTGGATTCCTTCATTGTTTATATGGATGTCGGTGCTTCCACATTCCTTAGGTAAATTTAGAAGGATGATGTCGTGCCAGTAGCCAATTAAACTTTAGATTGGTCAGATTGTTGTATCACTTTTGGCACGCAACTTTAAGTATGCGTCTTATTATGTCACAATTTGTTTTTGTAATTAAAATGACGTCCTTTTTAAAAGCCAGCTCTTTCGCCCTTTGCATTTTGCTAAAATTGCGGTCATTCTCAGACATTTAAAATGTTACGATTATTACTTTAATTAGAACAAATAGATTTACACGGATCATGGTGAACCGGCCAACTCGCAATCATCTTGCCGCTGGCTCCCTCAATTTTTTTTTGTTTCAAATTTCCTCATTTCGTTTTCCTATCGGTGTAATGTCAATTAGAATCCGTGTAACATACAAAAAATACAAAACAATGTGCTAGAGCTCGGGAATACCACATTTTACATTAAGGAATGCGATTGGTTAGTTATTATATATTATTAACAGGAGAATAATTCGATTTTGTTGGCCAATAAAACTATCTACAGGAGATTATTTACATATAAGAAACATATTAGGACAAACATGGTTATGTATGTACATTTTACTTAAAAAAACTGATAAAGGTTTGGTCAAAATATTTTTGTTTTCCTTGAACCAATCGACATTGTTAAATTTTCATATACCTATTTTAAGCAATTGTACACCTATTCATAAAAAAATTACTATCCACACATAACAATTATTTTTAAATTTAACGGATAATATTCTATGAACGCTGCCCACAGCGGAAGTGGCATACGCATGGTGCGAGTGTGTAGATGAGCTGGAATATTTAAAGTTACGTGGCATTTGTCAATACGAATTTCTATGTAACAGTACTAGCGCACTTAGCATTTACTACCCCTTAAAAACATAGCTTGTAGGCAAGTAACGGGAAATTGGCCGAAGTTGCTGGTCTCAGAATGGTTTGTCTATGGTAGAGCTAAACACTCTCTTTACATAATTTGCAACTCCTACTATAGAAAATAAATTACAAATAATAATAGAATCCTGTTTTTTTCTGAAGAATTTTAATTTAGATAATTAAAGTTTAATGGGAATTACCGTTGTTTATTTGATATCCTGAGGTAAGTAATTTTTATCCGCTTGGAGATTGGAAAATCGGAAAGTAACCGATATGGTAACATTTTTGATTTGTGGCTTTTTGCTTCGCTTGCTGGATAGTAGTACGAACATCAGTTGAGAAAATGTTGAAGAGAAATTTTACCAAGTTTAGGTATAACTGATTGAAACAGTAGACAGAGGTTTTTTTTTAGTGTGTGAAAAAATGTGCCAAACGCAGTCGATCGTAAATATATATGAATGGCCGACTACATACAATGTACACCGTGACGAATTTGTTTAACACAGATTTTTTTTTTCGGAGGGTAGGTGAAAATCTTCCAAAGGCACTATATGAGAATAGCAAGCGCGTTCTCATAGTAGTGTCAAATTTTTACTGATTAAAAACACCACCCTTCGATAGATTGTTAGATAGTGCAACTAAGATATAACTTATCAAGCAAATTTTGCTATCACGAAATAAAAAACTTTTGACAGGTTACTTTCCACTGAAAGATCCTGCATGTTCCGCAATTAGGACGCGGTTAATCCTTATCTTGCCAAGTCGAAAGGTTTCGTTTTTTGTAGTCGGCGCAATAAATTACTCTCATCTAAAATTTGTAAAATATTGGCATTTGTTTTCTTGGTACAACCCCAAAGTTGTATACCGTAGGTCCACACCGGCTTTAGCACTTGCTTGTATAAAAGCATTTTGTTCTCGGTACTGAGCTGGGAATGTTTTCCGAGTAACCAGTACATTTCTCTATATTTTATATCGAATTCTTTACGTTTCATTTTCACGTGCGAATTCCATTTCAGCTTTGCGTCGAGTGTCAATCCCAGGTATTTTCTTATACGTGAAATTCACGTGAACAGATTTAGTTTCGTTGAGAGTGATCCAGTCCCTAGTCTAATCATATACTTTATTCAGTGCGGTTTGCAGTTTTGCAGTCGTTTCTTCGATTGTATTACCTACTGCAAGGATAGTGGTGTCGTCGGCGAACGTAGCAAGGGTTGTGGCATCTTCACTTGGTATATCGCGAGTATATAACAGATATAGAAGCGGCCCAAAGACGCTTCCTTGCGGTACGCCGGCCGAAATTTCTTTAAGCTCCGAGTATTACTTTCCATGCCTAACACGGAAGATTCTATTCCGGAGATATGATTCTAAAATATCATATAGGCTTACGGGGAGAACTTGTCGTAATTTAAATCCTAAGCCGTCGCGCCACACCTTGTGAGACGTCAAGGAATACGCTTGAGCATATCTTTTTTTCTTCAAATCATTTCGCCATTACGTCAGTAATTCTATGCATTTGGTCAATCGTCGAATGCTTGGTTCTGAACCCGAACTGGTGGTCAGGGATAAGATTATTATCTTCTATAACCGGTTGTAGATGCCTTAATAATATCCTCTGGAATACTATGGATATGACTGGAAGAAGCGAAATTGGTCTATACGATTTTACTTCATTTGGCGGTTTTCCTGGTTTTTAAACCATTATGACTTCCGCAACTTTTCATTGGCTCGGCACGTGTTTTAATCTGAGCGCAGCATTTATAATATGTAGAAGCTTAATTTCTAGGTAGATCTTTGAGAACTTCTCAAAGCTTTCTTAGGTTTTATAGATTTGATTTCACGTTTTAGTTCCCTTAGTGAGTGTAAAATCGTCAGATAGTAATTCCGTCCTACTATTGGTGCTGTCGTGAGCCGCTTGACCATCGTACGGTTTAAATATTTCTTCTAGATGGGCGGCAAAAACGTCCGCTTCTTCTTTATCTTCCCTTACCCATTTTGATTTATTTTTATTGGCGGCGCGGGGATTTTGGGCCTTTTAGTGCCTTTTACAGCTTTCCAAAGTGAATAATTGGAATCTTTTTTCGCTGTTAAACTTTCAAGGTAAGAACCTATCACACGATTTTTAAAATCCATAATTGCTGTCTTCAACAAATTGCACAAATAATTCAAATGTGCTTTATGTTGCGGAGCGCGAATCTGTTGTCATTTTTTACGCGCCTTCCTTTTTTCGTTGACCAATTCTTTTATTTCGGGAGGATATCGTAAACCGTATTTGGCAGGCGTTTTTCTTGGGTTAGGCGTATTATTCCAGGAGGTGAGCTGAACGACCTCGACGAAGCTCATAAGGTGTCGTAAGTGGAACGCTCAGTTCAACATTCTCTTCAATTTCGTTCGTAAAGTCTTTCCAATTAGTTGTTTTACCATTTAACCTCGCTGGCTCTAGGTGATTGACTAGTTTTACGCTCAATGTTAAAATAAATTCAACTTTTATGCGGTTGGTAGATATTCCTTTCACGACTAAAAAATCTATGAGATCAGGTATTTTTGAAGTATCAGAAGGCCAGTAGGTCGGTTTTCCCGTCGAGTGGAAATCACAACTGTACTCCTTATCTGCCCCTGAATCGTTCATAGTTGCATATTTTCAAGCTCTATCTTCAGGTCTTCGTATTGTTCAATGCAGTCTTTAATAAACAATGATGATCCACCTCTCGGGTTTCCCGATGGGTGACAAGCGTGGAAATCATTAAATCCTTTTATTTTTAAAAGTGGTGTGTGTTTCAGAAATCAAGCAAATATCAATATCCTTTTCGCGCACGAATACTTCCAAGTCGTCGAGCTTTTGCAAAAGTCCGTTTCCATTCCAAATACATATTTTAAATATTGGTTTTTCATTCATATTATATTTGAAGTACGCGTTTTCCTTGAATTATTTTCTAGCTTAACCAACCGATCGAGAACATTTTTATTTATTTTGCTTTGTTCTTCAAGCTTCTCGAGAATAACTTAAAAAACTTGAGAAACAGGGTCTGGCGAAGTTTCAACGTTTTCTGGTTCTTCGAATGCAGCGGCCTGAGTGAGGTCTGCACTCTGGCTGGCCGAGGGCCACTATTCGATGGCTTTCCTGATGGTAAATTTTGAGTAGGGTTTCATTTGACAACAGAGATCGAGGGCTTTTCTGATGTCTCTCTTTCTTTGATATTTTTACGTTCAGGAACCGGAGGTTTTAGATTGCTTACTATCTCCTGAGCGGTCTTACGCTTAGCCTTAGTTAGCGGTTTTTATTTAGCAAGTTGGGGCTTAAGTAGCACATCTCTCCGTTTTTGCAACTCTTCAGCTACTTCACAGCCTCTATAATTTGCCGGGTGCTTACCCTTGCAATTAGCACAAGTAGCGGAGGATTGTTTGTTTACTCCACAGTCTTGGGAGAGGTGATTTCTGGCGCATTTCACACATCGCGGTTCTTTTTGGCAATACATTTGCGTATGATTAAATCCTTGGCAACATTTGCACTGTGGATTTACATTTCTACGCATGGGTTCGATTTTTACCACGATATTCATTATTGTTTTAATTCGGTAGATGTCTTCAATATTATCTGACCTATCGAATGTAAGCATAAGCAGTATAAGTCCACCAGAATATCCTTATCGACTTCTGTTTGCTGCTTCTCCTTCTTGATGATATTAACGGCATCAAGAATTTTAAACTCTTTGGCTTGGAGGTCGTTTATAGCCTCTTCTTTGGTGCATGAGGGGTGGAGTCCCCTTGCTACAACACGATGTGGCCTTTCTGACCTTATTTCGAAAGTATACCACTGGATCTTATCGGTATTTAGCTTTAGAGACACTGCTCGGTAATCATCGTGGTTATCGACGTTAATTTTCCGCGCATTATTCCTTAAAGATGTAACCTTAAATTTCGATGTTATCGTTCACTATGCAACTTATTATATTCCCTTACCCCAACGCGGTGTGCGAATTTGCGCTCGAAGTTGTTTTTTCTTCCGGTTCTTTACGCCTTTGTTTTTTTAGGGGCTCGACTTCGGGCCAAGAACCGGCTCTCCTCTTCTTACTAGGTCTTTCCGTCAGTGTTGTATTACCAAAAAAAAATCAAAAATTTCTGGTGCATTTCACACATCGCGGTTCTTTTTGGCAATACATTTGCGTATGATTAAATCCTTGGCAACATTTGCACTGTGGATTTACATTTCTACGCATGGGTTCGATTTTTACCACGATATTCATTATTGTTTTAATTCGGTAGATGTCTTCAATATTATCTGACCTATCGAATGTAAGCATAAGCAGTATAAGTCCACCAGAATATCCTTATCGACTTCTGTTTGCTGCTTCTCCTTCTTGATGATATTAACGGCATCAAGAATTTTAAACTCTTTGGCTTGGAGGTCGTTTATAGCCTCTTCTTTGGTGCATGAGGGGTGGAGTCCCCTTGCTACAACACGATGTGGCCTTTCTGACCTTATTTCGAAAGTATACCACTGGATCTTATCGGTATTTAGCTTTAGAGACACTGCTCGGTAATCATCGTGGTTATCGACGTTAATTTTCCGCGCATTATTCCTTAAAGATGTAACCTTAAATTTCGATGTTATCGTTCACTATGCAACTTATTATATTCCCTTACCCCAACGACGTTTATTGGAGGCGGTGTGCGAATTTGCGCTCGAAGTTGTTTTTTCTTCCGGTTCTTTACGCCTTTGTTTTTTTAGGGGCTCGACTTCGGGCCAAGAACCGGCTCTCCTCTTCTTACTAGGTCTTTCCGTCAGTGTTGTATTACCAAAAAAAAATCATTAAAGAATTCAGAAAGAAAAATTCAAATAAATTTATTGCAGAGTTATAGTCATCCTCTCTTAAGAAAGATTAGTATATACATTAAGAAGTATATACTATTTAAGTCTAACTTTAAACTGGTATATATTTTTAAAAATAATTCTTAAATAATAGGTAATAAGTGCAGCTAGGTTCCAACTTGTGTAAACATTAGAATGGACCTGCAGAATTCGATGAACGTAGCTTTTAATAATGGAAACAGAAAGTGGGTTCTATGTCGACTCATCTTGTCATATACTCATAATACATAATTTTAAAGTGTAATTTTTACTCTTTATATGTATAAATAAATAAATACATTCTATCCAAAACACTTTTTTTTAATAATATGTTTTATTTTATAAAATTCCTACATTTACATTTGATTAGTATGTATAAATTAAGTATAAATAATATCATCCTTATAAGTCATAGGTTTAGAAATATGAAATTTGATTTAATTTATGAGTAACAAATAAAATAAATAATACAGGCGCTGCTCTCCAACGCATAGCTTTCACTTTTTAATATGTGATAAGTGAACACAGTTTCAAATTGATTTCACAAATCAATACATTCATTTCACCGCAAATTGTGCATTCCGTTATATATATCCCAGAAAGTATTTTGCGGAAAACCAAACTAGCATACTGGCTGAGGATTGTCTTTGACAATCAATTTTTTTCCTCTTGTCCCACATTAACCGCAAACACATGAATCACTCTGTCGAAAGGGCCTTGAGAACATCTCTCGAATAGCTTTGCACACAAATTCGATATAGAGATAGACGCCCAATAGAAAGAGAGAAAACCAGAGACCAAGTCTCACCAAATTGGAATCGTATGTATTGAGGAATGCCAATAAATTGGCCAATTTTCCGACTGCAAATCGGGAACCCCATCTTTCTCTACTACTTTAGCCACACTTTAAATTTTCCGTCTTCGATTTCCTTGTGTTCGACCATGTGACATATGATTGTGTGCGGTAATAGGAGGCTTAGGACTGCAAATATTTCTGGAATTCCCTTAGACAATTCAATTCCGTACATGCGGATACATTCTTCGGTAATCCATACCAAAGGTGGTCGATGCAAGACATCCACTTTTATTATATGTATGCCATTCCTGTCTTTTACTTTGTTTCACTTGCTAGTTTAACCGTCTAATCAAAGATTGCATTTTCTGAAAGGGTAGTCTGCATTGTTTGTCACACAGTCAGCGAATTGAAATCTGTACCACATATGAATATTTATATATAAAAGTATGATTGATAAATTGCGAACAAAACTTTAGTGAAGATACGAAGAAGAAACGGAACTCAGAAAAATATGAAATAATGAATATCTTAATATTGGTAAATTGTAAATAAGTACTTGCTCATATTTATTGATACGGAGATTTTGTCTTTGTTGTAGTCTAGAATCTATCTGTATTATTTTCCATTAAATCGATGTGGTTAAGCTAATTGACTCGTAAGCAGTTAAATAAACAATTAGCTAGCGTAACAAGTCCGTATAGGTACCCAAGCCCCAGTTTCTTGCGGTCATTTGCTTGTACGATTTTTTATATTCTTGGACGAATGTAAGGCTTTACAATTTTATGTCTTATCAGAACAGAACAGACAGTTAAAATCTAGTATATTTGATTTTTTTCTTTTTAACGTTCGCCTTGGAGAGCGAAAAAATCAATTTTTTTAGTTAATTTTATTGATTTTAGTTATTTGTTAAGAGTTTTTTGAATTGTCCCTAAGAAGTTTGCTTCGAAGAAGAAGCGAATGAGTGTTTACTACTGACGTGTTTGTTCTAGTAAAAGGAATGTTTCTGGACGTGATTAACGAAATCATGGAAAGAGTCTTGTGTAAGATTAGGGGTTTTAGCTTTAACCTAACTAAAACTGAACTGATACCAAAATACCAAGGTTCACACTTCGCTTGAATAACCAAAATCTTCCTCTATCAACTAGTGCCAAATACTTAGGAGTCATCCTTGAACTTAAACTCAACTGGAAGTCTAATATCGAACACAAAGTGCAGAGAAAATCATAGCTTGCTACACCTGTAGTAAAACTTTCGGCAAAAAGTGGGGACATCAAACAAAGATGGTTCGTTGGATGCACACAGCAATGGTAAGTCCCATTCTTACTTACGGATCACTGGCTTGGAGGCCCGCCTTAAGTACTGCCTATCATAGGAGCCATACAATCAATTCCGACCAAGGCGTCCAACGTGATTCTTAATCTTCTTAATCCAAATGTTAGTCCGAAAGGCCTTACCGCATCCCAAGATCCTACGTTCCCTTGTCGGAGTGATATAACGTATATCTTCAGACTACAAAGTAGCTAAAGTCAACTTCCACGAATTCGATATGCTCATCTTCACAGATGGTTCCAAAATGAACTGTGAAGTGGGAGCTGGCAATTTCTCAACAGTATTAGATATTTTCGCCTTCCCAACGCAGCCAGTGTCTTTGAAGCAGAAGTACTTGCAATCAAGGAGGCGTGTAGACTGCTCCTTAACATAACTACACCCAGAAAACAAATAGGCCGCGATTAAGGCTGTCGGTTCAACTAAACCAACGTCCAAACTTGTTGTGGATTGCAGGGAGATATTGACCAGGGCTTGTCATCGGTTTGAAATCACTCTCACCTGGGTTCCCGGCCATGGGAACATAGACGGAAATGAAAAATCGATGAACTTGCCTCATGCGGAGGAGGTCTTCCCTAGGATATGCAAAGAGAGAAATGATACTAAAACCAGGCAAACCACCTATCGAAGTTACCTCATATCTATTCTACCAATGTTGTCCAAGTTATTCGAAAAGGTGCTGGCAAAACTTCTACAAAAAATAATAGATGAAAAATCGTTCGTCCCAATTCACCAGTTTGGATTTAGAAACAAGCACTCTACCATTGATCAGGTGCATAGAATCACAGATGAGATCGAACAAGCAGTTGAAAAGAAAAATGTGTGCTCTACAGTCTTTTTTTAATAAAGCACAAGCTTTCGATAAAGTCTGGCACAAAGGACTGATACACAAATTTCAAAAACAACTGTCGAAGCAGTATTCGACCATTCTGGAGTCTTATAAATCAGATCGATTGTTCAGAATTAAGACAGATACAAAGTACTCAACATTAAGAGACATAAAAATACACCACCCCCAAGGCAGTGTGCTAGGTCCAATTTTATACCTACTTTTCACTAGCGATCTGCCTGAAAGTGACGAAACCCCCATAGCTACTTTTGCAGATGACAAAGCTGTCCTTGCTGTGGGAGCAACTGTCGAAATAGCAACTAAAAGGCTTCAAACAGCAATACACAATATTTCAGAATGGACTAAGAAATGGCAGATTAGATTAAATCACCATTCCACATTAATTTTACGTATAAAAACGTACCACACATTCCAGTCAACATTAACAACAATGTAGTGGATATTTAGGCATGACCATAGACACTAAACTGCGTTGGAAAGCGCAAGTTAAGAAAAAAAAGATGAGTTGAACATGCGATACAGTAAAATGTATTGGCTTATTGGGAGATACTCATCCCTGTCCAACTACAATAAGATATTGCTATACATGCAAGTTCTGCAACCAGTATGGACCTAGGGACTCCAGTTGTGGACATGCACATGCCAACCAAATTTAGAAAAATTTCAGGTTTTCCAAAATAAAGTACTAAGGAACATAGTTACTGCACTTGGTACATTCGTAACGCTGAGAGATCTAAATGTTGAAATGGTTGAAGATGAGGTTAAGAAGGTTGCTCAGAAGCACAGAAGTAAGCTTCTCAACCACGTAAACACTGAAATAACAGAACCTTTAAGTAATGACAATGTAATCAGGAGATTGAGACGGATAAAACCTCTTGACCTCTTGGCTACTAAATCAATTATTGTTTTCAAACAAAACAAGTTTAGAAATCCGTCAAACGGCGGATTTATCTCTTAAATTCATAAAATAATTCAAAAATAAATTGCTGATTAGTTGTGCAATCTTATTCGGGATGGCGAATGTCAGACCCCCGGGAGTTTTGCTTTAGATCAGTTAAAGTCCATGTCTTTCGATGATTTTTTACTTCCAGTAAGAGTTCACTGCACAAAAAAAAAACAAAAAAAAACCTCTTTTATTGTCGCTGAGTGTATGGAAACCATCAAAGAAAATTTCCAACCAATCTGCGGTGCAGTAGTTGAAACGACTTTGGAGAAACTGATGGAAATAGAATTATTGTGTTTTTTTTTTCATTGTACACATAAAAAGACCTTGTATATAGAATTACATATGGTGTTAAATGAATGCATCTACAAGAAAATTAAATTAAATAAAATAGAATAAATTCTTGATGTATCAGAGTTAACCGAGTAGTCCTGTTTGCAAAGCGCTTATGCGGTGTATTGTTTAAATGTTTGTACACACATATCGTTGACCTTCTATCCTAGATTATTTCTATGGTTATGCCTCATAAAATTAATTTCTTTACTTAATTTTTTTTAACAATCCCGACTTTGGAGAGAAGTTCCTGCTCTATTCGATGACACCACAAAGCGTACTACTTTTTCTTTAATGTGTTTGAATTTTGTCGAAAATGGGTACGGGTTTTCTCCAATGTAATTCCTCAGTACCAAATAGAAGTATGTTCATGTTATCATTATAGTAAAGATTTGGTTCGTTCTTTTAATCGTACTAGCTAGTCTGTTTTTATTTTTAAATGTGAATGCGATTGATTTGATGTGAGTTCGTAGTGCTCCTTGATGAAGTTCTTAAGACCTGTTGATGAGAAGAAATAAAATGCTTGAATGATCGATGAATCTATTGATAGATATTCGGCCCTAGCGAGGTATCCCTCGGAGTGGAAAATTCTCCGCAGCGCATAGATTCTCTGAACCTCAAATTGCATTCGGAAGTAAAACAAAGGGACACGAAATCTCATGGTTAACCGATTGGAACTATTTTGGGATGACTCGATCTTGGATACAGTGGATCGTCCCAGCTAATCATGTCTCGAATGATTTTGCAAAGAATATTAAGAAGGGATTTTCATTAAAACGCAATCACTTTAACAACTGCTTGCTGGACTTCACTACTCAATCGTCCTTTAAACAACACATTTGGCTTTCGAATGCATTCCGTCTTTGTATATAAAACTTGTAGGTATAGAATTTCGTATACCTACTGACAGAGATTGCTGTAATAAATTAGTCAATGGGCCAGAGCTCTGGGATTGTTGGCTTTTAAAAAAAACTAAATATAAAATTCATATGTTTTTATTTAAAGCAAACATTTCGGTTTGTTATTTTGAAATTGAGTTAAGGAGTTTCTTTAATTGCATTTTTATATGTTGGCACAAAAAAAAATGTTTTCAGCCAAAGTACTTTGAAATATAATAAAGTGCACGACTGGGTCGAACGAAACTTTCTCGTTCATCAAAAGTTCGGTTGTTTGTTTTCTTTTTTTATTAAGTAGGTAGGTAAAAATCTGAGAACCGATACTAGATAAAGGAAACGGTGCATAGAATATAGTAAAAGGGTTATTCTTCTGATAGGTAGTAAGTTGAAGCTGTTAGTAACAGGCAATTGTCCGAAGTTTTAGTTAAAGATTTAAAAGCGTCGACAGTACTATTTCATAAGCTTTTACAATTAAAAAAAAATTTCAGTATAATGAGAAACGTATATTAGTCACGCTGGTTTAAGGTGTCTATGATTGGAAGACGGGTTCGTGTTAGACCGATATATTTACATAGATATATATGTTGAATTTGCATTAGCAGTTATAGTTTCTGATTTTGTAAGGAAGTGGTTACAATTGTTTTAATGTGCATATTCAACAAGGTTGAAAAAAGGATAATATTTGCTGTAGCTGTTATTGCATTTTTATCGGAAGTGGGGATAATAAAAATATAGCATAAATATATGAAAATAGATCAGCATATATAAGAAATAATTAAACTTGATTTTTTCGAATTTTTGGGAAAAACTAAGTACGGGGTGTTATTTCGAATACTGATTTTACATTTAATATGTATTTTGATCCAAATCCAAATTAACGGTTTTTTGTAAAATTTGGCAGACAAAACAGTACCAAATATTGCAATGTTACGTTTGAAAGATACTACTGATTGACTATTTATCTGAAAACCGAGTAGAATTACCGTCCTTGTACGGTACGTGTACGGTATTCACGAATATAAAAATGAAGCTAGGAACAACGTTTTGGTCAACGGTGGGCGTTACAGAGTCATATCATCCAAGCGTATATGCGTATATTCTTTTGTATTTCGAAACATCGCGAAATTTCGGAGCTCTTCGCTTCTCGTTCCCAACTTATAATCCACTGCTCACGGGTAGAAGTTCTTATGATATTAGGCAGGAAAATCGAACCTTAACACATTCACTTATAGTGAATACGCACCGAAACACACCGAAATATAGATACGCGAAGCTATTTGAGTTGCATCAACATTTGACGACTTCATTGAATTTTATCTACATCGACAGCCCAATTAAGTAAAGTCAGATTTATGCAACGGCGCCTGACAAAATAAACGCAATATACGGTCTCTAGTTATAACAATGCCTATCGCTTCTGGATAATTATGTCGACCTAATGATGCGAAACAGCTCACAAACAAACAACTGCACGTAAACAAATATTTTGGTATGGACGAAACTTAGTTTTTGAATACCCTTAATACAATCTAGAACTAATCATTACAAATAATGATTTATCTGTAATGAGCAACTACGTCTGAAGCCACATGTATACCATATATACCTATGCTTTAACTGCATAAAGGTATGTACTCTAATCACACTTAGATATCATTCATAAAAATTGAAAACAAAATCCTAAAAGTTCTAAACTTATTTGCCCTCCAACCAAACAAAACCAACCACCCTTTTACACTTACGGGAACTAAAAATAATCCAATCTTTACCCGCATCAGAATTTATATGCCCAGGCTAAGACATATCTTATGGGTTTGAGAAAAGAACCCAGTAGACACATAATATAACATCAGACTCCACATTCCTCATAGCTCTTCTTTTGTTGGAAATTAAATTAAAAAAGTAGGTGTTAGGTACAACTTTCCCAATTTTCTCATTGAACTGGAAGAGCTAGCTGCATTCCATACACCAAAACGTTCTTGAGGCAGAACTCTAGTCTGGAGCACCCTCAAATGGGGGAGACCAACTGTACCTGTACCGAGCCGTTCCGTTAGATAAATTAAAATTTATTTTCCACCACCACCTGGCCGTGTAACGCACGGGGGTTTTTAAATTTGCAACCCCACCCGCTCAACGAAATGATATTCATTGCGAAAGAGCGTGAAAAACATATAAATCTTCCTAGTTGCTCCTCCGCCCTCTAGTATAGAACCTATCCTCTTAATATATAATAGCTACGAAAAAGTAAAACGCATGGGTTTGCATTCCACTTCCACATGTGTTGAGGATTTGCAAAAAAAATACTTCTTCGCTGAAACTTTATTAAAAACGTGTGCTTTTTCATCTCAAAATCCCTGCACAAAAGTACAACTGATACAGTTTGCTGCCACCCTCTATCCGTAGTGTCATGTCGTCCACGAAGTAAAATGTAATTTTTTTTACTTAAAGAAAAGAAACATACAAAATACATAATACCAACTGACGTCGGTGTACGCAAATGCGTTTGAAGAGCAAGTAACTTTCTCGCCGACCTACGAACCCTATGTTTTGTGTTGCGGATGCAAAGTAAGAAAAAAGGCTCAGCAAAAGGTGCCAAAGTGATTGCATAAAAATCTCGAGAAAAAACTTTTAGCAACTTAGCTCGAACACTGTCATGTCAAACATCTTTAATGATTTTTTTTGCTTACTTGACGTAAACTTTACTTTGTTGGTTATGCAGGTTGAGTTTTTTGTTTGCTTTTAAAAAGTTTATGTTGACGATTAGTTCCGTCTTGAAGTGGGGTTAAATTTGTAATAAACAGAAGTTACGCGATAAAGTTGTTGTCGAAGTGCTTTAGCCTTTGATAGTGTAGTTGGAGCAAAAGCAAAAGGCAATTCAGCTTAAAAAGTCATTACAATCAAAGGAAGAAGTTTTGGCTTTAAAATTAAAATTACTATTAACTAGGAGGGGTGAATAGATATTGTGATTTGTGAATTTAAATTGGATGCATGATGTAAAAGAGCTTCATTAGCAAGTTGAAGATGCACACTTTTTAGGTACGAGTTCAATCAAAAAATATTCGTCCCTAGCGAGGTATCTGTCGTAACGAAACATTTTCCCGAAACTCATACTCTGTTGGAGGCCAACATTACATTCGAGGTATCCGAAAAGAATGCGATCACGCAATGATATGATATGCGCCAGATTTATGTCGAAGAATCCTTTATATAAAAGTTTTTGTTTCAAAACCAAAAAATATGGATATTCGGCCTCTTTTTATGAAAGCTCATTCCATAGAATTAAGGGCATAGAACAAAGAAAAAAAAATCTATCTCATGCGGTGTAAGTAGTTATATCATCTTAAATCAATTTATTTAATTGAACGATTCACTTACAGATTCAAAGAGAATTTTCGCTTTAATAAGCCGGCATATGCCGGATCTGATCATCGAGCTGATGCCGTTACACCAGAAAATAAGGTAACAGCATGCTTGATTTGCAAGATTTTTGGCTCAGGGAAACAACCAACATGGAGTAGGGAAGGATTTTCAGTCTGCTATTCGTTAAAGGTTAAACGAGTTTTTCAAGAAAAGCGGCAATTTGTAAACATGAGTTGCTCCCTACACAACATATGCCTGCACTTTGATAGTGATTACTATAATAACATGGAAAATATGAATAATCTATAACATCTAGCTTTAGAGAATTGGAGAAAATAATAATTATATATTTTGGGGATTTTCTTCTCTGAAATTTTCTGATCAAAAACTTTTAGCTTCAGAAAATTGTGCAATTTTGTTTTTTTTTTTCATTATCTCGAATTCTCAAAAACGTTGGACTCTGTATATCCCCATATGGTGTGACAGATTCGGGTTTTATGGCCCACTTAAATGGTGGAATTTTGTCCCGGCGCCACTATTTCAGTATTTTTTTTTTTACAAACAGAATGGGTGAAATATAAAAATCCAGTCAGTTCTAAATCTATTTCCACAGATGGCCCAATAACTGGGGTTGGAACTGGAGTGTTCTCCGAAGTATTATAAAAGAAAAAAACGTCAAGACTTAGTGACAACAAGAGTCTTCCAGGCAGAGATTTTTTTCTTTAGAGGCACTCAGCGCCAAAACGGCCTAAGCGCAAAATGTTCGAACTGCGTAAAGTGGGTTTGAAAAAAATAAGAAATTTGAAACACAGTTTTTTTTTTTTATTGTTCGTAAATAAGTCGAAATAGTATTTTTTTTAGTTTGAACTAATACAGTGTATATAACTAATAAGAAAAAAGTAGATTAAGTTATAAAACAAAAAAAAAAGTGTGGCTTAAGCCATTTTGGAATTCACTGAAAATCGAAATCTGTTAACAAATCGTCCATAGGCCGTTTAGTCTGTAATAAGAAAATAGATGTTCATATTAATTACTTATCTTTGTTAATTTGTGTTTAGTAACTTACTAAAATCGTATTAATTAAAAAAAACTTTAATCATCCTCCTCCTCTTCAATGTCCTCTTCCACAGCCCTCAAATTCGTTTTCAAAGTATTGTAGAATTCTTGGTATATCGGCGGGATGAATTCTTTTAGCTCTTGCAAATCTTTGAATTTCGCCGCATCTATGGATCTACCCTCGGGATACAGTGACTCCAATTCAATATCCATTTTTTTATTAGTATTTCTCTTCGAAATATCCACTTCTTGGAATAAAACATCTTCATTGTTTGAGTATTTAAATTGGATAATAAAAGGTTTTTTGTTTTCAAATCGGAGCCATTGAATCTTCAACCACTCAATTTTAGATTTCTTATCCACCGACATTTTTCTATTCGTGATTAATTTCTCTAAGGAAGTAATGCTTTTAATATTTTCTGCGGACATTTTAACAAGGTTAAACGGTTCCTTTTTTTTGCACTTAAGATAACACGGTCCCAATCGTCAGGAATAAGAATGTCCCTATAGAATCGTTTTTCCTTTTCTATAAGACCAAAATCTTGATCGCAAGGCAGAAATGAGTGGCCAGATACCAAAAATTTATGGTCAATCACATTAACTTTGAAAGAAGAGTTATTGACAATGTAATTACAAATTGTGCTCATTCTTATATTCCGATTTTGTCCTCCGCATTGATCACTATACATGATCAATTTGTTGCACTTGACATTCGTTTTTAAGTGGCGTAGGCCATTTTGGCTTCGAAGCTTTTTCGAATTTCATATAGGGAAGAAAAAGTTTTCCGCAATATCAGCAATACAGTTCCGACTACGCCATAGGCCATTTTTGCATGTTATAAATTTAAAAATTTTAATTCAAACGGTGCAATCAGTTGAATTTTTTTGAAAATGTGGCTTAGGCTGTTTTGGCACTGAGTGCCTCTATGTGAGTTCATGAATTGAACTTTAATGCAAAAATTCTGTATTCCGTAAAATACATTTTTATATTTTATTCAATATAATCAAAGCCTCAATAAGAAACAAACAAATTCTAAACTAAATACAGAACAATTGAACAGTGCGATGCCCATAAAAGCAGATGATTGGTGGCTTTTTGTAACTCTCATGTATTCAGACAGGGATTGAAATTACAAAAAAAAAAAACAATGTAAACATATGGGTTTTGGGAAATAGACGTACGAAAGATTTCCATCTCTTATAATTAACTAATCTCTGGTTGCGACCACCTGGAAGGCAAGGCAAATTTTAAATTTAGTATTATCGAATGTGATATGAATGACAGGAAACTAGGGACTTACGCAGGATAACAAATGCTTGCACACTGTCCCCCAACTAGTTATCTCTAACGCGTTGCGCAATAGACGCTGGATTCACGATTATAATTTTCTGTGAATACAAAAATGATAGAGCTATGTGGTATTCGACTGCGTGCTCTCAGAGCCCTTTTTTCTCTCAGAGCAATTTTAATGTTCGTTTGGTACAAAAAAAAGCAATCTTTTTCATAGCACTTTTGCGAATCTGGATTTTTTTCTAAGATTTGTTCAGATTTACCAATACAAGTACGTTTGAGTTTGACAACTAGTGGAGTTTTTTTACGCATTGCATCGGGTGGCTCCATTTTTGTTAAATATTTATGTACAAATGTTAAGAAATCAATCTTGGCGCAAACTTAGAATTTAAGCAGTGAAGAAGCCCAATCGGCAACAACATAATTTACTTATCCAATCACTTGGAAAAATTAATTAATAATTTGCTCGTACATATTTTCTTGTTGTTTATGTGCCCTTTCTTGATATTTAAAGTTCGAACTCGAACTCACAAAGAGCTTTAGATGGGTTCCCAAAACTATGCTACGTACGTTTTGTAGGATAAGAAATACTAGGTATAGCCCTACGTTGAAATTATCTGAAAAAGAACCCTGGGTGGGTTGGGTGTTTGTGGAAAAAGAATAGAAGGCAATAAGTTCCATAGAAATGAAAGAATTAACAAAGGATCAGAAGATTAAGAATAATAATCAAAGGGTGCGATCACGTCCCACTATCAAAGAACTGTAGAGCAATTGCTTAATACAATTAAGTATTAAGTATTAAGGTAGTTGCCGAGTTAAGTTCGCGAACATACCGAACAGTGCAGTACCTATATTAAAAAAAAAAAAAACATTTTTAGTGAAAAGACAGTGCTTAGTTAAATAAGTACACATATATTTACAGAAATTTACAGTGACCGGCTTTGTGTACCTCCGAAATAGGAAAAATTACCGAATTTGGCGAATTGGCGGTCATAGTTACATCGTGGCCGCCAAATATTTTAAATCCATATGCAGTGACGTCATTAAAATAGAATAGCAACGTTGCCATCGCTAGAGGTGGAACAGAGGTGATCTAAACTAAATGATTTCTTAGTTGTTAGCCTTTGCCTAATCAACGCGAGGAATATCTGTATCCATAATTGAGCCAAGTTATAATCCTCCCGTCCACATTCTGGCTTCCTTTTTCAATTCCCAACACCGTCTATAATCCCTCCATAAATCTATTACAGCAGCCATTGCCTAAAAATAATGAACATAGTTTAATTCGACATCAGGAAGACAATACGTGGACTGGACTGCCTATATGAAAATGACGATAGGTCAACATTAACCTGTGTGGCATCAGTAGGACATCTCATCAACCCACTAACAAATCACAACCTAATCTATACTTGAGATTATACACTGACATCAAATTAACAACCGCAGGCGCACAAAAGACAAGTTTCTGAGCTATACCTATTCTATAGGAACTACCATGGCAAATTTTATTTGATTGGCCATTGTTATACGCTTCTAACTTCGTAAGAGTACAAATGAAAATAGCAAGAACGCGATATCGCGCTGCCTCTATGACCCGTTTCATACGTACATTGTGTGCATGCAAATTGGAAATCCTGGCAAATGGAATTAAGGTACGCACTCAGCTCAGACTCACATACGCTATTGGCTTTCCTATGAAATCAATTGTAAGCCAAAGGGAATTTTTGTTTCATTGCTTTCCTTACTTCCCATTGTCCAATTTGATAATACCAAAGAAGACCCATTAGTGATACAATTTGATTAAGGACAATAGTGAAGAGCCTCATACCAATAAACTGAATGTGAAGCAAAGCCAATGAAATCCAACCGAAAATAGCCACCCCACCGTAATCCAAGCCAGGCCAATACCAGTTTATGACATCTCTACCTCTTCGGAGGCAAACATATGACATTGAATTCTACTCAATTTTCGCTGTACTAGTATCTACGTACATATACGTATATACATGAAATAGCAAACAGCGACGAGCAAATGCCTTCTTCATCTAAGCATACAGCATTGTGTATCGATTCGATGTTTGTATCGGATGCTGTTGTCTATCCTTTCAAAGAGAATCTCCGGTTTCACCAGGAAAGAAAATTCAGGAATGCTGTCTGCTGAATCCTTTTATTAAAACTCTCTGGTAAAGTTGATTCCAAAGGACTATAGTTGTACTTCTTGGCACTAGAAATATGCTTATTTAGATTCCAAAGGAAGCCACTACTACTTTATAATCTGCAAGGGAAACAATGGGATATTTATTCGAGTGAAAAAGAAAATTGTTGTTAATTCAAATCTTTTGCACAATAATAAGAATAAATTCCTGTGAAGACAACTTAGTGGTATGGATATAGCATAGTGCACGCGACATACCACCACATAAATATATTTATATTTAGCAGAGTGAGAAAAAAATCGAAAGTGCTGTGATCAGTCGGTATTGTTTCTTAAGATTTCGAAAAGGCTTTAAGGTTATGTATGTCGTTTTTATCGAATCAATAAAATATTAAAAATATTGAATATGCATAAAAAAAATTTGGCTCACCAACGCACTCGCACCTAATAAATGCCACTTCCGTTGTGGGTAAAGTTGCTGGCAGCGTTCCTAACATTTTATTCGTTCAGTACGCTGCTCGAGCTAATCTAAATTTAAGCTGCTCCCCAACTTTTCTCTCCAAACATTAGCTAAAATCCTAGCACGCTAAATTTTGACAGACACATGAAGTACATTCTGAAACAAAAGTTTGATTATTTAGCTCGAGCTGCGTACCACTCAGCTAAATGGGTTCACCTAAATTTAGCTCAACTACTGTTTGAGATTCAGATAAACTAGCTATCAACATTTGCTTTAATGAACATCTATAGATGACTGTAGTTGATTTATTTGAACATATCATTTATTATAATTGGTTGTTAATTTCTAAGCGTTTATATTTATCATCTTTCTATTGTATTCTCTCTTCGTTGCTAATTTTGAGTCACAGTGCATTAGTAATTGTTTGCTTCTTCGATTTGTGTTCAGTGTTATCAATCACTTTGATCTATTCATATTTAAAATGTACCTAATGTTCTCTTAACTTATCTCTTTGTTCTAATATCGCTGTAACATTTATTTACACTAACAATTGCATTGCCTGTGCGAAGCTTGTGGGTGGACGAGAGCGTGTTGTTGCATCGAACAATTGATCTTGGTAGCTGTCGGTCATTTGGATTTCGACCGCAGCGGATACCACATCTTCAACTAAAGCTAAGTACCAGCTTGTGAATTGTTTCATGTATAAAATACATAATACAACACATTTCTTTATTGTACATTTTTCGCATTTTGGACAGAATTTTGTATGCGAGCGAAATTTTCACATAAAACTACCCATTGTGATCTACAAATTATTTACTGTGAAGATTACAAATGAGTAAGAGTATGGCCCAAATTGTTTTAGCACGTGTTAACTGAACCGTTTATGAGAGAACCAATATATTCTAATCCGGTTATATCCACACAGGCCAGGTAACCCTTTATTACTACATAATTACCGTTCATAATTTATACCAATACGATTCTGCGTTTGTTCTATACATTGGCTGGATAACAATTATACCTTACCAAAAAACATTTATTTGAAAGCGAAAATGTCATAAATTGGGAAATAATTGCTTGTTTTGTGAAAAGCTTTTGCTGTTGCGTATTTCACTGGTGTCCTATCTGCCATTGCTTAACAGCCCAATACACATCCCTTGTGGACATTTTCATATGTTCCATTCACTTTCATTTCACAATTTAATTAAAAACCACTTATTAAAAACCAGTCATCACATGTCACAAAGCAATCGCAATTAAAACGAAACTATGCGCCGGCCGCTCCAGAAGCCTTAAGGTATAGCAATAAATCGTATGCAACTATCTGGTCTAAATAGACGCCCAAAAAGTATGAATATGCTTTTTGAACCGCCCTTCGATTGGTACCGATAATTTATGTAAGGAAACGCAAAAGAAGGAGGACAACCGAAATGCAATTTATACCCATTTGGAGAGCATCAAGTTGTGGGTGTCTTTATGACCGTCGCCCTATCTTAGAAAACATTTTTTTTTCCGCAATGATAAATGAGTGCATTTTTCACGTAATGTCTTTCTGAGACAACAACAAGTTCTCAAATCGAGGTCATTCCAATGCCGCCCTCGTATTTTATTTGCATGGGGTGAAATAATACACATCCACAGCCCCCAGAGCCGCAGGGCTTTAAATAAAAAATCTAACTTTGAACTACGCTTGGCGTAGATACAAAAAAAAACGAAATCAGTGGGTTGAAACCATACCAGAAAATAAAAAAATTCTGACGCCAAACCGCCAACAGTTTGGCATAAATATTTTCCAGAACATTAAACAAACTCAAACGAGCACGTTGAGCGCACTCACACTGTGAAGTGGCAAAAGCACTACAAATCTACAATCATCGCCAAATGCTTTAGCATCGTTCATCTCTGTAGAGATATAATTCAGCTCAATGGAATTAAAATTGTGATTAATCAGATTCAAAGTGGCGTCCGACTATGAGTTTTTTGTTTCTCTTTGCAGTTGTTATTAAATGGAATTTGATTTATTTCGCACTTTTCCCCGTTTTCAATTTATTATAAATCTATCTAAAGCGGTTGAATACTCTTTAATGCATGGAAGTTTTGTATGGACCGAATTAAATACGGTTGATAGCATTTATTGCGGTTGTGATTTGTACAAGTTATAGTAGAATATCGGATTTGTATTGGAAAGTTAGTAATTTCTGTTCATTTTTTTTCTATCCGCTGTCTGATTAGAACTACAACAAAGATTGAAGTATAAATCCCTCGAGCTGTTTCACCTGCTTCCCTTTGCAGCACACAAACACGCGGAGAGAATTTTATTTTAATATCAGAACTAGTGGCGGATTTGCCGTAAGGCCCAGTAGACACGGGCATAGGGCGGCTAGATATTAAGGCCTGATGATAACAAGATTAACAAATAATAACTATCTAAATATTTTAAAGGCTCGCGTACCGTACCGTATGGTTATAATCTTCCTAAATCACTATTTTTGGGTATTAAAGTAGAAAAAATTTCGTACATCATATAAATAAAATTGGTGTAGTTCTGTTTGACTAAGATTGAATTTGACTGCATGTATTTAAATGCAAGAATCTTAGAAACTGCTCAGTATATTCTGGTGCATTTTTCACAGGCCTATAGAGGATACCTAGGCCTACAATATCTACTTTGTCTCAACTGTATATCTCTATAAATTCCGGAAAAAATTGGACAAGAGTAAATCATTTTTTCGTTTACTTTTGCTTTTTTCTTTGTCACGCTTTCCGTTCGAAAATACTGGGAGCATTTAAATATAGTTAACAGCAGCTTATAGAGGACATCTGCAGGTACAACTTAGGATATCCAATAACTCGATAACTTAAAAGGTTTTTAAGACAAAATTTGAAATATTTCTACAATTTTCACCTGCATGAGTAGATATGCACTTCATTCTCAAATCAAACATACCTACCGCGCAATATTTTGACATCTCTTTTAACCTTATTTTACTCCACTGGCGGAGAGGGAGACAGACAGAGGCAGTATGCTGTGTTAAGAACAAAAAAAAAACATAAAAGAAATGTCAAATATGTAGGAAAGGAATGTCAAATAGGCATAGGTATCAGTGATACCAGATTATTACATTAGGGAAAATTCCTGTTGATATACGTCGTACCTGTTTATAAATACTATTTGCAATCAAGATGAGGCAGTAAATTACCCGGTCGTGTTTTTAAATAGAATTACAGTCTATAGTCTGGAATTAAAGGTTGGAGTTCCCATTATGTGGCTTCGCAATTTGAATCCTCTAAGCTTTGTAATGGAACCAGATTGAGAGTGATTTCGTTGCAGAAAAACGTTATTGAGGCGTTAATTTTAACTGAGTCTTGTAAAGGAGATACGGTTTTTATACCACAATTACAAATAATTCCCAGCAATTATCCATTTCAGTTTAAACGGATTCAATTTCCTATTAATGTTTGTTCTGACATGACAATCAATAAGTTAGAGGATCTAACTTAAAGAAAAGCGGGAGTTGAATTAATCAAGAATTACTTCAGCCACGGGCAGTTATATCTTATATTTAGCGTGGTCCAGGGTAAGTAATGCAAGCAAATATCACTATCTTAGTCGATAGAAACCGCTAATATAATATACAAAGAAGCGTTACATTTATAAAAAAAAGTGAGCTAAATATTATAAAATTATTTTCATTGTTCAAAGAATATTAAATGAGGGTGAGGGTTCAAGTCCCTCACTTTTGCTGAAGGACTTTTCTGAAGTTTTTTCTCATCAATTGTTCTGAAACCACATTTTGCACGTGCGAAGCCGGGCGGGTACAGCTAGTCGTACTAGTCGTAGTGATTTAGGGAGTATAGGTAGGTACATATTGTTAATACGAGCGTGTCAGTCAAGCTCGTGCGGTGCGTCGCGCCGCTGTGACCCCGTTCCCCGCCGCTGCCTACCCACCCACGCCTTACTCGCTTGCCCGCTCGCGACTGCGATTTGCGATAGTTATGTCAACCATTGGTGCCAAATTCCAATCGTATTTTTACGATATTAGGGCTTAAAACTTATTGCACGATTGTTGAGCTAAAAAAAACATTAAATTTAGCTCGAGCAGCGTACTAAGCTCATCCAAAATGACGGAGTTTAGTAAACGATCTTGCTATGCTTAACATAGAAGCTGATTTTTTAAGCAAATTGGACTGCGAAGATTTTGCTGCGCTTAAGTGCAGACGAGTTTTGTATCACATTGTAAAACATTTATTTTATTAAAAACAAAACCTTAAACCGCTTTAAATGTTTTATTTCAATGTCCAATCATCCCTGAAACCTCGGAAAATATTATAAACTAGCCTTATAAGCTAGCTTTTAGTTCAACAATTTTCTGAATCAATCAAAACTGGGAATAAAATAAATTCATGAATTATGTATCTAGTCTATAATGATGGGTGGCACGTGGCCTGGGGCCTAGAGCAGCTAGGACTGCAAATCCGCCACTGATCAGAGCCTATTAACGTCAGTTGGTACACTTTTATTCAATTATAATTAAAATGACTTTATTTTAATTTAATTCAGTTTACAAATTAATTTAAGTGATATGACTTAAAGCCAAATACTATCAAATACTATCAACACTGTTACTATTATTTTAACATTAAGTCTGATTCATTTTTGTTTAACATAAACGTTAAAAGTCTTCTTACATAATTCGTCTACGATAATATTAAGCTGTTTCACAATACTAGAGATTTCCAGTTAAATCCGTTTAGTATTACTTGGACTTTATCAGTTGATAAAATATTCCAATATATTTGGCAAACTGCTAAAAAGTGCACAGAAAATTGTACAAATGAAACTTATTTTGTTGTTTTAATCGATGAATTCAGATTAAAATTCAAGGTCTTGTAAATTTCTCTGCGGGTTGATGTTTCTGCTTCGTCAATATACTTTTGCCGATTGCATGTATCCACATGCGATATGAAGTCAGAGAGCCTATTTTTCCAGCTCCCGCATTCCAGTCCAATTCTAATTCATACTCATAGTGCTCAGCCAAATACTTAATTTCCTTATACGAAAGAAACCTTGAGTTTACAGCGTATTCCAAAACTTTTCTTGGTAATAGCTCCGGTCTCATCCTTAGCGTATACGCAGGATGTATTTGGTACTTAGTTTAAGGATCTTTGGGGCTGATGTGGTGAGTGCCGAACATCTAAGCTCTTCATCACTGAAGCTCCTTCTCATCTTTCTTCGAAAGACGGGAAAACTAAGTACATTAATGTAAGTACTTAGTTTTGGTACTTAGTTTAAGGATCTTTGGGGCTGATGTGGTGAGTGCCGAACATCTAAGCTCTTCATCACTGAAGCTCCTTCTCATCTTTCTTCGAAAGACGGGAAAACTAAGTACATTAATGTAAGGTGTCTGTTTGGCAGTACAATGGACCTGTAGTTGTGTCTGAGTGCTCCATTGGATAATAACAACCTCCGACAAAAAAAAAAACAAAAAGGGTCTGTGTCTAGAGTGGGGCAAGTCCCAATCATTACCACATAGTTAGGTGCGGGTAGTCGGAACATCCTTCGTAAATAAAACCTGTGTAGCTTCTCCAAAGTATCATAACACATATGACCCCATACTACTTTTGCACCATATAGAGGAGTATATAGACTTCGAAACTGCTTCTAAGACTCTGTATTTTATACTATGATGTATATTGCGATTTTAAAAGCAGTTCCTGCATGTAAATCCAATGCAAAAGTTTTTCTTTCAGATTAGCCTCCATACTATAAGGTTACTTGTAGTGTCCATTCCTAGATATTTATACTGCTTCACAATTTCAATTGGCTCACCGTTAAGTGTCCACCTTTTACCTCTGAGCTGTCTACCTCCACCACTTTTGCAAATCGTGACTTTCGATTTATTCAAATTAATCCCTAACTTCTACAGCACACAATAGTCATATAGTCGATTTATCAAAGTTGTAAGGTCTTAGGGTATCTTGCGAATAAAACAACATCATCTGCATACAGGAGAGCAAATCCTGTAGTGAACCATGCTGACAAATCGCTTCCACTCCAAGCGGCTGCTTTTGTATTGTTGTCCAAATTTTCCATTAGGTTGCCGAATTTGGGTGACATTCCACGGTATCGAATGCTTCCGCTCCGCTCTATAAAAGTCTCTGTAATATTGTACAATACAAAACTATGATTTACTGTTGAATAACCAGGACAAAACCCAGCTTGAAATTCTTTCAGAAGTTGTTTTTCGTGAATCCATCGATTAAACGGGATTGTAAAACACTTTAGCTGAAGCATTCTAAAGCGAGATTCCGCGGTAGTTGGATGATTCCGATGAGTCCCCTTTTTTTGAAAATTGGAATTATAATTACCTCCGTGATTTGTGGAAATGGTTATTTCCGTCGTCTTTTTTGGTCATATGCACTTGAATGAAACTGTATTAGTTGCTGCCTTCTTCATGGTATCTTTATTGTGAAACATAAATTATTAGAAGGTACAAAAATGAAGCTAACGTGGAACTTACAATATTTGAAGAAGTCAAACTGCTTAACCAAAGAACAATTCTATAAAATTTAGCACAACGTATAAAACAAAAATTGATAGACAGAAAATTAACCCACTTTAAGTGTAACACTTCAATTGAAGTTTAGTCTAATTTTAGGTTTTTCTATCAACTAGGGAGCTATATATAGCAGATTTATTTTGGATGTCCTGTTTCCGGTTCATGTTATTAATTATGTGTAGTGTCTCAAGGGTATACCGTTTCGAGGTATGTCTCTCTGTCTGAAGCACAGTTGCATTGTCAAAGTCTGGGTTATGGCCGTTTTTTCCCCGATTTTGGACTTGATGTCCGACCGGTGATTGGACATTCTTTGGGACAGGAACTGTTTTGTTGTACCGATGTAGCAAAGGTTAAAGCTTTCATTAGCGTTACCTAAGCAGTTGATTTTGTACACTACGTCGGTACGTTTTTGCTTATCAGTTGTGTGTTTAAGCTTGGAGAACGAAGAAGCCAGAGTCTGCTTCGACTTAAACGCTATCTGAAGGTCTTTGGAACTGCCGCTGATCATTTGTTTAAAGTTCTCGGCGAGTCTGGGAATATAGACAACACTTCTGTAAACAGGCAATGTGCCTTCTGTTCCTTTATCGCATGGAACCTTGCGTTTATGATTGAGGATTATATTTCGTATGAAACCATCTGGGTAATTATAATAATATGAAACTTCTCGTCACTCAACGTAAAAACCTTATGGACAAGATTTGAAGCAGTGTTTGTGATGATGTGCTTTGCTTGATTAGACTTAAAGTTGATGAGTCTTCCAGATGCCGTATCTTTTTGATCCCAGTTGAATGAACGCTGATGTTGGTCGCGACGAATCCAAAAACGCTATTGAACTATTTTTCTCCATCTCAACTGTGAATTGGATTTTTTCATGCTTCATTTTTGTACCTTTTAATAATTTATGTTTCACAATAAAGATACCATGAAGAACGCAGCAATCCCTGCGAAAACGTCAGGAAAAAATCAATGAACTAATACAGTTTCATTCAAACGTATATGACCAAAAAAGCCGACGGAAATAACCATTTCCACAAATCACATATAAACATCAAATTGGTCAAGAACTCTATCTGTTATAATTACCTCCGTCAACTTGGCAGAGTACATATGTTAAAAATCGATTTTGAATAGCCCTGAAATATGTGATAATTTTGTGCTAAGTTTTTGATTTTTGTGCTCCAATGGTTTCGGTGAAAATCAACCTTGAAAAGTGCTCTGCCAAGTTAACGTTCAGCCAGCAGAGCACATAGTAAAATCGGCCGAAAAATAAAAAAATTAATATGCCATATTGATGCCTGATTTATGTGCATTTTTGGGCTAGGTTTCCAGCTTCGTAGCTCCAACCGTTTAGCTAGAAATCGCATTAGAAACCTCAATTCTAATTAGATCATAGAAAACTGTTAACCTAAACCTATCTATTTCAGATTTATGTGCTTTTGATTTGCTAAGTCATACAATTTTGTGCAATCCTAATTTAGCCTCAAATCCAAGATTTAGGTTTGGCTCTGTTAGTAAAAGACCTTTTACAGCTCTGCTAAATAATTTCAGTTCCAAAAAAGGAAAATCACAATGCAGAACGTCGACACTGTGGTGCCATAGCAAAAAGAGCATTTAAAAAAAAAGTTCGTTTAAAAAAACAAAAAACCCGACTGTAAAAAAAAAGAATTAAAAAGATATGAAAAAGAGATGGATATCTTTCGTACGTGTATCCCCCCAAAACCCATTTGTTTACATTGTTGTTTTTCTAATTTCAACCTCCGTCTGTGAATCCGTGTGAGCTACAAAAAAGCATGTTGCTAATGGACGGCCAATATTCCTTTTGCTTTTATGGGCATCGCGTTGTTCAATGGTTTTGTGTTTGATATTAAACTTGTTAGGTTTTTGTTATCGCTTCGATTAAAATAAAAAAAATAGTGAAATATACATTTCGGAATAGCGAATTCTTGCATTTAAGTTCAATTCATGAACTCACATATACTAGTAAATAGACTGAAAGCTTCAGCCAAAAAAGAGAAATTGCCTACAAGCTGAATTTGACCTTAGATGTAGCCCAGTTTGAATTCATGTATTTGTGCCTATGCTAATCAAAGGGGACTCACTCATACTTGAAAAAAAAACAGCCTACACTCTTCCGGTTTAAACCGGATGTCGCCATGTCGGTTGTCGGTAGCCTGAGGTGGACTCTCATTTCAATATCAAGGGCTGTGCACAGTGTTGTAAACAATAATTTTTTTTAGTTCCAAGGTGACATTTTTCGCTACTTTTTTATATAAATAGTTTTATATAAATAATTTTCTTATAATTGAATAGAAATGAATGTTCAAATTAAGAAAAGGAATATTTTTTAAGTCATTTTATAACAAATTTTGGATAGATAGATATTATTTTTATGATATCGATAAAAAAAAATTGTTCGCCATAGAATTTCGTTTAAGTTTCGCAACCAATTTCTCCTTTCACATTCCCATTTTTTTATGATCGGTTTGGTGAAACAATTAACAACAGTATTAAACGAGAATGACAACTGTACTGTCACATAAAAAAGTGTAAGAAAAATTACAAACTCAATCAAGTAAAAAAAAAAAATCAGTTTTCTAAAAAAAAAAATTGGGAAAAAACAATTGTAAATGTTCTGTCATCATTTTGGAACTTTATTTTACTTTTCACATAAATAATGACATTACTTTCATTTATAAAATGTCTACCAACAACTAAACTTATATAAAATGTCTGATTAGTTATGATGTGAAATAGTTTAAATTAAAAATAAAACTTTGGACAGCTAAACTTAAATGCGTGACAAGTGTAGAAATTAGTGAACATATTTGTTTGCTTTTTTGCTGAGTTTTTGAGTTTCGTTCTATCCTGTACATTTTAAATAAAACTTTCGTTGATTGTATGTACCTATTATTTTTTTAATTAAAAACTAGCATTATTCATAATTTTGGCTGAAGCAGTTGTTTTCAAATGGATTTTCATTATTTATTTCAATTATTTAGAATTTTTTAATAAATTTAAATTGATTTTTGTTGATTTCCGCTGAAAATGTAATTTTCATGAAAAGATTATAACTCAAAAATCTTATTTCAAATCTTAATCATATTCAATTCTTTGCCATTTTTCTGTTGACATTCCCGGCGAAATATTTTGTCCCCAAAAACATCAGACGAAAACCGACACAATAATTGTAGAAACAAAAATATCTTCTTTATTTCATTCAACGAACGAATTTTTCACACTTTGTTCCTTTGTTTATTTATGTTGATTACATGTATTCTATTCTACAAAATGTCGTCCGTTTGGCGGTTCACTTGGAAAATGGTCAACGTGTCTACTGTAAGCAAGATTAAACAATTTCTTCGACACTTGTCGAGGCGATGAGTTCGCTCGAAAACTTCTCCCGAAATGCCACGCTCATCACGAATGTATTAATAAATATCACTCATCATTATTTTGAATATACTTGGGAAAGTGCACGAGCAATTTTGGCTGAGAAAAACATGGATTTAATTTCGTCATTCAAAATCTTACAATTTGAAAATCAAAGTCGTCTTACTTATAATTTGTTTGTTTTGCGAGGAAAATTCAAAGGCGAAGATGTTCTCATTCCGCGGATTCCGATTATTAAGAACGATTTGCCATTCTTATTTAAGCGTCCTCAATTTTTGTATGTCTTGCTTTCGCTACGCGAGGACAATCGCTGGATGTTTTATCTTGGATTTTATGATGTATTCATTCACCGGGTTCCGCTTATTCCGTACGATTTGACTATGGTATTTAAGCGTCTTAAATTTCCTGTGCGTCTCGCTTTCGCTATATGACAATTAATAAGTCGCAAGGACAATCGCTGTTTGCTAGTGGCAACAACCTTATATTACCATGTTTTCACATGGACAATTGTATGCGGCTTGCTCGGCGCACCCGAGAATAGAACGAAAAAGTACCAAAAAGTAATTTAATAAAAAAGCGTAATATTGGTCGACACATATTTTATTGCGGTTTGATTGAAACACATCGACATTGTTATACTTCTGTTCAACTTATGAATATAGAACTCGTATTAACCGAGTTACATTTATATTAACCAGCATGTGCATAATCGGAATTATTATCATTATATTAATACGTGAACAACAAAAGTTTCGGTACACTTTTTAAGTATTTATTATGATATGAGGAGAAATAAAACTTATATCATTCGAAAGGTACTGGTGCATAGATGTGCACAAATCAAAAATCGTGGGTATATGTCGCCATTAAGGCTGGTCAAATTAAGTTATGAATTCCCCATAAAAAAACAGGTAATTGTAATCATTTTGGCGACATTCAATTTGTCGCCGACATATTACCATAGTAATATAAATATATAAATATAAATATAAATCATCTTAGATTAGAACCTGTTTTCAATGGAGCAGCTCATTTACGTATTTATTGATACTAGATGTCGCTCTGGTGGTGGGGTGTTGTATGAATAGGGTAGACACTGATTGGTATCAACCTGGCGATGCCCAGCTGTTGCAACTGTTTGCTACACATCAATTGTGCTTATTTTACCTCCCCGTGGTAGCCACCGGATACTGGTCTCGTCCACCCGGGCTTGACTTGCTAAACTTATAAGCGCGAGTGTTGAGCACGAAGAAAATAGCAACACTATAATGCTCTGTCGGAATGACTGCCTGATCGAGTCTCAGAGGTCTTACATGAGCCCCTCAGAAAGAGGACATACAGCGGATGAATCCACAAGGTTGGATCAACGGTGGTGCCAACAGTCAAGATGGCAGATACCTTACGTGAGCTACTCTGACGTATTTGGAGCTAAGGTCAGTAAGGAATTTTCAGCACTAGTCAGGGTGTTGAAATAGAGATGGTGGCGGATGAACCCTCTATGGGCCAACGGCAGCACTCATATCCCCGAAGTGGGTTACTGACAACGGAATATCCGACCCGCTGTCCTAGGGTCAATCTAGGGCCTGGTCCTCCAAGTTGGGGGTTGTGCGTGGGGCTAACTACCCAACCACGGAAAAAAAAAATACTGTTGCGAAGCAACCAAAAGCCTCGGAAAAGGACGGATTCACTGTTGACGACCCTGGAAAACGAAAAAAGGACAACGACGTTCGTATCTGCACGTGGAATGTTCGAACCCTGAACCGGCCGCGTGCAGCCGAACAATTAGCGGAGGCCCTAGACTGCTACAAAGCAGATATCACCGCCATCCAGGAAGTGCGGTGGGATGGGCCGGGCAAAAGAAGGATGAAAACCTGTGACATTTACTACGGTGATTGCTATAGGGAACGAAAGCAGCGTCTATTTGGATGCGGATTTGTTGTAAGCGGCAGACTTAGGCAAGAAGTCTTCAGCTTTCGACACGTTAGTGAACGCCTTACAACAATCCGTTGGCTAAATTCGCCAACATCAGCCTAATATGCGCTCACGCCCCCACAGAAGAAAAAGACGATGCTGCCAAAGAGTGTTTCTACGAGCTCCTCGACAAAGCATATGAGCAATGTCCTAAGTATGACGTTAAGATTGTCTTAGGTGATTTTAACGCCAAAATAGGAAAGGAGGACATCTTTGGTAGCACAATCGGAAAGCACAGCCTACACGACATTACGCCTGGGAACGGACTTAGGCTAATTGACTTTGCTGCACCTCAATATCCACAAAGGAACATGGCGGTCGCCAGATCATCAAACCGTCAACCAAATTGATCATGTTGCGATCGACGTAAGGCACTCCTCCAGTGTTCTAGATGTCCGAACTTTCCGAGCGGCCAACATAGACTCGGACCACTACCTTGTTGTAGCCAAGGTGCGTATGCGGATATCTCAAACGCCACAACAACGGGGAAATACTGTGAGGAGATTTAACCTTGAACGGCTACAATCGCAACAAACCGCCAGAACCTTTGCTGATCGCGTATCCCTCAACCTCTCGAGAAGTCCTATGCAGCCAGCATCAAGTGCTGAAGACCAGTGGCATAGATGCCAAGACTCCATCAGAAACGCCGCAACCGATGTGCTGGGTTTCACACGACCACCCTCACGAAACCCCTGGTTTGATGAAGAATGCCGGCAAGCACATGCAGCAAAACAAAGCGCGTACAAAGCGGCGCTGCACAGAAGGACGAGGGCAGCTCGTGAGCTCTACGAGCAAAAGAGGAGGGAAGAACATCGGCTTCTCCGGAAGAAAAAGAAAGAGCACGAGAAGCGCGCGATCGAGGAAATAGAGAGGTGCTACTCCAGGAACAATGTTCGGAAGTTTTACCAAAGGGTAAAAAGAACGTGCAATCGCAACAAGACCCGAACAGAGACCTGTAGAGACGAACAAGGAAACCTTGTGGTAGAGTCACAGTCGGTGCTGAGGATATGGAAAAACCATTTCTGCAAACTGTTAAACGGCGAAGACGACCCAAATTCCGCTGTCAGGCAGAACGAACCATTCAACTTAGACGATGAAAGCCAAGACTTCCGTCCACCCGACCAAAACGAAGTGAGGATAGCAATATGCAAGCTTAAGACCAACAAAGCTGCTGGATCAGATGGCTTGACTGCCGAGCTTTTTAAGGCAGCGGGAGATGACTTGGTAGAGAGCATACACCAACTCGTCTCCAAGATTTGGTCGGAGGAAAGTATGCCTGATGAATGGAACCTCAGCATCGTTTGCCCGATCCACAAGAAAGGAGACCCTCTAAACTGCGCCAACTATAGGGGTATCAGTCTTCTTAACATCGCATACAAGATCCTGTCTGCCATACTGTGTGAACGCCTGAAACCTTTTGTCAACGATCTGGTTGGTCCCTACCAGTGCGGTTTTAGGCCCGGTAAGTCCACAACCGACCAAATATTCACACTACGGCAGATCCTGGAGAAAACCCAAGAAGTCCAGATCGATACTCACCATCTTTTTATCGATTTTAAGGCCGCATACGACAGCATTTATAGAGACGAGCTGTAAAGAGCTATGTCTAGTTTTGACATCCCTGCCAAACTCGTCCGATTGTGCAGAATGACGATGGAGAATGCTCGCTGCTCCATAAAGGTCGGAAACAATCTCACCGAGACCTTTGATGTCAAAAAAGGATTTAGACAAGGTGACGCGCTGTCGTGTGACTTCTTCAACATCATTCTTGAGAAGATTGTGCGAAACTCGCAAGCCAACACCAGAGGCACAATCTTCCAGAAGTCTGCGCAACTACTTGCATACGCTGACGACATCGACATCATTGGCAGAACACAGCGAGCTGTCACTGGTGCGTTTGCAAGTATCAGTACAGAAGCGGCAAAAATGGGCTTAGTGGTGAATGAGGGCAAAACAAAATATATGCTGTCAACAAGAAGGGAAACACAACATCGACGAATCGGTCAGAACGTCACGACAGACAGCTATAATTTTGAGGTAGTTAGGGATTTTGTCTACCTCGGCTCCGCTATAAATTCTGACAACGACATCACATCAGAAATCAATCGAAGAATTACACTTGCCAACCGCTGTTTCTTTGGCCTAAGAAGGCAATTGAGAAGTAAGGCCTTGTCAAGAACCACTAAGGAGACTCTATATAAGACCCTCATCATCCCAGTCCTACTCTATGGCGCAGAAACATGGACGCTATCAAAGGCGGATGAAGATCTCCTTGGTCGTTTTGAACGCAAAATTCTTCGATTGATTTTCGGTCCCGTTTGCGTTGACGGGCTTTGGAGGAGGAGATTTAACAGCGAGCTCTACGAGCTGTACAGCGACATCGACCTGGTCAGAAAAGTACGCATCAGTCGACTAAGATGGCTAGGACATGTAGAGCGAATGGACACCAACGCTCCGGCCCGAAGAGTCTTCGATTCAAACCCGGAGGGACAACGCAGTAGAGGAAGACTTCGCCTTAGGTGGCGCGCGCAAGTGGAAGGGGACCTCAACCAACTTGGAGTGCGCAACTGGAGGCAGTTAGCCAAAGATCGCGCTAACTGGAGAGGCGTATTGGTTGAGGCCCAGGTCCACCCCGGACTGTAGCGCCACCTAAGTAAGTAAGTAAGTAAGATGTCGTTCTTTTCGTTAATAAAAAAACATAAGTAATGAAAATAATTGAGGTACGTTTTTTAGTATTACATTTTACATACTTATAAAAGGAATGATCGATTTTCGACCACAAGCGATACTAGTTTTCATTAATTTATTTATGAAACCAATGCGTCCTCATAATAGACTGAAATAGTTCTCAAATAATAAATTTCTTTGACCAAGAAGTTTCAGCTGTATAACTCGACAAGCTGTTTATTGTACCTACTCCTCCAGACTCCCGCGATACAAAGATCGCACGGAAACTTTTTCCTTTAATGCAACTAAATGCATATTGTTTTTGTTTGAGTCACAGTCAATAATCCCGGTATTCACTTTTCCAATATTAGGAGATCCGAATTGTCGAAGCTCCGTTATATCTATGTTTACAGCAAATTTTTTCCTTGAATATTGAAGATATTCTAGAGTAACATCAAATTTACAGCCCACAGTCACAAAGAAGATAGTCTCTGATGACCTGTTTCCGATTCTACACTCGTAAGTACTACTAGGTGTATGAAGTAGCTCAACGAAATTATTCCTAAGCCAGACATAAAAACTATAATGCACATCACTCAACAGTAAAAATAACAAACGGGAGAACATCTCTTTTTTAAAACTCCCCTAGCTACAGTTATCTACAGACAATTCAACTTTGGAACTCGCTTCCTGAGAACTCCAACTTATAAGAATTTAAGTGCAGAACTAGCGCCTATATGGGAGCACATCGGAACGCTCATTGAAGCGTCATATGGTTCGTAAAAGATGCATTTGGAAAAACAATATGTATACCATATTATGTAATGCTTTATAAATATATATTATATCCAGTTTTATTCACATTCAGCTCTTAACATAAGCCGCTGTAACTAATAAAAAATATTAAAGATGAAAAAGGTTAAGGTAAATAAATAAAGATGTAACCCTGATTGCAGGTGAAATACAACAAACAAATTGAAAATATCTCCAAACAATATCATTGTATATATGACTAAGCATAGTCAAGCGTATCTCTAAAGTATCCGGGTAAAAATACACAAAGCAAGTTACATACCTGTCCCTTCTCCGTTCTTCTTTTCCACTGTTAAATGATGATTATCCCCATTCAACATTTGTTCCGCTGCGAAAGTATTAAGATGGTATGCATTGCATGGGGACTGAGTAGATCGAATAAAAGTTTTGCTACACAAGTTGTCCTTAATATAATTTTGTACCGTTGTCAAGCGTCCTTTTCTCTTTTAGGTTTTTGAATGCTTGGATTTTATGCAACAGGGGTTTCGACATTACACGGTGTACTGCTATGCTCTACTCCAACTACAATACAATCCTCTTGATTTTATATCCTGGTAATAGAACTTCAATGCTTTACGGTCCGTGACGATATCCCTAGGGGAGAAGTTTGAAGTCGTTTATCCCAAATATATAAATTTTCTTTCAAAATTCCATACTATGTAGTTTTCTTTGTTTATCCTAGTGACAGGAAATACATAGTTCCCCCATTCCCGAATGAGGACTCACTGTAGATTGATATTTTTTTTTTTTGTATTGATATATTGTTTGCGCATTTAAATATGGTGAAAGACGAACTCTTTAGTTACAGCGAAGAATAAATTAACAATAATATCTTGATGAGCGCTTTATTGAAATATCCTTGTCCACTGAAGAAATCTTGGTCACAAGTCGAGGTGTTACCATATTTTCAATGCCAAATTTTGATTTTTGGCATTTAATACCCTCCGCAGGAAGGTATATATTCACTTTGTCATTACATTTGTAACGCCAAGAAGGAGTCAGCGGAGACCTCATAAAGTATATATATATTCTGAATCAGGATCACATTCTGAATCGCTGATGTCCGTCTGTCTGTCTGTCTGTCCGTCTATCTGTTGAAAGCACGATAGCGCCCAAAGGAATTGACATAAGCGAATGAAATTTGGTGAAAGGATTTGTTTTTATCGTCTTCAGGTTATTATTACAATGGGCTATGGTTAAGTAGTTCTGGTACCTCCCATACAAAATCCATATTAGACCCATGTGTCTCTCTGTCGGTTGAAAACACGACAGCGTCCAAGGGAATCAATCTCCGCCAATGAATTTTTTTGAAAGGACTTGTTTTTACGTCCAAGTTGTTACTGAAAATGGGCTATGTCGGTCAAGTAGTTCTGGTAGCTCCTATACAAAATCAATATTAGGCCTATGTGTCTCTCTGTCTGTTGAAAACATGATAGCGTCAAAACAATTCGACCTAGGCAAGTGAAATTTTTTGAGGGGACTTACTTTTATCGTCGTCAGGTTGATATTAAATTTGGGCTATGTCGGTCAAGTAGTTCTGGTACCTCCCATACAAAACCAGTTTTGCATGACTTGTATGCAGTGGAGGGTATTAAAGCATCTGCCAGGCCGATGATAACAGTTTTACTTGTTTCGTTTGGCTTTGCCACCCTACCAAAACAGAAGTGGAAGTAGGACTTCTTAGTGTTAGCCCAACACTGTGAAACGCAATATTCCTATAGGTTTGCAAAATTGCATCAATATCTCTTAGAGTGATTAATTTTTTATCAATAAAAGTTTTAGAGTTCATCGTTGTTGTGGTGGGCTTAGCCAAAACTGACATCGGTTGAAACACCGATTTGTTTTTTTATGTGTTTCTGAAGTGGCTATAAAGTAGGTTGGTTGGTTTGGTTGGTTTAAGTGGCTGTATTTCCCGTACGAGGGAAAGACACAAATAACGCAATTGAGCGCCGTTTTGAGACCACAACTCACGAAAACCTGAGAAATAAAGGGGAAGAAGGACGATGAGGGAACTTACAACCAGCCTGAGGAGTTAAGAAATTTGATGATCTTATTGAAATGAATACTTTGGATGGCCGAAAGGTCATCATAAAAGGGATGACCTAGAGCACTGTGTCTGGTTTTGGACACTCACAAAGAAGATGAAACACTGTTTCACTCTTATTTGTGTCCGCGCAACTACGGCAGTGGGCGTTATGGGGGATGCCAAGTTTGGCTGCGTGAGTTCCTAAGGACCAATGACCCGTACTAATTGCCGTTAGTCTTGCGACAACTACACGCGTTCTGGCTGAGAGGTTGTTTGTTCTGGCATCATCATAGGTTGGCCAAATTCGAAATGGCACAGCTCGTCAGGTTCAACCATCTGGTCTCCGCCCTTGAGGTGCAGTACAGGAGGATTTCTCTCTTAACGTATCCCAGCGCAGGGAAGACTTCCTCCGCTAGAGACACGGACCGAGTAGAGCCACGTCTGGCAAGTTCATCAGCTTTCTCATTCCCCTCTATGTTCCTATGGCCAGGAACCCAGACGAGAGTGATTTCAAACAGATGACAAGCCCTGGCAAGCGTCTCCCTGCAGTCCCCAACAAGTTTGGATGTCGATTTAGTTGCCCCGACAGCCTTAATCGCGGCCTGACTGTCGACGAAGATGCCTATTTTTCTTCTGGGTGAAGTTACGTTAAGAAGCAGTCTACACGCCTCCTTGATTGCTAGTACTTATGCTTGAAAGACGCTGGCAGCGTTAGGGAGGCGGAATGATTTGGAGATGTCTAATTCTGCTGAAAAAATGTCCGCTCCCACTCCACAGCACATTTTTGAACCATCTGTGAAAATGGGTATGTCGAAATCGTTTACGACCGCATTTTCCTCCCATTCTAATCTAGAGGGGCATCTAACAGAGAAGTTTTAATGGAAGTTGAGTTTGGGTACGATGTAGTCCGTAGGAATACGACCAATGCCGTTAGGAAGGGAGTGTAGGATGCTGGTGTGCCCATAAGGCCTTTCGGACCAACATCTAGATTCCTTCAATCTAACTGCACTACACGCTGCAATGTTTCTTATGTGCAGATCCACTGGCAGGAAATTGAGAATCACATTGAGCGCCTCGGTCGGACTTGATCGTAGGGCTCCTGTGATTCCAATTCCAGCTGTTCTTTGGACTCTACTTAATTTAGTAGTGACCCGTAGGTGAAGATAGGACGTACAACAGATGTGTACATCCAACGAACCATCTTTGGTTGAAGCCCCACTTCTTGCCGAAAGTTTTACTACAGGCGTAGAAAGCTATACTTGCCTTCTTCACTCGGTGTTCGATATTTGACTTCCAGTTGAGTTTAGGGTCAAATATCTAGGATGAGTCCTAGATATTTGGCACTGGTGGATAAAGTAAGATTTTGGTTATTCAAGCGGGGAAGTGAGAAGGTTGGTATTTTGGTTTTGGTGGTGAACAGTATCAGTTCAGTTTTGCTTGGGTTAACGCTAAGACCACAACTTGTAGCCCAACCGCTAATCTTACCCAATGCTCTTTCCATGATTTCACTTATCACGTTCGGAAACATTCCTGATACTAGAATCACCACGTCATCCGCATACGCAACGACTTTAATACCTTCCCTGTCGAGTCTTGACAGGATTTTGTTAAGTACCATAATCCATAAGAGTGGCGAGATCACCCCACCTTGAAGTGTTCCTCTGCTTACTGATTTGGTTAAAAGGGTGTTACCTAGTTTCGCTTGAATGATCCTCGTTTTAAGCTTGGAAATGACCCATGAAGTGACGAAATCCTCTACCCCCAGTTCTAAGAGAGATTCCTGGATCGATTCAGTATGGACGTTGTTAAAAGCGCCCTCTATGTCTAAGAAGGTAGCTAGGGTGTATTGGTGATTTCAACTGTGCGCACAACTTCATGGAGAGCAGTCTCCGTCGACTTGCCCTTGAGGTATGCGTGTTGTGAATCACATAAGAAAGACCCTTCAAGGCCCGTTCTTATGTGAAGGTCGAGTATACGTTCTAAAGTTTTAAGTATGAAGGAGGTTAAGCTAATAGGTCGGAAGTCCTTCGCGGATTCATGACCTCTTTTGCCGACTTTCAGTATAAAAACTACTCGGACAAACTTCCAAGACTGAGGTATGTGATTTAGTAAGATACTTCTGTAAATTTTAACAAGTAAGGGTAGCATTATCCCTTCCTGTTTTTGCAGCATGATGGGGAGAATGCCGTCCTGCCCCGGTGATTTATACGGAGCGAAACTGTGGATGGCCCAGGAGATCTTTTCCTCGGTTATAATGCGTTCAACTTCTTCCCGGTGCGAGGGAGAACTCCCCCGCGAATTGGACGGGATTACGCAGTGTTCTTTACAACCAGGAAAGTGAGTTTTGAATAGAAGCTCTAAGGATTCATCAGTTGATTCCGTCCAGGTTCCGTTCGTTCTCTTAATGAAAGATGGAATGGAGCGTTCTTTGGATAGAATCTTTCTGAGTCTAGCAGATTCAGCATTATTCGGACCATGCTTGTGTCTTAGCAGATCTAATAGACTTTTTGTAGAACTTTAGGCAGTCTTTATAAGGTTGCCAGAACTTATGCCTGTAGCAGATATTGAAAATATCCCTAGTCATCCTTCTAAGGATGGTTAGGTCCTCATTTCACCACGGCGGTAAGGATTTTTTGCTGTATTTAACGGGACACGATGCCTTGAAGGCTGTGCTCATCGCACTTTCAAGTGCGAACGATATTGTGTCCAGTTCTGCACCAGAGTCAAATTCTGTGTGTGGGGTGTTAGGAAGCTTAGATTTTAAGACCTGACCGAATTTCTTCCAGTCAATTCTCTTTGGGTTTCCATATGGGACTGGAGTATCTGCCTTGTTACTGAGATTGAAGAGAATCCACTCGTGGTCCGAGAAGGACTTTGAGTCGGACACTCTCCAATTTTCAACCCTAACGTTGTCATTGTTTGTTTTAAGTGTAATGTCTAGCACTTCTTCCCAGCCATTGTAATTTTCCGTGCTTGGAAAAATAAAGGTAGGGGTGTTACCCACATTACATACACATAGATCGGCAGTTAAAAGAAAATCAAATAAGGACTCACCTCGTTCATTTATTTCCTTGCTGCCCCAAAGATGATGTCGAGCGTTATCGTCAAAGCCTATAAGCAGACTCCCTTGCCTGACTTGAATTTCTGCTGTGAGTTTCTGCACTTCTTCTGGCGGGGATGGTTTGTCGCGCGCCATAGGATATTTATATTTTTTGATCCTGGGTGTGTTAAAGTAGGTATTCAGATAATAATCGGGATATCGCTAAAGTAACTTGATAGGCTTTGTATGTTTAAAATAAATATATATACTTATATATATTACGCACTTTGTGTCTTAAGCTACTTATATTGACATGCCACGAAACATGTTCATTCCTGACATGCTGACGTCACTATGATGTACAAATGTCCTGCAGCAGTCAACTAATGTGATCGCCTTTCAAGTGGTGTCGAATAGTTCGGAAGTGCCACTCTTTGACACTACTTGAATCTCACGAAAAAATAATGACTTTATGGACTGTGTTATCGGCTTGTCAATACTGTTGAGACTGAATGGCCAACTTGACAGAATATTACCAACATTATAAGGAAACGCCTGATTTGTGACACTACCTGTCGTTGTCGTGCCTTGCAGACGATGAGCGCAATTAAATGGTCATAGTCATTATCATTACCTACTGGCAAAATGGCAACGAAAGGTCGCTCTACTTTCCTTTCCTTGCTAACATGCTAACAGATTAAACTATTAATTTACTGTCATTCTGTATCTATGTAAATTGATTGAGAACTTTAACTGAACTAATATAATCAATATACCATTTTGTCCTTGATTTCAGCCCACCGCCCTTAAATGACTCACTCATTTAAGTCCATCTTTCCATTTACCTCTTGGTTCTGTCCGCAATCACAATATTGGAATTGAAACCGAAGTGGCTGAACTAAAAGCTTCACATTGAAATTCAAAAACTGTATTTACATATATTCACGCACTCTCAAGCGAACCCCACTTTTAAATTTGCAGCACTAAAATGGAATCCCCTTAGTGCACGGTGTTGATAGACAAGTATTTATGTCCTGAAGACGTTTTGTTTGTTCTGTCCTTGTTCATTCTTCTCGTATTCCTTTGAAAAAATAGATTTAATGTGACGAAAGTGTCCCCATGTCTGGCAGGAGTGCTCTCTACATGCATTGTGTATTCGAATGGTACCATTAGGGCCACTCAAGGATAAATTAAATTCAAACCGGAACTAAATTGATTATATAAAGTGTGTACATGTAGACTGCTGCCTCTCATTTGTATTGCTAAGGACGCTAAGGACGTGATTAGGTCTTTAAAATAAGCATTTTCGGAAGAGAGACACTCCTATATATGCCTATTTTAAGAGTATACATGAAAAGCAATACAGATTCAAATACACGTACAATTAAATAACATCCACATTCTAAAGAGCAGTTTTAGCACTGTCAGCAGCATAATTGTGACGCATATAGCCGCAAGATAATTGATGAAAAAAAAAATACAAAACGAGATCCATGCTAATGCATTCTCGCGCATTGAGGTTTAGTTTATGCTTCCATAGAATGGTCCTTTTAAATGAATTTCATGTTTCGCCTACGGATGTTCGGCAAAAGTTTGAACATTACAGTTCCCGGAGGAAATTATGTCAGCTGTTCGTTTCGAAAATAAATGCGATTATAGAAGGAACTATGTTAATGGTGTGTAGTGTAAATGGATTAGTTCAGATTCTTGTGAAGTTTAACTTTCGTTGGTATGTAGATCTGAAAACTAATTCCAAATCCTTTTTAAACTGCGTATAGAAACTAGACGGATATAATTTTGAGGGTAAGTAAGTGGGCGCATAAAATTTGATGTTAATTTTTTTTTTAAACAGCAACTTGATAAGAAATACTTCAGTTTGAATTAGAGCTATTTCGAAATACACCACTGCTTTATCTGACCGATTGTTTGATTGTATCCTTCTCGGTGTAAATTTTAGCGACCACACTTCTCTACACAGCGCAGACACTTGAAACAGGAACTCCTCCTTTGCATTTGTACACGCTCAATACGCATTTCAACTATATGATAAAAGTACTAGAGATGAATGAAAGCAAGATACCAAACATAGTTCTAAGAAGTCTAATTAGAACAAACGTATGCATTTGCGAGGAATGGAAGAAAACAGCACCTGAATGCGGAATAAGCCTGTCTATTTAGGTGAACGAGCAACCTTATCTTTTAAGAGAACAATTTAACTCACTTTTAGAAAAATTTGGTAGACATACATATGACCAATATGTCGAAGAAGCCGAATCGTCACTGCTTAGGAACTACTACAGCAAACTAAAGTTTAAATGAAAAAACGTACTTCCTTGACAGCTACGGAGTCGACAAAATAAGTTCCATTTTCAAACTGAGAGGTGCACTCGTCCAGTTAAACTTTATACCCCATCGACAAGATTTACCAATTTTGTGACCTCTGCAACATGAAGAAAAGAGAAGATATCATTCATTTTCTTGGCGTTTGTCCGATTTTAAAAGAATTTCGACTATCAATGTTCCGAAAAGATGTGTTAGACGATGATGAAGCAATGAGCATCTTAAACGGAGAAAAGGATGGGAGATCTTATATGAGTACTCAGTAGCAGCACTTCGTTATAGAAACCGTATCAAAGAAGGAGATTTTTAATGTAAGACTAAACTTAATTTATCAACCTGGTAGACGGCCATAGGCTAAACCAATAATGACTTAGGGTAATCTTTACATTGTAAAATACTTATCATATAAATAAAATTGGTGTAGTTCTGTTCGATTAAGATTGAATTTGAGTGCATATATTTAAATGCAAAAATCTTAGAAACTGCCCAGTATATTATGGTGCATTTTTCACAGGCCTATAAGAGGATACCCAGGCCTACAATCTCTACTTTGTTTCAACTCTATATCTCTATAAATTCGGGAAAATATTGGATAAGAGTAATTTATTTTTTCGTTTCGTTTTGCTTTTTTCTTTGTCACGCTTTCCGTTCAAAAATACTGGGAGCATTAAAATATAGTAAACAGCAGCTTATCTGCGGTAACATTTTAGGATATCCATTAACTCAATAACTTAAAAAGTTGTTAAATAAATAGGCAAAACTTGAAACATTTCTACGATTTTCATGTGGGTTAGTGGATATGCACTTCATTGTCAAATCAAACATACTAACTGCGCAATATTTTGATATCTCTTTTAACCTTATTTTACTCCAGTGACGGAGAGGGAGACAGACAGAGGCTGTTTGGTGTATCAAGAACAAAAAAAACCATAAAAGAAATGTCAAATATGTAGGAAAGGAATGTCAAATAGATATAGGTATCAGTGATACCAAATCATCGTATTATTACATTATAGAAAATTCCTAATGATATACGTCGTTCCTGTTTATAAATGCTATTTGCAATCAATATGAGGCAGTAAATTACCCGGTCGAGTTTTTAAATAGAACTACTGTCCATGGCCTGGAATTAAAAGTTGGAGTTCCCATTATGCTGCTTCGCAATTTGAATCCTCCCCTAAGCTTTGTAATGGAACCAGATTGAGAGTGATTTCGTTGCAGAAAAACGTTATTGAGGCGTTAATTTTAACTGGGTCTGGTAAAGGAGATACGGTTTTTATACCACGATTACAAATAATTCCCAGCAATTATTCATTTCAGTTTAAACGGATTCAATTTCCTATTAATGTTTGTTCTGGCATGACAAACTTCAAGAAAAGCGGGAGTTGAATTAATCAAGAATTTCTTCAACGACGGGCAGTTATATCTTATATGTAGCGTGCTCCAGGGTAAGTAATGCAGCAAGTATCACTGTCTTAGTCGATAGAAACCGATAATATAGTATACAAAGAAGCGTTGCTTTAATATAAAAAAAGAGAGCTAAATTATAAAATTATTTTCATTGTCCAAAGAATATTAAATAATTGCCGATTAGTCCAACGAGCAGGTGGAATGCCATGAAGATGAAGGCAGAGTGGGTCCAGTCTACGGAAGGTTTTCCAGTACGGTTTCAAGTCCCTCACTTTTGCAGAAGGCTCTTTCTGAAATTTTTTTCCATCAATTGTTCTGAAACCACATTTTGCACGTGCGAAGCCCCGCGGGTATAGCTAGTTGAAAATAAAAGTCAACTAACTAATTAACTAACTAACTAACACAGCGCAGACACGGAGTTAAGAATTTAGCTTAGGAAGAGGTTTTTGCTAAACTGCTTCCGTAAATTTTGTTTTTTGTAGACATTTTTGTTAGGCTTTAACGCCCATATTATTCACTCCCTTTATCCAGGTTAAATCCGATTGGATTTAAACTATACTCTGGAGACCAGTTTAAGTACTTTAACTCGGGTTAAAACTCAATTTCATAATATTAACATTTCTTCGCTCGCAGGATGCGAGAAATAAGAAAAGTAGAAAAGTGAAATAGAAAATAAGAAGTAGAAGCTTTAAAAAAAATAGATTTCATTCGTGAAATGGATGAAATGTTAATGTCTTCGTCATCAGAAGCCGAATTTGTCGGAGAATTGATGGTAAATCAACGTAAACCTCGTCGTCAAGAATATTAAATGCACAAGCGGGGTTGCGTCGACGATTATGATGTGTTTGATTTTCGGAAATACTTGCGGGCATTTTGGAAGCTTCATTCCATGATTCGTCTAATGCACAAAATACACAAATCAAACAACAAATAAAAAATGGCATTATTGATTAAAAACGGTTTTAAGTATTTTAAATCCATCTTTAATCCAGCGGGCTTAATGCATGTTTTTCAGTGAATAATATGGCTTTAAATTTGATACGCTGCTGTTTCGAAACGAACATTTTCCGATAGCGAAACGTCCGCGTAAAGGTAGCGGAACATAATTTGTGGATAGTTCTATCAAATGCTACATAGGTACAAGTAGGCGTCCTCTTTTAAGAAGACAAGTCCTCTTTTCATACTCAAAGAAGTCTGTCTGGTAGTAACTAAAACCGTTCGCCTCTTAAGTCTAAGTCTTTTAGTCAACTTCTTTCAAAAATTTAAAATTAATATATTTTACATTATTTTTAGTAATTTATTTTATATTTTTTTAAAGAGAAATTTATCAAGTCGTCATAGTCAATTTCTGTTTCATGTAATTCTCTCAATTCAAGCTATTTATTCAAAAGTTAAACTTAAGTATAACAATGTCGATGTCGATTGACATGTCGGCCAGCATTCATGCTTTAGCGGACACGTGAGCAGGCCACGTACAATTGACCATGTGAGAAACATCGGAAATTAAGATTGATGAAACTAATAAATTGCGCAAGCGAAACGCACGGGAAAATCTAAGACGCTTAAAAACGAATGTTCAATCGAACGGACAAAACGGAATCCGCAGAATGAGAGCAGCTTCGCTTAGCTAATTACCAAAATCCAATAGTTCCGGAAATCAAATGCAGTTGGTTAAACTCACTCTTCATGGCTAATTTGAAAAGACACCTGTCATATTACGCAGTGTTAAGAGCAACAACCTGGTGGTTTCTCAAATCATCAACGTTGTTCTTGTGATAATATTCGCTCCATTCCGATTCAATTTCCCTAAAGTTTTGTTTTCGCAACATAAAGTAACCTATGTCATTCCTTTTTAAATCATAGACTATTTTGACACTGACAGCTGTTCCCGTTCGAATTCTTACAGAAAGTCAGTATCATACCTCCGCGGAACAAAATGAGTCGCTTTACGCTTGAACAACTAAATATATAAAACTTATTTCCAAAGTGAGTGCTGTGTAGTCCAAACAGTGCGTTTTTTAAAAGAAGTTTTGGCCGAAATGAAGCTGTACGTTCAACGTTTGTGAAAACGTTCATGAGACTGGTACACTAGTGGACAACACTCTTGGCACCCGTCGTCGTACCCAATGCCAAATCAATATTTTGCACACCAAATTATCATCAGTATTATCAGCCGTCTTGGCGATGTCAATTGGCCGCCTCGGAGCGGCGATTTGACCACTTTTGCCTTTTTTTTTTTGTTGGGAATCATGAATGACCGATGTTATGCCATCAATCCGGAAACGATTCAAGCACTTAAGTTCAATATCATTAAATTCGTGAGGTACAGCCCCAAATCATCAGCAAGGTCTTGGAAAATTGGAGTGATAGAGTGCGCTACTGCGAAGTCAGCTGATGCAGCCACTTCAATCACATTATTTTCCATAATTAATGGGAATGTTTGCTCTTACTAATAAAGCCATAATACATGGAAAAATTTAATTTTGTTAATTGTTTATCTTTTTTAAAAGCAACTTGTATTTGGCCCACCCTGTATTATATATAATGGCATTTTTTTAAGTAATTTGACAATCTTGCCACCCTAGGTACAAGCGACATTTGACAACAGCCAGAATATATACAAATTTAATATTATCCACTATGAGATTCCATTTGTACACAAATAAATACGTTCGCTCTAACACGATGCAAACCAGCAATTAGCCAAGCGCCTTTCTTTGTAATTAGTCTCAGTAAAATTAACCAACAACTCATTACTTCTCATAATTTCTTCCACATATACAGGATGGCCGATCACGTATTTTTGCGTGTGCTGTCCCTTTCAGTCAGATTGCTCTTAGTATTCCTTTAAACTTCCGTATATCCACTATTATAATTATATACGAGCGTTTAAGGTTGCCGGTTGAAACTTCTAAAAAATTGATCAATGTTTGCTTTTCTTAGCTATCGAACGATTTTTGTATTAGTGCTAAGGACTACGAATGAATCAGTAATCTACTTACGAGTATTTTGTTGCTGCTGGAAAATATATTCAAATTATCGCTAGCATGAGGTTTTTCAAGCGGACGGCAAAAGGAATTACACAACTGCCATACAGGCTTCAAGCTTTAAGACCGTGTTTAGTGATCACAATTTCCAACAAATTCTTATTCTTATAGAAGGGAGAGAAATACAATTCTGTCCGTCAGCCAGTGGTGCCAGATTTCACGATTTATGAGCTAAAAAATTATAAAATTCATTTTTCAATTTTATCGATTACAAAAAAATTCATTTGCAATTTTCCAAATATCTTCTAAAAATGTGAAGGTGGTGAAGTAAAACCCGCCCGTCTGTATTTCTGCTCTATGCTTATGCATACTGTTTTTTTAGTAAATGTACATGTACAGTTAGTGTATTTAGTCATGGAACAAACTGTGCCATTTTGAACAGTACCACATTCGGCCATATTGCCTGATGTTTTGTTTTGCTTTTGATTGACTCGTAAATTTTGTAGTAGCGGAGCTGTGTACTGCCTTATTGTTTTGATGGTTCTTCTGTGTTTTTGTTTTGTTTTTGAAGTGATAACTTCTTTATGCGTTGGGCATATTTGATATGGGATAAAATCATTGAACTCAATGTTGCGTTACCAATGTTGCGACACCAGTGTTTGTGGAATTGGAACGGAAGTTGAGAGGGTATATAAAGTCATTGTATATAGAGAAATGTCTACATACAATGATAGAGAAGATAGATGTACGAACTACCAACTAATGAAACAGCGACACCTAATAATTAACAGCCCTATCATACCTCAAAGAGAACAACAGACGCCATTAATGGTGTCACCGGAAACTTACCTTCTCACTATATCGTTTGGATTGTAGTCTATATGATATTTAATGTGGGAAATAAGTGTGACCATATTACAAGACATTTTGTGTTATTGTTTTGGGAACCATTTTGTGAAATAAGAGTATTAGCTACAACCGCAGGTTATATTCACTTATGAATGCTTATACACATGAATGGATGAATATCTTTGCGAAATTTGTTTTTTTATTCTCTAAAGTTAAAACAATAAGTTTTTTGAGAAAATAAATGAATTTTTAGCTTCAGAGAATTTAAAAAAAAAAATAAAAGTAAAAAAATCGCGCGAATTTGAGAAGCTAAGTGTCCAGTTGCAGAGCTGAGATGTAGATGTCGCTAAGTGCAGGGAATGAGTTGAACTCACAGCGCAAATGTTGTCCTGAAATATTTTTTTTTTGGTAAAGTGCGACAATAAATCCAAAATAAAACATAGATATAAAAAAATAAACAAAATTTATACAACAAACAGCTTTCAAATTTGTTTCCAATTTCATTCCACTTACCGGAAGTGGAAGTTGGGATTATTTTTAATTAATGACAGATAGAGTGTTCATAAAATGGACAGAGTTGAAGGTGAAAACACATTCTTTAAGACCCATCGTACTTTAATTTAATTTTTTTTGGGCGAAGATTTTTAAAAATGTTTAAAAAATTAAAAAAGTGAATAAAAAAAAATTGAATCGAATTGAATGGCTATGGGAATCGTGGTTTAACAAGAGTTAGAAAAAGGTAATGTTTTCAGGAGTGCTGCTACCATAAACTAAGTATTAAATACACCGTCTGGCGTGCCATGCCAACTAAGGCTTTAAGGCTTGTTTTATTTATTACTATTTTTTTTTTATTTTTTAACAAACATTCTTAAAAAAATCTGGCCATAAATAATTTTATATGTATCCTCGGTCCTTAAGAATGTGTTTCCAATTTTTAACTCTGCCCATTTATCTGCCAATCTTTAAAAATAATTCCAGTTTCCACTTCCAGTAAGTGGATTGGAATTGGAAACAAACTCGATAGCTGTTTATTTTTCTTATATTTGAGCTTAATCTTTGATTTATTGTTCCACTTTACCTAAAAATATTTTTTTTTGTATTATTCTATTGAAAAAGGCATCCTTTTTTTAAGTTATTTATTTTTTTCGTTAAAAGTGGTTGGCAACGCTGCAGCAAGCTCAGAAAACTTGAGAGAATTTATTTACTACAAAGCGTTACCGTTGAAGAATTTTGAAAAGTCGCAAGAAAAAGGGCCACGGAGAAAAAAAAGGGCCAATGTTAATAATATTAAGTAATACCTAAAAATCATGCATTACAATATGATTCTTCGTCAGCCACTTCTTCGGAATCACTATATTCCTCAATTTCACTAAGCGGTTCAGGTTCTTCCAATCCGAAGTCTTCTGTATCATTCTCCGAACGCTCTGATCCCGATTCTGAAATTGGAGGCGCCGCACTGCTTGTTGAAGGAGTGGATTCCGCCTGATTCGATTTTGTTGTACGTATAACAAACCTATACAATTTTGCTATCTTTAATATCTTATAAAACAAAAGTTACGAATTAGAATAACTCACTTATCCATTTCGTGTTCCTATTTCTTTACCATTTGCGAACATAACAATAAAAGTAAAATATGCGAGAGGTGACTTGTTGCGGTTTGCAGGTTAGGTAAATATTATTGTTTTGAAGGAAATAATATAGACAATATTGTCTTCTCTTTTCTTTAATGTAGGTACGGCTAAGGGCTAATGGTTTAATTGGTGGTGTAGATAATGGGTGCGCTCAGTGCCAAACAAAGCAATGTGTATCAATTGAGGGACTTCAGCCCAATCAATTTCCGTAAAATCAATTAGCAAATTTTCAGAGTTTGAATTTTTTTTTTCGTCTCTAATTTTCAAAAAGGGCCAAAATTTTAGAAAAGTGGTCTCATTGTGGCAAGGCGACGAAAAAAGTGCCAAATTGCAACTTTAGTCGCACAACGGTCACGCTGACTACAAGCTGTTTTCCCTCAATGTGGGATGGGAAAGTGTATTTGCTATGTTAAAGTAATTTAAGAGAGAATTTTATTTTTAGGGCAATCTGGTTGGTGCGAGGGAAGTGGATGAAGTATCTACCAATTATTTCTCAAGTTAGGGATAGTAAAATTCATCATACGTATTTATATTTGGTAAAAAATAAATGCATTGCCGCGTATTTTAACAATGAATTTAAATGTTAGCCCTACACATTGGTTGGCTTGAAAGATAGAATAGTTTTTGACCCGATTGATATAAATATTCGAATGAGTTACTCGAAGTACTAATTCTACGCAGACGAAGTCGCGGGTACCAACTAGATGTATTATTTTTCATGTACAATAGAGCATTAAAGGAAACTGAAGATTATAGTATAATCAAAGCCAAAGTCCAGTTGAAACAAATAATCCTCATGTAGAATGTGAGTAGATTCATCTGGGTTCACATTGAGCAATTACAAATATATTTAAATGAAATTGTTAAACAGACTTTACTTTACTACTATTTGAACAAGACGCACCATACTCACTCGACATCAAAGAAAATACATACAAGTGAAAGTTTCAATTAAGTTTGGACCTAGGTATTATAATAATGTTGAAGGAACATGCTTGATATTTGAAGCAATATTTAAATAGAGTGAAGCAAAACAGGAAACATGTTTCGTGTCCGATAGCTTGATAGACCCTAATAAAAATTAAACACTTTTTTCAAATCCTACCGTATCAGGCTCTAAGCCTTGGACTCAACCCCTGTAGCTTACATCACCAAGGCTGAAGTAATACTGGACTATACTACTACTTTGAATGAAATATCTTCAATGCATTTCTGGTCCTTTGTTCAAGGACTGCGACTGAGAGAGATGATACGAACGCAAAATCTATGAGCCATACAAAGATGTGGATATAATGTAGGTAGTCGAAAAATGGAAAACACATCGACTACACCTACTTATCTTTATCGAGCGAATCGTCAAAAATGTTCCATCAGCCAGGAGGATAATTGATTCATAATCGTAGAGGTTCAAACACCAGTCCATCGCGTATGCCAGAGCGCTTGGACTGCACAAATGGAAAACTTCAGTGGCTCAGGGCAGTAACATTTTAAAAGTTGGCAGCAGTGGCAAAAAACGAAAAGAAACTCTCAACTCCTAAAAATAATTACAAAATATTCTTAAATTCTCGAAAAATTAAAATTAAAAATCCGCTTAGGTACATTTGTGTTATATAAGCTCTAAACTTTACCAAACCGCGGTGGCCAAAAATTGTAGCTTTTTCAATGATACGAGATAAAATAACAAGCATATAACTGTTGTTCTTTTCGGGGTAGCTGTCAGTTTGGAGCAAATAAACAAAAAGACAAACAAAAAGATAAACAAAACTGACAACTTTAAGCCACTTTGCATTTCTGCAGCAGCCATGTCGTAATTATATTTATTTGCTAGCTCCGCAGTGTTTGGCTTGTAGTTATCCTGTTGATGGATTTTTCGTAAATCTGTCTGTCATAATATGTTGTTCATTTTCTTGTTGTTGGTTAAACTTGCTGCTACCAAGTGCAGCATCGACATGGAAAAAAAATTAAAACTTAAAGAAAAATATCTATGAAAGGTGAAAAACTTTGTCCATAGCTGGTGCCGCAACAGCAGCCACTGCAACGACAACCTTGACGTTTGGGGATAATTTTCCAACATTCAAGATTTCAAAAAGTTTTTCTTAGTCTTTGTTAAAAGGATGAAGAAGTTCCTGCGTTTTGCGTACACGCGCGATGGGTAGATAGGTAAGGAGTAGAATCGTCTTCTTCGAAAATTTTCTTTCAGCTCTGAGAGGAGTTTTTTTGTGATTTCGCTTTGACATTTAAATCGGTGTGTATGTGGTGTGTATTTGGGAAAGTTGATTAAGGAAATTTTTTTTTTTCCATTTGAGAGTGTTCTTAGTAGCATGAGGTTTTAAAGAAAATCACGAACTTTGCTGTGATTAGTTCATATTAGAAGTAGTTTCATTTAGTACCTACAGTATGTATGAGTAAAACATAATGTTAGTTTAATTTTGTGTATTTCTTTAGCTCTAAATGGCTTCGGATGAAGAAACATACTTTCCGGCTTCGGTCATAGAACTATTAAGGAAGAACATCATCAAAATTAGCTGTGTTATCGTCGTGGTATCAATGAGCATTTATTTCTGAAGGAAATTTGATTTACCCTCCTTATTACCCTTTATATACATATAGCTCTCTCCCTAAATCGATGTTCGACTCAATAATTATACACCCGTCCCCGAAACACCAACAAAAAATCAAATAAAATTTTCAAGATATTTACAACAAAAAATCAAACAAAATTTGCAAGATATTTGGACATATATAGGTACTTTTCTTTTATTCAATAATTTGTTCAGATTTTCATAAAAAAAAAAAATAATCTAAGGAAAATAAAAACGGAATGCAATTAAGAACTAAAAAGATGTCATAAATATTAATAAAAAAAGGAGTTTCTAGCTACTCCTAGTTTCTAGCTACTTCTAGTCGCCGAATGCCAAAAAGTTGTAGTTTTAATGTTTCTTATTCGCATTTTTTTAGTTATTTCTTAAGCGGCATATACAATCGTCAAAAACTCTTCAAGCATGTGTAAGTGTATTAGTGAAAATGAGACACATATACGTTTTGGGTCTGCTTGAAGCAAAATCAAAACGATTTGATTTTTGTTCAATCGGTACTTGATAAAGTGTATATTGGTGATTGACTGATTGATGACATAAATGCTCATTTTCGAGTGGACGGCGAGAAAGCAACATCGGTGGAATATTTTTTAATCGGTTTTTCTTTGTGTAAGATGGAGGACAAATATTTTGTTTTATAGTTCATAGAATTTTATCGTTCTCTACCAGCGTTGTGCGATGTTAAAGAAACCTGAAAGATCTATTGTATCGATGGGGAAAGTTAATCTAACAGACGTGCGACCTCCCTAACGAAGTCCTAGTAGCAGAGTGCGCTATATCTGCAGGCATACGAGTCTCTCTATTAAAGACACGTTTTCTTAACCAATGAAGAGCCGGGCAGTCACAGAAAATGTGTTCAGAGGATTCAACATCCTCCAGACAGAATCTGTATTCGGTTTCCGGACAGAGGTTCATTTTGTTGAGGTGATATCTAAGTCCACAATGACCTATGAGGAAGCCCGTTAGCTTTCTTATATGATCCTTACTGAGCCTAATCATTTCCTTATGGGAGTAAGTCTTAATTAATCGTTTGGATTGTCTTAGACCAGGGACATGTTCGCATATCGTCAGCGACACGGCTACGGTTAAAAGTGGCAAATAGGGTAATGTGGTTCGCTTCGCTCGCTTAAAGGGATCTAAACTCCAATGCTTCCTGTACGTTTTAAGGCGCAACTTATTTCTTATTTTTAATTATTACGTTACGTCAAATACTTAGCCGTCGACCTAAGCCATGTCCGTAACGAATAGCCACTTCGAAAGAAGCAACAGAAGCATACAAAATGAGTAGTGCGAAACGCTTCTCACAAAATATAAAGAAATATATCCTGATGGAACAAAAAAAGAAGTTTCTTAAAAAAATTAATGCTTCGAGTTTTCTTACTTTTTATTTAAAAGCTAGAGCTAGTCCTACAGCGATACAGCATCGTCCGTATCACATATATTTCGATTTCACAAACAACCGCGCGTGCTCTCACTTAAAAATCTACGTAAAAATTAATGATTGAAGAATCGTGCTTGATATGTGTACATGCAATTAGAATTTACTAATACACTCTCGCATGCTTGAAGAGTTTTTGACGAGTGTATATGCCGCTTTACATTCATTGCAGGTTTATTCTTTTTTAATTAACTTTTTTCATATTTATCTAATCTCATGACAAAATCGGTCAAGCTGTTTGGCTACTGGAGGCCACGTCGAAACAGACATAGATACGCGTGAAACACATTACTATCCTTTGGCATTTACTATTTTCATTCAAAGCTAGTCTGTAATTAAAATCCAATCAATATTTTAAGATCTTTTGAAACGGCTAGTCTTAAAAGATTAAGAGAAACTACTTTAGGTTACCCATATTTGTTAATTATCGTTTCATTCCATAAAGAAAGATTTTTTGCCATAGAATAATATTCTGTGTTGAATTAGAAACAAAATACGTTTTGATATTTGCAAATTTTGACATTTACTGTAAATAAATATGAACATATGCCAGAACATTTTTGGCTTAACTTGACCTGTTTGTCATAAAGGTAAACAAACGACAGCTTGTTTTTTAATCTGCGTAGTAAATATTTTATTTCGTCAAAAATACAATTAATACCATTTTATTATACTTTAGCGAAATTAGTGTTTCATTCCTGGTTTAATCCTTAGCAAGTCTGGTAGAAAACGCGGCGCTGTTGATATTTATATAATTGGAAAGCACCTTCTTTGCATGACAAGGCCATCACCTGAACGACAAAGAAGTTAATTATCCCAGTCCTGCTACACGGATCTGAAATATGAACATATTCGAGATATGCAGCGAAATGTACCTTGCCTAGTCACAAAACTACAACTGAGCGTTTGAGATACATATATAACATGCAAGGTAATAGAAATACAACACGAGTTTCGAAAAGTTTACGACCTCATTAGATCAGCAAAAATATTTTCTTGTTTTAAAGAAAAAAAAATTTTTGAATTTCTCCTTCGCTTCAATTTTCGAAGCAGCTTTTAGAGTTCCACTTTCAGTCGAATTTTCTATTCGTCCGTGTATTTGTTTGCACCGAAAACTCGTTCGACTAAAGCAGTTGCAATGTTCGGTCTCCAGGATAGGAACTTTTCCCATTGTGTTGGCTTGCTGTGGAACATTAGTCTTGTTTATAGAAAATATTTGTTTTTATTCTCGACGTGTTGCCAGGATTTGTTGCTTTCATTCAAAAAACGGGAGTGTTCTGTAAAATCATCCATCCGTTCATTATAATAACAAAACAAAGTTCTATATTTGAAAACGATGTTGATTATGAATTTTTTATACAAAAACATACCAATGTATTTTAGAATTTGTTCATTATTTATTCTGTATTTCATTTTGATATTTAGAAACGACAACGTTCACATTACGGAAACCAAAATTCAATGTCCAAAATCATAATGCTAAAGCAGGTACCAAAACTTGCTGCACGAGCGAACAAGTAATCCTGTACTAAAATATGTGTTATATTTAAGTATTTTTTTTTTAAGTATAGTATAGGTACCTATTTATCAATAGAAAAGATATTGAATATAAAAAATTGTGTTCCAACTTTTATCTTTTTCTATTATTTATTATAAATATATTTGGATTTCCAAAATATCAACGTCACCGTAAATATACACGTACCACTACTACCGATGACTAATTGTGATTCGACAGTTAAAATGACGCGGCTTTCGACAGTAAGACAAGATATATACATACGAGATACGTGAGCATGATTCGATTTGATTCCAGTCTAATTTTTTTTATTTTTGATATCATTGCTGGTCATATCCCCAAAATTCCATCTTTCAAAATCAGGCAGTTGATGCATTATAATTGGATGTAACTATAAAATAATTTGAAATTGTTTTAGAAATTATATGTTAGAAGCTCATATTAATCACATTAGATGAGAACATGCTAACCAGTGTCATTACCGCTACTCCGAAAATGTTTTTTAGCTTCCGTCGCTGAGACAGCTATAGTATCCTTATGTAAATTGAAATTTATTCGATATCGAAAGCTTTTACCAACAAACATAGACCTGTGGTCGGGCGACTTCTAAGTCTGTATATACAATATGACCTATTTGTTCTAGCTCTATTGAAAATCAGAGCATGTAGTATTAGATCTATGGGATGAATAATAAATATCTGCGTCCAGCTTAGGCAGGGATTAAGGAGACGTTTTTAGACATACAGAGTCTAAAAATAAGGTTTCCACCCTACGGGGGACATTGCCAAATAAATAAATCTTTTGGGAAACACATAATTTTCCATAAGAGCACCGATGGTAGAGGATGTTATAAAGGTGGTGGATATAACGCTGAATGCAAAGTGGTTTATGATGATAAATGTGGTCATTTGGGGACTTTGCAGTATACTCATCCGTAGAAGCCAACACGCTTCTGTCTGCAGTTACGGATATACGGATACTGATAACATAAAGCGAGGAAGGGAGGAGAAGACTTAGATCTATTCTAATAACCACGTTTCCGATGGATAGGTTATCCTTCTTGAATTAAAAGTTGGTGTTAATGTTTTTTTGTATTATTACAAGGCGATAAATACATGGGAAACATAGGTACATAACGAAACAAGAATAAAGTGCACGACTGGGTTGCACATATATAAGAATATTATGTAGGTATTGGTAAATAAACTACACCTTCGGTTTAACATATTTATCTGATATTGCAGTACATACAAAATAACAACGTGAGTTTTTGTGTCAGTTAAAGCTCTCAATAATAATTTTCTCGAGGACTTATTAGAAAGGACAAGCATAATTGGAGTTTCTGATCTGTATGGGAATGTTGTTTCTTTACTAGAATAGATTGCTGATGCTGGTTTAAGGTTCCTGTAATGGTTGAAAGTCACTGCAACTGAAGTAGGAGTTCTTAATCATGTAAACTAAAAATTTTCAGTCGTATTTGCGTTGATGGGACTTGGAGAAGGACACTTAGCAGCGTACTCTAGGATCTGTACAGCCACCTAGACCTGGTCAGAAAAGTACGAATCAGTCTTCTGAGATGTCTAGGATATGTAGGACAACAGTGATCAGGTGCGAAGATTTATCGACTCCAACCCAGAGGAACAACACAGTCCAGGAAGACCCCCAAGTGACTTTAACCAACTTTTTGTGCGCAAATGGAGGCAGTTAGCAAAATACAGAGCTAACTGGAGCGGCATATTGGTTGTGTCCCAGGTCTACCCCGGACTGTAGTGTTACTTAAGTTTACTTAACTAAAGAAGTAAGCTCTAAGTGGTTGCAGGTTGTTTTTAGTTGAAGATATGATTAATATAGATATTTCATAAACAAAGTTTTTATGAATGTAATTGCATTACTATATCGGGTGGGTAATGGAAAATGGGGTTTTCGTGTTTTGGGCAGTTTATAGCAATTCGAATGGAAAACAAAGGACGCAGTGCATTACAAAAGCATTAATTTTATTCTTTCAAACTGGGTTTAAATGAGTAGGTAACCTAAAGGTTTGTGTGCAAAATAATAGAATACAGAGATATTCAAGGTGGGCCAAAAAAGGTCATCCGATGTCGATCCGATTCGACTCATGTCGAATGTTGTCCTTGAGGGCTTCTAGTGTCTCGCGCTTGTTCACGTAAACACGGGGCTTCAAAAAAAAAACCCACAAAAAAAAGGCTGGAACGGTTAACTCAGGCGATCTTGCGGGCCAGTGCAAAATGCCAAAACGAGTGATTTGGCGACCCGGGAACGCCGCCTTCAGAATGTCGATTGTGGCTCGCGCAGTGTGTGCCGTATAGCTTCATCCTGTTGGAACCACATGTCCTCCAGTCCTAATTCGTCCAATTGCGGCAGAAAAAACTCGGTTAATATGGACTGGACTTTGTACGGGAACATGCGTAAATCTTTGACCAAAATTCGCTTTAGGGACAACCGGATGATGGCTAATTGTGAGGCACGGCATCTGGTCGATGTTTCCGGCGACAGATCAACATCCTCGTCAACAGCGGCGATATTCTCGGCACAACGGGCGCTCCGGGGCCGGCCACTCTTGGCAACGTCTCGTGTGGTCCCATACTCTTCATGGTTCGTGGCCAACCGGCGCATTGTTTGCGCAGTCGGTTTTGGACAGCCGTGGAATCGGCGACGGAATTCGCGCTGCGCCAACACTACAGACGAATAGTTATGCAAAAAAATAGACACGATTATTCCGTGTTCTTGGGGAGTGTATCGCTCCATGGCTTGTTCACTTGTATTCTACATCTGTCTAGTCCACTTTCTAATGTGAATTTCACCTTTTTTTTTAATTTAATCAATACCACCACAAAAACTTAAGTTCAATAGGAAACACAAAACAATTAAACACCGCGATGCCCATAAAAGCAAGACGATTGGTGGCCGGCCATTAGCAACATGCTTTTTTTGTAAATCTCATATATTCACAGACGGGGGTAGAAATTACAAAAACAAGAATCTAAACAAATGGGTTTTGGGGGGATAGACGTACGAAAGATATTTATATCGCTTTTATTCATTGTTGTTAGATTTGTCAGACGGGTTCAGAATCCATGCATATCCCACCAATTCTTTAAGTGGGTGTAATCCTTATGCTTATCGGAAATTGAGGTTACATAAGACAAATTGGCAATGAGTGGTAAAATATTTGCCAATGGAATTCATTAAAGATTTTTTAATGGTTTGTAGTTTTATAGCAAGTTATTTTAATAGAGAAATCCGTAATAAAACAACGCTCTCTTTCTTGACTCGATGACAAGTGTCCCTCTATTTTTTCCCAATCTTAAAAATAACTTAATACTACCTTATTTCAATACTACTGCCGTTTGGTGGTTCAATTCAATGCGCTCGTGCTGGGTCATTGATTCTGCGTATTAACTTGCATATTAAATATTATATTATCAAGGCAATCCAAAGGGTAGAGATGCCATTGATGCCCATTTTGATTATATCCTTTCCGTACAAAAGACAAATGGCAACAAAATCATATTTTTAAAACAACGAAGTGCTGCCAAATTTGTATTTCTATCTAATTTGCGATCACCTTACCTAAAAGCACGTTTTGACTGTCGCGTTGAGTAACAACTTATGGGATTCCATACTATCTTTTTTGCTGTAGTTTCTTAAAATATTAAAAATATTAAATATATAAAAAAATATTAAACAAAACATACTAAATCTGTTGCATCCTGCATCTAAGTTGCTTATGCTTCACCTTCCATAATTTAGGGTATATATTCCATCAGTCAGTTATAATTTTTCCATCGCTTGCGTTGACTGGTTTTGAAAGAGCGGCGCAATCGAAAAGGGAAGGGATCTAAACCAACTTGAAGTGAAAAATTAGAAACAGTTGGCCAAAGATCGACCTAACTCAAGATCAAGTTGATGGCCAGGGCACTAATCCTTATTATATAGTCGTTCAACTGGGCGCCTGCCTGAAAATGCTTATCAAGTTAACTGGTTAGTGTCAGCCAAAGATTAACGCTAACTTTTTAACCGATCGTCGTGATCCATTTAGTTTGAGGTTTGGAGTAAGACATTAAATCTGGGGCTCAGTTAATGGAGTCAACCGCACCAGAACCGTCCAGGCTGAAGGCCCCAATAAAACAGCTCAGTCACTAACGCTGTACTTCGGATACCAGTCGTCTTCCGGTTTCAATTAGCCGTATATGTGAGGATGGACGGTGTATTTCCCCAGCTTCCTGGGAACAAATTAGATCCAATAATAACGAACAAAATTGTAACTGAAAGAGATAAGGAAAACCTTATTTCTGTCTGGCTGACATAACAGATGCACCTAGTCGCGGTGGACGCCAAGACCGTCTATAGTGACAGATTGTCCTGAAACCCATTCCTTTAAAAACTTAGTGATAGAAAGATTATCCCTAAAAAGAAAATGATTGACCACCTCCAAAAAGAAACTCAGGCGGCTTGTTGCAGACGGTCTTTCATATAATGTGGCGCTAGAGAAATTCCTCAACGAACCAATGTCCAACGAAGCATCGACAGCCAACAAGGTTGCTGAGATCAACCTTCACCACGCTTAAGCCGCATCGACAATACGTACAAGACCATTAGTTCAAACGGTCTAAACATTGCCCTTATGGAGGAAATATGGACTATCACAGATGTAAAATTCAACCGGTAGCAATTGTCGTCGGTATCAATGAAAAAATCACGAATATGAACAAACTGGACAGAAAATGTGTTAACTGAAATATATGTTTTTGAAGTAAAACTTCTTTAGGCACGAGTGACTTGGGGGGTAAGCTGGTGAATGCGTCACGAAAGCGTTACGGAAATTGCGAGCGGAAGTTGAGAGGGAGATGTAAGTTAGTGCAGATAGAAAGAGAGTTACGTTTCGTTTCGTATGTTACTGTAGAGGCAAGAGAGAGAGATGCGAGCACACATTTTCGTTCTCCCTTTCTCTCTCGTATATCTAAAACACAGTGCAGGCATATTCAAGGTTGCCACTTTGGTAATTTTTTACCAAATTTGGTAATTTCTTTTTGCTTATTGAGTTTTGGTAATTTGGTAATTTTTATCTGGTTATGGTTAATTTTTGAGCAGATTTACCAAGAATGCGAACTCGATATCACCTCATTTAAATGCTACCTTACTGCTTCTGAGTGATCTCATTGCATTATTTGCATAGCTATGCTTCATCACCATCCATATAAAACTTTTTTATTCGCTATTCAAAAAATTACAGAATGCACTCATTTTCTTCTTTTAACAGATGGTGGACTTCGAAATAGTTTCTGTTTATAACTATATTGAGATATGGATAGGTTAATTAATCATATTATTTATATACAGACATGAAACTCTATTTTATAAGAAAATAGGTAGATGATCTCTTCTAGCAGCTGGCAATTTTGTGCAAAATCAAATAAAATAATTTGAGTTTTTTTTGTAAGTGGCCTATTGTCTGTATCTTACTGTAGGAACGAGAGAAAGCAAGGCGAGCGCCCATTTTCTTGCTCTCTTTCTCTCATAGTCAGTAAATTATTGAAGAAAATTGATATATTAATATGTATAAACTAAATTGTAAAATTTTTCGTCAATTCTTGAAAGGGATTTTACTTTTTACCCAGAGAAAAACATCATCGTAAATTTAAATAGAATCGCATTAATATCTACGTTGTTTCATTTTTGATAAAACGTATTGGAATTTAACTAATATCACTTTGATTTAAGTAGAAAAATGGGTAAAGCAGTCATATTAATGCGAAAGTTATTTGAATCAATGCCTTATAAATGTAAAATCAAATCAAAAAAATCAAATGAGCTAAAAAAAACTTAATTTTAAATACGAAACCATTTTAATATGAAGCTGATATTTTCGATCAAAAGTGAATCATTTTCGATCAAAAGTGAATCATTTTCGATTCAAAAGTGAATCATTTAAAATCAAACTAACAATCTTGTTGATTCAAATCATGAAAACACTAAATACTCGTTTAAATCAAAGTGGCAAGCGTTTTCAATTGTAAATGTAATCAATATAAGTTCACTGTAAAACAGAACATCTGCCTTCTGTCTCGTATCGGGTTTGCAATTGCAATATGTTCGTAATTATAAATACTTCTACCATTTGCGTGTAGGATTCAAGAAGACAGTGTAAATACCAGTGGCGTGGCGTCCATACAACCCGATTCCTTCCGACTTCCCTTTTTAATTCTCCACCAGTCAACACTAGGTATCTACCTACCAAAAACCAAATATACCTAGGCCTACGTGAAACACAAATGAATTTTAATACTCACAAAATGGTACACATACATATAAGCCATCAAATAAATATTGTGTGTGTATCAATTTTCATACAACATCGTCATCGTCACGACAAAGCGAAGTGATCCGAAAATATGTCGGGTTATTAAAGCTCTCACTTGATAGTTGATTTTGAGAGAATATTTTGCTTGTTATCTCTTTTTTTCTTCCCTGAGCACTGTGTCCGACACCTCCTTGTTCAACACCCACTTGGTTATGTAAGCAATAACGCGCTTTTCTTCGAGTTATTCTCAGTTCGCACTAAGTTAATTTTGAGTGCTTACGCTGAGTGAACCGCTTGAACAAAATGACACGCTTTTCTTCGAGTTATTCGATTTTCTTTTACTTCTTCTATCCACACAAGACACAATAAGAAATTGTGTCTTGTGTGGATAATTGCAGGTACTATGTTAAGGTAGGTGGGGTGGTGTGGAAAGCGAATGAAAAATGTATGATTTTGTTTCAAGGTACACAGATGTAGAGTTTTATACATTTGGATGTAATAAATTTTGCTTCGACTTCCCATTTGCAAATGTTCACGCCACGCCACTGGTAAATACCTATAGTGAGTTCCTTTATAATAAATGCGAAAATATGGTGTCGAATTCGGAAGACATGATGAGCATAAATAACATATTAAGCAACGATATGCAATTTGTTGATGAAAGCGGACAGATTTTAAGCGTACTTTTTTCAAGGGATGATGATAACGATGCCATTAAAGTGAACAATTTACTGAAAGAGTTTGATTTGGAAAATTTATCTGCAGTTTTGAAAGGTAAGTAAATTACTAGTCTATAAGGATAAACTTACTTTGCTTTGGTGTTTGATTTAGAAAAAAATATAACATTTCGGTCCCTGAAGTATTTGTCAAAGGAAGACATTAACAATATTATAAGCGACATTGGATTGCGCGCTGAATTCCGCGAAAAACTTTTTTGTGAAGAAAGGTACAGGTGAGTGAAACCTTTTCTTTGTATAGAAATCTATATTTTATGTTAAACAATAATTTTAGCATGGAATCGATGACGATACAATATCTGTAAATTCAAATGTAGCAAATTGGCAAAATCAAAACTGCAATTCAAGAACAGAAACACTAACTTCTAGCTTGAAATCAAGTAGTAAAATTGTAAGTATGATTCGGTTAAGTTTTAAGTAGTTATTTAAGTAATATAAGTTTGTAATATGACGCACTGCTTAGAATATTTTACACCTGTTAAAACTCAAACAATAACAAAAAGGATATTGTATTTTGCAAAAAAAAACTTGTTTTGTGTCTCCTTTATTTTTTTTAAATTTTCATTACAGGTATCGATCGAAATAAAAATAAAGAAACTAAATGTGGTAATATATAGAAACATCATCGCATTTGAAACAAATTTTATTTAGTGAAAAATTGATTTAAGACACTTATTTCAATTCAATATGGGTCGTGTGTTTTCACAATTATTTATTGGCGAAATTCCTCTTAAATTAAAGGACAATCCAAATTTCTTTTAATGTGTTTAGTTCGAAATGCCTTCTAATTAAAGTCAATGCTGAAAGGAATATGATTTGAACTGTCGAAACATTTAACCTAAACGCGTATTATTTTGAAAAATAATGTAAAAAGTGTTTACAATACAGAATTTACTACATTCATTTGCTGTTGAAAACGTAATTAAATGTATCAGTATTTGTACTTTCGTTCAAATATACATGATATTTGATTCTAAATGTCTTCCACATCCATTTAATGTGAACTTATATTTGATTTAAATGTTCACAATATTCAAACTAAAGTCTGATACGTTTAAAAACTAATTCTTACAATGATTGAACATAATATTTACCATTTTACTTCAACGTTGGTTAGAATTTAATTTAAACTGTGGTATCAGTTGCAATAATGCTGATACCTGTTTTCTTTAAACATCAAGTTCGTTTAAAGTAACCTTGGAATATAATAAAAAGGTTATGAGAAACATTTTGAAATTCATTATGTTACCACTTTATTTCAAAGTTGACTTGATTTAAATTTTAAGTATGTAGAATTTTAGATATTTATTTAAAGTGGCAAGACTTTGATTTGACGATTTTCTACTTTAGAGCCAAATCATATTGATTTTACTTTGATTTAAAGTTGTTTTTAATGATTTTACGTACTTTTTTCTCTGAGTGAGTTTCTGTTCCTGTTTATAACTATATTGAGATATGGATAGGTTAATTAATCATATTATTCATATACAGACATGTAACTCTAATTTGTTAAGGGTTTTTTATAAGAAAATAGGTAGATGATCTCCCATGTCTTCTAGCAGCTGGTAATTTTGTGCAAAATCAAATAAAATAATTTGAGATTTTTTGTAAGTGGCAACAGTGGCCTATTGTCTGTATCATACTGTAGGAACAAGAGAGAGCAGTTCGTGTGCCCATTTTCTTGCTCTCTTCCTCTCATAGCCCGTAAATTATTAAAGAAAATTTATATATTACAATGTATAAACTACACATGTATATATAGATGGAACTAAAGAAGTTTTACTTCAGTCGTGTGGTCTAAAGCACACTCGTTTTTTTTTTATTACATACTGTACGTTTTAGGTAGCAATGTTAGTAAATTTTAAAAGTGTGGTCCACTTTCCACTGTTGTAAATAACACGATATTAGTTCATATTTTTGATTAACAACGAACGTGTTTAATAAAAAAATACATGTTCCTTGGAATTTGCATGTAACTAAAAAAAGAGATGCTACACTTAACTCCGCTTTGGTGCAATACTGAAGATTTCGAAAATTACGAGAAGGGACAAAAAGTAGCATAAGTGCGCGCAAGGTAATAAAATAAATGTACTTTTTGACTAAGACCCAGAAGAATTTTAATAGCCAAACTTTTGAAAATCATAACTCGTTTTGTATGCTTGTGGATCTTAGGTACCTACTCGAACTCTCTTACCCAACTTTAATTAATGGTCTCCGCTACCATGCGATAAACATGTGTTCCATGACATAATCTCCAAAACTAAGAGCATGCAATGGTCAGTGTCCTTTCCGGCAACATCGACCTACCTGTAGTAGAAATACGAAGCAAGAGTGTATTTCTCTATCTGAAAGGATTTGCTTTTAAACATAGCGTAAATGAATTATTCGAAAGTTGTTCGTATCCCTCGTTAGCTCTCGTTTTTTTCTGTGTAAGACTTATAGTGTCCTTTTCCTGGTCTCTGGTTCAGCACAAGAGAGGGTGACGAAAAGTTTTCACTTCATACCTAGTCACTGGATATGCAAAAAAATACGCTTTTTGCACAAGACTATCCTATAGTTGGTTTTAATTGAATGTGCTTTCGGGAGGACCTAATAATTCCGCTGCTTTAGTTATTTTATACACCTGGCGACGTATCCCTTTAGGTCACGTAACAACTAAAAGCCTGCAAAGTAAGGTTTTTTCGTGCGTTGTGTTTCAATCTTTCGACTTGAACATGTTTTAGCACTTAAGTGGTTGTCAAGTAGAAGGAGTTGCAAGTGCAAGCTATTCTTCGTCGATTCACCCCTGTGCAGCGCAAACACACCGGATGTAGGAAAGTGGAAAAGTGAAATATCAATGAAATGCATCTCTCTCGCCGTCATTATTCCCGTCGTCACCACCATCATCATCATCATCGTCGTGGTAATTGTGTATTCAGAGTGAGCCGGAGCATGATGAGTGGAAGATGGTGGATATTGGCAAGGATTTAAGGAAGTGCCATCGCATTGTAGTCCCGCGTTCAGGGTTCACGATGACGACGTTGTATATTCCATGGATGAATGGGTAAGTGAGACATTAGCACGCCATATTCGGTAACTGAGAATGCCACTTGAGCCCACCCTATGAAGGTCAAGTAGGATCTTGATGGATATTTGTAACTTGTATGAAGCAGATTGTCAGGAAGGGGTTTAAGAATTGCTTTAGAGTATAGGATAGACTTGTGTTACAATTGAAGGAAGTTTTGCAAGAGAAATTTGTACACTAAGCACGTTGCTGCAGCTATTGCGAGTACAGAGGAAAAGAGTTGAAGACACTAACTCGGAATAAGTCATGATATAAATAAAAATCGATATTTTGTGTCGCACTTGTGTTATGCCTATGCTGTGTGTTGCAAAGAAAGGGATTTCCTACAACAGTCTTTCCCTTTCAACCACTCCCACAAGGACACTTTCTGATACTTAGTTGGAAAGTCGACATATGAATTACATGAGTTATAACAAATGTATCGCATTACAAACATCACAGCACATAGCGCAATCAGACTCAGAGAGTCGGGGTGCTGGTCTGCGATATCCTACGGCCATAGCAACATTCTACTTTCTCTATCAAGAGAACTCATACCACCCACAACGGACTATTTCACTCCCAAAATGTTTTTCACTAAACATTTTAAAGTAGAATTCCCTTCAAATTTCGATTGGCAAGATGGCCGGATGAACAGGGACACGAATTTATCAATCTACACCGACGGTTCAAAAATGGACTGTGGAGTAGGTGCAGGTATTTTCTCTAACTCCCTAAACATCTCAAAATCCTTTAGGCTCCCGGATACGGCCAGTGTGTTTCAGGCGGAAGTACTAGCTATCCGGAGGCCTATCGTCAAATCAAATTACACCCAAACGTAGATCCGAGGCAAAAGATAGACATTTTCATTGACAGTCAAGCTGCCATCAAAGCTAGCGCCTCAGTCAACATAACCTTAAAATTAGTATTAGAATGTCGCAAGGAGCTGGCCTCGCTTGACCAGTTCAAAGTTACCCTGATTTGTGTTCCAGGTCATAGCAACGTTTATGGAAACGAGCATGCTGACGAGCTGGCCAGGCAAGGCTCAGCCCTTCACTGCTCACTTGCGGAATCCGTTCACATACCGCTCGGAGCAGTCAAAGCAAAGATCTCCTCAGAATTCCTATCGATGGCAAACCGCTGACGAACTGTATCACATTCAGAAGGATGTGGCCGAACTACAGCATGGAATAAAAACTCATCTTCTCAGCAAATCACGAAAAGGTATTGCCAGAATAATAGTGATAATCATGGGCCATTGGATAATAGAAGAACACTCAACTAGATTAGGCATCCCACATAATACACACTGCCGCAGCTGTAATGACGCAGCCGAAAAGGAAACACTCACTCACTACCTTTGCGCCTGTACAGCATTACCTAGGGCCAGACAGCGATCTCTGGGTAAACCATTCATCGACTCCCTTGAGGAGGTCTCGGAAAGTAATATTAGGGAATTGATTACCTTTTTGAACTCCACAAACTGGATCTAAACTCTCCTTTTCGACAATCTTAAACAACCAGATCAAATGAGCTGTTGTAACAAAACGGCACATAGTGCTACTTGGGTTTTTCTTATAAAGACGGCCACTCCTACCTACCTACCTATAACAAATGTAAATGCTACATGCAACATGCCGAAACTGACCTAAGGTTATCTAATGTTCATAATTCTTACTTGTTAGCTGTCATCCTAAATGCCAAACAATTACCTTCCTTTTTTCTACAAACACAAAAATCTGTCTCTTTTGAATTTCATCCTCCACGAGGTAAGACTTGGGGTTGCATAATATAGGCTCGAAATCTCAAACATTATTTTTTATAACTTAAATTCCTTAGCACCTATCACCTATCAGAAAGCACCCGCATAGTTAGGCTATATTTAAATTATATGCCGAGCTCTTCACACACTGTTGAGATCGCTAGATACATAAAAAGAAAAAATCACAATCAGCACTTTCTCTAATTAAACACTTGATTTCCCTGCAATAGCTCTTTATCAAGACATGTTTAGACGATAGTCAAATCTTACAGAAGTCTACCAATATGCTGACAATGACAACTTATGTATCTAGCAACGTTAAATCGTCAGTTCACACGGCTGTAAGATTGACAGATAATACTTTATCTTAGGAATAGATATTTATCTATATCTACATAGATACTATATATATATAAAACAAAGTTGTGTACGTAAGACCGCCCATAACTCGAAAGCAGATCGTCCGATTTGAGCTAAATTTTTCTTATACCCTTCACAGGAAGGTATATTCACTTTGTCATTACATTTGTAACTCTAAGATGGAGTCATATAATTATATATACTGAATCAGGATCAAATTCTGAATCGATTTAGCCATGTCCGTCAGTCAGTTGAAAAAACGATAGCGCCCAAAAGAATTCACACAGACGAATGAAATTTGGTGAAATTTCGTCGTCAGGTTGGTTTTGAATGTGGGCTATGTCGGTCAAGTAATTCTGGTACCTCCCATACAAAGTCAACATTAGCCCCATGTGTCGCTTTGTCTGTTGAAAACAGGATACTTTCGAAAGAAATCGACTTAGGCAAGTGAAATTTTGTGAAAGGACTTACTTTTATCATTGTCAGGTTGATATTTTAAAATTGGGCTATGTCGGTCAAGTAGTTCTGGTACCTCCAATACAAACCCAATTTTGCATGACTTGTATGCAGTGGAGGGTATCAAAGCATCTGCCAGGCCGATGATAACACTTTTACTTGTTTTTAATTTTAATCGTTATATACAGTGAGATTATATTTGTCAAAAGTTCTGCATGATTTCGATAATTTCGAATACTTTCTTTACGGAAACCAATGACTATTACTATAAGGTATATTGAGGTCTTTCGTGCTTTGTCTTTCAGTGCGGTATCGTTAGATTGTTTAGTCGTCAGCATAGTTTCAGTGATTCCGGTGAGTTTATCGAAAATAGCTTTGGAGCACATGTCTTGCGTTCTCGTGCAGGACGAACTAAGCAGCAAACGCATTTGCTGCACGCTGCCGATCCAAAGTCGAGCGAAAAAGTTCCATGTTTTGTGTCATTGGTAATTCTGAGACCTAAATGATGGCCAGTTTCCATCGCTCATATGTCACATTCAGCCATGAAGAGCATGGATATCACTTTCCATTCAGTATGATTGGTCAATCCATCTACAGGTTGAAATGTTTTTCAAGTTTCAACACAGACCGAAAGTCATTCAATCAAAATTATCATACTATTTTAATCAAAAACTGAATTTTGGCGGGACTAAGTTCGCCAGGTCTGCTAGTATACCTACCTATCATACACTCAGCTGGTCAAAAAAATAGGTGTGGGAACTTTATATAACCAAATTTTTTCATATTTTTCCTATTTGTTTTTTGTTTTTACAATTATATTAATAAAATTTACATTATTTTTGAATATGGAAAATAGTTATCTGTTTATTTTTCGAATAATTTAACAAAAAAACAACAAAAACTTTTTTCTGTTTTATTTAGGTGTGTTAGGAATAATCCTTAACTATAGATTTTATTATTTTAACTTACTCTAATAACCTGAGTATCCTCCATTATTTTCCAAAACTTTTTTGAGTCGACGTGGCATTGACCCTGGCACGTTTCGGGAGGAATGGAATACCATTGCTTTTGCACTGCTTCCCACAGTTGATTCCCATTAGTGAAGAACTGATCCCTCAATTTTCTTTTCAGTTCATCCAACAAGTTCTCAATGCGATTGAGATCTGGAGATTGACTTGGCCATGAAAATACAGAGAAGTTTTGATCCCGAAACCAATCTTTCACAATGCTGTATGTTTTGCATCATTGTCCTGTTGGGAATACCATCGGAGGGGCATGTTTTCCTCGGAAAATAAAAGCATGACATTTTCCAAGATGTCTCTATATCCATATTTTGTCATTATGTTATTGACACGGAATACAAAAACCAAAAAAAAAACAAAAAACCAGGAACAGACCCATACCATTATTTCCTCCACCATGTTTAACGGTCTTCAGTGTATAACGAGGATCATATTCTTTTCTTTTGGTCGCCTAACGTTAAGCCCACCATCCGAGGAGAATAAATTTATTTTTGTTTCGTCACTCCACAGAATATTCTGCCATTTTTTCACACCTTCAGGTCTATTCCAACTTCTATGGCTAAAAGCAAATTCTTTTCGGGACCTTACATTCTTAGCTATTAGGAGTGGAACTTTTCTGTCGACTCTTCCTGGGAGATTGAAGTTCTGTTGTCTCCTGCGGATTGTGCGTGCACTGAGTCCATCCCCAATTTGTGCGCCTATAGTCCGTGATGAAACAAACGGATTTGACTTCGCTAAAAGTAAGCTGTGGTTTTTTTTCAGCCTTCCTCTATTTTCTGTTTCTAATGTTGGCTTAAGATGATTGGTTACGAAGTTCTATGACCTTCCAAGGGCATCTGCTATAAATTTATAGGCTTTACCCTCACCCCTTAACCGCTGAACTACTAGCCTTTCTTCCGCAGAGCAGTGGACTTTTCAACCCATCTTAAAATATGATTTAACAAAACTTGTGATAAAGTGATTAAAAAACAAACTAACCTTTAAAGATAATCACTTTTTAATAACTCTTTTGCAACAAATCGCTAAATTTAAACAATATATTTAAGCACACCTATTTTTATGTCCAACTCTAAAAACGTACAAAATTGTATTGCAACGAAAATTATAAAATACTTAACAGTACACTTAGTAAATGCAATGAGCTTCGCGTCATACTAACGGAACTAAGCATTTCTTAATATAAATGTATACTGTTACAAGTCTTGTTAGCAAAACAACTGTTATTTAGCAACAAGAACAAATCAACTAGTAACAAAGCACAGCACACCTATTTTTTGACCAGCTGTATACATGACGGGTGTTCACAGGGCCGGACCAACCATATGTGCAAGATGTGCAAATGCACAGGGCGCCAAGTTCTGGGGGCGCATTGCTAGGAAAGAAAAATTAATGATATCTTGCGCGAACAAATACTACAATTTGTATTTTAAACAAAAAGCTTATTCAAATACGCCCAAAATAACAACATCCATCACCCGTGTGCTGAATTATTTCTTGCACATAAACTCACATCACTAACAATTTTGTAACTTCAAGAAGAATCTAACTCAAAATATCGCAAAATAAATATCCCACTAGGCCTATGCAAGTTAATTCCTTACCTACCTAATCTAAAAATATTCCACCCTGTTCGTATAGGTATATTTCTTTCACATTCTCCTACATTTTGCAAAAGAGTCTAGTTCAAAAATCTCAAAACAAAAAAAGTTTCACCTCGTAGTCGTATGTGCAGCGTGCAGTTTTTATTTCTTGGACATTCACTCGAAAAATTTTCATATGAAAAAATTCAAACAAAAAAAATATTCTAACGCAATCGTATGTGCTAGAACGTGCAGTTTTTGATTCTGCACATATGGTATGGAATTGTATGAGATTTCCATCTACGAAAGACAGTAACAAATTTCTCTTACAGCTACAAAGAGAAGAAGAAGCTTTGTATTGTATTTTGTATTTGTATATGAAAATATAGTTTTCTATTCCATTGCAGTGCCATTGAAAATTGAAAGTCTATTGTGAAAAAATGAAAGCTGCGACCTGCGAGGGATGAACGCATAGTGGAATCGTTCTTCCGCAGGAGGTTCTGCATAAGGATTTCTTTGCATTTGACTAATGAAATTTTTTTTTTCTTTTTTGAAAATCAATTACTGACTACTAACTACAGTTGTAAAAGGATTAGGCCTACCGGGGATACCTCAATAAAACAGCGCATTGAAAGTCTACCTCCTGGGTGATATGGAAAAGACTTACCTATGCTTGTGTGCAAATATGAACAAAGGGCGCTTTCTGTAAATCTTGCATAGGGCGCTAGTTTGACTGGAGGGGGCACTGGGTGTTCACGATTCGGTGTAATAGACCTAGTAAAATTTGGAAATTTTATTTTTTTTTTCATCAGATCGTGAACACACTTTTTCTCGTGTCTTGCAAAACTGAAACAAATGACAGATCCAGTTTGACCTTTCTGAACTGAAAAATATTCTTTTATTTCTTTATTGTGCCGAAAAAAGGCGAAATAGAAAAGAAATTTTGACTGGATTATCCCTTTGGTCGCCCTTACTTTCGTTTTCCATTCTTTTAATTTTTTTGCCGAAAGCTACACACAGTAATTAACAATTTAGCGATTTGTCACCTTGACAACTTTCCTCCGTTGTATTTTTCGGTTACTATAGGGTAAGGGTATAGATAAAGTGCAAAAGTGTACCAAAATTGTAGTCAGTATATTTTGTTGTTTAATGCGAACAAAAGTTGAATTTTCGCACTTTCGCAATGATACAAGGCCAGTTGCATCGGATTGTTTGGTACATCTTTGACACAACTCTTGTTCGTTGACCTTAATTGCTCAGGCAGTGCTTCTTCTATGAAAACATCTTAGTCTACTAAATACTTTTATTCATTGCCTTAACGAACTTGTGAGCACACTTCAAAACGATTTCAAAACCACGAACACGTACTTTTTTTATTTGCTCAAGCATCACATTAAATTGGAACCATTCTTGGACATAATCCAAATTAGTGTTTTGTAAATATTTTGAAACTGTATTTATATCAAAAATCATAGCTATCACAACAGATTCGAATTTAAAGATCTGATTAAGTAAACAACATATGAACCATATGTTATTTTACCATCAAAGGATTTTTCTTGCGATAAAAATTTCAAGCCAGCAACTAATTGTGGGGAAACTGGAATGAAGATCATTTAATGTCAATAAAGAGTCTAAATTTTTTACATGTTTCAAAATGTCCAAAGATTTAATGCATCACTTTTGGAAGATCAGCGCGTAGCCAATAAAGCTCAGCTTCAACTGCTGAGTCGTTTTTTTTTTATATTTCTCAATGCTCTTAATGTCTTTACGTAATTTCTCTATTTTTGTTGTCTTTTTTCGACCTATAATTTTGCAAATAAATGGTTAAGGGAATCAAACACACATGAAACGATAACAGATACCTATCTGTCGACCTGACTTTAATTTTAGCGATTTATAATAATTTGTTTTAAGAAATCATTGCGCTTACCTACTGAATAATATGTATATTTAAATGAACCGTTGTGTTTATACCGATTAAACTTCCAGCCAAAGACAAGAGTAAAGATAACAAACCTCGGCTGTCATTCTAGTCTACCGGCTGCTTAGAGTACTTAAAGAGTACAGGAAGGCCGGTTGATACGCACACATAGAAAGTTTCTATCAATTCACCACAGAGAAGAGGGGGAAAATCGCAGTTGGGATAAATCCACCGCGAATTTGTCGGTTGTGTTTGAACTTCAATGGGTAAATTACCGAGTACAAAAATTATTAGAACTAATTATAAAATTAGAAAAAATTAATCAACATTAAAATTTGTGTCAATTATATTTTCAACTTTTCCTGAAAATTCTTGGTTTCACGTAGGGCCACCACGCGCCTGGGTACGCCTCACAATGGGCACGTGCAGTTAGTTTTGTTTTGGTAGCTGAAAAAAATAAAAAAAAATCTGTCTCAGATTTGATTTGTTTTCAGCATTTTGAATTTTGTTTTGAACCGAAATTTTGTACGCCAGTTCTTGACGTTAGTTGGCGTCACAACCCAATATGTCATTCCTTTCCTCACGATCTCTTTTTCTAGAAAATGATAAGTCTGACCTGAGAAACAAAAATAGAAATACTATTACGTAGTATTAATATTAAAACAAAAATGATTTTTTGAAATAAGTCCCAACCGAATACGATTTTATCGGAAAACAATAGACTGGAGTGGAAAGCCTTTGCAGCGAGCAAAGAGCTGTTCTAAATATAGTGACCTATGGTTACCTCGGAAAGTGGACTTTCTTAAAGTTCACATGTCACGTTATATCAAGGCAGCAGCAGTACACCTTGCCTCCCCCATTTGATGGCAATTGGCTCTGTATCTCTGGTGCTGAGTAAAGATAAAAGCAAAAGCATTAATGTAAGTAAAAAAGTCGGCTTTGCTGGGTTTGACGCCGACCGCCTTGCTGTCGATTTTATTTATAGGATTATTAAATGGACAGTTGCTAACCACACCTTTTGTGTTTTGCTTAGGCGGATCTCAGACTTTTGTTTACTAAGCAATGGTAGTGATGTATAGATCCTGCTGCATTTATATTTGAATGAATGAATGATGATTGAATTGAAATTTGCATTTGATGACTGAATAGAAATTTGCATTCTATTTGTTCCGCAGGTATTCTCTGTTTGGGAATATGCCTTTTAGTTTGGTAGAATTGAAATACTTTCTTCTATGAGATATGAAATACGAAATTCGTTTGTTTATTTATTTATTTATTCAGATCTACGAAATACAAATATCAAAAAATCGAGAAAAAAAAACAAATATATGTCTTAAATTTAACAATACTCTTATAACAATACTCTATCAAGCTGCTCATATATATTATTAAATGGTCTACAGCAAAAGACCCCGTCTCATTGGCCCCATATAAAGTGGAACGATGAACTTCAATAACAGTTTGGTACAAATTACAAAAAAGGACTTTATCGCAGTCAATAGACGAAGGATGTAAGTCGCAGATGCACATAACACAATGCATTTTTCATTTTAGTCTTGTGTACGCAAACCTTGACCTTAGTAATCCAGAATGATGGTTGTTCTGTCTGACAGCAGTATTTCGTTCGCTTTTACCTTTTGACAGTCTGCAGAAGTTGTCTTTCCATATCCTAAACACTGAATCGAAATAAGTCCTATGTAAGACTCCTCCTGTTAGGAGTTAATGCAAAATAGGAGTAGAACAAACGATAAAACGAATGAATCCACATCCTGATATTCTCCGTGTCTGCTCTTAACTCCTCTAAAATGACAGTTCTTCAGTTAATTCGCATTAACCTCATCAAATAAAAAAGAAAAAATTCCCCCTAGCTTAGAAATTATATAACCTTTAGGCCAAATAGCCTAATGACTGCATTAAGACCACCAAATAAAGTAAATATTATCAAAAGTGTTTCCCTATCTCCACCATCCTTAAGAATCACTTTGCAGCACATTACCCTTTTTGCCCTAGTATTATTTGTATGGTAATATCCAGCGCCTCTGGCTCCTTTCATTTGGATGTCGACGCTTTAAAGAGAGGATAGCACTTGCATTTAATTCAAAAATTATGAAGCATAAGTAAAATGTGCCGTGGTAAATGTTAACGTAGCTGTAGCAGAAACCAGATGTCCTTAATTACCGGGATGTACATTGGCAGCATCATTATGATTGTGATAAAGACCTACGAACTCAATTGAATAAAAGCATAACAAAATGGTGTGTAGTAACGACGGAGTATTAGAAATGTCCTTTCAAGGACTATCCGTTAAACAGTGTCTATCATTGGCTAAGTTATGTTGAATTAAATTTAACATAAAAATATATCTGAATTTGTTTTGAATTTTCAGTAAAATACACGATGCTTCGCTAAGAATCATTAGATGAATGGAATGGAGTAGAAATGCTATATAATATATTCTTGAAACTAAAAAAAAAAAACCGAGTGTGCTTTAGACCACACGACTGAAGTAAGACTTTAGCTCCATCTATATATACATGTTTAGTTTATACATTCTAATATATCAATTTTCTTCAATAATTTTCTGGCTATGAGAGGAAGAGAGCAAGAGAATGGGCGCGCGCACGGCTCTCTCTATATCTCACTCTCAACTTCCGCTCGCAATTTCCGTAACGATTTTGTGACCAGCTTACGCACCCTAAGTCAATCGTGCCTAAAGAAGTATTACTTCAAAAATTCAGGCGTTTGCTGTTTTATTGTGTTGAAACTCTCTTACATTAAATAAAGATACTATTTTGATCAGTGTTTGAAAAAAAAGTAGTAGTTGGCGCAAAACAAAACATTCGTTGAAAATTTTGAAAACAAATATAATGCTGATCTTAAACATCTGTTCGGTACTATAATATCTTCTTTAATATTTATGAGCTTTAACTCCGCGATGGAAAGCCTTTAAGCCTTTGCTTTAATCAATCTAAATGCCATTCTCGCTTTATACTAATTATACAATCCCCGGCGTAATCGTGTACTTTTTAAAGAGTTGATTGAGGTAGAAACATTTTTGAAGTAATAGATACTTCTTCAGGCGCGCTTGACTTGGGGGGTAAGCTGATGAAAGCGTCACGAAAGAGTTACGGAAATTGCGAGCGGAAGTTGAGTGGGAGATATAAGTTAGTGAGATAAAAAGAGAGAGAGTTACGTTTTGAATATTACTGTAGATGCAAGAGGGATAGATGCGAGCACACATTCTCGTTGTCTCTTTCTCTCAGCCAGTTACGTTTCATTATCTAAGACACATCATACAGTGCAACAGTGATATACCAGATCGGGGGATTTAACACTTTTTGCGGGATTTTCTCACTAATAATAAGCTAAAAGGGACAAAGGGATTTTACTTTTTGGTCAATTTGTGTTCTTAATTGCTCATTTCATTAAGAATAAAAAAATGATTCAACCTACAAATCAAATTAAATATTTTCATGTTTAGAAAAAAGTCATTCAAAATATCTAAATGCTTTCATTTTCTTTTTTTTATTTCCCTAAACTGTTTCATAAAATGACATATGTGTCTGTGAATGAATCACGAGTATTTTTTTTAAATAATAAATTAATTTATTTTGTAAACATAAAAGGGATGTTTTGAGTATAGCCGTGGGATAACATGCCTCTAAAGTCTGGTATCACTGCAGTGCAGGCCTATTGTCTGTATCACACTGTAGGAGCAACAGAGACAGATTTCTTTTCATTCTCTTATAGCCAGTTATGTTTCGTATATCTGAGACACCCCTATTGCAAGGTTGCCACTTTGGTAATTTTTAACATTTTCGGTATTTTTTTTTTTGCTTATTGAGTTTTGGTAATTTTTACCTGGTTATTTTAAATTTTTGAGCAGATGTACCAAGAATGCGAACTCAATATCACCTCATTTATATGCTACCTTACTGCTTCTGAGTGATCTCATTGCATTATTTGCATAGCTATGCTTAATCATTATCCATATAAAACTATTTTATTCGCTATTCAAAAAATTACAGAAAGTATTCATTTTCTTCTTTTGACAGATGGTGAACTTCGAAATATTTTCTGTTCCTGTTTATAACTATATTGAGATATGGATAGGTTAATTAATCATATTATTCATATACAGACATGTAACTCTAATTTGTTAAGGGTTTTTTATAAGAAAATAGGTAGATGATCTCCCATGTCTTCTAGCAGCTGGTAATTTTGTGCAAAATCAAATAAAATAATTTGAGATTTTTTTGTAAGTGGCAACCGTGGCCTATTGTCTGTATCATACTGTAGGAGCAAGAGAGAGCAGTTCGCGCGCCCATTTTCTTGCTCTCTTCCTCTCATAGCCAGTAAATTATTAAAGAAAATTTATATATAACAATGTATAAACTAAACATGTATATATAGATGGAGCTAAAGAAGTTTTACTTCAGTCATGTGGTCTAAAGCACACTCGTTTTTTTTTTTATAATATGTGTCTAGATAACCCAAATTTTAGGGCCCTAATATAGTTGGTTAAGTTGTTCTGCCACGGTATTCCCAAATTAATGTAAACCATTCATAACTTCATGGATTCAGAAATTGCTTGGTTTTCTTGAGATGGATAAGTTAGTCGTCCGATTTGATTCGTTGTATGTAAAACAATTTTAATTGAGAAGGTGGTATAAGCTACAATATTTTACACTACCTTCTAAATATAACATTTCTAGGTGCTTCTGTAGTAAGCCCATTCCTGTGTATACGGAATGTAGTATATAAATAACTTTGAAGTCATCCATCTCAAGTAATTCCAATTAAAATGTTAACATCGGAAACAGTGCGAGGTGGACCTGGGCACATATCACTGATGTTTCTCGTAATTACAACACAGCGCCAATATCCTTATTATTCGTAATGCAATGCATGTACGTAGTAAGTACACCGTTGTTGTATACGACCTGTGCGGATATTAAAATACAAAACATCCTCTGTTTAGTTATATCCTTTCTTCTCGATGCATCGTGGCAACCGCTGTATACGCTCACAAAAAATCAAGAATTTATGTGCCTTGCGTGAGAATAAATCCTTTGTCGGGTTGCACCCGTCCCAATATATAAAATCCGGGATACAAACTTCAAATGCAGCAGGAGCAGCATCAGTAGTGTACTGAGTAACTCACTTTCAGACATAATAATGTAATAATATTTTTCCACGTCGTTAGCCAACGACCGACTTGCTTGAGAGATACCTCCACGCTCGACTTGTGAGGGCGTGAGGATATATGAGATATAAATAACAAACACATACTCAAACGCAAGCATGGTGCGAACAGCAAGAGACGGGAAGGTATATCCAGGTTGGTCATGATAGGTTAGGTAACATGTGCAGCTATTCCCAAAGGACGTAGACAGATTTATGTTCGCACATGTGTTTTTCTCGACGGTATTTTCAACTTCTTCTCACTGCGGTAGTGGATGCCTGCTATGAATTGAACTGCTTAGAGATTGAAGAAACTATCATGAAAGTAGTGGCAACTGGCAAAATGTGAAGGTTAAAGTGAATCCCGCAATTTAGGAAGTCGATGAAGGTGGGAGAGAGTGCGAAAACGAACAAAATCACATCAGCCATTAGGGACCGAGACTAAAAGCCCCAATGGAATAAAGTTTTATTACACAAGAAGTTAATCGGAAACCTTTCGATGTTCGTTTAGACTTTAGAGAATGCTGTAGCGAGGAGTATTACTTCAACACAAAATAGAAATAGTGAGTGTTGATTCTTTTGTTTATATTGCGGTCAACAGTTTGACATCGATGAAGTGGTCGATAAAGGTGCTAAGGGATTTAACTTCTTCATAGTTTGGCATTAGCATAGTGCGATAACTATTATATCAAAAAAAAACAATGGCACTCCGGGAGTGCCAACAGAAGTGAAATCTTGAACAATTACGTGTGTATTTTTTGAATCGTCAGGAAATATTTTAATGTGCAGGAAATTCTTTTAAATGAAGTGTTTTCTCATTCATTATTATAAACTACTATGTACTACAAAAATATAACTACAATTTTCATGTTCCCTTAATGCGCTATTGTACATGAAAAAAAAATAGTTTAAAAAACCCGACTGACTGTAAAAAAAAAGAATTAATAATATATGAACAAGATACATTCAAGTACCTATACCTTACTATTTGACAGTCGGAGGGTACTCAATACTCATATATTTGTTAGGCTGTGTAGGTCTATAGTCTCCGATTGTCAATTAGTAAGATATAGGTAGTCTATGACACTCTGGGGAAGAATACGAATCTAATGACACCTCACTATTGAAGGGAAGAATACGAATCTTATGACACCTCACTCTTAAAAACCGGTCAAGCCGTTTAGGCCACAGGGTGTCCCGATGGAACATACATAGGATATATACATAACCCTATCTGTGCGCAGTTGGGTATTAATTCGTACTAGTTGGTACCCGCGACTTCGTCTGCGCAGAATTAGTACTTCGAGTAACTCATTAAAATATCTATATCAATCGGGTCAAAAACTATTCTATCTTTCAAGCCAACCAATTAGCCCTACACATTTAAATTCATTGTTCAAATACGCAGCAAATGCATTTATTTCTTACCAAATATAAATATCTATGATGAATTTTACTATCCCTAACTTGAGAAATAATTGGTTCGTCATTTAAACATGAATCCCCTACTTCATCTACTTCAAGTTTTGTTTTCGCGACAAAAAGTAGCACAGTATGTCATTCTCAAAAGTCCCATCTATCCCTATACCAAAATTCGTAAGAATTGGTTTGTTTAAAAGGTAACAATCTTACTTTCGCAATTATAATATTAGGATTATTATCACGGTTACCTTGAATTTTCTGTGCAAAAATGACAACTACTGACAACAAAACTATGTTTTGAAATAACATAAGAGGGCTCCTACCCGATTCCCCGCAAATTTAGAAAATTGTCTCTCTAGATTTCTTATGACTGTAACTCTCTTCGGCCGTTGACTCTCTTTCGTTGCGTCGTTTGTACCATAAACTAAGTATTAAATAGACCGTCAGCTCACCCAACTTAAGACAATTTGCCTACAAGCTGTTTTCCGTGTTACTATGTGGGATAGTATGTGTGCCTGTTAAATTAAATTAGCCGCACGCATACACTGACAGTTCGTTCAGTTTTTTTCTTTTATTAACCTCCCGGTCCCGCCATTAAGATTTTTTTTTTGCGCTTCACAGATAGGCAATTTAAGAGCGAATTTTATTTTCAAAATCTGCGGGGGGAATCAGGTAGGTGCGCGGGAGCTGACGGTATATTTAATACTTAGTTTATGGTTTTTACACAACTGTGTAGTTGAAATTTAATATAGTAAAATTCAACTTTATCAATTGTTAATATTTCAAAAAAGTAAAAATGCAAAAATAAGCACATAAGAAAATAATTTTTTTCTGACACTTCATTTGTTAAGATTGGTTGAGTGTGTGAACCGCAAGTAGATATACTACTACAGAAATATAATAGAGCGGACTGATGGAAGGATGCATTATATGACATACAAAAATTACAATCTATTGCTTAAAATGTAAATTTACATATGCATGAAATATGAAGTTCAATTAATTGGTATTCTTTGAACTCAATACCAATGCCCCAGCAAATTTTGAAAATAAAATTGTCTCTTAAATTAGTTACCTTCTCAAATTAGCGCGAATTTTTTACTTTTATTTTTTCAAATTCTCTGAGCCTAAAAGTTAATTTATTTTCTCAAGAAACTTATTGTTTTAACTTTAGAGAATAAAAAAACAAATTCAGCAAAGATATCATCCATGTGTGTAAGTATTCATAAGTGAATATAACCTGCGTTTGTAGCTCCTACTCTAATTTCACAAAATGGTTCCCAAAACAATAACACAAAATGTCTTCTAATATAGTAACACTTATTTCCCATATTAAATGCCATAGACTACAACCCAAACGATATAGTAAGAAGGTAAGTTTCCGGTGACACCATTAATGGCGTCTGTTGTTCTCTTTGAGGTGTGATAGGGTTGTTATCTGCTAGGAAGTTGGTACATCTATCTATACTATATCATTGAATATATACATGTATATATATACAAGGTCTCTAATACCCTCTCAACTTCCGTTCCAATTTCACGAACACTGGTGTCGCAACATTGGTAACGCAACATTGGTGTCGCGAGTTCAGTGATTCAGGGATAAACCCATATCAAAAATACCCAACGCGCCTAAAGAAGTTATCACTTCAAAAAAATTACGTACTTATCTACTTTTTTCTTATGCCTAGTTCAAACTGGGCCTTCTTTTTACTAACTGGCAACAGTGATTGGCTGTTTTTATACTTCTGTTGATGTGATATCATTTTAAAAGTATAATATACGGAGCCTAAGCAACAGTATTGAGCTTTAATTGTCTATTCTGACTTTTTGTCCGGTTTATAAATATTTACATTGCATATACAACGCCAGACAGACCTGAACCGGCTAATTCAATTTTATAAAAATTTAGTTTTTTTGTGGAGAATGTGTGTAATGGATATTGGATAGAAAGCACACCGCGTCGTATAGTAATTCTGGTGGACATTATTATTAGCAAAATTTCGGAACAGTAAATTGCTAATCCCCAATACAGTAGTAGTTGTAACAACGATGTTCTGTCGCCCAATCAATGCGTGTATTATTATATTATTAAATATTGAAATGGGCAACAGAACCTTACTATGAATAATAAGTAGCAAAAGGCATTTACAAATTTCATATCCGAAAAATTGATTGCCGATTGCATAATAACAGTTATGGCTTCGTTATGGTATCTAACTAATTTACCAATAACGTTAATTATGTGTAACCAATTCTCCATCGTAGTCTGTGAGAGACTGCACAATTTGTTATTCAATTCAATTATTCTCAGTGGGTTCCGCGTGGTGTGGATTGCGGTGGCATTTGATTTTGATTTTGGTTGGGATATAGCATGCTCTTAGGATATTAAAATTGTGTGATGAACCAATTTCGAAATTTTAATATCGTTTCCCTTCCTTAAACACAGTCTTACACTCATTCCAACTCCATAATGTTTTCTTTTTCAAAATGATTTATCAGCAATCCCCAAAGATTACCCAAAATAAATATGCGAAGAGAGTTTGCCGATCCAGTCTTTCATATTACAACTAGTCACAGCTTTATATATAGTGATTGTATCTATGTACTTACTCCGTGTCGTTCTGAATTCCCAACACACACTTTTAATTTGTCCTGGGATAAGGACAACTAGGGCAAAAGTTGAATTTAGTTCGATTATCGTGAAGCATACATTTCTTTACATATGGCGCACTCCCAAGAAAGGCCCCCTACCAAGCCTTTTATTTACACAACGCATAGCATATTCCTGTGGTGTCCTTAATTTCTCTGTTCACCCCGAATATATGGATTTTCCTATTGCTATTCGTCTCTTATGTACGCTGCCTGTATCCACATAACAAATTTGACATAACCCCGTGCACCGTGGGGTTTTTTTCTTCAAAGGCTTGCGCCGTTCGGGGGTTATCGAATTTCTTATAGTCTGTGCAGACAACATGAGTCATTTTCGGGGAGAAAAATTATCAATCAATGCTGAGAATTTTCTGCCAAGCCCACAGCAGCGGCAAGAACAGTAACAACAGCCTCGAGAAAGTTTTCTCGAAAAAGATATAAAAGTATTTACATCCCGACATACACAGAATTTCGACGGTGTTAGACTCAAAATATTAAGGTATAGATATTCCTCGGGAACACATTAAAATGTAACTTTATTGTGAAGATCATAAATCCCCAAATGGTTACAACTGTATCACGAGATGTTGAGTGATACCATTGAAAGGGATTTGCATCATTGCATTGTCTTTGGCGAAGATTTGATTTGGTCTCAATTTGGCTATACCTACTCAATTTTAGTGTGGCTACGATACATGTACCCATACATATAGAGTGAGTTAAAGATGTCCTTCCGAGGGCATATAAAAAACGCGAAGGTGTGCCCGGGGGCACACCCACTGTTCGACTTACACAATCAAATACAAATGTAATATAAGTAGTCAAAACGTCTTTATTTCACGACCGTCCAATAAGAACTAACTTATCACATAATCATTTCCCATTGGGAATCCGCTGGTCCCACGGTGCGAATTGCTGATTCCTCAAATATGCCTTCACATAGTCATCCGGTGGGAACGGCCCCATGTGAAATATGATCCACATGCGCCGGTACTGTGTGATCAGGTAAAGACATGAAACTGATGATATATGATTAGCTGTCATGCTCTTCTTGCTCTTGATATTGGACGATGGCGTTAACTAGTGCGTGGAGTGCTAGATTTGAAATAAACTATTTTTAAACAATGTATTTCATTTTTATTAATAAAAGGGGTTTTTTATTGAGTAATTTTCTGAACCGTGGAGTTATTTTGGAAACACAAGGGATTCAATTTCAACATGGGCGAAAGCGTAGGCTCATATAGGTAGGTTTTTGCAAACAGTACTTATTTTTTCTGCAGATTCTTCGGAAAGTAAGAAATCTGAGTTTTATTTTTAAGTTTCTTGTATATTCTGTTAAGTGAAACGCTCTATAGGTTTTTCTTTTAGAGCAAAGTGTTTTTATAAATCCATTTTATCTGTTTAAAATAATTATCAATTTTATTCTTAAATTCAAATGTTTGAAGATATTATCAGCGAGACATCCCAATTATGTGCATTATTCAACAGAATACACCTCTGCATCGAATATCATAAATTATAATACTCGAAAAAAAGTTGTGAAACTCATATGCCAACACACAAGGCACGCTGTAGAATACCTATAATATTCAAATAACGGTTTTATAATTTCTATGCTATTGTTGCACCCAAAGCATCCTACACAATGTGGCAGAAAAACGTGCGTTGCATATCCCATACATAAAAAAAACATCTTGTTTCTCGGAGCTAAAATGTTAAAATTAGCGAGTACAGCTAGTTTATTATTTATTTAAAAAAATGTAATGTAATGCAGATTAAACTAGAAACAAAAAGGCAGCACATGCAAGCTATGTTTACCGAAAAGAGCAGATGTGTTGAGAATAAGTACTTCGATTAATGTGTCTATTTGTCTATAAAATCGTATCTCTGTTATTCGTGGATGGAGGTACACTGCAATAGCTAGTTCCACATTACATTATCATCACCACACTTTCCTGTGACCCACCCTAACAATATCAAGGAAATTTAATTTTGTTTTTCCTTGAAAAAGTTCAAAGATACTTTTCTTACTCGAACTCAACACTTTATACATTTTTCTAGCATAAAAGGGCCTCAGACAAAATGATGGCTAGGAGATTCTGAGGGGGCGAAAAGACAGAAAGCATTAAATGGAATCAACCTCATGGTATCTAAAGTTAATAGGATTTTTTGTGAAGGCAGTAGCTGGTGCGATAGCAGGCAGGTGTGTCTGCTTTACTACTAGGCTTCTTGTCGACTTACCACTTAAGATTCTCAATTTCTGATAAGAACATTAGAGCAGGAAATTGTATCACACTGATTATGGGGCAATTTAACCTGAATGGATGTCTTTTTTAAGTGCTCGCCACGCCATTGTTGTTGTTAAGCTAAAAAGGTACTTACCGGCATTCGTTTTTTTTTTAAGGAAAGGAGAAAATAAAGTAAAAGCTCCTTAAGAAAAAAAAACAAAAATGTAGATATTTTTGTGTTGGCACAATTTAATGTTAGATAATATAATATAAATTGCTTTAACGGTACGAAATCGACAAGTGTATGAAAATTCTTACGTCCGCTTATATCAACCTTCGGCCCAGTTTCTCACAACCATTCTCTGAAGTGATTTTTATGGATGAGTGTCAGATGTTGGATTGAACAGAAAAGAAACTAGTGTAAGATGAAGAAGCCGCCGCCGGTACAAAATACGCACCAAACAGTAACTTTATGTGAATGCATTGCCACCTGATGAACTTCGAGTGAATTAGCGTCGTCCCATATATGTGAATTTTGTTTGTTTACATACCAATTTATTCAATAATGCGCCTCGTCGCTAAAAATGATTTTTCGGCCAAAATTGTGTTCCTCTTCGAAGTGCCCTGAAGTCTAGTCCGCAAACAAATGGCATTATCAATATCATTAACACCTATAGATCCCAGGTTAGTTGGATCTTGTAAGGGTGTGGGCTGTTCACAAAATTTGGGCAGACAATCGTGCTAAAGTTGAAGTCAACTCTATCCGTATTTATGAGGTAAAATATAAGAAGTGGACGATCTGGTTGGGTATGTATGAATCGGGTAGACACTGATTGGCATCAACTTGGCGGTGCCCAGCTGTTGCAACTTTTCATGCATATCAATTATGCTTATTTTACCTCCCAGTGGTAACCACCGGGTACTGGTCTGCCCACCCGGGCATGAGCGCGAGTGTTGAACACGAAGAAAATAGCAACACTATAATGCTCCGTTGGAATGACTGCCTGATCGAGTCTCAGAGGTCTTACATGAGCCCCTCAGAAAGAGGACGTACGGCGGATGAATTCATTAGACTGAATCAACGGTGTCGTCAACAGTCGGCATGACAGCTACCTTGCTTGAGCTACTTCGACATATTTGGAGCAGAGGTCAGTGAGGATTTTTTTCAGGACTAGTCAGGGTCCTGAAACAGAAATGTTGGCGGAGGAACCCTTTTTGGGCCAACGGCATCTCTCACATCCCCGAAGTGGGTTACTGACACCGGAGGAATCCGGCCCTTTCGTCCAAGGGGTCCAACAATGGACCTGGCCCTCCAGGTTGGGAGTTGTACGCCGGGGTAACTGCCCGACTGCGGAAAACCAAACCCAATTCCGAAACGACAACAAGCCTCGGATACGGATTGACGAACCTAGCAAACGAATAAAGGACAACGAATTTCGGATCTGCACGTGGAATGTTAGGTCCCTCAACAGACCGCTAGAGCAGATGGCCTAGCCGCCGAGCTGTTCAAAGCGGCAGGCGATGACTTGGTTAGGAGCATGCACCAACTCATCTGTAAGATATGGTCGGAGGAAAGTATGCCCGATGAATGGAACCTCAGCATTGTTTGCCCGATCCTCAAGAAAGGAGACCCTCTGAACTGCACCAACTTAAGAGGTATAAGTCTTCTTAACATCGCCTACAAGATCTTATCTGCCGTGTTGTTTGAACGCCTGAAGCATTTCGTCAACAGCCTGATTGGTCAGTGTGGCTTCAGGATAGGAAAGTCTACCGTTGACCAAATATTCAAACTGCGGCAGATCTTGGAGAAAACCCAGGAAGTCCAAATCGATACCCACCACCTTTTTATCGATTTCAAGGCCGCCTATGACAGCATTTATAGAGACGAGCTATACAGAGCAATGTCTAGTTTTGGCATCCTTGCCAAACACGTCCGTTTGTGCAGGATGACAATGGAGAATGTACGCTGCTCCATTAAGGTCGGTAAAAGAACTTACCGAGACCTTCGATGTCAAAAAAGGATTTAGACAAGGCGATGCGCTGTCATGTGACTTCTTTAATATCGTTCTTGAAAGAATAGTGCAAAACTCAAACGCTAACACCAGAGGCACTATCTTCCAACAGTCCGTCCACCTACTCGCTTACGCCGACGACATCGACATAATCGGCAGAACGCAACGTGATGTCACTGGCGCGTTCGTGAGCATTGAGACGGAACCGGCAAAGATGGGTTTGGCGGTCAATGAGGGCAAGACAAAGTATATGCTGTCATCAAATAAGGACGCCCAACACCGACGTCTTGGACAAAATGTCACCATAGACAGATATAATTTTGAGGTAGTAAAGGACTTTGTCTACCTAGGCTCCGCTATGACTTCAGACAATGACACCAGCGCTGAGATTAAGCGAAGAATAACTCTTGCCAATCGCTGTTTCTTTGGGCTAAGAAAGCAATTGAGTAGCAAAGCCCTCTCTCAAACAACTAAAGTGACCCTTTATAAGACCTTGATCATCCCAGTCCTACTTTATGGTGCAGAGGCATGGACTCTATCAAAATCGGATGAGGCTACACTTGGTTACTTCGAGAGGAAAATTCTTCGAGTAATTTTCGGTCCCGTCTGCATAGACGGTGGATGGAGGAGGACATACAACGACGAACTGTACGGGCTGTACAGCGACATCGACCTGGCCAGAAGAGTGAAGGTCCAACGACTGAGGTGGACGTCAATGCTCCGGCCCGGAAGATCTTCGAATCCACACCCGAGGGACGGCGCAGTAGAGGAAGACCGCGACTCAGGTGGCGCGCGCAAGTGGAAGGGGACCTTAACCAACTTAGCGTGCTAAACTGGAGACAGCTGTCCAAAGATCGTGCTGGCTGGAGACGCTTGTTGGTTGAGGCCTTGGTCCACCCCGGACTGTAGCGCCACCTTAAGTAAGTAAGTAAGGACGATCTCCACACAAAGAGAAAAAAATGGAAAATGCCACTAGCTAATGCCAAAGAGCATAGGCAGCCAGCCAACTAGGACTGTAGACTAGTAGCAGAGACAATACCGAGACCACCAACTCTGACCGATTTCCCGTTACTTAGCCTACAAGCTATATTTTTATGGGGTGGCAAATGCTAAGTGCGCTTGTATTGTTACATAGAAATTCGTATTGACAAATGTCACGTAACTTCAAAAATTCCGACTCACCAACACGCTCGCACCTTGCATATGCCACTTCCGCTGTGGGCGAAGTTGCTGACAGCGTTCATAGAATTTTATCCGTTAAATTTGAAATTATTCGTTACGTGTGGATAATATTTTTTTAAGGAATATATGGAGCAAATTTTTTTCAGTTTTCTAAGAAAAATTTACGCATGAAATCGAAGTTAATGATATTCAAAAGCGCAAAATACGCAACCATGTTTGTCATAATAAGTTTTTAGTATGTAGAACATCTTATTTAGCTAGTTTTATGAACCAAAGAAATCAAATTATTCGCCTTTTAACAATAAATAATTACTAACCAATGGCATTCAGTAATGTGAAAATGTGGTATTCCCGAATTCTAGCACATTTCCCCACGGTTGTCGAGGTTGGCAGCATTTATTTTTGTATTTTTTGTATGTTTTTGCATGTCACACGGATTGTTAATTGACACAACACAGATAGGAAAACAAAATGGCGAATTTGAAAATAAATCGAGGAGGCCAGCGGCAAGAGGATTGTGAGTTGGGGGTCTCAGTATGATTTGTCTCTGCTAGTAGCGTATCACAAACTACGACAACAAGTTTTCAGACCTTGTCATATTTTAGTAAAGAAACTGAATTCAAAGAAAAACCTTCGGCTGCAAGAGTACGATAGTATTATAAAATTAAAAAGGATAGCAACACACATACCATATAACTTAATAAAACCGAGTTGTAAAAGTTTTGTTACTAAAGTCACCCTACCAACGACAAATCTTAATTTCGGGCACAAATTTTACTGCAGGAACAGTCGGTTGTGATTTTATTGGCAGATTTCTTCCAAGTCAGCCTGCACAAACAGCCATATCTCTAGGGTTGCTGAAATATATAAATAGCTCTGTATAGGTCTCCCTTATATACAAGGAGGCGCAAAAATAACCTTCCGATGTGTTTTGGCTGTAATTTAAAAAAAAAATGAAAAAATTTGATTCTTCTTGTGGATTATTTTTATTTGGTCTTAATTTTTTTTACATCAGGTCGAGATTATGATGTCATGTAAATGGCCGCCGCCACAGTTGATTGTCATTTGAGCCCTTTTTATGGCATTTTCCATCACTTTGGCCAAAACTTCCGGCGATAGGTCCTCACATTCTTGACGGATATTGTCTTTAAGAGCTGCAAGAGTCTGAGGCTTGTTGACATAAACCCGCGACTTCAAAAAGCACCACAAAAGAAGTCTGGAGCAGTCAAATCAGGCGATCTTGCGGGCTAGTGCAAATCGCCAAAAACGACCCGGGAACACCGCTTTCAGAATATCGGTTGTGGCTCGCGCAGTGTGTGCCGTAGCTCCGTCCTGTTGGAACCACATGTCCTCCAGTCCTAAATCGTCCAATTGCGGTAGAAAAAAATCGGCAAACATGGCCCTATAGCGCGCACCGTTCACTGTTGTCGTTTGACCAGCGGCGTTCTCGAAAAAAAAATGGCCGCGTCAACAGAGGCGATATTCTCGGCACAACGGGCGCTCCGGGGCCCGCCACTCTTGGCAACGTCTCGTGTTGTGCCAGTCTCTTCGAGGCGAGCGGATAAACGTCGCAGTGTTTCACCAGTAGGCGTTGGACGGCTAGGAAATCTGCGACAAAATTCACGTTGTGCCAAAGTCACCGACCGATTATTGCTCAAATAAATAGTCACCAATATTCCGCGTTCTGGAGCAGTGTAGCGTAACATTGTTTATTAACGTGTATTTCGCATGTGTTTACTACACAAATGTCAAAACAGAACTGACATTAGGGGCCAATCGCAAAATTTATAGCATTTTCTGATAGGAGGATTACTTTTGCGCCACCTTGTATATATATATATAATATATATACTAGCAGTTACCGGCGACTTCGTCCGCGTTCGACTCTATTAAAATAGAATTTTTTAGAAAATTTTTTACTTAAATTGTTTTTTTAAGGATATCCTTATAGACAACATCTCTTGTTTTTTTTTATTGGAAGCGATATAGGTATTCGATGATTTTTTATTTTCTATAAACATACAAAATTTCAAGTTTATACGACTAACGGTTCGTGAGTAACAGAAATACCTCTTTAAAAAGTGCAGGGAGGGTCGTATCGCAAAATGCCTTCTTAGTGCGCGTCTACACAGCTAGTGGAACATATCCTGAAAGTTTCATGAACATACAATTAGCGGTTTGGCCTGTACGATGTCTGTCAACTGAAGCACGCTACTCTTTTATGTATAGAGATTGCTTAATTATCCTCAGGATATTTTTGGGTAATAAGATGTAGCTTGAAACTGCATTTACAACATTTTTACACGAGACGGGACAGAGAGTTCCGTTTGTGGGCAGTCAATTACAAAGGTATAATAATGGCGAAAGAATGAGATCACAAATCAGACGCCTTAATTAACGCCATGGATATTCTTCCCATAATTACAGATATGTATGTAAAACGGAAATAAACACTAGTTCCGGCGACCAACACTTGCAATCATTTGAAAACGTTCCTTATTTCTAATTTAAAACATTTCAAAAAAAGAGTTATTAAGTATCAGTATTCATCAGTCATCAATCAATTATATAAAACAAATAAATAATTAGCCGTCCATATCTTCCAGAAACCATTTTGTTTTTTAGAAAAGCGAAATTCCGTAAGCCATCGCTATAAAAATATAAACATGCTGAACATTCCCGTAATTCCTACCACGTAAAAAAGATGCCCGACCAAAATACGTATCACGTATTTCACCGTATTAGGATATACTGTTCCTTTAACTCAGACGGCTATTTAGTATTGGGTATCCCCTTAATATTCTGTGTTGGGAATGTGTAATGTTTCCGAACAAAGAAAAACCTATTAAAACGAAGGAGTTCCGATTTACGTTAAACTGTAAAAGTAACTATATGTTGGTTATTTCTCATATATATATATCTGATTTGGCATTCTTTGTGTTCTGTCATTTATGTTTAAAAATTATTATTGAATTTTTACTAACAATATGTGTGTTACTTTGTGTTCACATTTTGATATATGTAAAAAGATGCCTAGTTTATGTAGTGGATTTTACCCAATGAAAATAAATCGCCCTTTGAGTAGGTATTTAGAATAATAAATTTAATGAGAAAGAAAAGTAAATGAAAGAAATCGATGTGTGCAAAGTGCCGGTCGTCGCTTAACTCATCTCTTTTTCGTGTTATTAAGTACTCTCGGCTACAATTGTGCAATTCGCCGAGCTCTCACCAACGTTGCCACCCACATTTATATAAACATAAAGCATAGTTATATGTAATGTTAAACACAGTGAAAAAAGTCAGTAGTTGTAGATGTAGTTATTGATCTTGAAATACAGATGCCTATATGGAAGTCAAGGATGTCTAATTAGTTGCTCATTTCCTGTATCACCAGAAGACACCAACCTATGCCTTTTATATCCAATTAGCATGTATTCCTTTTTCTATTACACGTTTCCCTTTGAAGCGCTGATACGATGGAATTCTCTGCAATATTCTCACTATCATTTACATGCCTCTATTAATATCATTAAACACGTTACAGCTATCATGTGTTACCCAACATCACCCCCATTAACTTGATTATTTTAAGAATTCCGTAACGACCATTTCTTACAGATTTGCAGCCACGCTATTCTCCAAATATTGTGGAGAATAGCTATAATAGGAATGAAAAAATTTTCGTTTTTTAGTCTCTTGCTTGCCTATTTGTTCTTCTTTTTTTATGTAAAGGAACAGAATCTTAAGTGCTTTAGCCTTTTACACGCAATTCGACACGGATTATTCAAATTACCTCGGTGCCATCATTAATAGGCGGTTTGTGAAATACTTGCCTTCTGATGCCATTTTATTTTTAGCCATAGCTCTTCCTCGTGTGAATTATGTTCGCAACGGAATTCGTTAACTATGTGAAAATACTTCAACCTGATGGGCCTTCAAAGGAAGCGCGTACACATTCAAGGAAAATGTAATTATATATCTTAGAAACACGTTGAGGTTATCACAATTTGCTCGGCATGTGGATTTATTTCTTTCAATTAACAGCACATTTGAGAATAATTTAACGCGACCGTCTTTAGGGAGTAACACCGCCGAATGAGCTCTAAGATCCTAAACTTAATCTGCTATCACATTCTCACTCAAAAACTGGTGCAAACTCATGAATGCAGAAGAGCTAAAATACAGGCAAACACGAGTGACTTCTTTTTGTTTTATCTTGGAAGAAAAACTACAAGATGGTTTGGGCAATCGAAAAAAATGTAGTAAAAGTAACTGCATTGCGATTATTGCATTCAGTAATTTATTGGTTGCCTATTGAACTCTTGGTAGGTATGTAATCGATTGACGGTGAGGTAAGTGCGAGGTTCATTCCCTGACAAACGAACAACAAAAAACACTTTACAAAATAAGAATTTATGCAGAGAATTCACTGTCAAAGTTTAACTGTTATTTAAACCAGTCAAATGAGTCTGAGGATTAATAAATTAATAGTGTGGTATGAAATAACTATAACCAAAGTGATATTACAATAGCATATACAACAGGATAACCCTTTCAGGTATGTCATGTACTTATACAGTGATGCAGATATACGCAACATACGGCGCTATCGAAGAGTCTTAAGAACTCGTTAATAATTATAGGTGAGTGGGGATGAATGTGTCAAGAAAAATATAATCCAGGCAAGCAGCATTGGTAATAGAGGCAGCGAGGAGTTAATTTTTAGATTTGATTCGGAACAGAGTGTTTAAACCAATTTGATGCATTGCTTGTAATATTTCTTCATCTTCTTCGTTCCTGCAGCCTACAAAAATAGTAATCGGGGAAACTCATCTCGAAAAGCATGCCTGAGAGCATGACGTTTATAAGGCGCTATATTTTTCCATTGAAATAAGTGATTTGTATAACGTGGGCCCTAATATATTCGATATAGCACTGGACTCCTGTATTTGACATGACTTCTAGGGCACCCTAGTTGTGCCCTAAATTGATCCGAGTTATTTTTTTAGTGCAAGAATTCAGTGCTGAGTTTCGCTAGCTGTCATTCATTTTCAAGCTCATCATCTATATTGCAAATACCATAGACTAAACAAACTAGACAGTCGACTCAGAGCAGAAACGGTACTTCTGCCTACAAGCTGCCTGTCCTGCAGCAAATTGCAACAGTATTCGTGCCTGTACAAATCAAAGGAGCGTCATGCTGCCGCACGCAACTTTTACAATTTGCTGCAGGGACTTCATGTCATTCCGGCGGCCATTATTATGGTGGGAAATCAGGTGTGTGCGACTATGTTCGGCATACTTTGTGCCCATTAGTTATGCGGTGTTCACATCACAGTTTATTTTAAGAATTTTTAAAGTTTTTTAAATTGTTGGTAACAAATGGAATAAAATTGTTATAATTTCGTTGCAATGCCAAATAAATTAATATAATAACTATTTGTGTATATATATATATCTAGCAGAAATCCATCTCATAATATTAATCAGGGAAAATGAACTACCATGGTTTTTTTTCACTTTTGTTAAAAGAGATTTTGTAACTTCAGGTTTTTTTTGCATATTTTAAGAAAATACACTTTTTTTCGTTGATTTTAATGCTTTAAATTTCGAAGCCATATTGAAAAAAAATATTTAAACACAGTTTAGCGAAAACTTTTTTTTTTGCATGTCGTGGGGAAAAATATTTTTTTAGTCTTAGCATAATTTATAATCTGTAATTAGTACGTATACTTGCACAATAATATTACTTGCATATATGCATTTGCTAAACTAGAAAAATTTTTTTTTTTCCTTTATTTTAATCGTAACGATAAAAAAATGTTTTGATCACTTTTCGTATTCCAAAAACACAAATAATGCACTTGTTTTTGTTAATTAATAATAAGAAAGGTTTATAAAAAAACCTGTGCACATTTCAAAATACATTGCTTTAAAATTTGTAAAAGAATTATGTGTATAGAAAACGAAACAAAACGTGCGAATACCAACAATTAACAAAACAATTTGAATTCTTACGTTCGATTGAATACGCATAATCTGAAATGGGAAATCAAAATGCAGAACCCACTTAAATACAACATTATATTATGCGTGTTTTTTGAGCTTCGTTTTCAGCAAAGCAAAGTACAGTAAGATTTTTAGCACACAAATTACAATAACTACTGCGAGTCTCGAAGTGTCAAGTAGAGCGAAGTTGTTGTAATTGCGTACTGAAAATCCTACATTACTCAAAAAAATATGTCTATTGTCTTTTTGTTTTGGAGTTAAACCTTTTTTTTTCCTTTCCGATATTCATATTTTTTTTTTGTTTTTAAAATAAGAATAGCATATGCATTTTTGCTTTTCCTAATTAACATTATTCAACAATGTTCAGTGTTATTAAACTACAGAATTACCAATCATATATTGATTTTGTACAAATATGGTGTTAAGTAAATGAATTTAAAAACATTCATCCTAATAGAAATTTATACAATATTCATGAACATTTACTAAAATTCGCTTTTGTTAGTGGAAGCTTGGGTTTAATTTGCAAGTTGTTGACTCATTTTTGGAACAACTCCCAATGATTTTATTTTTGCATTTTGCTGTCAAACATAGAATTCATACAAACAAAATTAAAAATAAACTGAAATGTGAATGGATGAACACATTTTACTGCCGAAGATGGATGGAGGACAAATTAAGCTATCTAAAAAACCATACTCAACATTTACTTTTTTTACTTTTATTGTTATAGATTCATTTACATTTTGTTTGTTAATGAAATTCTGCTACCCGACGGCCTTTAATATACACGTATTCACAGACAGGAAAAAAAGAGAGCGCGAGAGAGAGCTGTCATTCAAAATTGGCGGGGAAAATCGGGTGGGTGCAGTGAAAGTCGACTATCTAGTTTGGTTAGTCTATGGTAAATACTTTTGCATTATTGCAAGCACAAGATGAGAATTCAATTCACTCATTTTTAACAGTAAATGGTTATATAACCAATATATCATTCTGGGATTAAGACCCCAAGTTCTGCCGTACAGACACCTACAGGCCCACATGGCTCTAGAGGCACGCTCTGTGGCGTCAATGATGTGTAGGTTCCAATTTAGTTTCCTATCGAGGATGACTCCGAGATATTTAACTTCGTTGGAGTAATTTAAAGAAGTACCATTCAGGATAATGGGTTCTACAGTCTCCTTCTGGTAAAAGGAACTACAATAGTTTTATTTGGATTGATGGATAAACCGGCCGAATTACACCATTCTTAAAGCATTTGCATTAGTGCAATGACAATTGCTAAATCGTCGGTATCTCCGAGTGCGTCATGGCCTAGATTAGAGAGACTAACCAGTAGACTGCTTATGACGAGTGACCACAGTAGCGGGGAAAGCAACCTTTGACTGCTGTCACCGAAACAGCCGCACCTCCTGACGAGGATGTTATAACTCGACTTTCCAGCATGGCTCGGATCCATCGGTTTGTCGAGTCTTCGATACCTTTACTTCTGATTGCCCTAGTCGAGTCGTAACCGGTATTGTTAAAAGCACCCTCAACATCTAGAAATGCGCACAGGGCAATTTCCTTTTGGCGAAAGACGTCTTCTACCTTTTTGACGAGATGGTGAAGAGCTCCCTCAGTAGACTTGCCCTTTCTTTACGCAAACTGACTTGAGTGTAGATGGTTGGATATTACTATCTGTTCTCTGATATGAACATCGATTAATCTTTCCATAGTTTTAAGAACAAATGATTTAGTTCGCTTGGCCTGTTGCCATTTTTTGGAATAAAAATTACGTTCACCTGTCTCCAAGTGGACGGAATATAACCCCAATTGTAACTAGCTCTAAACAAAGTTATAATTGCTGGAAGTATGATGTCAATAGCCCTCTGAAAAAGGGCTGGACAAATGCCGTCACCACCAGGGGCTTTAAAAGGTTTGAAAGAGCCAACTGCCCATCTAACCTTATCTGGACTGAAAATCTTTCCAGATAAACTATTTACTCGACTAGGAACAGAGATCCTGTGATCTATGTCGTATGAGTTATCGTGTGATTCAGGTATGATCGAACTCGCGAAATGAACCTGAAGTAAGGTTTTGATTGTTTCCGTTCGGTCCGTCGTATAGGTTCCATCTGCTTTCTTATGTATGCCTACACGGTTGCAATGATCTTTTCTCAGAGCTTTGTGGATACGAGCTGCCACTGGCATATCTACTATGTCTTCACAGCATTTTCTCCAGGAGGCCCTTTTAGATCGTCTCAATTCTACATTGTATTATGTGAGGGCGGATTTGTATTCGTCCCACATTTTGTTTATTTTAGCTCGATTGAAGAGCTTTCTAACCTTCCTTCTGAGTTTGGCTAGTTTGTCACTCCACCAGGGAACCTTACGTTTACTCAAACTGGTTTTGCTGACACAACTACCATGGTAGGAGGTTATCAGTACTTTGCTGAGTCCCATATGGATTCAATTTGAGAGACAAACATATTTGTTTTTGAAATGACAAGATCACGATACATATTCCAGTCCGTTGACTTGGGATCATATCTATCTTGTGCAAGTGCAGACTGACCGGGTATATCAAACCTAATATGTAGGTGGTCTGATAAAAAGGCTTCGCCAGACACATGCCAATTAACTACGTTATTGGACATAAATGGACTTGCAAGTGTGAGGTCAAGTACCTCCTCGCGTATCGCATTTATAAAGGTTGGTTTAGAGCCTTTGTTTAAGATATCAACATTACTACTAACTAGAAATTCTTTTGTTGTTATTGCTATGTTGTGTGCATTTGCATCGCACTCGATGATGTAATGCAGGTTGTTTTTAGTGCAGTAGCGGATCAGGTTCTGAACTTCGATGGGCGGAATGTTGGTGTCATCGCCAGAGAAGTACGCTGAGGCACAGACGATGTTATGTGTGCCTCGTTCCGTTGGTACTTCTATTAGAAGGGTCGCCAAATCTTTTGTGATGATATCTGGAATTGGAAGAAAGTTTATATTTTTGTCGACTAAGCAGGTCGCACGTGGCACTGGCTCGTCTCGTTTGTAAATAAGCTCACCTGCTTTATTTTCAAGACCCTTTATAAGTCCGCTGATAACCCATGGTTCTTGGATGAGGCCAAGGGCTATCTTTTCCTCGGCGAACCTTTTGATAAGGGTAGCGGACGCGCCCTTAGCATGATGGAGGTTCGCCTGTAACAATTTGAAGATGTTCCTTGGTTCTCTTTGGACCAGACTTGTCATTCTTCCTGTAAGTAGCGCGCCCAGAGGCTGCGTTACTCTTCGAGTGGCCAGTTTTACCACTAGATTTGTGGGCCATAATACCCTTTGGTTGCAAAATGGGGCGGGTAGATAAAGCGCCGATCGCAGACCCCGTAACACACCCGTCACCTTTCCGTTACCGCCGTCACTGGGGTTCGACGGTATAGTGGTACTGCTCGTAACTGCAGGTACCTGTTGGGAGGACAGTGAAAGGTGCAGGCTCCGAGATGGCTTCCACTCCTGCCGAGGGGGTACCGTTGTCAGACATAGGATTCTTGGCAGTGCTCTTAAGAATTAACCTTATCTGACCAAAGCGGTAGGAGACTTTCCCCTTCAGCTCAAGAAGCTTGGCGTCATCAATTTACATAATTAGGTGAAGGAACGCACCATCCCTTACCCTTTTGACGATTCTCCAGGTGTTTGCCCTTAATTCGGCATTTTGAGCCGTCAGGGTGGCAAGCACTTTTTCGTTCGACAGTTCCAGGCTATGTGGGAAGAAACCTCGGACGATGTGTAGCTTTGGAAAAGAATTTTGCTCTGATACTACACTACAGGAGTCAACTATGGTGGATGTGTCGGAATCGGAGGTTGAAGATTCCCTGTGCTCATGTCTGACACAGCCCTGACTAATAGATGGAGCCCTCATGACATCGTCATCCATTTGCAGGGTGTTCGGTTGCTCACCAGCAGACCGAGGGGTTATGGTCACATTTGGCTCTACGGCACAAGGGATGTTGACCGTCGGGGCTACCCGAATTGTTTTTTTCCTCTGGTTGCCCAACAGCAACATCAGAGGTTGATGCGATTTCAGAGGCATCTGTCTGTAAAGTTTTGTTTATTTTTGGTGAAATTTTTGAACCCACGAGTATTCGTGAAAGAAATGTCACCCATGCCGGAGCCCGACGACACGGGAAGGCTAGTGATGAAACCGAAGGTCACCAGGTATTCGGAGTTCGCATAATATCCACTAATCTCTCTTACAGCCATGCATCCCTCGCCGTATGCTGTTCCGCCTTGGATTAGAGATTTATTTATGAGGTTTACTCCTCAGGGGTAGTTCTGAGTTTGTTGCTCCTCAAGTAGCCTGTTTGTCATGGGTGACTCTTCAGACGACTATCGCCCCCGACAGCACAGCCCGCTGAGTCTTTAAAAAGTCGCCCACGTCAAGGTGTCTACCATCGCGGAGGTAAAAGACCCGTTAATATATAGCCACAAAATAACTTGAGCTATAGGCGCAGGCAGAGAAAAAAATCATAATTGTACGCAAACAACTAGTCGCTTTTCCTGATTGATTTCTTTGAAGACTGTTTCTGCGTTTATTTTAATTCATCAGAGATATCCAATTGTCGTTTTTTACAACCTCGCCTTACCACCAACAGGAAGACAAAAAAAAGCTATTGTTCCAAACTCGAAGACTTCAAGTAGATACTGCAAACTGCGACTGCACAGTAAAAAAAAGGAATATCGTAGGTTGCATGAAGGATGAGTTTCTCCAATCAATGACGAGTAAACATCACCACAGTATGAGGTAGTCCAATCCGTATATCTTCTTCCTACTATTTTGCCTCTCTTTTTTTCATTAATTTTATTTTTTATCGCACACAAATAATAAAAAAAAACCATTCGGAAGTTTTCATCGAAAATGACATGTGCACTGTAGCACACCATCCAACTCGAAGAACCACGGGTTTTGGGGCAGTAAAAATTGAAATTGATTCCCCGAGGACCGGGTCCACCGAACCTGAACTAAAAAAGAAAAAAAACAAAATGAGAGCCAGCCAGACCAAGAACTGAAAACTGAATCACATTTTTCGTTCGAAATTCAATTAAAGGTGCAAGATGTATGTACGTTCAGACTCAGTGGAGAGGACTATGTGCGAGGTTATTGTTATAGTAGGACGCAGAATTGAAATTGATGTGCGATAGTTTTGTCATTTTGGTGCGGCTGCTTCTGATATTGAATGCGTGTGGGATTCTTTTGATTACCGTTGGTTGGTATGTGACTGGTCATGTGATAAATTGAAAAACCGCATTCGATTGGGGATTTCTTTTTTTTGTTTTGTGAAAATAGGAAAATATTACCAATGTATTTTAAAGAATTGTTGGAGGTGATTGAACTCGGTGGCGATGATTGTCTAACCCATTAGCAAATGGATATCATTTTTGTGAGAGATGATATGTTGTTGGAAAACAGGGTCGGTTTTAAATAAATATTATCAAATTGAATACCAAACTGTGCACGTGGAACAATAACATACCCTTAAAAAATATTGCTTAACTTGTAGATATACACCTACACGAAGTTGGCCCGCTTTTTTTCTAGAATACAAAAAAAAAATGGTAGGTGTATGCGTTAGACATTCGTTTGTAGTTGCATCCCTGGTGCATAAAGTATATCCGAACTTAAATAACTGCATTTAAAATATCTAAATTCACTCAAGAGTTACTTAATAAAACGCAATTAAAATCAAAAAAGCATCCCTTTAGAGTTGAATCCATATACAAAGTGGACCAAAAGAGATCACCCTATTAGAAGATGCTCTTATTTTTGAAAATGGCCGCCATATTAAATCTGTTTTGACATTTGTGGACTAGACTGATGTAGAATACAAGTGAACAATCGTGTTTATGTTTTTGCGTAACAATTCGTCTGTAATGTTGGCGCAGCGTGAATTCCGTCGCCGATTCCACGGCCGTCCGATATCGACTGCGCAAACACTGCGCCGTTTGGCCACCATCCTTGGAGAGTATGAAACCACATGAGACGTTGCCAAGAGTGGCCGGCCCCGGAGCGCCCGTTGTGCCGAGAATATCGCCGCTGCCGCCGGAAACATCGACCAGACGCCGTGCATCGCAATTAGCCATCAGCCTAAGGCGAATTTTGGTCAAAGACTTGCGCATGTTCCCGTACAAAGTCCAGTCCGTGCATCAGCTGCTGCCTTTCGACCGCCAAACGCGTGTAACCTACGCCCAAGCCATCGTCAATCTCGAGGACGAAGTGGACGATTTTTCGACCAATATCTTAATGAGCCATTGGGCTCATTTCCACCTCAGCACGCTGGAGGAGTCATCGGGCCATTTTTTTCCAGAACGCCGCTGGTCAAACAACAACAGTGGACGGTGCGCGCTGTAGGGCCATGTTAACTGAGTTTTTTCTGCCGCAATTGGACGAATTAGGACTGAAGGTCAAGTGGTTCCAACAGGACGGAGCTACGGCACAGACTGCTCGAGCCACAACCGATATTCTGAAGACGGCGTTCCCGGGTCGCCTCATCTCTCGTTTTGGCGATTTGCACTGGCCCGCAAGATCGCTCGATTTAACCGTTCCAGACTTTTTTTCGTGGACAAGCCCGAGACCCTAGAAGCCCTTAAGGACAACATTCGACACGAGTTCGAGAATCTGTCGTCCGAAGTTCTCGCCGAAGTGATGAAAAATGCCATAAAACGAGCCCGTACGGCAATCAATTGTGACGGCGCCCATTTGGCCGATATCATCTTCTCGACTTGACCAATAAAATTCTTAAAGTTCAGATAAACATAATCAAAAAACAGATTCGAAGATTTTCATTTAGAAATAAAATGAGAGCCAAACAACAACGGATGACTTCTTTTTGCCCACCTTCTATTGATTTCCCAACAAAAATAAAACAACGGAAAACAAATTTTTGTGAAGTTGCTAATTGATAAATAGTGACTCAAATTGAAAGACACAGATGATTGCTCCGTGAACGAATGTTTTACTTTGTTTTGTTATTGTGTTGGGAAATCAATATATGGAAGCAACTCTTAAAGGCTGCTTTAATTGCGTTTTATTAAGTGACTCCTGAATGGAAAGAGATTTTTTTAAATGCATTTATTAAAGTTATGATATGCTTTATGCACCATAACTTAAATAACTGGATTAAATTGTCTTTTTTCAGAAGCGCAATTTTGAAATTGCCAGCTGAAGATACGTAGAAGACACTCACCTTTCTTCGTCAAATATAGCTATCTTCGTTAATATACAAGCAAAGCATTATACTATCAAAGTAATGCTGCGTAGATGGATTATAAAGTCCAAAAACTTAGATGAGTTACTCCAACATATTCTTTGTCATTGCCCTGCGCTGCAAGAACGACTCACGAACTGGTCCCCAGTAATTTGATTTGTTTCAAATGTTCATTCTCACTTTTAACATTCGATTCACAATGGACCTTTCTGATCTCACAGTGGAAGTGATAAATTTTCTTCCATTACGTAGGCCTTCGTAACATAACGAAGCATTCCAAATATATAGCAATAATATAAAAAATGTATAAAAGTAGTATGTCATGATCAAAAACATTGAGATCATGATATAAGGAAGAGCTAAAGATCAAGACATTGCCATGATTTTTGATGAGAATGTGGTTAATTCATACATTATTAGTCTGCCAGTAATGGTTTTGCTCCTCAGTTTGAAGTTATATTTACAAAATGCATTTTTTTCACTCTCGGATGTTTGTCAGAGAGGTGGCACGGTGGAAAAAAAACATTAAGTTGGAATTTGTTTTTTTTTTTGGGATTCGAACCTCTTGCTCAGTAGTCCAACACACTAACCACTAAGCAACTGCAACTAAATTCAACATAACGTATTAAAACATATACTCGAAATAAAAGTAAACGTTTCTAGCTGCTAAACTTGAGGACACTATATTTAAGTTCTTATACAGTGGACTCTTCGTAACTTTAACATTCCATATGTTAAACAATTTAATAACTTAAGCGTAGGTACTATGTTTTCCCTAAGTTTAGTTTTATTGCATATATGGTGGGCGTTAAAATGTACAGATTCGTTCCTATGCATATAATATAGTCTTACCAAGAGGGTTCTTTAACCGGTTTTATTCAGGTTAAATCAATGTCTTCATATAGCCCACTGGAAATATTTAGTGTTTTTCGCATAAGCTTTGGAGACCAACTGACAGGTCAATAAATGATTTCGGTCAAAGCGTGGTACCGATTATTTTCATCCATATATCTCAAAACAAAAAAAAAACTTTAATAATTGCTGTATTCGTTGACCGTAATGCTTCATTTTTGAATATGAGTTCAGAAGCGCACTTAAACTACACAAAATTTTTTACTATTCAGGAAGTACAGTCACAAATAAGCTAGCGAATTATTTCGATTTGCAAGGCCAAACCCATCGGATTATTAATGTCAAAAAAGATCAAATCAAACAAAGCAACCTTTACTTTCTATTGAAGGTCATAGCTAGCTGTTAGAAACATTCCTTTTATCGTTGCTATACCAAAAAATTTATTGACATTCACTAATGATAAATATATATATTTATTCTTTATACCTTAGTCAATTATAAAGTCCAGAGGCATACTTTACAAAAGCCTTAACCACAAGCAGTATAATTTCCCTGAACTATGCCGGAGAATTTCCAAGACTCACCCTCATTTCCCAAATAATTGAGTGCAGAATATTTTATACCACATAGTACAAGTACAAGTAGGTACTTACTTCATTCCGCCGCTTTTATAGAGTTCACCATTAAACTTCAATTATGCCGCGGGCCAATTTCGGGCCAATGCGATTCGATTCTCTAAGAAATGAGAAAAAAGTTAAAAGTGCCGGGAAGATAAGGGCGGATGCAATGAATTTGCGGATGAGATTTTCAAAAGTAATTAGCTTTGAAAATAGTATCCTGCAGCCTGACTTTGAAAGAGTGCGAAAAGCGCAAATGACATTAAAGGACACTTTAAATAAGGGGTGTTTATTTTTCGGTATTATAGGAAAACTCTACGACTTTAATTAAGTACTCTCTATACCAGCAATTTGACTGTATATTGGCAGACTGCCTGCAGCGATTCGACGAATTGCCAACTGATGATATTTACTTACATTACGGTGAACGGAACTACCCTATTGATGGCATTGAGTCCGATTTCTTCGATCAAATGGCGAATACTCGAGTTGCTTTGAAGTACGATGGTAGTTTCATTTGACTTTAAATATGATGGCATTTTAAGGAGTGTCTTCTTGATTGCATATGGCACTTGCATGAATAGAACACCCATAAACAAAAAATAAGTATTATGCGAATCACTTATTTTTTATTTATCCAGAAATCGGATTTAATTAGTTGCCAGAATATCGGTAAATGTAGGGTTAAATGTTAATGTTGAGAAACCCATGTTTATCGCGGGCATTAGCTATTTTATTTGCATTTTTATTTTATTTCTAAAAATATAAAAATAACTATATATTTCTGTGCACATACATATGTACCTACTTATTTCTTAAAATGCACTTCTGACTAAATGAAATGGTGAATGCTTTTCGCTGATTTATCTTGCTTTTGATTGGTTTTCTTTTCCAATAGTTTGCAAGCACCGAATGGATGCTTAGTTAAAAATAATTTTTACATAAGTTTGAGATCATTCCAAGATTTTCTTGTTAGTTGTCGCAAAGAGAATAAAATATTTGTTCACTTAAGTTTGAATGGTTCATACCCAAATTCCTACTTTTCCAAACACTTCTCAGTATTATCTTAGGCGAAAAATAAAGGTAAGGGCAACTACAAACACAAATGGTCAGATTCAAGAACTCAGGTAGATAATTGACTGGAATCAAACCCTTATCAAACTTTTTGAAAAAGATTTTTGATCGCTGAAAGTAAGAATCTCTATTGAAGCAATGGTCGGTGTTAAAAGGATGACTTCGCGGAAAATATTATAGATATAAAAATTGTCAATATTCAGCAGAACTTCTAGAGAATTTACAGGTAGTCCGAATTCATAGAAAAGAAAAGATGACAGCTTTCTTGTAGAAAAGATGTCCACCACAGCTTTATATTTTTCTGCAGGAATTTAAATAATATAATCTATATAATTTTAAATACATATTGTTCCGTTGCTTAGCATATTGAAATTCAAAGACAGCAGAGAAAGGTTCTTAAAACGCTTATTGAATCCTACATGCGATTTTAATTTTTTTCTGGAATGCATTATTTTTTCTACTCTCAAAAATATTCAGTTGCTAAAGATTTAATTGTGATCTTTAGATCACCAATAAGATCTGATTCCCATTATCAACCTACGAACAGTTTAACGCCTTACTCAGAAAACAACCATTATTGGCATTTGAACTTTCTTACTAAGCTCAGCAATAAGAAGAACTGAAGCAGTGAATCCACAATTCACAGACTGAGCAATCACACAACAAAGTGGTACACAGATGGGTCGTGAACTGATAAGGGAACTGCAGCGGGAGTATTTGCGTATATTCTGAACCAATGGGCAAAATTATCGGCATCTTCCAAGCTGAAATCTATGCCATAGACAGATGTGTCCAAACCAACCTCGACAGAAAGAAAATCAACTATGGTATAGCTACAATGTCAGATAGCTAGGCTGCAATTTTTTCACTTAATTCATACAGTATTAAATCCAAACTTGTACGGGAATGGAGAAACAAAATAACCCTCTGCTCTGCTGGGTGCCTGGGCCACCTAGAAATAGAGGGTATAATGAAATGGCTACGGGATATAGGATCACACATATAAAGAAGAAACCAGAGAATGAAAACAAGGCAAGAACCTGGCATAACGTTCAGGGCATGAGGCAGGCCAAGAAACTTCTGGGGCAATACAACCAAAAAAAATTCCAAGCTTACATCTTCATGAGCAAAAATAACCTCCGTATCCTATAACGGAATTTCTAACAGTGAATTGTAGTCTCAAGGAACAGCTTAGGAAACTGGGTATAGCGGAAGAAGATCTCTGCAGATTCAGCGATGAGTTTAGTGAAATCCCAGAATACAAACTGGGATGATGTGGGGCACTGTCCCACAAAAGACTTAAATACTTGGACAAGTACCAATTATCAGATGAGAAAATACTGTTACTGGAGCCAGCTCTCATCCTTAGATTCTTAGAGGAAGCTTATTAGAGAAAGTGCTATAGGAAGGATTTCTTCCGCGAACGAGAAACAAGAGAATAAGAACCATCTAAAAGGATTCCGAAAGGAATTATAATGTGAAAGGAACTCTAATGAGGGTATAACCTCTCTTAGGTGTAAGCAGGGGGTCAATTCCCGTTCCGTGATACTGTGAAATGAAAAGAATGAAAACAAACGTCAGAATTTTTTCATATGATAAGTTTTTTATCACAGCAATTTCATTTGTGAAGAAGTGTGAAAACGTGATGGCTTCCGAAACCCAAAAAAAATAATAAATAGTTTTTAGCCAAGTACAAGTACGTAACATTTAATTATAATAAATATTATATTCTGCGTTGAAAATTTTAAAACTTAAAAAAATGATATTAACAGATTTACATCAGCTGAAGATACTCATACCCATGATGATGAGTGGAAGGAACCACTTTATTTCAAGGAAAAAAGAACACAATATTTTTGTTGAAAACAAAACAACAAATTGATAAATCACCTTTGTTAAATACGACGCCTATTGTTAATAATTACTCGTATGATTATTCCCGACATTATAATTAAAAAGTATATATAAAATGGAAACTCAACAAACAAACTGATCTATTGTCGTTTTCCATTGGGAAAAAAATCAATCTTTTTTTGCAGATCTCGATATTTTTTTCAGATTTACACTGATACAGCAGAGCTGTTTTACGTCATTTAAAGAAGTTTGTTTTAAAACAAATGTTTTGTGAAAACCAAAATAAAGTAATACATAAACAGCAATGGACATAGTTTTTGAGGAATTATTATCTTCATTATCTTCCTCATCATCTGGAAACTACGAATCACCAAAACTACTCCATTTGTAGCTACAACAGAGGAAATATTTTTCAAGTCCATTCCCATGGTTGATTTTACTAAAAACAAATGCACTTTGAACAGCTGATATTGTTGTCAAATAACGCACTAATCCATTTACAAAAGCAGATCAATTTCACTGCATGTTCCATGAGCCGCATAAAATCTGAGATCTGAAAAAGAATTTTGGTGGTCGCAGTGGAAAACGACAAGAATGAAAACAACAAGCGCACAAATGACGGATAGGTGACAGCATTTATCATTTAGTACATTTTAGTACACATTTAGACAACTGGTTATCATGATGAGTTCGAGAATCGCATTAGGTGTGATCGTGAAGTGATAAAATGAAAAGCTGCTGTGAAAACTGATTCCCGTATCACGGAACGGGAACTGACCCCCAAGGGGAAAACTAGACCAAAAGCTCGAAGTATAACATCCCCTTTCACTTAATAATAATAATATATCCGAAAGTGGAAACTTGGTTAAAGGAATTATCTAATTATTAAGTATCTATCTCTTTCCCATTACATGAATTTATTCTTTTGTGTGTTTTTTTCATTATTCATTACAACTCTTTCGTACTAAGAAGTTGTGTCTGTTAATTTTATCCGGGATTTTCAGGATTTATAGAACAACAGATAATATAGTATAACATATTTATATACTCATAATATGAGCTTTCGTACTTATACTATTCTGTGAACTAATAATAATGACTTCAGTCACGACTATCAAACAATAAGACCTTTTATTTCCAACGCACTTCTACGAAAAAAAAACGCAAGATTTAGCAATCTAATACCCGGTAGTTAAGAATCGTTCTCTGGAAGGCATATTAGCTTAACATTTTAATAAAAAGAAAAAATAATTAAAAATTTATAAAATTTTAGAGAAATGAATTTGTTATTTTATTTTTTGGAAGAATAAATCGTTGGATCTAGCATTAAAAACGTTAAAATAGAATTACTGTAACTACATTGCTCCTTGCAATATTCATTGATGGGTCCAAAATACAAAATGATGTCTGTGCAGGTGTCTTCTTGGAAAACCTTGACATATATATTGGCCTTTTCTGGTCTATCTCTTGGCATATTTGCTGTATTTAGCAATCGAAATTGGCTGCTAATACCGTATGATCATCGTTCAGCAAAAACATGTGTAACTGTTTGACTATCTCAATAAATCTTCAATCAATTAGATTTACTATTGTGGATGGAAAGGATATGTGGTAAAGTTACCACAAACAGTCTGCAATGATTTTTACCTGCTCCTTAATTGTTTAAATATGTACATCGTCATCAAAAGTGCGAGTGCAACAAAGGCATTGAAAGTACGAAAACAGTGGACCTAACCAAAATCAATTCTTTTCTTCAACTTATCTATGACTAAAAGCTATTTTAGTTTTAACCGCGCGTTACGACGGTGCTAAGTATTCGTTCATGTTTTCAAACGGATAAACTTCAATATAATAAAGCATTTTTATATTGCACACGTACCATTTCATTTTATTCCCATTTGAAATCAGTTCCAGTTGCGGGACTTACTTTCCGATGCAAATTGATTTCCGCAAAACTGACAGGAACAGCATAAGTGCGTTTAAAAATCCACCATTTGAATTGCCATCCTTTATCAACTTAACTATGCCACTCTTGTTCGACAAACGACCACAGTTAGTCCTTGCATACACTCGTATATGAAGCACAAACTAACGCTGGAAATTGCAGCACCATCAATTGAAAAATAAAAAGTTAAACCACCATGAAAGTGATTTTATATCGAGCAAACTGAGAATCTGAGAGTTGTCCGTAATGGAGGGGGTACGAAAGTTTTTTCGCCGCTAGCCGAGTTTGCAATACACTCGACTTCGTGTTGGTAGATATGTATCTACGAGTTTATAGCTGGTGCAACTCTGCAAATATGTGTTCGTTTAATGATGGATTTTTTTTTTCATATCCCTTTGTATAACAGTTGCAGGCAGTAGCAGTAGTTGTTGGGAGCTGGTGCTACTTCACATAGCAAATGATCCCTTTGCGTTCCTTCACATAGTTCGAATGGTTTATTGTCATTAGCATGTGCATGAACTAAGTACTAAATAGAACGTCAGCACCCGTGTTCCTACCAGGGTTGTCGCTTTGTCATTTTATTTACACCTGGCCGCTTTTTCCGAAAAAATAAGAAATAGAAAAAACACGAACTTAAATTTTCATGTTCTCATAAAATTTAATGCATGGAGATGGAGTGCGATTTTCTTTTCTTACCTTATGTGAATGCTTTTAGGTAAACCCACTGCACCGCATTACCCATGCACGACGACTCAATGCACTCATTTTTCTTAAGTGGCAACTTACCCGATTCCCCTCCGCATTTCCTATTTAATTTTCAAAATTTGCGAGGGGAATCGGATAGGTGCTCGGGAGCTGACGGTAGATTTAATATTTAGTTTATGGGAATCACCGCATCTCATCCGTGGACATATGTATATATAGATTTCGAGAGATATTCGAATCAGACCACCATTGTCGGGTCTCTTTTCGTCTCTCTACCACTGTAAATCTTACTCAGAGAGACTCTCTGGATTTCTCCACAGTTCTTCTCTGGGCTTAATTCCTAGTGTTAGCGCTAGCATCTGTTTATGGGAGATCTGTTTCATCGACTGGGTCTCGACCCAATGATGTCCCAAAATCCTCATTCTTCTGCCAGCCAACGCTGGACATTGACACAGTATATGTGCCGCTGTCTCATATTCCTCCAGGCATAGTCTACAGGTACCATCCTCTATAAGGCCCATTTTCCTTTAGTGATACCCGAAATTACCATGTCCTGTAGACAAAGCCACCACCCATTTCAATGTTCCTCGACTCATACTTAGAACCCTTCTTTGAGTGGAGCAGGTCGGCCACTTTATTGCCATTTTAGCATGTCTACATTGTTCCACGGTTGACCACCTTCTCAGGTGTTCTGCCGTGATCCATTTGTGAATCAGCTGTTCTACCATTCCTCTGCCAATTGAAGAGAATGGTTCTGGTCCCAGCAACTTTTCAGTTGACCCCTGTTTTGCAAGGGAGTCCGCCTTTTTTATTGCCTTCGATCCCCGTACCCAAGTCAGTGTTACTTCATTTTTAGATGAACACTTATTGAGCTTAAGTACGCATTCCAGTGCCAATGATGTTTTGATGTTTGTTTGTTCCATGCATCTGATCACCGCCTGATTGTCCAGTGCTATAAGGATATTTCTTCCTTCCACCTGACACTCAAGCAAGTAGTCCAACGCATGAAACAAAGCAATCATCTCAGCCTTGTATACTGAAGTGTATTTCCCGAGGCTAATGTGACGGGCAAGTTTCAGCTCTTCTGAATAGATACCGGCCCCGCTCCGCCATCCATCATGGATCCATCCGTGAAAATCACTATTTCACCATTTCTTTTTTCTGGAAGTAATCCGTGCTCAATACGAGTTTTGTGATTTATTTCCATAATACGCACCCTTGTTATTCGATCCATAGGCATGTTCAGCTCCCTAATCTCGTTTTTGACAAGTTCCAGGATCTTCCTATGTCCATAGATCATACCACGATTGTGCCATTTCGCATCTCGATGCAAACGAAGTGCCGTTTGGGCCGCTGTTTTCTTAATAAATAAGTCCAGCGGTATCCCGTCCGAATATTAATCGCTCTTGTATTCAACATATTGTCCACCCATCTTACCACCAGTGGGGTAACCCTACGTTTTTCCAAGGCTTGTTTCAGACTTTCAAAGCATATCTTATCGAAGGCACCTTCAATGTCCATTATAGTGGTCATCGCAATGCCCCCGGTATTTAGCTCTTCCTCCGCAACGCGTACTACTTGATGTAGCGCTGTTTCTGTAAACATGCCTACCCTGTATGCATGCTGTCTACTATTTAAAGGATACGTCCTAAGCGCAGTACTCTCCATATAGTCCACCATCACCCTTTCCATTGTTTTTAACAGGAAGGATGTTAGGATGACCGGTCTGAATGACTTTGCCTCGGTGTAGTCCTTTTTTCCCGGTTTTGGAAGGAAGACCACATTTGCTTCCCTCCATGTAATCGGGATATAGCCCATTGCTAGGCATGCAACGTATATATTCCTGAGCCTTGGTGCAATTACGTCTATACCCCATTGCATTAGACCTGGAAATATACCATCCGGCCGCTTGTGGTGTCACGATCCGTTCTGCTTCCGTCCTATCCATCCTGTTCGCTCCTTGTTTACTTGGAGCCCAGGGCTGATCTGACTTATAGTTTCCTCCAACACTTCCAGGTATTTTATCCTATCTGTGTTCTTTGGAATTCTGATGTATTTCCAATCTTTTTTCCTTTTAGATCCGTAGCGAACATCAAATGAAATGGCTCTGTGATCTGACAATGTAGCCTGATCCATTACCCTCCAATTTGATAATCTTTCAATTATCTGGCTACTGCACAGGGTAACATCGATCACTTCCATTCGCCTCACATCGACGAAGGTCGGCTCTGTTCCCCTGTTTAAGATAGCTAGATCCTTGCATGATACAAAATAAGTCTTCTCCTCTGTAATTATCGTTGGTGCTGCCCCACACTGTATTATGTGCATTGGCATCACAACTAATTATTAGATCCTCGTTCCTGTTCCTGCATGCATTCACTAAAGACTCTAACTCCCTTGTCGGAGGAGGTTCTGGAGAATCATACGGCAGATATGCAGATGCTATGACAAAACTTCCCGCACCTGATCCTACTCGTACTGTTGCAAGGTCTGGGGCACACAGATCCGGCGGTTTATATGCTTGAACTCCGTGCCTTACCAGGATACAGGACCTAATTCTTCCGCTAGTTTGCGCATAATACAACTCAGCCATGTTATTTGGGAGTCCTCTAATCTTTCCTCTAAAGATCCAAGGCTCCTGTATCAGGGCTATATCGAATGAATCCTCGTCAAAACATTTAGTCATCATTGCTGATGCTGCTTTGCTGTGATGAAGGTTCAATTGAATCACCCTCAGCTTTTCCCGGTACGGGCCCACCTCCCGCCCGACTTGTGTTTATCCCATCTCCATGGTGTCTATCACTTCGCTTACCAGGTTGAATCTTTTCCGATGATCCTTGGAACTTCACGAATGCTATGTCCAACCCGCAGAAGAGTCTATCTCCTGCTTGTCTAACCAGCCTCGCTTCTTCCCTCGGGCACCAGATCGTCAGCTTGGTTCCACCATTTTTTTTGTCGTCATATCTTCCCACATGAATAACCCTCCATTTTGAAGTGTCCTTCACACAGGAATTTTGACGACAAAGTCTGGCAAGGATGACATCTTTGCTCACGGGTTACCCGGGAACGAAGATTATCAACCTTTCCACATCCTTTAGTATGTGAAGCCTGTCTATTTTAAGGTTGATTCCCTCCCATAGGTCGGTCATCTTCCCTACAGTCTCACATAGCCAACCCTTGGTTTTTTGGTTACCGTCGACAACTCATCCCCTGGACCTAGCAGCATTAACACCCCAGCTCTGTAACTGGATACTTACCTTCTCACTACTCACCCTTATCGTTCGAGTTCTGGTTCTAGTTGTATTACAAGACATTTTGTGTTATTTTTAAGAAACAATTTTGTGAAATAGACTACGAACTACAAAAGCAGGTTATATTCACTTATGAATACGTACACACATGATTGGATGAATATCTTTGCGAAATTTGTCTTTTTATTCTCTAAAGTTAAAACAATAAGTTTTTTGAGACAATAAATTTACTAAAAGTCTGAAAGACTAAAAGCTTCAGATTTAAATTAATTAAATACTCACAATCTTTAAATCCATTCATTAGCATTACATAAATTTGGTCCCTACCTCCTTCCTTCCCCCATATAGATTATCCGAAGTCCACAAATGTATATATTATGACTTTGAGAAACTTAACCTAACACTCAACAACTCGTTGTTTTGACGTGAATTATTGAAACCACTACACTTCACTTCACCACAGCACAGAAAAATAAAACTACATTATTATTAAAAAAAGTATAACAAAAAACCACTTCTCTCGTTTATTTTTTTAAAAATGCATGTTTATGCTCCGACACTCCATACAGAACTGATTCGAAAGAATTTGTATTCTTCGAGTCAAAGCCTCTTTCCATCTTAACATGTTTATACGTGTTATTGTTTCCTATTCGAACAAATGTTACTTATACAATTTATTATTTCAAATGTGTTCGAAACAGTTCCGGCGAAAACCTATGGTTTTCTACCCTTTAGCTTTTTACTAAACAAATACCAAATTAAACTTAACTTAACTCTCCTTAATATCTTTCCGTATCGACCGGCAATATACAAATTTTCCGCACTGGCCTGGTAAGCTGATTAGTTGCAGTTTGAATCACCACATTTTGTACCAGTCCATCTTTATTTAGAATCAATTCTTTAACCCGTCCAAGCGCCCATGCTGACAATGGGAAGTTCTCACTCTTGATGATGACCAACTGCCCTTCTCGCAGATGTTTCTTCTCTCTGCGCCATTTCTTTCTTTCCTGTAAATTAGATAAATATTCATCTTTCCATCTTACCCGAAAATGTTCCCGCATTCTCTTCCGTTCTTTCCATAGTCCAACTCCTTGTGAACTTGGTAGTTCTTGTACTGCAAACGGCAGCGGTAGAACCAGTGGCTCCCCAAACAGGAAATGTTCCAGCGTTAATGCTTGTAAATCCGTTGGATCCTCACTCAAACGATGCAACGGCTGAAACTTCATAGATTTAACAGCAGCTTCGTAAATACCACCTTGATGTGGTGCAGCTGGTGTCATAAATCTCCAATCCGTCCCTTTGATATTTAAATCATCAAATGTATCTTTCGTTTATCATCTGTCTATTGCCTACCTTATTTCTTTCCAAAGTCTGTCCATCTTATTCTTATCTGCTCAGACACCCTTTGGTCCCATTCAACACCTAAGCGCCATAAATCTTGAATGAGAATCTTTTCCCTAATAGTTACTGGTGAAATGTAACCATTTGGATCGTAAAGCTGAGCAATTCAACTTACTATCTTTCGTTTTGTTATCACCTTATCAATTTCCGGAGTCTTAATCACAAATGTGAATTGATCTTCATCCATTTCAGACCTAGTATTGATGTTCTTTCCTCCTCCATGAATACCATCGATGCTTCTTCTTCAGAACACATCTCCTTGACTAAATCCTTACAATTCGATTTCCATTGTACTGTATCGATTTCTTTCACCAATCTAATTACTTGTTCCTTGGTATATGTCCCGGTGCCACAGTCATCCATGTAGCAGTCTTCCAGTATTACTTTTGTAGCATCTGCAAATTCGTCTTTCGCATCTTACGCACACTGTATAACTGATCGCACAGCATTGAAAGCTGAAGATGTCACTCCATAAGTGACTACGGTCAGCTAATATTCCGTAAGTCTTTCCTGCGAACTCTTTCTCCAAAATATACGTTGCAAGTCCCAGAATTCTTTCGCTATCTTTACCATGCGAAACATCATCTTAATGTATACAGTTAACGCTATCGGATTTTAATTAATTCTTCATGAATTTTTCATTAATTTTTCTCCCAGCAATTGCACTTCATTCAGTGAAATTCCTCTATCCATTTTACGGCTTGCATCAAACACCACTCGAATTTTTTTAATGACACAATGATGCAAAATATGATACACGATCTCACCTGCGTGAGATGCGTCTTCATTAACCGGAATCATGTGTCCTTGTCTCTCGTATTCTCGCATGAATTTTATATATTTAACACGTATTTCAGGCTCTCTTTCCAATCTTATTTCTAAAAATAACATTCGTATTTCCGCAATTCTTTTGGAACTGCCTATATCTTTCGTTTGTTCTTTTAGTGGTATTGTGACCACAAATCCTCCATTTACTATCGCGAGAATATGTGTTAGCAAAATTCTTCTCAACCATCTCCTCCTCTTTCGTACGCATCGATAATGCACATTTCATCCAACTGCCAAAATTGTTTTAATGCTTCATGCAGCCCATTATTATTTAAACATTCCAAAGATAATGCTATTTCTCCTTTTTCGTAATAGAATCTGTCCACTGGCATACCAAATATCACCACTCCCAGTAATGTTTGCATCCAAACGATACCATAAGTCTGTCGCGTCGCTATTGACGTAAAAATCTTTCCCAGAAATCTGCACCCGAGTAGCATGTGCACAGGTCCAGACTTCCAGTAGTCTAGATCCGCTAATGGTTCTTATCGGCCGTATCTTTCCGTATTCCTTCCGGTAGTGTCCAAAACTCTGTTGTGAGCCAGGGTCGAGCCACAGGGGCAGCTTCGGTACAGGAGGGCGCGGCATGCTAGAGGTTACTCGACTCAGCTCGTCGGACGAGGGTGTTCTTGCCCCCTCACCGTGTGCCACCTGCTCAACAAACATTTTTATTCCATGCCATTTTTAAGCAAACAAAAGAAAGGAAAGAAGAAAGCTACGTTTTGCAGACCTCAGACGGACAGAAGGACCCTTGCAAGACGAAAGAACGAAAGTAAGAGGAATAAAGCGAAATAAAAAGTAAAGAGGAAATCCAAGAACTTGTGCCACTACCCTTGAGGAAGACCGGGAAGGAACTCGCGAAACTAAACCTAACTCTTGTCTAAACTAAATCTATCCTAACCTATAAGTTAAGCTATGCCCTAATCGATACCTAAAATATCTTTAAACTACGCTCCCCTAAACCTAACTCGCAGTTTTGGCCTTCCCAGTATACCTCCTGGATAGTGGTTCGCCATGAGTCTAGGACCTGCCTGATGTTAGTGGCAAGGGTTGGCCAACCCACCCCATGTCCATAGAGACACTTCCCTGGCTATCTTCTTGGCCAAACACGATGAAAATAGCCCCAAAATTAATCCCTCCAGTCACAATCCTAGCTGGGCTAATGACTTTTCAAATTGAGATGTCGACTTTTGTCGCTATATGTTCTGTCGTTGCTGTTGGGTTGTTCAGGGTATGACGTAGGTAGTATATGGTACGTTTGACCGATCTCACCCAGGATTGTGCCAGCGATCACCACACACCTTTGACAGGAAGTGCTTTTTGGATGTGGAGCACCGTTTTGCTTCTGAGATGGGGAGAGGCTTTTTGTGCTTCGCTGCCCTTGGACTGACGGTATAAAGACGGCCCGCTCTTGTCTCAATGGCGCTCTGTGCTGAGTACCGGTTCAAACGTCTTCAACCAGACGGAATGACCTGCGGGTCAGTTTAGACGAAAGAATGGCGATTCGATTGCTCATTGTACCTAAATGGGGTAAAATGGTTAGCGCTACCAGATCAATCAATGATTACAATGACCTACCTCTACAGTGCATTTAATTTGCTTAGGAGTCTTTAGATTCGATCTCTTTCCTATTTCTTCGTTCCCCTCTTCAATTTCCTAGACGTACCCTGTGATTTATTTAAGTACCTTAAAAGAACTGCATTGGAAATGCTTGAAGATTAACTCCCTCACCAGAATTGTAAAAAAATAATTCAAAAAAGAATCTACTGTGCATTGACTTGGCACACCACTGTATCAACCAAACAATTTTTTTTTTCTTTTTGCTTACACGACTATGGTCTAAGCTAATCAGACAAGAAAATGTTTGAGGGCCGGTCAATTAGTCGGTCGTTGCTCTTTCGGTTTTTTTCTTTTTTTTTTTCATAACTGTCTAAATCAATGTATTAGTGTGAAACATTCATTCATTCATTCTCCTTACCAACTCTCACTACCATTGTCCTATTCTCTTAGGGAGAGGAGCTGACTGTGACTCTTCCTTAAGATATCGATTAATCGATGCCAGACAATAAAAACATAATGGTAATAAATAATAACATAAACTATCCTACTTACTTGCCAAAACATAAATATTGCACCTAGAAATATCACATTATAAGCTAAACCTAAATACACAATAAATTAACCCTAAGACCGAATAGTAATCGTAAAAGTCTTTTCGATAACGAGTTATCGATAAATTCATTTCGACGTAAAGTGCATCAGCACCTAGTCGGTATGGCAGTCAACCAACTGATCTTAGCTGAAAATAAAAACAATAACAGAAAACGCATGCTAAACGAAGTGTCAGACAACAGAACAAATGAAATGGAGTAATGGACGTGTATGGGGATAGTGCAATTTACTTTGGTAAGTTTAATTTGCTTTAGATATTAATCTTTCTACATCTTCTCAATTTGTTGGTTTTGTTTCAGGTACTTCTTTTCATGTTAATTCCGGGTGAGTACCTAATTCTGGAATTGGAACCTGCCCGTGGCGGCACTCTGTTGCAATTCTAAGGGGTAGTCTCCCGGTGTCTTGTTTACATCTGTTTGCTTTTTTATTTTTTCTCCATTACGGCGATGCCCCCGTAACAACTCATCTTCAATAAAGATTTCTGACTCATACCATGGGCTCACTTTAATCGTCGTTGTCCGGTTTATATTAAAAGGCTTCCCGCCGATGCCAACCTCTTTAAAGTTGATGCAACTGGGACCTCTTTTGCAACGAAAAACTTATCAAATTTAACTGAACTCCAGTGTCTAGTATAGCACGTATGGGACCATATTTCATCCCATCAATCTCCACCCTAATCTTAGAAGTTGGCATAAGTATTACACTCTGAGCTGAAATAGAATTGGAAGGACAACGCGTACATGGTAGTACAAAATAGTCCGTTTCCGCCGTCAGCACTTTCCCAGCTAATTCCTGTTGCATTTCTTCGTCTTCTGTCCTGGCCACCATACCTTCACACTCGATCAACTGTGTCCATGCCTCCTCCAAGGCATGCAGCCGAACCTGAGCATCTACCATCGTACTGACCTTGAATTTTTCGGTATCAATGTAAACTGCACTCCGATGAATGTTCTCAATGGCGGATTTAAACATATACCCATAGTTGGGTATATTAAATGTTTCCTATGAGAAACATTTATATGTTCCATCTCAATCCTGATACTGTGTGAGTTGTTGTTGTTTTAATGATAGTCTTTCCAAATCTAGTCACAAAAATAAATGTGCAAATAAATCTTTCCGGATCTTTCGAAACCAGTTACAGAAATGTATGTTCATAAATAATTTCCCATATCTATCCAATATTTATACGTCTATCCAAACCAATTGCACAAAGAAATCTTTCCCGTCTATCCAAACCGGTTGCATAAATACAACATTTGCACTTGCAAGTTTTCTCTCCATGTTCTTATGCTTTTGGGTTTATTACCACGGCATTTTGTTTTATTGATCTTTCGCGTTCTATCGTTTCTTGTCTTTCCACAATCCCAATCAATACCATCTCGTGATAGTAATGATCAATTTAATTCTCGAAAACTATTTACTTTAATAAACACTCCCTACAACAACAACACAATCACATTTCATCTTTCCTTCATTCCCAGTGGACTGTAGTTACTCACCATCATGAAACTATTTTCTCCTCGATTTTTCTTTATTATTCGATGTTCGCTTTATTATTTATTTTTGCCTTTATTTTGTTTCTCTTCGCTCATTACAATTGCGTCCGCTTCGCTCCGATGCTAATACCAGAGACAATACTGAGACCACCAACTCCGACCGATTTCCCATTACTTAGCCTACAAGCTATATTTTTATGGGGTGGCAAATGCCAAGTGCGCTTGTATTGTTACATAGAAATTCGTATTAACAAATGTCACGTAACTTCAAAAATTCCGACTCACCAACACACTCGCACCTTGCATATGCCACTTCCGCTGTGGGCAAAGTTGCTGACAGCGTTCATAGAATTTTATCCGTTAAATTTGAAATTATTCGTTACGTATGCATTATAATTTTTTTAAGGAATAAGTGGAGATTTCCTTAAAATATATATGAAAAATGAACAATGCAGATTATTTGAAGTAAATTAGAAATATACTGAGCAAATTTTCTTCAGTTTTCTAAGAAAAATTTACGCATGAAATCGAAGTTAATGATATTCAAAAGCGCAATATACGCAACCATGTTTGTATCATTTGTCTCTGGCTAATACACAACTGAACGAAGTGCATACTGTCTCGGTATCGTGTATGTTCATGAATATATCAACACGTTTCGTAGAAAATATTACTGCGTCATTATCTTTCCTCTTTCGTTTATTGTTTCATGATGGTCTTTCGTTCTTGCAGTTTTACAAGAAATGAATATTAATATAATATAAGCATATCGGTGCATAAACTCTTAGTATGCACCGTTGTCTAGGTTGACATCAGAGTGTTCATAATTGATGATAATAAAAAACAAAAAACTGGGTTTCGCCCTTATATAAAATAATTTGAATGACAACAAACCATTAACAATTAACTTTTTATTAATTTCCTCTATGAGGAACTCAAAATGCAACCGCACTCTTACAACTGATCTTAAGAACTAACTTAACATAAAAGAAGCAAAGCCAAGCTTAATTTACCCTAGCATGTAGAGATGATGATGATCCGTTTTTCTGCTGCTTATCTGGTGTGCAGATGCTGTTGCTATTGTTATGCTCGTGCTGTTTTGATAATTTAGTTGTTGCTATGCTGGTGCGGCTGATATGCTCGCGCTGTTGTTATGATAGTGCTTTTCTAAATCGCACGTTGTTGCTGTGCTGGTGCGACTGATATGCTTTTGTTTATCTTGTGCATATCGTTATCACGCACGATCCAGCTACTTTCCGGTGCGTTTAATCGAATGGATTGTACTGTCATCTTAACTTCTCCCCTCATTAGGTGAAGTCGTCCTCGGCTTCGATTATTAGTACAGCAGCGTCTGTTCTACAAATTATCGCTATGCTTTGCTATGTTACCCTTCAATGATACAGGTAATTACAAGTAAATATAATATTTCATTTAACAGCAAGAAAATTCTAGTAGACAAATTACATTTTTGGAGTCTCAGTATTGATAATTATTAAATATATGTACAACTAAAACAAATACAAATTTCAGGTTTTAATACAATTTTTACGTTTTGACCCAAACCAAATGTTTAATAATATGGATATTTCGTTTAGTTGCTGAGTAAATAATGTTTAAAGTATGTCTTCATTTATTGTTAGTCGCTTGTTGTCGTTTGCTTACCGTCATTTGTTTGTCGTCATTTGAAAATTGAAAATTGGAATCATGATTTTAAATGATCTGTCTATTGGTTATTGGCATGATTGAAACTAAGTATTATTACCTAAGATTGCTTTTATGAACCTTTCTATTATCAATAAGAACCGTAGTCCCTAGGTTCTTTTGGAAAATTTTTTCTATGAAAAGCTTCCTGAATTTATTCCCAATGCGTTTGTTTGTACGCACATAGACTTTTTCACCTTGTCTATATTTTCGAGTTTGTCTATTTTTGTTGTGGTATTCTAAATCTGTCTTCTGGGTGTCAGTTATCTTTTTCCTGATCTCATTTTGTAAAGCAGTAGGGATTGAGTGGATTATATCAATCGGCCTGCAGTTAGTTACTGAATGAATCGTCCTGTTGTACTTGGCTGTCGCAAGTAAAAGGAGTTCAGCAGTGTTACTAATGCTCTGTTCTAGTCTAATACATCGAGCTTTCTTCAATAGAGTACTGTGGAACCTTTCAACTTGTCCGTTTGTTACACTATGAAAGGGTGGTGTTGTAAACATTGTTATTTGGAAGTGATGATCTTATGCTTTCCGATGTGAAGGATTTTTCGTTGTCGCAGACTATAGCCTTTGTATCTTTGTATATGTTAAGTAGTTCTAATAGCGGCTCCTTTATGTCAACTATCGAACGCGATTTAATTGACTTCACCACGGCAAATTTTGAAAATTTATCCAGACACGTAAGAAAGTGACTTCCGGCAGTTGTATAAATATCCATGTGAAGTATTTCACCTGGGCAGTGTGGTATTGGGGTCTAACCTATCTCGGGTTTTGGAGGGTGCCTTTGGTACTTAGCTTCAAGACAAATTTTACAATTGGAGACGATTTCCTTTAACCTTTTCCGAATATTAGGAAAATAATAATCTTTTAGAACCTGTAGCGTATTTTCGTGCACAGATCGATGGGCTCGATTGTGTTCGGTTGCAAGAATTTCAGATTAGTCATTTGGATTGAAAATATCCGTCACCATTTTATCGGCGTGGAGAAACTTTACAGATGGAAATAAGGTAGTTAATTTGTCTTGAATTTCTGCTAAGGTAGGTAGATCGCATAGAATAGCATTAACAACGTTAGGGTTAATTGTTTCCTTCAATAATTGAAAAAGGTTATCTAGGCTATTAAAAGTAATTGTGTGTCTTATCTGTGTCCTGAAAATAATTTTTGTTTTTTTTTAATAGCTCTAGGTCTTTATTAAGGATTAATTGGTTTCTGAAGCAGTTCACTGGATTCTGAACACTGCGTATTGTTTGAGTCAGAGATTCCTCGCTATTAGCTATTATGAAGGTTGAGTCTATAGATTGATCCAGAGCATTTAAATATTGCCTAGACAAAGCATCGGCAACGAAATTCTCTCTCCCGGGCTTATAAAAAAATGTTGGTGAGAACTCCTCTACAAAAGCCCTCCACCTTTTAATCTTTGCATTTGGATTTTTGTGAGAAATAGCAAAGGTCAGAGGCTGGTGATCTGTATATATATTCAGTCGTTTCACTCCGTACAGATAGTTTCGGAGCTTCTGCAACGACCACACTATAGCCAAGAGCTCCCGCTCATTTGTGGCGTAGTTTTCTTCGGTAGAGGACAACGTTTGTGAAATCATCGTGATCGGTCTGCCATCTTGAGAGAGGACAGGTCTTTTAATTTTTTTTACATGAAGTCGAGAATATTATGTCATGTAAATGGCCGCCGCCACAGTTGATTGTCATTTGAGCCCTTTTTATGGCATTTTCCATCACTTTGGCCAAAACTTCAGGCGATAGGTCCTCACATTCTTGACGGATATTGTCTTGAGCTGCAAGAGTCTGAGGCTTGTTGACATAAACCCGCGACTTCAAAAAGCCCCACAAAAAGAAGTCTGCAGCGGTCAAATCAGGCGATCTTGCGGGCTAGTGCAAGTCGCCAAAAACGACCCGGGAACACCGCTTTCAGAATATCGTTTGTGGCTCGCGCAGTGTGTGCCGTAGCTTCGTCCTGTTGGAACCACATGTCCTCCAGTCCTAAATCGTCCAATTGCGGTAGAAAAAAATCGGTAAACATGGCCCTATAGCGCGCACCGTTCACTGTTGTCGTTTGACCAGCGGCGTTCTCGAAAAAAAAATGGCCGCGTCAACAGAGGCGATATTCTCGGCACAACGGGCGCTGCGGGGCCCGCCACTCTTGGCAACGTCTCGTGTTGTGCCAGTCTCTTCGAGGCGAGCGGCTAAACGTCGCAGTGTTTCACCAGTAGGCGTTGGACGGCTAGGAAATCTGCGACGAAATTCACGTTGTGCCAAAGTCACCGACCGATTATTGCTCAAATAAATAGTCACCAATGTTCAGCGTTCTGGAGCATTGTAGCGTAACATTGTTTATTGACGTGTATTTCGAATGTGTTTACTACACAAATGTCAAAACTGAACTGACATTAGGGGCCAATCGCAAAATTTATAGCATTTTCTGATAGGAGGATTACTTTTGCGCCACCTTGTATAAGCAACACGTCTTCCGAAGGCAAGATTTTTTTTATTCTATTGAAAGCCTGTAGCGCTTCGTGGTCTAATTCGATTTTAATATTTTTTGACTGATGTGTACGTACGTTTCCATTTTCGCCTCGCAAGTATTGCGAAAGGGGTTTGGCAATTTGAGCATAATCCTTTACAAAACGTCTGTAGTCTCCCGACAAGCCAAGGAATGATCGCAGGCTACGGAGTGTCTTGGGCACCTCGTAACCCACAATGTCTCTAACTTTCTCTGGACAGGTTCTTATTCCCTATGATACTACAAATCCCAAAAATTCAACCTCCTGTTTAAAAAATTTTGATTTGGCTGGAGCAACCCGCATGTTGGCTTCAAAAAGCTGCATTAGTACCCGTTCAACATCTTCAAGGTGTTGTTTTTTCGTTTTCGAAAAGATAATAACGTCGTCGATATAGACATGGCAACATTTACCTATCTCTTTTCTAAGAACATCGTCTATTGCCCTTTGGAAAATACTGGGTGCATTTTTCATCCCGAATGGAAGCCTACAAAATTCATATTTTCCGTTATTAACAGAAAATTCCGTCTTTTCCCTATCCCGCTAAGACAGCTTAATCTGGTTAAACCCTGACTTTAAATCCAGAGTTGTAAAAAATGAGGCTTTTCCAAGATTGGTAAGGATAACAGAAGTGTCTGGGATAGGGTACTTGTCGCTTATGGTCTTACTATTTAATTTTCGAAAATCGACCACTAAACGCATTTTGCGTTTTCCCTCTTCATCGACTCCTTTTTTGTCGACAACCCATAATGGATTATTATAGGGAGATCGAGAATGTCTTATATTTCCATTGCGGAGCAGATCGGAAATTTCGCTGTTAACAAATTCTGCCGTGGCCATTGGGTATGGGTAGGCTTTTGAATAAACAGGTTCATTGTCTTTTGTTCTGATGGTTGCTACAATCTTCGTGTTGAAAGGTAATGACTCGTTCGGGTCGACAAAAACCCGTGAGTGGCGTATCATTAATGAGGACAAATCTTTATCCATATCTGGAGGGGTTGTTGCATTTTCTAAGGAGATAGCGTTGACATTTCCACAGAAAAAATATAGTAATTTTTCTTCGCCTCCATTGTAGGTCAAAGTTTCCTTTACCATATTTAGTTTTGCACTGATTTCTCTTAATAAGTCAAACCCAATGATGCCATCAAACGTTTTCAGTGTTGGAAGAATAAAAAATGTAGCATTCTTATCAAAAATATTGATGACGCATTTAGAAGTAACCTGGGTAGTCCCGTGAAGAGATTTGACAATGAATGGTTGTAAAATTGGCTTGATAGCCTTAAGGGTGCCGAAATTTCTTATATAGTTTTTAGCAGCACCAGTATCCACTACGAGCTTTATTTCCTTTCCTGCCAATGTTCGACTGACATACGGCAGGAGGGACCTTCCCCTAAAAAATTAATTTCATCAGACATTTCTAGGATCTCATTGCGTTGCGGAGTCTCAAACTCGGTCTCATTTAAATTGTTTAAAGAACAGTGCTCCTCTTTGTCACCGGTATAATTGTATGCGAAACCATTGTTAGTGTCGTATAAATCGTACGGATAACTTTGGTAATTTACGTTATTGTTTGGTGTAAACTGTTCCTGACTCAGGTGATTGATTCTTTGAAATTTCGGAAGGGTTTGCCGGTCAGACTCGGAATGTCGCTTAAGCTGGTTGGGGATATTTAAGGGATTTTGGGAATAAGTGGGGTTTTGCATAGGTCTCTGAAAATTATTGGGGTTTTGACTAGGACCTCGGACATGATTAGGGTTTTGAATAGGCTGTTAGAAGTTAGTTCGGTTTCTATAGTGAGAAATGGTTGGGTCCACTTCCATTGGGTCAGGCGTGGCTTGTATTTGACCAGGAGAAACTTGTCTGTAGTGGGGTGAATGATAAGCACCATATGATCTAGGTAGAAAATTTGTCGGGCGCTCATTCCTAATAGAAAAAGAATTCGCGAAAATATGCCGCGCTTGATTTGCTTCCAGTTCCTGTGCAAGTGCAAGTGCACCGGGCATATCGGTAGGTCGTGATGAAAACAAAATGTCGCACATTGGTTTCTGCAAGCCAGAAATAAAAATCCTCCGTGCGTCCTATCGATATTTTTGATTTAGCGAATCGATCAAATTTTTATTACCTTCATGAAGCATTATCGTTTTATTAATTATCATGGTCAATTTCTTCTCTACCTCATCATAAAATTCTACAATGGACATTCTACCTTGGCGCAAAGTGGACATCTCTTGCTCAATCAGATAAACAGGTCTCTTATCGGCATATGTGAAGTCTAATCGGGCGATTATGGCCTTGAAATTAAGAACGGTATTGAACGATGACAGGACCTGATCGGCAGAACCTACAATTTTGTTTGATAATGGCAACTGCCTGGTAGTGTCTCGAACTTCCGTCGTGTGCCTCGAATTGTTTGTAAGCAGCAAAGGCAGCTTGACGCCACGAAATATATCGAACCTGTTGATAGTCTCGTTTGTTCTGATGCAACCTGTACCGCAGCAGTCACTACCACTCTTAACTGTTCCGCGTCCATTATTTAGACAGCAATTACAAAAAAAAAATATTAGAAATAATTCACTATTTGACTCTTAATTGAAAATCAGGAATATGAAAACACAGTAAATACACTTTCGAGATTTGTTTCTATTATTGTAATAATTGAAAGGTTTGGAAATAGAAAATTTGATCTTAATACTATCAATACTTGCTAAATATGTATTAGTCCTACTTAAAAATAATTTATATGACTACTTAATTAAATCTTGTATCAAGGTAACACTTCCCTTCAGTTAAAGTTGTTCTGCTTCGGATGGCTGATAATTCGTTTAGGTCTTTAGGTGATCAGCGACTATATGCAATTCCTGCTTTCAGTTCACTCTTCAATTTTGGTTTCTATTATGTACTTTACTTTTTATGTACTTTTTTGTCCCCTTCCGGTAGGGGAAAGAATATACCCGAGGTAGGCATGCCTGTCGTAAGAGGCGACTAAAGTCCAAATTTTTAAACTTTTTGAAAAAAAGTTAACCAAAAACGATAAATATGCAATGAACAAAACTAATAATATAACTACCCCAGGTGGTACGCCAGGTAAACTGGTAAATCCACCCTCTTCAGAGGCCGGTTCCATGGATTCTGGGGGGAACCATTTGTTGCTGAAAGATGACCCTTTTATAAAGAGTCGTAAATTGGTAAGGACACCACCATCCCAACCAACCAGAGAAAATCCAATGTTGGAAGCTAATTATAAAAAAGCCTGTGAAGAAAGAGATAATTTTAAGCAACTCAGTGAAAAACTGGCAAGTGAAATTGATAAATTAAAGCTTGAGCTGCAGCTGCTTAAAGACCAGGTCAATAATAGCAATCAAAATGAACAGATACCTAAAACTGTAGTGTACTCTACGGATGAAGAAGAACTGCGCAGAGAGACAGAACCATCCTTTAGAAGGACAAAACGGAACAAGAAAAGAAAAATCAGCATGTCTCCAGAGCTTTCACCACCAAAGGAGAACCAGAAAAGCCCTGAAAAGGTGAAAGATAGAGAAACTAAACCACTCAAGCCAATAAAGCCTCCCCCAATTATAGTGCTCTGTATTACGAAGTACGAAGGCTTATTGAATATTCTAGAAATAAATGTGGATAACGAAGAATCCTACAGAAACTTAACAAAATTACTAAACCAGAAAAAGGTGCAATGGTATTCGTTTGAAAATAAACAAACAAGACCAATAAAGGTTGTTGCAAAGAAACTGCACTACTCATGTACACCTGAACGCATTGCGAAAGACCTTAAGAAGAAAAACTTCAAAATACTTGAAGTCGTCAACATGCTTAAGCACAAGAGTAAAGCACCGCTACCAATGTTCATGCTTATTTTTGAGCAAGATGAAGACATCAAGAAAATTTATGAAATTAAAGATATCTTAGGAATGAAAGTACAAATTCATCCTTTGCGGAAATCAAAGCTAGTTCCTCAATGTAAGAACTGCCAAAAGTATGGTCACACTCACAAATACTGCAGCTCTAACCCGAAATGCGTTAAATGTGCAGGAGACCACCATACAAAAGACTGCATAAAGGAAAAAAAGGCTGTCCCTAAATGCGCCAATTGTAGCGAAAGACACCCAGCCAACTACAGAGGGTGTATAGTAGCAAAAGAGCTACAGCAGGTAAAAGACAACAAGCAAAAAAAAAAATGCAAAAGCCTGTTCAAATAGACGCAATTAAAGACAGAGAAAAACAAAACAAAAAAGACTCGAGACCGAAATCTAGGCCCAAAATTAATAAAAAATTGGATAGAGATAAAGGAAATCTACCCTTAAGCAAAAATGACAAATTAAGCCCCATAGCCGGTCCAAAGAAAACATATGCACATGTTGCTTCGACAAACGTTGCAAAACCAGTCGGAACCCCCAAGCCTCCCAGCAATGTTATGGAGGATATAATGCAAAGAATTCTTAACAGAATGGAAGATATAGAAAAAAATAATAAGAAAATTCTGGAAAGAATATCTTTCCTTGAAAAACAAAACAGTAATAAAAGAACTGTACCTAAAACATCATAATGGCTAAAAACATACAAATCTTGTTATGGAATGCCAATGGCCTCGAGAATCGCAAAGATGAATTACAAGCGACTCTCGATATAAACAAAATTGACATATGTCTAGTCTCCGAGACACATTTTAAAATTGGAACAAAATACAAGCTTCGCGGATACAAGACATACCATACCCCACATCCTCACAATGCAGCAAGAGGAGGGGCCGCAGTTATAATTAAGGAAGGTGTTAAACACGATGAAGATGAAGAATACCAGTCGTGTGAAATACAAGCCAAATCCGTAAACATAAAAACAAGCACCGGGCAGATAACGGTAGCAGCGGCATATTGTTCTCCTAGCTACAGACTGAAACAAAACAATTTTGAATGCCTCTTACGCAAATTCGGAAATAAATTCATAATAGGTGGAGATTTCAACGCTAAGAACAAATCTTGGGGATCAAGATTAACAAATACAAGAGGAAGAGAACTCCTTGAATCTATTAAAAAAACCAATGCTAACTACCATTCAACGGGAAATCCTACTTACTGGCCCACAGATAGGAACAAAATCCCGGATGTTGTCGACTTCTTCATAACTAAGAATATTTCTTCAAATACTACCCAAGTTAAGGAAGGGCCAGATCTTGACTCAGATCACTCATTTGTGCTGCTTACACTTGGTAATAAAATTATAATGAAGGATCACAACCCACGTCTAGTAAACAAACTAACTGACTGGATATATTTCAGATACCTAATAGATGAATGCATCGAACTATCCACAACAATTAATACAATAGAGCAATTAGAAAGCGAAGTACAGTCCTTCACCTTAGCTATACAAAAGGCTGCATGGGCTGCAACGCCCGAACTAAATAGCAAAGTAAAAAGAAACGTGTATCCCAAAGAAGTCTGCGACATTATATCAGAAAAGAGAAGAGCTCGCAAACGATGGCAACTGACAAGAGCTCCGAGTAATAAAAATAGACTTAATAGTTTAAACAATAAACTCAGAAAAAAGATAGCAGAATTTAAAAATGCATCGATGGAAAGATACCTTACAAATCTGACAAACGATGATAGTACACAATACTCGCTGTGGAAGGCTACAAAAAAAATGAAAAGACCAACGGCATACATTCCGCCACTGAAAAACAGCAGTGGTAACTGGGCTAAAACAAACAAACAAAAGGCGGATCTATTCGCGGAACACCTTGAAAATGTCTTCCAGCCATATGACGATAATGATAATTCCCAACAAATGGAAGAAATGTGTGAAGACGAGAGATCGATTCCAGCAGTAACCTCTAGGGAAATAGCCAAAGAAATAAAAGAAAAGATCAACCCGAAAAAAGCTCCGGGATTTGATCTAATAACGGGTGAAATTCTGAAAAAACTGCCTAAAAAAGGTATGAAAAAAATGGCACAGATAATAAATGCAGCGTTCAGACTAAGGTATGTTCCACGTATGTGGAAGGTCGCGGAAGTTATTATGGTACCTAAGCCGGGCAAATTGCCCAGTGAAGTAACGTCATATCGGCCGATATCATTGCTGCCAATCCTTTCTAAGCTATTCGAAAAAATCCTTCTAAAACGACTCCATCCGATTCTAGAAGAAAAAACACTGATCCCAAACCATCAGTTCGGATTTAGAAATAAATATTCAACTATAGATCAAGTCCACAGAATAACTAATATGCTCTACCATCTTCCTTGATGTAACACAGGCTTTTGATAAAGTATGGCACAAAGGATTAGTCCGTAAGCTACAAAAATATCTTCCAAAACAGTACTCTGAAATACTGGAGTCCTATATAATGCAACGATTATTTAGAATTAAACAAGAAGATGAATACTCAGCATTGAAACACATTAAAGCTGGAGTACCGCAAGGAAGTGTGTTGGGACCTGTACTATTTCTCCTATACACGAACGACCTACCACAAAATGAAGAAACTACTGTTGCCACTTTTGCAGACGATACTGCTGTACTTGCAGTAGGAAAAACAGTGCAGGAAGTTACCGAAAAACTACAAAGGACAGTAAATGATATATCTAATTGGACCAACAAATGGCAAATAAAATTAAATGAACTGAAGTCGGTTCATGTTTACTTTACAAATAAACACGTACAACACATACCTGTGTATATAAATAATAAAGTGGTTCAGCATTCGAACTCAGCTAAGTACTTAGGCTTGACTTTGGACGCAAAGTTGCGCTGGAAAACTCATGTCAAGAAAAAACGTGATGAACTAAATTTACGATACATTAAAATATATTGGCTCATAGGGAGGTATTCATGCCTCTCAATTCACAATAAACTGCTTCTCTACAAGCAAATATTAAAACCAATTTGGACATATGGCCTCCAATTATGGGGGTGCACAAGTAAGTCCAACCTTCAAAGCATACAATGCTTCCAAAACAAAGTATTACGCAATATTGTTAATGCGCCGTGGTACGTACGTAACGCTGATCTACATAGGGATCTAAAAATTGAAATGGTAGAGGACGAGGTTCGGAAGGTCGCTAGAAGACATGAAGTTCGGCTTCGCAACCATGCTAATTTAAAAGTAGTCCAACTACTTAATAATACTAATTTAGTTAGAAGATTACGTAGAGTAAAACCTTTTGAACTAGTTAACTAGGTAAAAAGAAAAGAAATATGTAACAACATAATCACACTAACAAAGTGATAATGAATTAAAAAACAAAAGGCAACAAACCAAAGTTAGTTCCTTAAAACTGTACGTAAGTACATTAGTACATATTAGAACAAAATTGCTGATTAGTCTGACGACTAGGTGCGATCATTGGAAGGATGGTAACACCATGCCTTCCCTGGGTGTTTTTAGTGGGTGTTTCCAGTCCCACACTATCGCAAAGCTCGCATGCGATGTCTTTCAACGATTTTCACCTAGCTACACGAAAAAAAAAAAAAAAAAAAAATTATGTACTTTTATAAAGTACTAATTAGTTTATTGTTCAGATAAACTGTTTCACTTATAGTTTTTCTTTTTTTTGTATGTTTTCACCTCATTGATGGGGTTACTTGTATGAAGCACAGGCCACGAGTCCGCACTATTAGCCAACGGGATTTATCCTTTATAAAGATTGATTACGATATTGATTATTGATTATTTAATCCCGTTGTATCACAATTGGGCGCCAAATAATTTGAATGACAACAAACCATTAACAATTAACTTTTTATTAATTTCCTCTATGAGGAACTCAAAATGCAACCGCACTCTTACAACTGATCTTAAGAACTAACTTAACACAAAAGAAGCAAAGCCAAGCTTAATTTACCCTAGCATGTAGAAATGATGATGATCCGTTTTTCTGCTGCTTATCTGGTGTGCAGATGCTGTTGTTATTGTTATGCTCGTGCTGTTTTGATAATTCAGTTGTTGCTATGCTGGTGCGGCTGATATGCTCGCGCTGTTGTTATGATAGTGCTTTTCTAATTCGCACGTTGTTGCTATGCAGGTGTGGCTGATATGCTGTTGCATGCTGAAGCTGTTGTTATGATGATGTTGTTGCTGTGCTGGTGCAACTGATATGCTTTTGTTTATCTTGTGCATATCGTTATCACGTACGCTCCACCTACTTTCCGGTGCGTTTAATCGAATGGATTGTACTGTCATCGTAACTTATATGGTGGCTTTTGAACACCATTATCTGATCCACCCGTTCCGTTTGTTTGTCTAATAAATTCTGGATAAAAGATCTGTTTCAAACTTTGTACTTACCTAATCATTTATGAGTAGGTAACGTTCCAAAAAGACAAAAATGTCCTTCCTCTGTGCGTTGGAATAAACAGTAAGTATTGCTATACCAAATTGAACTCGCATTTTTAAATTTAAAGTTCGAAGAACAGCTTAAAAACTAGTTGGGACTTATCCTCTCATTTATTTAATGTATTCATATGTAACTACGTTTATGGTTTATTTCTTGGAATGCAGAACAATTTAATTTCAAGATGGGAAGCTAAACAAAGTCCAATACATTCAAACTATGAAATTTCCGTCTCCAACGCTAGTAGGAACAAATTCTTATTGCAAAAATTCTGATTGTAGAGCTTTATTTACATGAAAATAGGAAAGTTCTACTTTTATCCTTCTCTGCATTACTCTCTTGTGACATGTGCGGGGTATTCTGTTCAGGAATGCATTTCCCAAATGGCTGCATATTCGAATGAAAAATGCAATAAATACTCAGGATATATATGTAAAGCATATATGTGCAAGCTAATTTGCATTTGAAAGGACATGGATGATGACAACGTGCAAACCGGGAAATCGATCGAAAGATGTGCATAATGTCGTGATGATGATTATATGGATTATGCGGATTATTATGCGGTGAAATGTACGTGACCAAGAGCAAGACCAAGTGAAATCAATCAACTCGATTGAAATTGACGATGATTGACGACAATGAATAAGAGTCCCGGTAGTAAATTATGAATAAACGACTATATTAAAGGCTCAGGCTCAGTGCCAATACCAACTGTTGGTGTAGAGTGCAGAGTACCGGAACAATTTTTTATGTAATACCTACTATCACCCTGGTGACAGTTTTGATCCAAGGAAAATATTATATCGATTTTAATTATAATAATTGTTTTAAGCAGTGCAAAGCTACCTATTTCTTAATAAAAAACGAGTGTGTTTTAGACCACACGACTGAAGTAACTTCTTTAGCTCCATCTATATATACATGTTTAGTTTATACATTGTAATATATAAAATTTAATAATTTACTGGCTATGAGAGGAAGAGAGCAAGAAAATGGGCTCGCGAACTGTTCTCTCTTGCTCCTACAGTATGATACAGACAATAGGCCACGGTTGCCACTTACAAATAAAAATCAAATTATTTTATTTGATTTTGCAGAAAATTAGCAGCTGCTAGAACACAGTGGGAGATCGTCTACCTATTTTCTTACAACAAACCTTTAGCAAATTAGAGTTTCACGTCTGTATATAAATAATATGATTAATTAACCTATCCATATCTCATTGTAGTTGTAAACAGAACATTTCGAAGTTCACCATCTGTCAAAAGAAGAAAATTAGTGCCTTCTGTAATTTTTTGAATAGCGAATAAAAAAGTTTTATATGGATGGTGATGAAGCATAAGTAAATAATGCAATGCGTTCACTCTGAAGCAGTAAGGTAGAATTTAAATGAGCTGATATTCAGTTCGCATTCTTGGTACATCTGCTCAAAAAGTTACCATACCCAGGTAAAAATTACCAAATTACCAAAACTCAAAAAGCAAACAAAATTACCAAATTTAGTAAATAATTAACAAAGTGACAACCTTGCAATAGGACTGCACTGTGTCTTAGATAGACGAAACGTAACTGGCTTTGTGAGAAAGAAAAGAAAAGAAACCTCTCTCTCTTGCTCCTACAGTGTGATACAGACAATAAGCCTGCACTGCGGTGATACCAGACTTTAGAGACAGGTTATACCACGGTTATACCCAAAAAATCCCTTTTATCTCACGAAATATTAGGTTCAAAAAAATTTCTTTTATTTAATTCTGTCTTTTTTATTATTAACAAATACGAGTTACATTATACATGAAATATGCAAGCTATCAAAAATAAATACATGTTAAGATACGTTTGTGTATAATACAAAAATAGAAATGTAGGTAAATCTTACACATTTTTAAAACGTTACAAAAAGAACATAAAATTGCATTTGGCGTTAAAATGAAGATAATATGCAATATTAATATTTGAACCTTTATCTCGGTTTCAAGTCTCATTATTCTTGATTTTTCATACAAAAATGACACAGAAAATTTGATTTGAGAATGAGGTAAGGCTTTTTTGCATGCAGTCCAATGTTTGCAAAATAAATAAATTTATTATTTTAAAAAATACTCGTGATTCAGTCAAAGATATGTCATTTTATGAAGCAGTTTAGGGGAATAAAAAAGTCAAGCGTGCCTAAAGAAGTACTACTTCAATAAGTACAGATAATACAAGGAAGACGGGTCAGGAGTGAAAATACAACACTTTTGCTAAAGTGGTAGACACCATATGCAAATCAAATATGTGTTATTTTTTGCTAGTTCACAATGAAAGCCACATAACTTGCGAAGCAAAAACAAAATGCTGGATTGACTCCACTACCATCTCATCTCCGCAGCTTCGGCATAAATCCCGTGTCGAGTTTAGTCAGTTCTCCCATCGGGCGCGTCCCCAGGTGGCGGATAGGGGGGCCCTGTGCGTGTGTATGTCAGACAGTGTGCACACTCGCAGGGTTGGTGGAAATAGCCAATACCACCCGCGGACCAAAAAACTGACAGGAGGTGGATACTCTTTAAAAATCTAATATGGAAGTGAAGAAGATGAATAACGATGTTACGGTGCAGGGAGTCGGATCTCCAGTACCGGCGGCGGAGAGTGCGAAAGCAGGCTCAAAGTCGTCGAGATACAACGACTGCAGAATGATGGAAAAGAATAGTGCTAATGCACCAGCTACAGTATTGGCAAACTTGGATGCTGTAGCCAGGAATGTTACAAGGAACGAGACCAATGAAATGGATACGGCGCACTAGGTTTGCGCGTTCGCCAACTAAATCGACTTCTTTGCGAGACAATATGCGTTCGCATTCTGAATCCACGCCATTGGAAAAAACTGATGCGACAAAAGCGACTGTCATTGCTCACGGAGCACAGAATAGCAGTGACAAATATGAGAGAAATAATATGCTACAGCTAGGAATGAAAATTGACGGTCTAATTGATTTCTATAGGGACAAGCATAATGTCCATGGCGAAATTAAGAAAATGGGCACACTCATAAAGTCAGTTTTCTGGGAGGCGGAATCCGAGGTCGCTGATCTACGGAATGAGATATCTGTACTCTGTGAGCAGATAAAGATCCTTAGTCGTAATGCGGAAAAATCTCAAGCGACGGCATCCTCGCAGACGGACCTCTTACTGTCGGACAAAATCAAAGAAGCCCTGGGAGAAAACGGTAATGTTTGGTCACTCACTCAAGAGTCTTTACTAGAATGCAAGGATATAGACGAAGTGACGTCAAAAGAGGAGATCTGTTCCGCTTTAACAGATCAAATGAATTTCGAATTCAAAGCAGCAATGATTAAGAACGTGAGGAAAGCATATGGTGGAACGCAAACAGCCACCATAAGCGTACCAGCGGAAATTGCGAACAGGATGCTGAGAATAGGGAAAGTGCGAATCGGTTGGGTTTACTGCCGAATACGAGAAAAAACTATACTCAAGCGTTGCTTTAGATGCCTGGAGTTCGGACACTTCGCGAGAGCGTGCAAAAGTTCTATCGACCGAATGGATCTGTGTATCAGATGCGGAGAAAATGGTCACAAGTTGAAGGACTGCAAAGCCAGGCCAAAATGCTTGCTTTGTGAAGTTAAAAATGTCGAGTCTAGACATATTACTGGTAGCAGAAGATGCCCAGAATACAAAAAAGCGATAGAAACTTCTTCGAAAAAAATATGAATATACTACAGCTCAATCTAAATCATTGTGAAGCGGCCCAGGACCTCCTGCAGCAAACTGTTTGTGAACGGAAAATTGATGTAGTGATTCTCTGTGAGCAATATAGGAACCTACCTGGAAACAACTGGGTTACCGACTCGACAAAAACGTCTGCAATTTGGGTTTGCGGAGACGCCTCCATTCAGGAATACCCGGAGGTGCCCGAGGACTTCGCAGGGGATTTTAACCCATGGGCATCGGAATGGGGCAGTTCGTATACGAATCGTAGAGGGACTGTTCTATTAGAAGCTTTCTCTTGTTTGGACATCATTTTAGCTAACAGCGGAAGTACTAACACTTTTAGCACAGCTAGAGCGGGATCTATCATCGATCTTACATTCGCAAGTAGCAGCCTGCTACGAAATGCTAACTGGCGTGTGAGCGACCATTACACGCATAGCGACCACAACGCCATTTTATTCAGAGCCAACACTGTACCAGTACACCGTCATAACAGGATGACGCTGAAGCGACCTAAATGGAATGTCAACACGCTAGATGAAGTTCTCCTAAGCTTCGTCGTCAGTGAGGCGATAATTGAAGCCAGAAATGCGGGGGAATTTGTAACCCAGGTATCACGGCTGGTAGTCAAAGCGTGTAATACATCATTGTCCAGGTTGGGAACAGGAAAGCATCGACCTCCAGTATTTTGGTTGACCCCTGAGATCGCGGAACTCAGATCGTTGTGTCACTTAACGCGACGAACTTACCAGCGCTCCCGGATACGACACGCCGATGACCATCAAAATCAAATTCAAATTCAACTTGCACGAAACGCACACCGAGAAGCGAGAACCCGTTTCAAAAGAGCTATCAAGTCTAGCAAGCGCCTTTGTTTTAGGAGCTCGGTAGTCAAAGTATACAAGAAATTGCGCCTATACCCATCGTAACACGCGAAGAATTATCCGAAGCTTGTAAGAAAGTACGCGACAGAAAGGCTCCGGGACTGGACGGTATCCCAAATAGAGCCCTAAAAATCGCAATTAAAACACGACCTGACTTATTTGCCGAAATGTTCAACGCGTGTCTTCAGGAAGGCATTTTTCCTGAACCTTGGAAGCGCCAAAGACTTGTCCTACTGCCGAAAGGAAAGGGTAATCCAAACGAACCATCCTCCTACCGTCCTATTTGCTTACTGGACACGATTGGTAAAATTCTCGAGCGAATTATTTACAACAGGCTCCAGCCAGCAATTGAAACGGCGGGAGGCCTCTCGGATCACCAATACGGTTTTCGTAGATCAAGATCTACGGTAGATGCAATCAATGCGGTAATAACGAGAGCCCGAGCCGCTATAGAAGGGAGGTGTTGGAAAGGAGGAACCAAAAATTACTGCGCCGTTATAACGGTTGATGTAAAAAACGCGTTTAATTCGGCGAATTGGGAACGTATCATGAGCTGTTTATACCGGATTGGAATACCGAACTATCTTCGTAGGATTATAATGAGTTACTTTTCGAATAAAGTTCTTCTCTACGACTCTGATGAGGGAATAAAAGAGTATGAAGTAACGGGCGGTGTACCACAAGGTTCAGTTTTAGGCCCCTTGTTGTGGAATGTTATGTATGACGAAATTCTGCGTCTACCAATTCCAAGAGAAACGTCAATTATCGGCTTTGCAGACGACATAGCTGTGGTAGTTGTGGCAAAAACAATAGAAGAAGTCGAACTACACTGCAACGAGACAGTTGCAACTGTACGTAGATGGCTTTCTAGCGCAGGTTTAAAACTCGCCGACCACAAATCGGAAGCAGTACTTATTACTAGTAGGAAAGTTCGGGAAACGATAACGATTAGAGTAGGAGGGCATGAAGTAGTTTCCCAACCATTTATTAAGTACCTCGGAGTAATTATAGACGCTCGCCTGAGCTTTAAACACCATATTGAATATGTTTGCAAAAAGTCGTCAAAAACTGTTAGCGCGCTTTCAAGGCTGATGAATAACATCGGGGGCCCGAAACAAACAAAGAGAATTCTTCTTACAAGAACTGCCAGTTCTATTCTTATGTACGCGATAGAAATATGGTCAAGTGCAATGAACGTTAAGTCTTACGTGAGGGCAGCCAAATCCATCCACCGTCTTGGCGCATTAAGAGTCGCCTGTGCGTTTCGAACAGTTTCGAACGATGCCATACTCGTCGTATCTTCAATGTTATCTCTCGATATACTGGCTGAAGAAGTGGTAAAATTAAAAATCGAGCGAGTCCAAAATGGTCGGGTAGACAACGACAAAAGAAAATACGAAAGGTGTCTGAGTATAGCAACCTGGCAACAACAATGGAATGAATCGCTAAAGGGAAGATGGACACACAGGCTTATACCAGTGATCGACCTATGGATTAAACGGAAACATGGTGAAACAAACTTCTATCTGACTCAGTTCTTGACGGGTCATGGCTGTTATAGAGAATATATTTTTAAACGCGGACACGAAACCAGCCCAAATTGCCCGCATTGCGAAGATGTTTCTGAAAACGCGGAACACGTGTTTTTTCATTGCCAACGATACGAAACCGAGAGGATATCCCTACGGGACCAATTCGGTGAGTAACGCTTAGAACGCCAACGGAATGTTAATAGTTCCAACAATTGAGCAAAAAGCAACAAGTCTTTATACCGACCCCCGCGAAGTCATGCCTTACGACGGTTCCGCGGGGGAACCTAATCGGTCTGTTCGGGAAGGGAGGTGGTTTTAGCCGGTAGGAATCCGGCACTATCAATGGACGTCGGACCATTGGTGTCTCATGCAAGATTTCCACCTTCCACCGCAAAAAAAAAAAAAAAGCTTCGGCATAAATCGTTGGGCTTTATACTCCATTTCCGCAGCATGATTCAATTGGCACCAGTTATATTGCAAAGGATCTATTTAATGCCAGAAGGCTTCTTATTTTCCTTTCTACCTTATTACAGCCATAATGTACGATCCTGACAAACTTTCTCACCACCTGCATTACCAGCTCCTGTCTTGTTGATTTTTCAGAATATGAAATTACTGCCTGAAGCAACATAAGATAGGTTTCACTTAAAAGTCTTGCAGCTAGATAATGCGATGCTACGACATCAACTTTTTAACAGAATCATCATGAGTGACGAAGCTTGTTATAAGTCTAGTTTTATTTGTAACTTGCATGTACCGAAAGATTCAGAGCTACGTGAAGGTCTTCCCCTGAGCATGTACTCACTATTTTTAGACCTCTCCCTATACGTGTATATTGCTTAATTTAATCTATCGAAATCAACTGTACCAAACACTTTATCCGCTTTGTTAGGGATGTTGGAAAATTATTCCTTAACAACATATAGAGCTATATACTATGTCCAGTAGCTACGGACACACATACTCCTCAAGTGGAGCCGCAGGCGTGATGGCCGACGATGGATATTAATCATTTCCTAGAGTAATATTTATATTTATCGTGGCAAGCTTTCTGCAGTCAATTGGTAATGCAAAGCTTGACATTTGTCCTTTCCATGCCACATTCAATAGCATCATTTCATTTCTCTGAATGTCAAAAAGAAAAGTAAGAGGAAAATAATAATGAGAGGATTTGTAGTATTTTCTTGAAGTATGGTTTTGTTTCCTTGCTTTAGGTTTTAATTCTAATTGCCCTTCTACTCCTTCGAATGGTACCTGGCTTATTACCTTGGGCAATGAATAGATATTTTAAGTCAAGATATTCGTTATTTACCAAACCAAATTCAAGAGCACAGAAAAATAAACCAAATGTGCTCCTAAATCGAGAAGGTCAAGAAGGATCAAGAATTAAGAACAAAACAAAAGCTTCTATCTTTAGAGGCTAATACCATGTTCCCACCAACGTGATTTAGCTAAATCAACTTGATTTAGCTAAATCATCTCATAAATTACGTGATTTATCATACATTTTCGTGATTTGTAATTACGTGATTTATACGTGTTTAAATCTTAATTACGTATCTGTCATCGCAAATCCACACAAAATAAAATCGAACATACACAAATAAAATCGAACATACCTGTTCTTAACTTCAGCACTTTATTCAGCAAACAAAAAAGAAAGAAAAACTGTCAAAAAATTTATTTCAAATTCAATTTTCTAATTTTGTTCGTGTTTCGGTGAGTTTTTGATATTTTTATTAAATTAATGCAATGAACAATTGTTTTATTCTTGGCAGGTATGGCAAAAAAACAGAAAGAATAACAATGCTGTTGGACAGCATTGTAATAGGTAAACAAAAACTTTGATATGTACATATATTAGAGTATTATTTTTTTTTATATTTTTATATCTAGATTACACATCATCTGAACTTTCAATGTCGCGCATATCGCCAAGTTCTTCAGCCTCCGACATTTCGGAATCAGTTGAAATTCCAGAGACGCCTGTTGCATCCACTTCAAGAGCTGCAAGGAAACAGAAAAGGAAACCAGTTAATCCTTATGCAGCTGACTTCCGTGCATCGGAAAACAGAATAAAAAATCAAATTGAGGAAATACGAAATACGGATCAGGAACTCATTCAAATAGAAAGAGAGCGAAATACAATTTTGGAAAGATTCGTAAGCTCCTCCGATCAGTTTCAAACTGATTTGATTGCACTTTTAAATAAAAATAAAAAAAAAAAAACAAAAGTTGGTTATGTTAATAAATGTGTTCTTACCCAAGTATCTGGTTATCGCATTTCGTATATTAACTGCTGTGGGATTGTTGTCGCTGATAGACGATGTATGTTCCGGCTGCTCTCTGAGTCTGAACGTGGTTTCATCCACATTCTGCATCCATTGGATATTAATATCATCGTTGTGAACGTTTAAAAAGTTGTGAAGTACACAAAAAGACTTTATAATTAAGGAAGTGTTGTCTATGTGGTTTTCCAATCCTCTCCCAATTCTTCTAAACCTGGCCTTCAAATGACCAAAGGCGTTTTCTACCACCCTTCGACATTTGGATAGGACATAGTTAAAGTTTTTTTGTTCTGTCGGTGCAACGGCATTAAATGGATAAGGCTTCATAACTCTATCCGAAAATCGGAAAGCGGAATCTCCAATCAACAGGACCGGAACGTCTACACCACATATTCTTTTTGACAACCTTTGAAGTATGGGATTTTGGTGTTGCAACTTAAGAGATGAACTTTCAAAAATTTGGGAATCGTTGCATCGTCCTCGACTTCCGACATTGATGTATAGAAATCTGTATCTAGATTCGATAATCATAATTAAAATCGTATTTTAAAAACATAATGATATTCTTACCGGTAATCAACTGCAGCGAATAGTACAGTAGAATACCAACCTTTGTAATTATGGTAATCAACAGCGTCTTCAGATCTGGGGCTTACCTCGATATGACAGCCATCTTAAAAATCGTTGAAATAAAATTATTCTTAGCTAAATTTTAATATTTCAGCTTACTTACCGATAGCTCCGAAGCACTGAGGGAAGCCCAACTTTTTGAACCCTTTAACATTTTCCTCTATAACTTCCTCAGTAAGTGGGTAAGCTGTTATATATTTTGGACGCAGCATATTCCATACTTCCTGGTAAAAGCTTTTCAAAATGCTGCAAACTGTTGCTTTTCCGACTCCAAAAAGATTTGAGATGCTTCGGTATTCAGCTGAAGATCCAACAGTGTACAGTGCGATTGCAACCCTCTTTCTCAAGGGAATGGCTTTACGGTAATTCGTGTTTTGTTTTTCCATACTTCTTAATTCATAGCATATCGTATTAAAATTTTCCCGAGACATACGGAAGGCATCATCATTTTCCGGCACATCTTTTTCCCAGAAAGATCTTGAACGTATCTGCAAATAACGCGTTCTGGCTTTTAACTTTATTTACGTGCAAATTTAAACTACACTCACCTTCGTCCAGACTCTTCTCGGTTTTTTTCATATAAGCATTTTGTGCGATAAAAACAAGTGACTATTTAGGAGGTGTATTAGTCTCAGAATATTTTTTTTATGCTTTTTTCGGAGAGCATTTCTTCTGGTTGAAAATGCCGAGAGTAAAATGCTTATATCATTTTTGGCTTTTTTGTGATAAATGGAAATGATTTCCAAAGCATTTGAACTCATTTTAACTTTTAATTTGATGTAAGTAATTTTCTTTTTGCACTTTGATAGTTACGATAGGTGACCAACTCACCTAATGTCAAAGTTGACGTGAATGTCACAATAAAACACTTAAAGTCCGGTGGAAACGCCTTTCGTGATTTATAAATCACTTTGGCTAAATCACGTTGGTGGGAACATGGTATAAAAAAAACTTCAATTATACTCCAACGTAGATTAATGCAGGATGCATAGCCGGTACCCAATGGTCGAATTAGTCTTAAAGTGGAAAGTTCTTTATCCAAAACACACAACAGTGCATAATTCATTCACTGCAAGGAAATAAAATATATAGAAATAACTGTATGCCTGTTGTTTCGATTTCGTGGGACTTATTAATAATCATTTTTAACATTCACATTATTTCGTAGGTCGCAAATGTGAGTTCGAAAAAGGTAGTCTGGGCACTAGAAATAGTTATTAGTATCGCGGTAGGTTTATCCCATTTCATCCTGTTGTGGATTATCAAAAGCCAAATTGACTTTCGAAATCGTCATTTTCTGCTGTACCTTAATGATTCAACTCCACCACCATTTGGCAACTTGAAATTCAATTCCATTCACAGACACAAATATATTCCATGTAAAGTACTAAATATGTCTCCAAGCTGTGATTAAAACTATAAATGACGAACTATCATCGTTTATACATGACGGGAATAGAGTAGCACGTTGCTATTGGGGTTGCGATTTGGGAATATAAATAAATAGAATCATATCCAACCAAAGGATGCTTGTCCTAAATTTTTCATGAATAGTGGGATAAACCACTTTTTCATCACAGTCTATGAAGAGTGGAACAGATTGTCACCTCATTACATTTTATATAAGGCAGCAGCCGTTGCAAACTCTTTTCAAAGGATCTCAACATCTGAGTTTGTGATTGCTTGTGTTCCATAGGAAGTTGTTTGGAATTACTCCAAATGAAACGATTATTTATAATGTTTTTTTTTTCTGTGCCTTCTGCCAAACAACAGAGAAGTTGGTGAAATGGTTAACAATTGATCGGAATTGTTGCCGTCTATCTGTGTACCTTGTCCTATTTTGTATAGTATTATACATCTACCGATAAAATCATTGCAGGCAGTAGGACTTTTGAGTGTGAAATGTTTTTTTATTTCTTTTTCCATTTTTTTAGTTGCATTGCTGCAACAAATAGTCCCAGAATGTCGTTAGCTGTTGGGTGAAAAATCCCAAAAATCTCCTATCGAGGTATCCGTTCGGAACGGAATTTTCTCCGAATTGTACGAAATCGGAGAATTTCAATTCGATATATCCATTCGGAATCCGATACGATTTTCGGTATAATTCTCCGATGACATGTAGCGCGACTCATTGCGTGAAACCGCGTTATACCACTTACTTTTGACAGCTACGTTGCACACTTTTCCCGAAGCTCTCCGAAAACTTTTTGCTGCGGAATATTTTATGTTGTTTTCCATTGGGGACACAAAAAATATTTTTCAGATTTCAGCTTTTATCGTAATTGATCTGCTTTTGTAAATGGATTAGTGCGTTATTTGACAACAAAATAAACTATGGATATCCACTTAAAAACTGTTTCCCATGTTGTAGATACAAATGGAGCAGTTTTGCTGATTCGTAGTCTTCAGATGCGATGAAGATAATATTTCCTCCAAAGTTATATCCATTGCTATTTATGTTTTTCTTTATTTTGGTTTTCACGTACTTTGCGCATTTGTTTTGAAAGCAAACTACTTAAAATGACGTAAAACAGCTGTGCAAAGCATATTGGTATTTGTGGTAGTATGTGTAAATTTGAAAAAAATATCGAAATCTACGTAAAACTAGTCAATAACCTAGAGCCAGCTAGATTAATTGGTAAAACAACTAATTGCGAAGACTTTACGAACGAAATTGAAGAGAATGTTGAACTGAGCGTTCCACTTTCGACACCTTATGAGCTTGAGGTTGAAGTTGATCGCTTCGTCGAGGTCGTTCAGCTCACCTCCTGGAATAACACGCCTAACCCGAGAAAAACGGCGGCCAAATACAGTTTACGATATCCTCCCGAAATAAAAGAATTGGTCAACGAAAAAAGGAAGGCGCGTGAAAAATGGCAACAGAGTCGCGCTCCGCAACATAAAGCACATTTGAATTATTTGTGGAATTTGTTGAAGACAGCAATTAAAGATTTTAAAAATTGTGTGATAGGTTCTTACCCTGAAAGTTTAACAGCGAAATAAGATTCCAATTATTCACTTTGGAAAGCTGTAAAAGGCACTAAAAGGCCCAAATCCCCGCGCCGCCAATAAAAATAAATCAAAATGGGCAAGGGAAGATAAAGAAGAAGCGGACGTTTTTGCCGCCCATCTAGAAGAAATATTTAAACCGTACGATGGTCAAGCGGCTCATGACAGCACCAATAGTGGGACGGAATTACTATCTGACAATTTTACACTCACTAAGGGAACTAAAAAGTGAAATCAAATCTCTAAAACCTAAGAAAGCTCCGGGTTATGATTTGATCACCGGAGAAGTTCTCAAAGATCTACCTAGAAATTAAGCTTCTACATATTATAAATGCTGCGCTCAGATTAAAGCACGTGCCGAGCTAATGGAAAGTTATGGAAGTCATAATGGGACCAGGAAAACCGCCAAATGAAGTAAAATCGTATAGACCAATTTCGCTTCTTCCAGTCATATCCAAAGTATTCGAGAGGATATTATTAAGGCGCCTACAACCGGTTATAGAAGATAATAATCTTATCCCTGACCACCAGTTTGGGTGGTTGATTGACGATTGACCAAGTACATAGAATTACTGGCGTAATCGAGAATGCATTTGAAGAAAAAAAGATGCTCAAGCGTATTCCTTGACGTAAGCGTCCTTGGGCCGTTTCTCTATCTGGTATATGCTCGCGATATACCAAGAGAAGATGACACTACCCTTGCCACGTTCGCCGACACCGCTATCCTTGCAGTAGGTAATACAATCGAAGAAACGACTGCAAAACTGCAAACCGCACTGAATAAAGTATATGATAGGACGAGGGACTGTCGGATCGCCCTCAACGAAACTAAATCTGTTCACGTGAATTTCACGTATAAGAAAACTAATGACTTGCCAATTTTTTCTAAACTTGGCCCGAATACCCTTTGCAAACGAGGCCAAATACCTGGGAATGACACTCGACGCAAAGCTGTAATGGAATTCGCACGTGAAAATGAAACGTAAAGAACTCGATATAAAATGTAGAGAAATGTACTGGTTACTCGGAAAACATTCCCAGCTCAATACCGAGAACAAACTGCTTTTATACAAGCAAGTGCTAAAGCCGGTGTGGACCTACGGTATACAACTTTGGGGTTGTACCAAGAAAACAAATGCCAATATTTTACAAACTTTTCAAAATAAAGTGATTAGAGAAATTGTCCAAGCACTGTGGTATACTAGAAACGCCGATATCCACAGGGATCTCGGAATTCCTACAATCGAAGCTGAAACTACGAGGAAGCTTCGCGCGAAAGCATAGAAACCCACTAATCGGACATATCAACAATACAGTCCGACAAATTTTGGATGAGAGTAATTTATTGCGCCGACTACAAAAAATGAAACCTTTCGACTTGGCAAGACAAGGATTAACCGTGTCCGAATTGCGGAACATGCAGGATCTTTCAGTGGGAAGTAACCTGTCAAACGTTTTTTATCTCGTGATAGAAAAATTGCTTGATAAGTTACATCTTAGTTGCAGTATCTAACATTCTATAGAAGGGTGGTGTTTTTAATCAGTAGAAATCTGACACTACTATGAGCACGCGCTTGCTTTTGGAAGATTTTCACCTACCTTCAGGAAAAAAAAATCTGCAAAAAGTGATCCATCAATCAAAAAAAAAAAACTTTATATTAAAAGATTCTTAATTTGCGCCCAGATTGATTTCTAAACATTTGTACATAAATCATTAACAAAAATAGATCCACCCGATGCAATGCATTTCTTTGCAGTTGAAAAGTTTCACGAAAACGTAAACAAACTTTGCTAGTTGTCAAACTCAAACGTACTTGTATCGGTAAATCTTAAGCAAATCTGAGAAAAAATCAAGATTCGCAAAAGTGATGTAAAATCTGAAAAAGATTGTTTTTTTTTTAAAGTGTTCTGAGAGCAAAAAAAGTGCTCTGAGAGCGCAATCGAATGCCCCATTAATGTTACTTTAAAGAGGAATGTTGCCCAACCATCCAAAATGACGGTATTGAATTTTGTAATAGGAGCAAATTTAAATACGCTTGTTCAGCGTGAGCGTTTTCTGAAAATTGAAAAATATTGCATAAATATTTCTAAACACTTGAAATATAATATTTCTGTGCAAAATAATTATTACTTCCAACTCACTTTTTATTAAATGAAATAGTTAATGCTTTTCTATTATTGTTTAGCTAGTGTTTGGTTTTTGATTGGTTAACATTTTCCAAAAGTTTGCCAGCAACGAACGGATGCGTACTAAACACTTATTTTTATATAAGTTTGGGATCTTCCCAAGACTTTCTTGAGAGTGGTCGCAAAGAGAATGAAATATCTATTCACTTAAATTTGAATGGTTCAACCCGAATACGTACTTTTCCAAATAATTCTCACCTTTGGCGAAAAATTGAGGGGAAGGGCAACTGCAAACACAAATGGTGAAGTTCAAGAACTCAGGGAGATATTTGGCTGCAACCAAACCCTAATCATACTCTTTGAAAAGGAAGTTTCTTCACCGAAATTTCTTATGAAGCAATGGTTGGTGTTAAAAAGATGACTTAGCCAAAAAATATAGATCAGTAAAACCCAGATAAGTACTTAAGTACCCACAAATATCAGATCTATACATTTTTTACACATTTATGATTACATTTATATTTTAGCCAATTTTATTTGCTTACACTCATTTAAGTACCTCAATCAAAACTCACACAATTTCATCACAACAAACTGCATTGCGTGCAAACAAAAAAAATACTAAAAAACGTACAAATGAGTTTTCTTATTTTATTTAAAAAATCTCTCCGTATGTTAGAAAATCGCTTCACAACCTTCTCGAGGTAGATAACTGGATTCGGATGCCTGTCCCTCTGGGTTCGTTTAACTGCCTTACCCGCTTGTGGAAAGGGTGCAAAATTACTTCAAATTGGGATATGTAAAATCTTATTACATTCTAAAGGGCCCAACCCATAGAATCCGTTGCATCTGTTGTGTCGACGGATCCGTCAATATTAGGCGTTTTTCTTTTTTAGTTCGGAGCACAACCTGAACTGTTATACAAAAAGTTCGTGTTTCTTTTTTAGCTCAGATACATCAGAGCTCAGATTTGTGTTTCTTTTTTCGATCTGAGCATAATCAGAGCGCGCTCGATGAGCTCAGAATAAATTGACTGAGCATGCTGAGTAAAAAGCTGAATACACACTCACAGTCACATTTGACAGAAAAAAAAAAACAGGAAAACAAAATAAATGAAATGGTGGACGAACTTTGTTGTTCTGGAACTAAAGGATAACCAATTTAATAAATAAAAATTAATAAATATTCAATTTTTACATACATTTATTAAAAATGGCAGCTACGTGCTCAAGTGTGTTTCATAAATACATCAGAACAATCTGAGCACGCTCGGCTCAGAGCGCGCTCATAATGCTCGAGCTCGGTTCAGAGCTCAGCTCTGAACTAAAAAAGAAAAACGCCTATTGACGTATTCGACGGAACGAGCATTCCCATAGAATCCGTCGCATACGGTGACAGACAGTGTTTTAAGTTCTCTGTCCTAATATTTCCCACGAAACGTAATAATATTTTCCTATTCACCGTAGTCAAATACCCTTGATAGGTACTTTCTTTTGTGAACAAATCTTATATTTAAAAGTAAAATTTACATTTTACGGAAACAAAATCACATTAAATGTCCTTTGGTACAAAAATCGCAGTTTTTTAATATTATAATGATTACCTTTTTGTACTAGAAAATGTTGGTACTAGAAAATCTTGCCAAAATGCGATTTAGATAGGCTCTTTTTTAAGTACTTTCAGTGTCTTTGTTGGAGTTCAAGTATTTACTTACAAAATTATTATTATAGTAACCTGGAGTTTCTAAAGTCTATTTTACTTTTTAATAAAACTATCTTTATAACTATTCGTTCTACTAAATAGACGTGTTTCTATTTGGTTGTGAAGATACAACAAAACTGCTTCCACAAACCATACTAGTTCAACAGGTTATGGACCCAGGACACACGGTTTAGGTGCAGTACAATATATAAACGAATTTAACATTTTTGTCTTGCCCCGTTAGCTGATTTTTTTTTCCTCGGTTATAAAATGGCCGCCGCTTTACCAATTCCAATGATGGAAAAATTAAAAGGAAGAGAAAAATACGATAATTGGAGTTTTGCTGTTCAAACATATTTGGAGCTTGAAGAACTATGGAATTGTGTTCTTGGAACTGAAGGGGACGCAAAGAAAATCTCCAAGGCAAAGGCAAAAATTATTCTTCTTATTGACCCAATAAATTATGTTCATATCAGGACTGCGACAACAGCCAAGGAAGTTTGGGACTCCTTAAAAACATCTTTTCTGGATAATGGCCTAGCTCGTAAGGTTGGCTTGTTGCGGAGTCTAATCACAACCTCTTTAGAAAAATGTGATTCGGTTGATGATTACGTAAACAAAATAATCACCACAGCGCATAAACTACGAGGTATTGGTATGGACATCTCTGAAGAATGTCATCTTTTATTAGCTGGTTTACCGGAAAAATATGCGCCAATGATAATGGGCTTGGAAAGTTCTGGAATTGCTATTACGGGAGATTCAATTAAAATGAAGCTTTTACAAGATGTTGAGGTTACAAATGAATGTACTTCTGCACTTTTTGGTGGAACTAATGTCCACAGAAATGATAGGCGAAGAAACATCGAAAGCCTAGCGTTCGTTGTTATTCATGTAACAAGTTTGGTCACTACTCGAAGGACTGTCCTAAAAACAAATCCTGTACAAATAAAATTAATTCAAATGCCGTTTTGTATACGTCATTTTCGGTTAAAGGTATATGTAATAATGACTGGTACATCGATTCTGGTGCTTCGACGCATATGACCTCAAATGCAAAGAATTAATAAATGTTCGAAGTCCGGCAAGAAAACAAGTTGTGGTTGCAGATAGCACCTGTCTTGAAGTCACAGCCGTTGGTGATTTATCGATGACGCTATCGATAGGAAATAGAAATTGCACTGTTACAATTAAAGATGTGCTTTACGTTCCAGCGCTTTGTACGAACTTGCTCTCCGTAAGTCAAATAGTATCAAATGGAAATACAGTTAAGTTTGACTTAGACCGATATCCATCTTGGAGCCGTCGGTGTAGAGAGCTAGCTCCTCTTCGTCTGTAACTGCCTTGTTCTCGTATTCGCTTCTGTCGGGAATTCTAGCAATGAAACTGCTTTCAAAAACGAGGGTGGAGGGTATGTAGTACATTGTCACCTTCTCCTTCGCCGTATCCCATTGGCTTTCAATCGAGGCGTGACCATAGGATTTGGATGACCACAGTCCTGATTCCCTGAACTTGATTGCAGTTTTAGCCGCCTTGCTGCTGAGGTAGATGTCCAGAGGGGTGAGGCTTAGCAAGATGATATTTCTTCTCAATAGCCTTCCACCACACTGTTGTACCATATGTTAGGATGGGTCGCACTACAGCTGTGTATAGCCAGTGCACCGTGTGCGGCCTGAATCCCCATGTGTTGCCGAATGCTCTTCTGCAGGCATATAGTGCCACGTATGATTTTTTGATGCGGTCCTCTATGTTTTCCTTTCAGCTGAGTTTGGAATCTAGGACTAGCTGTCTTTGAGATTTCCAAATCCACCCCGCCCGTCCTTGGGAGATTGAAGGCGGGGATCGCCCTTCTTCTCGTAAACAGTAGAATTTCCGTCTTCGATGGGTTGACTCCTAGTCCGCGACCTGTAACACAGTTATTGAATAGCAGGAGTGCGTAACTAAGCCTTTCACTGAGAACTGAAGTGGATTTGCGCTCACAATGAAACCTTCTTTTTCCAATATTTTAAGCATTTTTATCAACTACGAGGATCCTAGGACGTCCCCTAGCTGTGACTTGATCCTACGTGTGCCTAGCCTGAGTCCAATCCAGTCAAATAAGCTGCTATTTAGTTGGGCTCCACGCAGGCTATGTAAAATAGCGTCAGCTTCGATGTTATTGAAGGCCCCCTCAATGTATGGGAACGCACTCAGTATGTATTCTTTATGCTGTAGCGATTCTTCCACTACCGATACTACCCTATGTAGCGCCGTGTCAACAGATCTGCTTTTCATGTACGCATGTTGTGATTTTGATAAGTAGTTATCGCCGATCACTCGCCGTACGTACAGATCAATTAATCGTTCCATTGTCTTTAGCATAAATGACGACAGATTGATTGGTCCGCTTTAGGAGCTTGAGGGTAACCTCGCTCGCTGCAAACGATAGCGGCATCTGCCTATCTTTTTTCAATGCTATAGGTGGCTCATCAAATATAATGATGTACCCTCTTGCACCATTCTTCGTCTCCTTCTCGGACACAATTTCCCAATCCCTCATCGGAATCTTGGGATTTTGTGCCTGCAGAACGCTAAGGAACTCTTCTCGTTTTACCCCTATCTCCGAGATCGATACTCTACCCATTGCCTTTAAAGGGACTTCTTCTATGGGTACAGCTTTCAATATTGCTCCCTCCCATAGTTTTGCTCCGTTTAACACGGTCTTGGCAAAGTCGTTGGATGCCTGGTCCTTGCAGTCGATCTATGTGATGCCTTTGGACCATCTCATTTCACGGTAAGCGGGAGCCGTTGCACCAGTCTACGCACGGATGTGGGAGATAATCGCAGCACCTAGTGTGCTCTCAATTATCTTGCCACATTCCACCGAGTACTGGCCGCTTGGTTTCCTTGAGTCCACCACAGATAGCTGCAGCGGATTCCTGGTCACCTCGCTGTATTTTCAGCTATTTCCGATGCCACACATGGGAGTTCTTTTGGGGCTACCCGTGCTCGTCTCGCTCCGCTTCGCCTTCTTCGGAATGCTGGGGGCGTCCTCTGGCGACCTCAACCTCTTCTAGGCTAGCTCTTTATTACCAACCCTTTCCGCGATAGGTTTCCTCTGGAGACCACTCGGGCCCGGCTTGTAGTCGTTCTCCCGATGTTCCTTCTTTGGTACCCTTTTCGCTGAGAAGATACGGTGGGGTCTGTCTTAGCGACATCGAGCTAAATGTCACTCTGCGACGACGTAAAAGGGAGTCGTGGAGGGACTTTTGCTCAAGTATGAGGAGTACATCTGAAGTCAGTAGACTACAAAAGATTGTCTCGAGAGATCCAGTTTCCAAGATCGGACTCATTCGTAATAGAGCGGGGATAGTAGAAACTCTGGATCACACAAATGAGGTCCTAATGGAGGTACACTTTCCAGGAAGCTATAAGTCAGATCAGCCCTGGGTTCCAAGGAAACAAGGAGCGAACAGGATGGATAGGACGGAAGCAGAACGGATCGTGACACCACAAGCGGTCAAGGGTGCGATAGAAACATTCTCACCCTTCAAAACTGCGGGGCCGGATGGTATATTTCCAGGTCTAGTGCAATGGGGTATAGACGTAATTGCACCAAGGCTCAGGAATATATACGTTGCATGCCTAGCAATGGGCTATATCCCGATTACATGGAGGGAAGCAAATGTGGTCTTCCTTCCAAAACCGGAAAAAAAGGACTACACCGAGGCAAACTCATTGAGACCAGTCAGCCTAACATCCTTCCTGTTAAAAACAATGGAAAGGGTGATGGTGGACTATATGGAGAGTACTGCGCTTAGGACGTATCCTTTAAATAGTAGACAGCATTCATACAGGGTAGGCATGTCTACAGAAACAGCGCTACATCAAGTAGTACGCCGTTGGTGATTTATCGATGACGCTATCGATAGGAAATAGAAATTGCACTGTTACAATTAAAGATGTGCTTTACGTTCCAGCGCTTTGTACGAACTTGCTCTCCGTAAGTCAAATAGTATCAAATGGAAATACAGTTAAGTTTGACTTAGAAGGATGCAGTATATTTGACGATAAAGGTGGTTTAATTGCAACAGCCAATCATAAAGACAATATGTATCGTTTAAATGTACAAGATTCTGAAATTAGCTTGGCAACATCTGCAAGAAATGATTTTGAACTATGGCACCGTCGAATGGGACATATGAGTGAAGAAAATATGAGAAAGCTGCGAGACAAACTGGCCGAAGGAGTCGAATTTGATGGAAAAATGGAGCTACCGTGTACTGTCTGTCTAGGAAAACAGACTAGACTCCCATTTAAAAATTCTTTATCTCGAGCAAAAGAACCTTTACAAATCATGCATTCTGATTTATGTGGACCTATGTCAACCAATTCACTTGGTGGTTCAAAATATTTTTTAACTTTCGTCGATGATATGTCAAGGTATGTTTTTGTATATTTTATCAAGTCAAAAGATGAAGTCGTAGAAAAGTTTAAGAACTTCATGAATCTTGTCGAAAATCAAATGGATAGACGAATTAAGATATTGCGAACAGACAATGGGACCGAATATTGTAATAAGGAATTTCTTAATTGCCTAGTCTCGAAAGGTATCAGGCATCAAACTACAAATTCTTATACACCGGAACAAAATGGAATCGCAGAAAGGATGAATCGAACAATAGTGGAACGAGCAAGATGCTTGCTTTTTGACGCATCTTTACCGACCGAATTGTGGGCAGAAGCAGTATCTACATCCGTTTATTTAATAAATACTTGAACTCCAACAGTCTTAATAATCTTGGTGAAATGTAGATAGCAATTTCGATGAAATTTATAATTTGAATATTTTTTGGCACCTTTTTACTTTTTCCGATGGAAGGCTTTTCGGACATAGAAGTTTCCACAAAAAGTAAGAAATCCCACGGTATAAGAAAACTGGTGATATCCAATGACAGTTTCTCTCATGCTCTCAATATTTCCACCAATGAAAGCGCTGCCTCTCTCGCTGTGAGAACCGTCAACGGGTCGACGGACAGAAAAGTAGAAAGTAAACTTACTTTATCCGTCGCATCCGGCACGTGCGCTGCTTATGGGTCAGCTTCCATAAGGTGCTGTGTATTCTATCTATCTATCAGTCAAATACGTTGCCGCAACGGATGCGAGGGATTCTATGGGTTGGACCCTTAAGAAGTCCTTCTACCGGATGGTTGTCAAAGTTAAAAAAAAAATCTTCATATTCTTCAGATCCTCTAGGTCGTCGAAGAAGTAACTATTGAGGGTCCTTTGTCTGCTGTTCTTAAGGGCAGGGCATTCGCAACGCAGGTGACGAACAGATTCTTTTTCTTCAACGTCCCTACAGCTTCTGCAAAAATCATTATGCAGTATTCCTAGCCGCTTATACGCCTATCTCACAGTGTCCAGTAATGTCTCCCGTGAGTATGCGAATATCCTTGCGGCTAAGTCCGATCATATATTTGGATCTCTTTTGGCTCACCTCTGGCCATAATTATTTTGTGTGCCTGCAGGTGATGACATTGGTCCAGCGTAGGTTAGTCCTACTCCAGGATTCAATGTCGATCTTCCTTGCAAGCGTGCTTAGCGGAGTTTTTACTGGTCATAGATGTATGTATATTCGACCCGTTTCTTGCAAGCTCATCCGCCTGTTCATTTCCTGGAATAACCATATGTCCTGGTACCCAGCATAGGGTCACCGCGTTGTCTTGTGATATTTCGTCCAAATAATTCTTACAGTGACTTACTGCCGTTGACTTCACCACGACCGACTACATGGCTTTTTTGGCCGCTTGGCTGTCGGAATAAATGGTGATTTGTTTATCGACAATGTGCCGTCTCTTTTGTTATTTCGCCGCTTGGGTAATAGCAGCTATTTCTGCTTGAAATACACTGCAATCATCGATGATTCGGAATGATTCTTGCAGGTCCAGTGTTTCGCTAAAGATGCCTGCGCCTGTACCGATATCCATCTTGGAGCCGTCGGTGTAGAGAGCTAGCTCCTCTTCGTCTGTAACTGCCTTGTTCTCGTATTCGCTTCTGTCGGGAATTCTAGCAGTGAAACTGCTTTCAAAAACGAGGGTGGAGGGTATGTAGTACATTGTCACCTTCTCCTTCGCCGTATCCCATTGGCTTTCAATCGAGGCGTGACCATAGGATTTGGATGACCACAGTCCTGATTCCCTGAACTTGATTGCAGTTTTAGCCGCCTTGCTGCTGAGGTAGATGTCCAGAGGGGTGAGGCTTAGCAAGATGATATTTCTTCTCAATAGCCTTCCACCACACTGTTGTACCATATGTTAGGATGGGTCGCACTACAGCTGTGTATAGCCAGTGCACCGTGTGCGGCCTGAATCCCCATGTGTTGCCGAATGCTCTTCTGCAGGCATATAGTGCCACGTATGATTTTTTGATGCGGTCCTCTATGTTTTCCTTTCAGCTGAGTTTGGAATCTAGGACTAGCTGTCTTTGAGATTTCCAAATCCACCCCGCCCGTCCTTGGGAGATTGAAGGCGGGGATCGCCCTTCTTCTCGTAAACAGTAGAATTTCCGTCTTCGATGGGTTGACTCCTAGTCCGCGACCTGTAACACAGTTATTGAATAGCAGGAGTGCGTAACTAAGCCTTTCACTGAGAACTGAAGTGGATTTGCGCTCACAATGAAACCTTCTTTTTCCAATATTTTAAGCATTTTTATCAACTACGAGGATCCTAGGACGTCCCCTAGCTGTGACTTGATCCTACGTGTGCCTAGCCTGATTCCAATCCAGTCAAATAAGCTGCTATTTAGTTGGGCTCCACGCAGGCTATGTAAAATAGCGTCAGCTTCGATGTTATTGAAGGCCCCCTCAATGTATGGGAACGCACTCAGTATGTATTCTTTATGCTGTAGCGATTCTTCCACTACCGATACTACCCTATGTAGCGCCGTGTCAACAGATCTGCTTTTCATGTACGCATGTTGTGATTTTGATAAGTAGTTATCGCCGATCACTCGCCGTACGTACAGATCAATTAATCGTTCCATTGTCTTTAGCATAAATGACGACAGATTGATTGGTCCGCTTTAGGAGCTTGAGGGTAACCTCGCTCGCTGCAAACGATAGCGGCATCTGCCTATCTTTTTTCAATGCTATAGGTGGCTCATCAAATATAATGATGTACCCTCTTGCACCATTCTTCGTCTCCTTCTCGGACACAATTTCCCAATCCCTCATCGGAATCTTGGGATTTTGTGCCTGCAGAACGCTAAGGAACTCTTCTCGTTTTACCCCTATCTCCGGGATCGATACTCTACCCATTGCCTTTAAAGGGACTTCTTCTATGGGCTCATAGTGAGCTAAATGTCACTCTGCGACGACGTAAAAGGGAGTCGTGGAGGGACTTTTGCTCAAGTATGAGGAGTACATCTGAAGTCAGTAGACTACAAAAGATTGTCTCGAGAGATCCAGTTTCCAAGATCGGACTCATTCGTAATAGAGCGGGGATAGTAGAAACTCTGGATCACACAAATGAGGTCCTAATGGAGGTACACTTTCCAGGAAGCTATAAGTCAGATCAGCCCTGGGTTCCAAGGAAACAAGGAGCGAACAGGATGGATAGGACGGAAGCAGAACGGATCGTGACACCACAAGCGGTCAAGGGTGCGATAGAAACATTCTCACCCTTCAAAACTGCGGGGCCGGATGGTATATTTCCAGGTCTAGTGCAATGGGGTATAGACGTAATTGCACCAAGGCTCAGGAATATATACGTTGCATGCCTAGCAATGGGCTATATCCCGATTACATGGAGGGAAGCAAATGTGGTCTTCCTTCCAAAACCGGAAAAAAAGGACTACACCGAGGCAAACTCATTGAGACCAGTCAGCCTAACATCCTTCCTGTTAAAAACAATGGAAAGGGTGATGGTGGACTATATGGAGAGTACTGCGCTTAGGACGTATCCTTTAAATAGTAGACAGCATTCATACAGGGTAGGCATGTCTACAGAAACAGCGCTACATCAAGTAGTACGCCGTTGGTGATTTATCGATGACGCTATCGATAGGAAATAGAAATTGCACTGTTACAATTAAAGATGTGCTTTACGTTCCAGCGCTTTGTACGAACTTGCTCTCCGTAAGTCAAATAGTATCAAATGGAAATACAGTTAAGTTTGACTTAGAAGGATGCAGTATATTTGACGATAAAGGTGGTTTAATTGCAACAGCCAATCATAAAGACAATATGTATCGTTTAAATGTACAAGATTCTGAAATTAGCTTGGCAACATCTGCAAGAAATGATTTTGAACTATGGCACCGTCGAATGGGACATATGAGTGAAGAAAATATGAGAAAGCTGCGAGACAAACTGGCCGAAGGAGTCGAATTTGATGGAAAAATGGAGCTACCGTGTACTGTCTGTCTAGGAAAACAGACTAGACTCCCATTTAAAAATTCTTTATCTCGAGCAAAAGAACCTTTACAAATCATGCATTCTGATTTATGTGGACCTATGTCAACCAATTCACTTGGTGGTTCAAAATATTTTTTAACTTTCGTCGATGATATGTCAAGGTATGTTTTTGTATATTTTATCAAGTCAAAAGATGAAGTCGTAGAAAAGTTTAAGAACTTCATGAATCTTGTCGAAAATCAAATGGATAGACGAATTAAGATATTGCGAACAGACAATGGGACCGAATATTGTAATAAGGAATTTCTTAATTGCCTAGTCTCGAAAGGTATCAGGCATCAAACTACAAATTCTTATACACCGGAACAAAATGGAATCGCAGAAAGGATGAATCGAACAATAGTGGAACGAGCAAGATGCTTGCTTTTTGACGCATCTTTACCGACCGAATTGTGGGCAGAAGCAGTATCTACATCCGTTTATTTAATAAATACTTGAACTCCAACAGTCTTAATAATCTTGGTGAAATGTAGATAGCAATTTCGATGAAATTTATAATTTGAATATTTTTTGGCACCTTTTTACTTTTTCCGATGGAAGGCTTTTCGGACATAGAAGTTTCCACAAAAAGTAAGAAATCCCACGGTATAAGAAAACTGGTGATATCCAATGACAGTTTCTCTCATGCTCTCAATATTTCCACCAATGAAAGCGCTGCCTCTCTCGCTGTGAGAACCGTCAACGGGTCGACGGACAGAAAAGTAGAAAGTAAACTTACTTTATCCGTCGCATCCGGCACGTGCGCTGCTTATGGGTCAGCTTCCATAAGGTGCTGTGTATTCTATCTATCTATCAGTCAAATACGTTGCCGCAACGGATGCGAGGGATTCTATGGGTTGGACCCTTAAGAAGTCCTTCTACCGGATGGTTGTCAAAGTTAAAAAAAAAATCTTCATATTCTTCAGATCCTCTAGGTCGTCGAAGAAGTAACTATTGAGGGTCCTTTGTCTGCTGTTCTTAAGGGCAGGGCATTCGCAACGCAGGTGACGAACAGATTCTTTTTCTTCAACGTCCCTACAGCTTCTGCAAAAATCATTATGCAGTATTCCTAGCCGCTTATACGCCTATCTCACAGTGTCCAGTAATGTCTCCCGTGAGTATGCGAATATCCTTGCGGCTAAGTCCGATCATATATTTGGATCTCTTTTGGCTCACCTCTGGCCATAATTATTTTGTGTGCCTGCAGGTGATGACATTGGTCCAGCGTAGGTTAGTCCTACTCCAGGATTCAATGTCGATCTTCCTTGCAAGCGTGCTTAGCGGAGTTTTTACTGGTCATAGATGTATGTATATTCGACCCGTTTCTTGCAAGCTCATCCGCCTGTTCATTTCCTGGAATAACCATATGTCCTGGTACCCAGCATAGGGTCACCGCGTTGTCTTGTGATATTTCGTCCAAATAATTCTTACAGTGACTTACTGCCGTTGACTTCACCACGACCGACTACATGGCTTTTTTGGCCGCTTGGCTGTCGGAATAAATGGTGATTTGTTTATCGACAATGTGCCGTCTCTTTTGTTATTTCGCCGCTTGGGTAATAGCAGCTATTTCTGCTTGAAATACACTGCAATCATCGATGATTCGGAATGATTCTTGCAGGTCCAGTGTTTCGCTAAAGATGCCTGCGCCTGTACCGATATCCATCTTGGAGCCGTCGGTGTAGAGAGCTAGCTCCTCTTCGTCTGTAACTGCCTTGTTCTCGTATTCGCTTCTGTCGGGAATTCTAGCAGTGAAACTCCTTTCAAAAACGAGGGTGGAGGGTATGTAGTACATTGTCACCTTCTCCTTCGCCGTATCCCATTGGCTTTCAATCGAGGCGTGACCATAGGATTTGGATGACCACAGTCCTGATTCCCTGAACTTGATTGCAGTTTTAGCCGCCTTGCTGCTGAGGTAGATGTCCAGAGGGGTGAGGCTTAGCAAGATGATATTTCTTCTCAATAGCCTTCCACCACACTGTTGTACCATATGTTAGGATGGGTCGCACTACAGCTGTGTATAGCCAGTGCACCGTGTGCGGCCTGAATCCCCATGTGTTGCCGAATGCTCTTCTGCAGGCATATAGTGCCACGTATGATTTTTTGATGCGGTCCTCTATGTTTTCCTTTCAGCTGAGTTTGGAATCTAGGACTAGCTGTCTTTGAGATTTCCAAATCCACCCCGCCCGTCCTTGGGAGATTGAAGGCGGGGATCGCCCTTCTTCTCGTAAACAGTAGAATTTCCGTCTTCGATGGGTTGACTCCTAGTCCGCGACCTGTAACACAGTTATTGAATAGCAGGAGTGCGTAACTAAGCCTTTCACTGAGAACTGAAGTGGATTTGCGCTCACAATGAAACCTTCTTTTTCCAATATTTTAAGCATTTTTATCAACTACGAGGATCCTAGGACGTCCCCTAGCTGTGACTTGATCCTACGTGTGCCTAGCATGAGTCCAATCCAGTCAAATAAGCTGCTATTTAGTTGGGCTCCACGCAGGCTACGTAAAATAGCGTCAGCTTCGATGTTATTGAAGGCCCCCTCAATGTATGGGAACGCACTCAGTATGTATTCTTTATGCTGTAGCGATTCTTCCACTACCGATACTACCCTATGTAGCGCCGTGTCAACAGATCTGCTTTTCATGTACGCATGTTGTGATTTTGATAAGTAGTTATCGCCGATCACTCGCCGTACGTACAGATCAATTAATCGTTCCATTGTCTTTAGCATAAATGACGACAGATTGATTGGTCGCCTACTATACAGTGTCAGGCGCCCTTGCATTATTTGCAGTCCGCTTTAGGAGCTTGAGGGTAACCTCGCTCGCTGCAAACGATAGCGGCATCTGCACATCTTTTTTCAATGCTATAGGTGGCTCATCAAATATAATGATGTACCCTCTTGCACCATTCTTCGTCTCCTCCTCGGACACAATTTCCCAATCCCTCATCGGAATCTTGGGATTTTGTGCCTGCAGAACGCTAAGGAACTCTTCTCGTTTTACCCCTATCTCCGGGATCGATACTCTACCCATTGCCTTTAAAGGGACTTCTTCTATGGGTACAGCTTTCAATATTGCTCCCTCCCATAGTTTTGCTCCGTTTAACACGGTCTTGGCAAAGTCGTTGGATGCCTGGTCCTTGCAGTCGATCTATGTGATGCCTTTGGACCATCTCATTTCACGGTAAGCGGGAGCCGTTGCACCAGTCTACGCACGGATGTGGGAGATAATCGCAGCACCTAGTGTGCTCTCAATTATCTTGCCACATTCCACCGAGTACTGGCCGCTTGGTTTCCTTGAGTCCACCACAGATAGCTGCAGCGGATTCCTGGTCACCTCGCTGTATTTTCAGCTATTTCCGATGCCACACATGGGAGTTCTTTTGGGGCTACCCGTGCTCGTCTCGCTCCGCTTCGCCTTCTTCGGAATGCTGGGGGCGTCCTCTGGCGACCTCAACCTCTTCTAGGCTAGCTCTTTATTACCAACCCTTTCCGCGATAGGTTTCCTCTGGAGACCACTCGGGCCCGGCTTGTAGTCGTTCTCCCGATGTTCCTTCTTTGGTACCCTTTTCGCTGAGAAGATACGGTGGGGTCTGTCTTAGCGACATCGAGCTAAATGTCACTCTGCGACGACGTAAAAGGGAGTCGTGGAGGGACTTTTGCTCAAGTATGAGGAGTACATCTGAAGTCAGTAGACTACAAAAGATTGTCTCGAGAGATCCAGTTTCCAAGATCGGACTCATTCGTAATAGAGCGGGGATAGTAGAAACTCTGGATCACACAAATGAGGTCCTAATGGAGGTACACTTTCCAGGAAGCTATAAGTCAGATCAGCCCTGGGCTCCAAGGAAACAAGGAGCGAACAGGATGGATAGGACGGAAGCAGAACGGATCGTGACACCACAAGCGGTCAAGGGTGCGATAGAAACATTCTCACCCTTCAAAACTGCGGGGCCGGATGGTATATTTCCAGGTCTAGTGCAATGGGGTATAGACGTAATTGCACCAAGGCTCAGGAATATATACGTTGCATGCCTAGCAATGGGCTATATCCCGATTACATGGAGGGAAGCAAATGTGGTCTTCCTTCCAAAACCGGAAAAAAAGGACTACACCGAGGCAAACTCATTGAGACCAGTCAGCCTAACATCCTTCCTGTTAAAAACAATGGAAAGGGTGATGGTGGACTATATGGAGAGTACTGCGCTTAGGACGTATCCTTTAAATAGTAGACAGCATTCATACAGGGTAGGCATGTCTACAGAAACAGCGCTACATCAAGTAGTACGCCGTTGGTGATTTATCGATGACGCTATCGATAGGAAATAGAAATTGCACTGTTACAATTAAAGATGTGCTTTACGTTCCAGCGCTTTGTACGAACTTGCTCTCCGTAAGTCAAATAGTATCAAATGGAAATACAGTTAAGTTTGACTTAGAAGGATGCAGTATATTTGACGATAAAGGTGGTTTAATTGCAACAGCCAATCATAAAGACAATATGTATCGTTTAAATGTACAAGATTCTGAAATTAGCTTGGCAACATCTGCAAGAAATGATTTTGAACTATGGCACCGTCGAATGGGACATATGAGTGAAGAAAATATGAGAAAGCTGCGAGACAAACTGGCCGAAGGAGTCGAATTTGATGGAAAAATGGAGCTACCGTGTACTGTCTGTCTAGGAAAACAGACTAGACTCCCATTTAAAAATTCTTTATCTCGAGCAAAAGAACCTTTACAAATCATGCATTCTGATTTATGTGGACCTATGTCAACCAATTCACTTGGTGGTTCAAAATATTTTTTAACTTTCGTCGATGATATGTCAAGGTATGTTTTTGTATATTTTATCAAGTCAAAAGATGAAGTCGTAGAAAAGTTTAAGAACTTCATGAATCTTGTCGAAAATCAAATGGATAGACGAATTAAGATATTGCGAACAGACAATGGGACCGAATATTGTAATAAGGAATTTCTTAATTGCCTAGTCTCGAAAGGTATCAGGCATCAAACTACAAATTCTTATACACCGGAACAAAATGGAATCGCAGAAAGGATGAATCGAACAATAGTGGAACGAGCAAGATGCTTGCTTTTTGACGCATCTTTACCGACCGAATTGTGGGCAGAAGCAGTATCTACATCCGTTTATTTAATAAATACTTGAACTCCAACAGTCTTAATAATCTTGGTGAAATGTAGATAGCAATTTCGATGAAATTTATAATTTGAATATTTTTTGGCACCTTTTTACTTTTTCCGATGGAAGGCTTTTCGGACATAGAAGTTTCCACAAAAAGTAAGAAATCCCACGGTATAAGAAAACTGGTGATATCCAATGACAGTTTCTCTCATGCTCTCAATATTTCCACCAATGAAAGCGCTGCCTCTCTCGCTGTGAGAACCGTCAACGGGTCGACGGACAGAAAAGTAGAAAGTAAACTTACTTTATCCGTCGCATCCGGCACGTGCGCTGCTTATGGGTCAGCTTCCATAAGGTGCTGTGTATTCTATCTATCTATCAGTCAAATACGTTGCCGCAACGGATGCGAGGGATTCTATGGGTTGGACCCTTAAGAAGTCCTTCTACCGGATGGTTGTCAAAGTTAAAAAAAAAATCTTCATATTCTTCAGATCCTCTAGGTCGTCGAAGAAGTAACTATTGAGGGTCCTTTGTCTGCTGTTCTTAAGGGCAGGGCATTCGCAACGCAGGTGACGAACAGATTCTTTTTCTTCAACGTCCCTACAGCTTCTGCAAAAATCATTATGCAGTATTCCTAGCCGCTTATACGCCTATCTCACAGTGTCCAGTAATGTCTCCCGTGAGTATGCGAATATCCTTGCGGCTAAGTCCGATCATATATTTGGATCTCTTTTGGCTCACCTCTGGCCATAATTATTTTGTGTGCCTGCAGGTGATGACATTGGTCCAGCGTAGGTTAGTCCTACTCCAGGATTCAATGTCGATCTTCCTTGCAAGCGTGCTTAGCGGAGTTTTTACTGGTCATAGATGTATGTATATTCGACCCGTTTCTTGCAAGCTCATCCGCCTGTTCATTTCCTGGAATAACCATATGTCCTGGTACCCAGCATAGGGTCACCGCGTTGTCTTGTGATATTTCGTCCAAATAATTCTTACAGTGACTTACTGCCGTTGACTTCACCACGACCGACTACATGGCTTTTTTGGCCGCTTGGCTGTCGGAATAAATGGTGATTTGTTTATCGACAATGTGCCGTCTCTTTTGTTATTTCGCCGCTTGGGTAATAGCAGCTATTTCTGCTTGAAATACACTGCAATCATCGATGATTCGGAATGATTCTTGCAGGTCCAGTGTTTCAAAACTGCGGGGCCGGATGGTATATTTCCAGGTCTAGTGCAATGGGGTATAGACGTAATTGCACCAAGGCTCAGGAATATATACGTTGCATGCCTAGCAATGGGCTATATCCCGATTACATGGAGGGAAGCAAATGTGGTCTTCCTTCCAAAACCGGAAAAAAAGGACTACACCGAGGCAAACTCATTGAGACCAGTCAGCCTAACATCCTTCCTGTTAAAAACAATGGAAAGGGTGATGGTGGACTATATGGAGAGTACTGCGCTTAGGACGTATCCTTTAAATAGTAGACAGCATTCATACAGGGTAGGCATGTCTACAGAAACAGCGCTACATCAAGTAGTACGCCGTTGGTGATTTATCGATGACGCTATCGATAGGAAATAGAAATTGCACTGTTACAATTAAAGATGTGCTTTACGTTCCAGCGCTTTGTACGAACTTGCTCTCCGTAAGTCAAATAGTATCAAATGGAAATACAGTTAAGTTTGACTTAGAAGGATGCAGTATATTTGACGATAAAGGTGGTTTAATTGCAACAGCCAATCATAAAGACAATATGTATCGTTTAAATGTACAAGATTCTGAAATTAGCTTGGCAACATCTGCAAGAAATGATTTTGAACTATGGCACCGTCGAATGGGACATATGAGTGAAGAAAATATGAGAAAGCTGCGAGACAAACTGGCCGAAGGAGTCGAATTTGATGGAAAAATGGAGCTACCGTGTACTGTCTGTCTAGGAAAACAGACTAGACTCCCATTTAAAAATTCTTTATCTCGAGCAAAAGAACCTTTACAAATCATGCATTCTGATTTATGTGGACCTATGTCAACCAATTCACTTGGTGGTTCAAAATATTTTTTAACTTTCGTCGATGATATGTCAAGGTATGTTTTTGTATATTTTATCAAGTCAAAAGATGAAGTCGTAGAAAAGTTTAAGAACTTCATGAATCTTGTCGAAAATCAAATGGATAGACGAATTAAGATATTGCGAACAGACAATGGGACCGAATATTGTAATAAGGAATTTCTTAATTGCCTAGTCTCGAAAGGTATCAGGCATCAAACTACAAATTCTTATACACCGGAACAAAATGGAATCGCAGAAAGGATGAATCGAACAATAGTGGAACGAGCAAGATGCTTGCTTTTTGACGCATCTTTACCGACCGAATTGTGGGCAGAAGCAGTATCTACATCCGTTTATTTAATAAATACTTGAACTCCAACAGTCTTAATAATCTTGGTGAAATGTAGATAGCAATTTCGATGAAATTTATAATTTGAATATTTTTTGGCACCTTTTTACTTTTTCCGATGGAAGGCTTTTCGGACATAGAAGTTTCCACAAAAAGTAAGAAATCCCACGGTATAAGAAAACTGGTGATATCCAATGACAGTTTCTCTCATGCTCTCAATATTTCCACCAATGAAAGCGCTGCCTCTCTCGCTGTGAGAACCGTCAACGGGTCGACGGACAGAAAAGTAGAAAGTAAACTTACTTTATCCGTCGCATCCGGCACGTGCGCTGCTTATGGGTCAGCTTCCATAAGGTGCTGTGTATTCTATCTATCTATCAGTCAAATACGTTGCCGCAACGGATGCGAGGGATTCTATGGGTTGGACCCTTAAGAAGTCCTTCTACCGGATGGTTGTCAAAGTTAAAAAAAAAATCTTCATATTCTTCAGATCCTCTAGGTCGTCGAAGAAGTAACTATTGAGGGTCCTTTGTCTGCTGTTCTTAAGGGCAGGGCATTCGCAACGCAGGTGACGAACAGATTCTTTTTCTTCAACGTCCCTACAGCTTCTGCAAAAATCATTATGCAGTATTCCTAGCCGCTTATACGCCTATCTCACAGTGTCCAGTAATGTCTCCCGTGAGTATGCGAATATCCTTGCGGCTAAGTCCGATCATATATTTGGATCTCTTTTGGCTCACCTCTGGCCATAATTATTTTGTGTGCCTGCAGGTGATGACATTGGTCCAGCGTAGGTTAGTCCTACTCCAGGATTCAATGTCGATCTTCCTTGCAAGCGTGCTTAGCGGAGTTTTTACTGGTCATAGATGTATGTATATTCGACCCGTTTCTTGCAAGCTCATCCGCCTGTTCATTTCCTGGAATAACCATATGTCCTGGTACCCAGCATAGGGTCACCGCGTTGTCTTGTGATATTTCGTCCAAATAATTCTTACAGTGACTTACTGCCGTTGACTTCACCACGACCGACTACATGGCTTTTTTGGCCGCTTGGCTGTCGGAATAAATGGTGATTTGTTTATCGACAATGTGCCGTCTCTTTTGTTATTTCGCCGCTTGGGTAATAGCAGCTATTTCTGCTTGAAATACACTGCAATCATCGATGATTCGGAATGATTCTTGCAGGTCCAGTGTTTCGCTAAAGATGCCTGCGCCTGTACCGATATCCATCTTGGAGCCGTCGGTGTAGAGAGCTAGCTCCTCTTCGTCTGTAACTGCCTTGTTCTCGTATTCGCTTCTGTCGGGAATTCTAGCAGTGAAACTCCTTTCAAAAACGAGGGTGGAGGGTATGTAGTACATTGTCACCTTCTCCTTCGCCGTATCCCATTGGCTTTCAATCGAGGCGTGACCATAGGATTTGGATGACCACAGTCCTGATTCCCTGAACTTGATTGCAGTTTTAGCCGCCTTGCTGCTGAGGTAGATGTCCAGAGGGGTGAGGCTTAGCAAGATGATATTTCTTCTCAATAGCCTTCCACCACACTGTTGTACCATATGTTAGGATGGGTCGCACTACAGCTGTGTATAGCCAGTGCACCGTGTGCGGCCTGAATCCCCATGTGTTGCCGAATGCTCTTCTGCAGGCATATAGTGCCACGTATGATTTTTTGATGCGGTCCTCTATGTTTTCCTTTCAGCTGAGTTTGGAATCTAGGACTAGCTGTCTTTGAGATTTCCAAATCCACCCCGCCCGTCCTTGGGAGATTGAAGGCGGGGATCGCCCTTCTTCTCGTAAACAGTAGAATTTCCGTCTTCGATGGGTTGACTCCTAGTCCGCGACCTGTAACACAGTTATTGAATAGCAGGAGTGCGTAACTAAGCCTTTCACTGAGAACTGAAGTGGATTTGCGCTCACAATGAAACCTTCTTTTTCCAATATTTTAAGCATTTTTATCAACTACGAGGATCCTAGGACGTCCCCTAGCTGTGACTTGATCCTACGTGTGCCTAGCATGAGTCCAATCCAGTCAAATAAGCTGCTATTTAGTTGGGCTCCACGCAGGCTACGTAAAATAGCGTCAGCTTCGATGTTATTGAAGGCCCCCTCAATGTATGGGAACGCACTCAGTATGTATTCTTTATGCTGTAGCGATTCTTCCACTACCGATACTACCCTATGTAGCGCCGTGTCAACAGATCTGCTTTTCATGTACGCATGTTGTGATTTTGATAAGTAGTTATCGCCGATCACTCGCCGTACGTACAGATCAATTAATCGTTCCATTGTCTTTAGCATAAATGACGACAGATTGATTGGTCGCCTACTATACAGTGTCAGGCGCCCTTGCATTATTTGCAGTCCGCTTTAGGAGCTTGAGGGTAACCTCGCTCGCTGCAAACGATAGCGGCATCTGCACATCTTTTTTCAATGCTATAGGTGGCTCATCAAATATAATGATGTACCCTCTTGCACCATTCTTCGTCTCCTCCTCGGACACAATTTCCCAATCCCTCATCGGAATCTTGGGATTTTGTGCCTGCAGAACGCTAAGGAACTCTTCTCGTTTTACCCCTATCTCCGGGATCGATACTCTACCCATTGCCTTTAAAGGGACTTCTTCTATGGGTACAGCTTTCAATATTGCTCCCTCCCATAGTTTTGCTCCGTTTAACACGGTCTTGGCAAAGTCGTTGGATGCCTGGTCCTTGCAGTCGATCTATGTGATGCCTTTGGACCATCTCATTTCACGGTAAGCGGGAGCCGTTGCACCAGTCTACGCACGGATGTGGGAGATAATCGCAGCACCTAGTGTGCTCTCAATTATCTTGCCACATTCCACCGAGTACTGGCCGCTTGGTTTCCTTGAGTCCACCACAGATAGCTGCAGCGGATTCCTGGTCACCTCGCTGTATTTTCAGCTATTTCCGATGCCACACATGGGAGTTCTTTTGGGGCTACCCGTGCTCGTCTCGCTCCGCTTCGCCTTCTTCGGAATGCTGGGGGCGTCCTCTGGCGACCTCAACCTCTTCTAGGCTAGCTCTTTATTACCAACCCTTTCCGCGATAGGTTTCCTCTGGAGACCACTCGGGCCCGGCTTGTAGTCGTTCTCCCGATGTTCCTTCTTTGGTACCCTTTTCGCTGAGAAGATACGGTGGGGTCTGTCTTAGCGACATCGAGCTAAATGTCACTCTGCGACGACGTAAAAGGGAGTCGTGGAGGGACTTTTGCTCAAGTATGAGGAGTACATCTGAAGTCAGTAGACTACAAAAGATTGTCTCGAGAGATCCAGTTTCCAAGATCGGACTCATTCGTAATAGAGCGGGGATAGTAGAAACTCTGGATCACACAAATGAGGTCCTAATGGAGGTACACTTTCCAGGAAGCTATAAGTCAGATCAGCCCTGGGCTCCAAGGAAACAAGGAGCGAACAGGATGGATAGGACGGAAGCAGAACGGATCGTGACACCACAAGCGGTCAAGGGTGCGATAGAAACATTCTCACCCTTCAAAACTGCGGGGCCGGATGGTATATTTCCAGGTCTAGTGCAATGGGGTATAGACGTAATTGCACCAAGGCTCAGGAATATATACGTTGCATGCCTAGCAATGGGCTATATCCCGATTACATGGAGGGAAGCAAATGTGGTCTTCCTTCCAAAACCGGAAAAAAAGGACTACACCGAGGCAAACTCATTGAGACCAGTCAGCCTAACATCCTTCCTGTTAAAAACAATGGAAAGGGTGATGGTGGACTATATGGAGAGTACTGCGCTTAGGACGTATCCTTTAAATAGTAGACAGCATTCATACAGGGTAGGCATGTCTACAGAAACAGCGCTACATCAAGTAGTACGCCGTTGGTGATTTATCGATGACGCTATCGATAGGAAATAGAAATTGCACTGTTACAATTAAAGATGTGCTTTACGTTCCAGCGCTTTGTACGAACTTGCTCTCCGTAAGTCAAATAGTATCAAATGGAAATACAGTTAAGTTTGACTTAGAAGGATGCAGTATATTTGACGATAAAGGTGGTTTAATTGCAACAGCCAATCATAAAGACAATATGTATCGTTTAAATGTACAAGATTCTGAAATTAGCTTGGCAACATCTGCAAGAAATGATTTTGAACTATGGCACCGTCGAATGGGACATATGAGTGAAGAAAATATGAGAAAGCTGCGAGACAAACTGGCCGAAGGAGTCGAATTTGATGGAAAAATGGAGCTACCGTGTACTGTCTGTCTAGGAAAACAGACTAGACTCCCATTTAAAAATTCTTTATCTCGAGCAAAAGAACCTTTACAAATCATGCATTCTGATTTATGTGGACCTATGTCAACCAATTCACTTGGTGGTTCAAAATATTTTTTAACTTTCGTCGATGATATGTCAAGGTATGTTTTTGTATATTTTATCAAGTCAAAAGATGAAGTCGTAGAAAAGTTTAAGAACTTCATGAATCTTGTCGAAAATCAAATGGATAGACGAATTAAGATATTGCGAACAGACAATGGGACCGAATATTGTAATAAGGAATTTCTTAATTGCCTAGTCTCGAAAGGTATCAGGCATCAAACTACAAATTCTTATACACCGGAACAAAATGGAATCGCAGAAAGGATGAATCGAACAATAGTGGAACGAGCAAGATGCTTGCTTTTTGACGCATCTTTACCGACCGAATTGTGGGCAGAAGCAGTATCTACATCCGTTTATTTAATAAATACTTGAACTCCAACAGTCTTAATAATCTTGGTGAAATGTAGATAGCAATTTCGATGAAATTTATAATTTGAATATTTTTTGGCACCTTTTTACTTTTTCCGATGGAAGGCTTTTCGGACATAGAAGTTTCCACAAAAAGTAAGAAATCCCACGGTATAAGAAAACTGGTGATATCCAATGACAGTTTCTCTCATGCTCTCAATATTTCCACCAATGAAAGCGCTGCCTCTCTCGCTGTGAGAACCGTCAACGGGTCGACGGACAGAAAAGTAGAAAGTAAACTTACTTTATCCGTCGCATCCGGCACGTGCGCTGCTTATGGGTCAGCTTCCATAAGGTGCTGTGTATTCTATCTATCTATCAGTCAAATACGTTGCCGCAACGGATGCGAGGGATTCTATGGGTTGGACCCTTAAGAAGTCCTTCTACCGGATGGTTGTCAAAGTTAAAAAAAAAATCTTCATATTCTTCAGATCCTCTAGGTCGTCGAAGAAGTAACTATTGAGGGTCCTTTGTCTGCTGTTCTTAAGGGCAGGGCATTCGCAACGCAGGTGACGAACAGATTCTTTTTCTTCAACGTCCCTACAGCTTCTGCAAAAATCATTATGCAGTATTCCTAGCCGCTTATACGCCTATCTCACAGTGTCCAGTAATGTCTCCCGTGAGTATGCGAATATCCTTGCGGCTAAGTCCGATCATATATTTGGATCTCTTTTGGCTCACCTCTGGCCATAATTATTTTGTGTGCCTGCAGGTGATGACATTGGTCCAGCGTAGGTTAGTCCTACTCCAGGATTCAATGTCGATCTTCCTTGCAAGCGTGCTTAGCGGAGTTTTTACTGGTCATAGATGTATGTATATTCGACCCGTTTCTTGCAAGCTCATCCGCCTGTTCATTTCCTGGAATAACCATATGTCCTGGTACCCAGCATAGGGTCACCGCGTTGTCTTGTGATATTTCGTCCAAATAATTCTTACAGTGACTTACTGCCGTTGACTTCACCACGACCGACTACATGGCTTTTTTGGCCGCTTGGCTGTCGGAATAAATGGTGATTTGTTTATCGACAATGTGCCGTCTCTTTTGTTATTTCGCCGCTTGGGTAATAGCAGCTATTTCTGCTTGAAATACACTGCAATCATCGATGATTCGGAATGATTCTTGCAGGTCCAGTGTTTCGCTAAAGATGCCTGCGCCTGTACCGATATCCATCTTGGAGCCGTCGGTGTAGAGAGCTAGCTCCTCTTCGTCTGTAACTGCCTTGTTCTCGTATTCGCTTCTGTCGGGAATTCTAGCAGTGAAACTCCTTTCAAAAACGAGGGTGGAGGGTATGTAGTACATTGTCACCTTCTCCTTCGCCGTATCCCATTGGCTTTCAATCGAGGCGTGACCATAGGATTTGGATGACCACAGTCCTGATTCCCTGAACTTGATTGCAGTTTTAGCCGCCTTGCTGCTGAGGTAGATGTCCAGAGGGGTGAGGCTTAGCAAGATGATATTTCTTCTCAATAGCCTTCCACCACACTGTTGTACCATATGTTAGGATGGGTCGCACTACAGCTGTGTATAGCCAGTGCACCGTGTGCGGCCTGAATCCCCATGTGTTGCCGAATGCTCTTCTGCAGGCATATAGTGCCACGTATGATTTTTTGATGCGGTCCTCTATGTTTTCCTTTCAGCTGAGTTTGGAATCTAGGACTAGCTGTCTTTGAGATTTCCAAATCCACCCCGCCCGTCCTTGGGAGATTGAAGGCGGGGATCGCCCTTCTTCTCGTAAACAGTAGAATTTCCGTCTTCGATGGGTTGACTCCTAGTCCGCGACCTGTAACACAGTTATTGAATAGCAGGAGTGCGTAACTAAGCCTTTCACTGAGAACTGAAGTGGATTTGCGCTCACAATGAAACCTTCTTTTTCCAATATTTTAAGCATTTTTATCAACTACGAGGATCCTAGGACGTCCCCTAGCTGTGACTTGATCCTACGTGTGCCTAGCATGAGTCCAATCCAGTCAAATAAGCTGCTATTTAGTTGGGCTCCACGCAGGCTACGTAAAATAGCGTCAGCTTCGATGTTATTGAAGGCCCCCTCAATGTATGGGAACGCACTCAGTATGTATTCTTTATGCTGTAGCGATTCTTCCACTACCGATACTACCCTATGTAGCGCCGTGTCAACAGATCTGCTTTTCATGTACGCATGTTGTGATTTTGATAAGTAGTTATCGCCGATCACTCGCCGTACGTACAGATCAATTAATCGTTCCATTGTCTTTAGCATAAATGACGACAGATTGATTGGTCGCCTACTATACAGTGTCAGGCGCCCTTGCATTATTTGCAGTCCGCTTTAGGAGCTTGAGGGTAACCTCGCTCGCTGCAAACGATAGCGGCATCTGCACATCTTTTTTCAATGCTATAGGTGGCTCATCAAATATAATGATGTACCCTCTTGCACCATTCTTCGTCTCCTCCTCGGACACAATTTCCCAATCCCTCATCGGAATCTTGGGATTTTGTGCCTGCAGAACGCTAAGGAACTCTTCTCGTTTTACCCCTATCTCCGGGATCGATACTCTACCCATTGCCTTTAAAGGGACTTCTTCTATGGGTACAGCTTTCAATATTGCTCCCTCCCATAGTTTTGCTCCGTTTAACACGGTCTTGGCAAAGTCGTTGGATGCCTGGTCCTTGCAGTCGATCTATGTGATGCCTTTGGACCATCTCATTTCACGGTAAGCGGGAGCCGTTGCACCAGTCTACGCACGGATGTGGGAGATAATCGCAGCACCTAGTGTGCTCTCAATTATCTTGCCACATTCCACCGAGTACTGGCCGCTTGGTTTCCTTGAGTCCACCACAGATAGCTGCAGCGGATTCCTGGTCACCTCGCTGTATTTTCAGCTATTTCCGATGCCACACATGGGAGTTCTTTTGGGGCTACCCGTGCTCGTCTCGCTCCGCTTCGCCTTCTTCGGAATGCTGGGGGCGTCCTCTGGCGACCTCAACCTCTTCTAGGCTAGCTCTTTATTACCAACCCTTTCCGCGATAGGTTTCCTCTGGAGACCACTCGGGCCCGGCTTGTAGTCGTTCTCCCGATGTTCCTTCTTTGGTACCCTTTTCGCTGAGAAGATACGGTGGGCTTTGGGGTCTGTCTTAGCGACATCGAGCTAAATGTCACTCTGCGACGACGTAAAAGGGAGTCGTGGAGGGACTTTTGCTCAAGTATGAGGAGTACATCTGAAGTCAGTAGACTACAAAAGATTGTCTCGAGAGATCCAGTTTCCAAGATCGGACTCATTCGTAATAGAGCGGGGATAGTAGAAACTCTGGATCACACAAATGAGGTCCTAATGGAGGTACACTTTCCAGGAAGCTATAAGTCAGATCAGCCCTGGGCTCCAAGGAAACAAGGAGCGAACAGGATGGATAGGACGGAAGCAGAACGGATCGTGACACCACAAGCGGTCAAGGGTGCGATAGAAACATTCTCACCCTTCAAAACTGCGGGGCCGGATGGTATATTTCCAGGTCTAGTGCAATGGGGTATAGACGTAATTGCACCAAGGCTCAGGAATATATACGTTGCATGCCTAGCAATGGGCTATATCCCGATTACATGGAGGGAAGCAAATGTGGTCTTCCTTCCAAAACCGGGAAAAAAGGACTACACCGAGGCAAAGTCATTGAGACCAGTCAGCCTAACATCCTTCCTGTTAAAAACAATGGAAAGGGTGATGGTGGACTATATGGAGAGTACTGCGCTTAGGACGTATCCTTTAAATAGTAGACAGCATTCATACAGGGTAGGCATGTCTACAGAAACAGCGCTACATCAAGTAGTACGCGTTGCGGAGGAAGAGCTAAATACCGGGGGCATTGCGATGACCACTATAATGGACACTGAAGGTGCCTTCGATAAGATATGCTTTGAAAGTCTGAAACAAGCCTTGGAAAAACGTAGGGTTAACCCACTGGTGGAAGGGTTAGCAGAGGTTGCCCACAAGGAGGTCTCTGACAGAACTGCGGCTGCAATCAACCTCTGCAGTGCTCCATGCTTCCAGCGCAGAAGTTATTGATAAAAACCGGATTCGCCGGAAACGAGATCCAACAAAATACGCGAACTGGAACGCATTTTGATTGCTCGCAGCGTTCAAACCGATAGAGTTTGCTTTTTACAGCTTCCCAAATTAAATCTAAACGATGCGTCTTATGTCGATCTTGTTGACTGGCAGCTTAATGTTGCAGATCCTTCGGTATGGAAATCAATATCTGATGAAGAAATTCAAATGTATGTTGCGCAAAAAGGAGATCAAGTTTGCCGTTACTACATCTACCATGCCATTCCCAAGCAGTCGAAAGAGCAGTCAAGTCTGTAAAGGAGGTCTCAACCAAATTAAGCAATAGAAATGAATGGATTTTAAGTTGATACTCTATAATACTTTCGGAATTCTAAATAGGAGTAGTAGTACATTTCATTCAGCTTTCGAAATAGAGCACAAAATGTTTATTTTCAAAAAATGTTACTTTCGAAACGAGATCATAGTAGGGCCCCAGAATATTATGTTCAATCTAAACCATATTTTAGGTAGGTATGACTCAATGACATTATTTGGCACTATTTCTGCAATAAGCCCGAAAGAAATCGACCTTAGGTACCCAAAGAAAGCAGAAATTGTAAAGAGGTAGGTATCCGGGTTTGACTGTAGTTCAATCAGTACTAACTCTTCGGATTCAAAAAAGAAGTTCGATTAATTCCGAATCATCGCTTGACGAATCAAATAATATTGTTAATAAGTTAAATGGTTTACTTATTGACAAACGAAAGAGAAACGTCTTTCTAGAAGAAGTAACATGCTGCATAAGTTTAAGATAAAAAAAACTAACGTGTAAAAGGACACTTATAATGGAATTGTGGGCATTCACACTCAGAAATGTTGGAACACCTTTACTCAAGTTTCTGTGTTGAAATCAAATTCATATTTTATTAACATACATACATTTAATAAGTTTGTTTTGAACAAAAACAATAAATGCTCATTTCGTTACATTTACGAGCTCTTCTCGTTTACTTTAACAATAACACTCTTTACCTCAGTGTAATTCTGTAAAGCGTACTCCCCATTTTCGCGCCCATGGCCAGACATTTTGTAACCACCAAATGGAGCCTGTGCTGCTAAAGAATTGTATGTATTTACCCAAACAGTGCCTGCACGTAAACCCTGAATTAAGTAGTTAGCCTTATCAATGTTCTTTGTGAAAACGCCCGCAGCTAATCCATATTCAGATGTATTCGCCCGTTTGATGACCTCATCTAGATTCTTGAAACGAATCAACTGCTGGACAGGGCCAAAAATTTCTTCTCTGGCTATGGTCATGTCGTCCTTAACGTCAGCAAAAACAGTCGGTTCGATGAAATATCCAGGCAAATCCTTATAACGTTTGCCACCAGCAACCAACTTGGCTCCTTCTTTCTTACCTGTCTCAATCAATCCGAGGATCTTCTTCATCTGAGTGTTGTCTATTTGTGGCCCTTGTTCGTTGTTTGTGTCGAAAGGATTACCAACTGTGCGCTTTTTAGCACGTTCAGCACTGCGTTCGACGAATTCATCGTAGATTGTATCTTCAACGAATGTTCTAGAGCCAGCACAGCAACACTGACCCATGTTGAAAAAGAGTCCGAAGTGGGCTTGTTCAACAGCGTAATCCATGTCGCTATCGGCTAAAATTATATTGGGACTCTTGCCACCAAGTTCCAGAGTAACTCGTTTAAGATTTGATTTTGCCGAAGCCAGTTGGATTAATTTACCAACTTCAGTGGATCCAGTAAAGGCAACCTTGTCTACATCAAGGTGATTCGCTAATTTAGCTCCAGTCGCACCTGCGCCGGGAACTACATTAACCACACCTTCTGGGAAGCCGGCTTCCTTCGTCAACTGAGCAATGTAAAGCGCAGTTAATGAGGTCTGCTCAGCAGGTTTTAGCACAATTGTATTGCCGGTGGCAAGAGCGGGTCCAAGTTTCCAGGCCATCATAAGAATTGGGAAGTTCCAAGGTATGATTTGTGCACACACTCCAACAGGTTCGTGGCGAGTGTAGTTAAAGTATGGCCCATCCATTGGAATTGTTTTACCGTGGTTTTTATCGGCCCAGCCGGCAAAGTAACGAAGACTTTTAATGGACATTGGTAGATCCACGCCATATGACATGGCAAATGGTTTTCCATTGTCAAGGGTTTCCAAACTCTATAAATGCAAAGCAGGTAATTAAATATGTTTTTTTCTTAGCAAATTTATAGTTATTCTACCCCTAAATATGCCTGGTCCCTCTCCATAAGATCAGCTAAGCGATATATCAGTTCACCACGACGTGAGGCATCTATTTTGCGCCATGGTGAGCCTAATCTTAAGAAGCAGTTATATGACTTAAAGATTAAACATTTTTGTAAGCTTACTCGAAGGCACTTCGTGCTGCTTTTACGGCAAGTTCTACATCTTCGTCACCGCCTTCTTGAATCTCGGCAATCACTTTTTCCGTGGATGGATTGATGGTGGGAAATGTTTTTCCGGACTTGCTTTTATGCCATTCGTTGTTGATAAATAACTGTAATAGAAAGCAAAATAATTGTACATAGCTTTAAGGATATATGCACTGAACGAAAAGCTACTATTAACGCCACGCCAAACGCTGGACAACAATTTGGCTAACGTCCGTTTTAAAAGAAAGCATTATTGGATTAAGAATCGATTTTTTACAGAAGGTTCTAAAACTGTGGGCGATGTCTTCGCTGTTATACAATTTATCCAATCGCTACTTGTAAACTCATAATAGTGCAGAATGCTATGGAAAGAACAAATCTGAGGTGATCAACCGGCTCGACATATATAGCGACAAAACAGATCTGGCCAAAGCTGGTTCTAAATCGTTCTATATATTTGATCTTGATAAGAAGCATATCAGTCGACTTACGATAACTAGATTCTTGAATGTGCTCATTTATTTCCATAGTTACGTGTAAAGAAAAGAGCGTCATCTATAGAGCAAAGCTACAAAGAGTGATTTGAAATTAATTTTGTAATGTTTTTATTTTATTATTTTGAAAAAGAACACAAAATAACAATTTCTTTATTAATTGACCCATAAACTAAAGAACTACAGGTATCTTCCATGTATCGTTCAATCTTACTAATACTTATATCCCGGAAGGTAAATCTTCGGTGAAATTGAAATTAGTGCCGTTGTCAATCGATTTATTTCCTTTTAACGTTATCCCACTGGATGTGCTTCCTTATAGCCATTTATCCATCGTGAGATATGCGACTAGTTTTTATTTTTTTCTTTCTAATGATGTAGCTAGTTTTAAGATGATTGAATAAAAAAGTGTGAACAGCTAACTACACAAAAATAGTAAATAAATAAATACTTATAAATACTAGCTTATTACAACCATTCGTGTTTATTTTTGTGACGAATGAAAGGGACCTATAATTATCTTATGTTGATTATTTATTTAAGTCCGAATTCAGCTAATTGCGACGCTCTTCCAGGACCGCTATACTCTCGAACAGAGAAAAATAAATTCAAAGAGATATATATCTTTCGTACGTCTACGGTTTTTACTCTTTTGGAAATTCTACCAACCTGAACATCGCTATTCCCTTATACTATTTCTTGTATCATTGTATTAAATTGAAAATTGTACCTATACCTACTCGCCTTACTTTTACCCATACACACTCAGCTATCACAAAAGAATAGAAAGTTTCACAACTGATGACATTGGGTCGTATTAATAAAACGTAGCAATTGCTTTTACTCAAGAGAAATGTCAAAATCGAAGCATTTGCAACATTTCGTATGAATAAAAACAATTAAATTGGTTTCACTCGGGGATCCACTCATTCTGTGATCCAATGGAACAACAAAACTCATTCTGATTGAATCCACAAAACTATTGGTGAAATGCCAAAAAATAATCTACGGCGGCTGTCAGCTGACTTGTATAAAATACATAAATTGCACTTGTGTGCTTCTTGAGTGGATTCTGACTTCAAATCGAGAATCGAAATTCTCTTCTCAGAATCACCAGAAGAGATTTTTTTGTGCCAATGGAACGGTTTCAGAAGTGATTTTTTCAATTCCGGACTGTCCCGGACGCTTCTTTTTGCCCAATGGAAAACGACATAAGTTAGTTCCAACTTTTGACTTGTTCGAAAAGCGTCGACACTGACTTTTTACTCAGATCGGTATGAATAAAATTTATCAGACAAGGCAAATGCAATGCAAATTCTGAGTCTGCTATTTAACTCAGACCTTTTGCTAAATATTTTGTACGCTCATTTTTTACATAAAACAATATATGCATTGAGTGTTCGATGTTTTGATTATAAATAGTTAAATAAAGTTTTGTTCATGCAGGAAAATCAAACAAAACATGGATGCGATAAGTTTTTTTTAACGGTTTGATAGTTTGGGATTTGCTAAGCAAAATCTTTCCTACAGCTTCTATGCCCTGGACAAAAACCATTTTGATCACTCTTGGGAGTAAACGTGGTAAATGGAAGTTCCTCATCATCTGCTAAAATCCAGAAGAGATGCTCTTCCAAATAGTCCTTTTCGTCGCTCTGCATATTTTTTCTTTTTTATCTATTTATTTTCACTTTGTGTTTTGATTTTTTTTTCACTTTTGTAATTTTCGCGCAAAAAATTGAAAATAAATTCAAAATAAACAAATCATCGGAGACCGGGCTGTTGTCACTTGTCAAGTTTGACAGAAATTGCAAGTCAAGGACATGTACATCGATGTAAATGTTATGTTCGAATTTTCGAACTTACTTTAGCAATCTAGGGTTTTATTCATACCGATTCAGAGCATTTGCTCAGGGCTTTTACTTTGCTAAAACCTTTTACTCAAAGCAAATGCTAGTTTTTATTCATTGGACCCAATACCGCAACAATTTGAATTTCAACCGTTTCACTGGCAAATCGTTTTTCATTGAGACCACCATAAATCTTTTTCAGATCTCAGATTTAATGCGGCTCATGGAACATGCAATCAAATTGCTCTGCTTTTGTAAATGGAATAGTGCGTTATTTGACAACAATATCGGCTGTTCAAATCGCATTTGTTTTTGGTAAAATCAACCATGGAAATCGGCTTGAAAAATGTTTCCTCTGTTGCAGATACAAATGGAGTCGTTTTGGTGATTCGTAGTTTCTAGATGGAGAGGAAGACAATGAAGATAATAATTCCTCCAAAACTATGTCCATTGCTGTTTATATATTTCTTTTTTTTTTTTGGTTTTCATGATACTTTGCACATTTGTTTTAAAACAAACTTCTTTAAATGATATAAAACAATCAAGATCTGCAAAAAGTGATCCGAATCAAATAAAAGATTGTTTTTTTTCCCCAATGGAACACGAAAAGTGATTTAGAAATTTACGTCTTGCAATTTTTGTCAAACTTGACAAGTGGCAACTGTCCGGTCTCCGGTGGTTTGTTTATTTTTTATTTATTTTTAAATTTTTGCGCGAATATTATCAAAAGTGAAAAAAAATTAAAAGAAAAAGTGAAAATAAATAAAAAAGAAAGGATGTTTTATTTCTTCCTCAGTTGTTGGCAAATGTATCCAATCAACGGCTTGTTGAACTATTTTTTGACACACATGTCAATTAGTTAATGAAACGGTTGACTGACGAACACCAAGATCTTCTCCAATACCAACCTAAACACATACATTTTTCACTTGTTAAATCACGAATTTTGGAATGTTTACCTGAAAGCCCGGATCTCCTAAATACCTTAGGAAATATTTCATTTTCTGGACATTTAAAAGAGCAGTACCATGCAGTTATTATCGTCACCAATTCTTCTTTGTTTACACTGTTTTTTATTAGCACGAACGTTAACAACAATAGGTAAAACAGGAATAATGTGAAAACTTATCGCATCCATGTTTTGTTTGATTTTCCTGCACGAACAAAACTTAATTTATTTATAAACAAAACATCGAAAACTCACAATGCGTAGATTGTTTTATGTGAAAATGTGCGTACAAAATATTTAGCAAAAAGTCAGAGTCAACTAAATAGCAGACTGAGAACTTGCATAGCATTTGCTTTCTCTGATAAGTTTTATTCATACCGATCTGAGTAAAAGGTTAGTGCCGCCGCTTTTCGAACAAGTCAAAAGTTGGAACTAACTCAAATTGGTTTTTATTCATACGAAATGTAGCAAATCCTTGGATTTTTACATTTCTGTTGAGTAAAGGCAATTGTACATGAGAATTTAATTCAGCACATAAATTGCTTACTTCTTATTCTTAAAGTACTTATAATTATCAGGCTATAAATCTTATTGCACCCTAATTTATTTTGTAATTCATATAAAGAAACAGTTTTCAGGACAGTTTTACAAATTTTGATTGTGTCCTTATGTGGGTTTCACAGGAAACCTTCAGATTTTATATTAATAAAATTTGATTTTTCTGTTCTAAAAGAAAGTAAAAATTGTGTGCATTTCGTACATTTAATTGTTTTAATTATTTTGTGCTCTACGAATCCACTTATAGACAACAATCTCTTCAAATGGTGAGCTGTTCATAATTATGCATTATGCAAAACTATCTGCAAGGAAATTACAATTTATTCCGCTCCGAACCACGAGAGCTTATGTTGGAACCAACGCGAAGTTGCGTACCAGTACCAGAGACAATACTGTGACCACCAACTTCGGCCCATTTCCCGTTGCTTGCCTACAAGCTATATTTTTATGAGGTGGCAAATGCTAAGTGCGCTTGGATTGTTACATTCGTATTGACAAATGTCACCTAACTTCAAATTCCGACTCACCAACACACTCGCACCTTGCATATGCCACTTCCGCTATGGGCAAAGTTGCTGACAGCGTTCGTAGAATTTTACCCGTTAAATTTGAAATTATTCGTTACGTGTGGACAATATTTTTTTTTAGGATAAGTGTTCATTTGCTTAAAAAATTAATAAAAAATTAACAACGTAAATTGGTTGAAGTTTTGAGCAAATTTTTTTCAGTTATCTAAGAAAAATTAACACATGAAATCGAAAAATAAAGATATTCAAAAGCAGAAACTACGCAACCATGTTAGTCATAATAAGTTTCTAGTATATAGAACATCTCCATTAGATAGTTTTATTGACCAACAAAATCGAATTATTCGCCTTTTAACAATTTAAAATTACTAACCAATGGCATTCAGTAATGTAAAAATGTGGTATTCCTGAACTCTAGCACATTTCCTCATGGTTGCCGAGGTTGGTAGCATTTATTTGTTGTATTTTTTGGATGTTTTTGCATGTCACACGGATTCTAAATTGACATAACACCGATGGGAAAACAAAATGGCGAATTTGAAAATAAATTGAGGGGGCCAGCAGCAATAGGATTGTGAGTTGGGGGTCTCAGTATGATTTGTCTATGGTTGCCTACTAGCAGTGTGAGCTGCTAATGGCCGGCCACCAACCGTCTTGCGTTTATGCTTTATGAGCATATCTGTTCACTTGTTTTGTGTTTCGTATTGAATTCGTTTGCTTTCAGCGCTGCCCCTTGCTACAATTGTACCGTTTGTACTACATTTTGTTGGTCAAAGAAGTGAGTACGTACAATTTTTAATTGCATACTTTGTACTACAATCTGTACTTCAAAAATAATAATAAAGAAATTATTAAACTATATTTTTTCCCAACGCTTGTTGTTACTACAAACTGACTTCTGTGTGTAAACGCAGCAGACAAAACCAGAGATGAATGAATAAAAGAGATGGATATCTTTCGTAAGTCTATCCCCCGTCTGTGAATACGTGTGAGCTACAAAAAAACATGTTGCTAATGGCCGGCCCATAGACTAACCAAACTAGACAGTCGACTGAGAGCAGAAACGGTACTTCTGCCTACAAGCTGCCTGTCCTGCATAAGATTGCATAAGTATTCGTGCATGTACAAATCAAAGGAGCGCCATTGCTGCCACACGCATACTTATGCAATTTGCTGCAGGGACTTCATGTCATTCGGGCAGTCATTATTATGGTGGGAAATGAAGTGTGTGCGATTGTGTTCGGCATACTTTGTGCCCATTAGTTATGCAGAGTTCACATCACAGTTCATTTTAAGCAATTTAAAGTTCTTGTAATTGGTGGTATCAAATGAAATTCCTGTAATAATTTCGTTACAATGCCAAATAAATTTGTATAATAATTATTTGTCAATATTTTTTTAGTTTTAGTTTTTTTTATAATCTGAAATTAGTACGTAAAATGTATACTTGCACAATAATATAATTATGGAAGTATGCATTTGTTAAATTGAAAAAAAGTATTTTTTATATTATAACTATTACTATTATGTTCTAAAATTTGTATGCGCTTTTTCTAGTAAAGATTGCTCTTTATTTTACTCGTAACGAAAAAAAAATGTTTTGATCACTTTTCGTATTCCAAAAACTCAAATAGTGCACTTGTTAATTAATAATAGGGTTTATGAAAAAATCTGTGCACATTTCAAAACACATTGTTTTAAAATCTGTAAAAGAATTATGTCTATGGAAAACGAAATAAAGCGTGCGAATACCAACAATTAACAAAACAATTTGAATTCTTACGTTCGATTGAATACACAAAATCTGAAATAATTGCAGAACCCACTAAAATACAACATTATAATGTCTTTTAGTTTTTTTTTTTGTTTTAAAATAAGAATAGCATTTGCATTCTTACTGTTCCTAATTAACATTATTCAACAATGTTAAGTGTTATTAAACTACAGAATTTCCAATCATACATTGATTTTGTACAAATATGGTGTTAAACAAACGAATTTGAAAACATTCACCCTAATAGAAATTTATACAATATTCATGAACATTTACTAAAATTCGATTTTGTCTAATGGAAGCTTGGGTTAACCTGCATGTTGTAGACTCATTTTTGGAACAACCCCCACGAATTTCATTTATGCATTTTGCTGTCAAACATAGAATTCATACAAACAAAATTAAAAATAAACTGAAATGTGAATGAATGAACACCTTTTACTGGCGAAGATGGATAGGGGACGAATTAAGCCATCTAAAAAACCATACTCAACATTTACTTTTTTTACATTTATTGTTATAGATTCATTTACAAATTGTTTTTTATTGAAATAGTGCTACCCGACGGCTTTTAATACACGTATTCACAGACAGGAAAAAAAAAGAGAGAGAGCTGTCATTCAAAATTTGCGGGAATAATCGGGTGGGTGCACTGAAAGTCGACTGTCTAGTTTGGTTAGTCTATGGGCCGGGCCAACATTCCTTTTGCTTTTATGGGCATCGCGCTGTTCAATTGTTTTGTGTTTGGTATTGAACTTGTTTGGTTTTTGTTTTTTATTTGGATTCGATCAAAATAAAAAAATAATGAAATACGCATTTCGGAGTAGCGAAAGTCATATATCTCTGTATTCCATTATCTTTGGTAAAGTATTAAACTCAAGTTATTTGTCATTATCATTTGTCATTAAAATTTAGCGAGGCAGTTTAGCAAAGCAGTATCCTGTTCGCTCGCTAAATTCTTAACCTCATACAGATGGGACGATGACAAGGCTCCACTCATTTACCTCGCGAGATAAATGTACAGTAGGTACATTAAATCGAAGATAAATGTTGACAGAAGAAAAAGGACGGAAAAGTTTGTGTTGTGTACTTTGGATATTTTTTTGGAAGAAGCCGAAGAAAACATTTGCGTGATAAATAAAAGAAAACGCAAAACCAAAAATTCCTTTTCATGCGATGAAAAAACAATAAAAAAAACTTGCGGGGCTTGTGGGGGAACTATCAGAAATATTTAGATTGCAGCAAAATTCCAATGCAAATAGGGTTTTACCCGACACGAAGGCACAAAGGAACGTCACCTTCTAATTCTACTACAGAAATTATTTAAGCTGCTGCAGCAATAATAATATATCTTCTTCAACTTTCCTTGTATCCAATGTTTTGGAGATATTCACATAATGCGATGTAGCTATTTGAAGTCTGAAATTCGAAATTCTAACGAATTATGGTTTTTGTCACATCTATATAATGTCTGATGATTTAGCGACCATTTATCTTTGGTGTGGAGAAACGAAGTGGAGACTGGAGACGCTAAAATTTAGCGCGAGCAGGATACTAAGTTTTAGTTATGAATTCATGTTTACTTAAAAAAATCATTACAAAATAATTATTTTTATTTTTATTTGTTTTTTTTGATTTTTGAAATTATAGTACATACATTTTAAAAGCCTCTGTACTACATTTTCAACCTCTTGGGGGGCAAAGATAATGGAAAACAGAGATATATAACTTTCCAGTGGAAAGGCGGCTGCCTACAAGTTGTTTTCCCGTAAAATTCATGAAGTCACGCACATATGCTCATTTCTTTTCTAGAATATGTGAGTTCATGAATTGGACTTTAATACATGAATTCGCTATTTCAATATGTGAATTTCACTATATTTTTTTATTTTAATCGAAGCCTTAACAAAAACTACACAAGTTCAACACCAAAGACAAAACAATTGAATAGCGCGATGCCTATAAAAGCAAAACGAATGTTGGCCGTCCATTAGCAACAGGCTTTATTGTAGCTTACACGTATTCACAGACGTGGGTTGAAATTACAAAAACAATAATGTAAACAAATGGGTTTTGGGGGGATAGACGAACGAAAGATATCCATCTCTTTTATTCATTCATCTCTGTTGGGGGGCAGCGCTGTTTGGTTTGTGTTAAGCGCTGCGTTGCCAGTTTGGAGGTTTTCCCCCCAAATCTAGGTTTTATGTTTTTTTTTTTGAATTGTGTTCAACTATTTTTTTTACTCAATTAAAAGGATCGTTTTTTTAGAAAATAGCTAAATTTGGGGGTTTTTCAGATTTGTATAGGGGGAAATACTTGAACCTCTGGCAACGCTGGTTAAGGCTTTGATGAAATTGAAAAAAAAAACAGTAGTAAAATATAAATTACGGAACTAGGTAGGTACTAAGACTAAATAAATTATAGAAACATCTATTGGTAAATAAATAAATAAGAAAACACTAATCAATCCTCCTTCAGTTCTTACTCTTTCAACGCATATTTTGTAGGTAATAAAAGTAAACTTGGTCGTTTGATGTTTATTTTGCTTTCCGCTGTAAAATAGTACCGCCTAGCGCGTCGTAATTTTGGAACATGCGTGAGTTGGCTACTAGCAGCCCATATAATATTACATTAAGTGAAGGATAAAGCACTGCCTTCAAGGTCAAACATTGTGTACCTAAGTACGTATTACCTGCTTGTCGTATGTTCCACAGTTATAAATAGAGAAACGCATGTGAAAGTAGAACTAATCAACAGGTCAGAGCTAGAGCTATAACTTCTGCTGCAGATATAATTAGGAAATTATATTATATATTATTATTAGGATTTTCTTAAGCAAAAACTATTACTCAATAATAAAATTTGCCGCCGGCAAATAATCAAAAACAAAATCAAGTCTTACCCCAGTATACAGTACTTCTGGATTAAGGACAGGTTGTGCAAGTGCTGATGCGGAATAAGATGCAATACCAAACTTATTTAAAAATGCGGAGGCTGTAGAAAGTCTTAGTAGACGCAGCATTTTGTTTTATCTCTGAGCAATTAATTATACGTCTTCTTGTTTCTTTTTTTTTCCTTTTCTAATTTAAAACAATTGAAATTGAAAGCTTTTTGTTGCTTTCAGGCTTACGGGAGTGTGGAAGTAGTCAGTCACAAACTAGAATTTTTTGAATAAACATGGTTCCGTTCATATTTGTATAAGCAAAGGCTAGTAGAAAGCTTTAAGATAAAACGCGCAATCGTTGAACCACATCCAAATGACCTGGACCCCAATTCTCAAAAATGCTCGCATACGTTTATCTGTCAAAATCCCTGATGCGATGCGAAAAACTCGCATCTTCTCGAAGTCCGTATATACGAGAATTTCTCTTCGAATTGTACTCGTCTCCCTTTTCCATGCTGATTTGCGTCTCGCCTACGGAATTGTGAGTTTGACACTTCAAAGAACGGTTTGTTTTTTGTGAGTGAGAAAATAAGAGTCAAGTTAAAGTAAATCAAACAATTTAAATAAAAATATATTTGGAAGTAGTGCTATTCGTTAAAAGCAAGACAGCTTGCGTAAGCAGTTATTCATTAAGTTATATACTATGCACTTTAAAATTACTTGATTTCAGTTACTTTCAACAAACACTAATGTTGTAGGTCACTTTTTATGTTTGATTGCTACAAAAAAAAAAACAAACAATATTTATCCGATTTCAGAGCATTTATGTCAATTTTGATTAAATTCAAATCTATGGTTATCTCCCGCCACATAAAATTTAGTTTGTTTTCCGACAAGTTTCTCAGATGTCACTTTGTTTTATTTTTCTCATTTGACACTGACGTTGTCGCAAACTGCCCTATTGCGAAAACAGATAAATGTTCATTAAACATACATCCAATAGTAGTTTTTTTTTTTTTTTGTCAATCGAAAACAATAAAGCCGAACCAATTTAAATTTAAATATTGTTATTATTTACAACCAGTTACAATGGTTTACATGACGTGTTCTAAAATTCTACCTCTATCAAATGTGAATATAAGCGCTTTGAAAATACCAATTTTTCTGATATGCGAAAATTTCAGGCGGATTCTCTCGATTGAGGTAGAATTTTAGAGCAAGATTTGATTGGAATGAAAGACATTACGACACGTCGTTGTTATTGTTCTCACTCTTTCAACGCATATAAATACCAAATAGATTTGCATCGAGACAGTGTAATGGGGTACGGATCAGAGATGAAAGAATAAAAGAGACGGATATCTTTCGTACGTATAAGCACATAGCAGAGCAGCATTTTGGGGCATTTCATAGCATACTTATTTAGTAAAGAAGAAATGGGCAATGAGCACAAACATGAAAGTACTTTTGGCAGAATAGCAAAAAAAAAATTGTAAATAATTATTAATTCGTTTTAAGGCTTGGTCATGTTTAATTTTCAAAACTTGAAGCGTTAACTGATTTATTCAAAATGAAAATGTTGAAATCCCGATTTAAAAATTAATTGACAGCAAAATGACAGCTATCTGGTGTTTATAGTATGCTATAGATGGTATGCGATAAAAGCATGCTTTCAATCGTTAACTATGGAAATAAAGCTGCTATAACGTTCTCCACTTGTGATTTGAAAGCATGCTCTATCGCATACTCTGAACTCATAGCAAGTGTTACTTATCTATGCTCGTCAGCAAAAGTATTCAGGCTACTAAAAATTGTAAAAAATCTCTGAATGCGACCAACAGAATATAAAATAATAACGCGGAGAATACACTCATTATGAACATTTAATAGCCGCCATTCACCAATGTTCACCACAATAAAAACGGGGGATTCTTTACTCTACTGACGGAAATTCCGTATAAACTTTAAATTCGATTTACTTAAAAGAATTAAATTTTTAGTTCAAAGTGTTGTCTCAGTTCTATAAAGTTTTTAGCTGTTATTTCGATTAATTAAATAGGAAGTTGGTAAACATAAGATAAAATCCTTTAAAAGTTGAGAAAACCAAAATGGTTGATGCAGCAAGGCAAATGCTCGATGAGCTTATGGGTCGAAATCGTAACCTCGGTCCATCCGAAAAAGGCAAAAAAGTCAACTGGGACGATCCAGATGTGAGTAGGTTTTGCAAAATATATCGAATATTCAAATAGTTTGTGTTCCTTTTTAGTTTTGCCAGTATTTTCTAGTTAAATTTTGTCCTCATGACTTGTTTGTGAATACCCGTGCTGATCTAGGGCCATGTCCGAGACTTCATGACGAAGAGGCGAAAAAAATGTATGAAAATGCACGACCAGGCGCTCGAAAGAGACAATTTGAAGATGATTTTTTACGTTTCTGCAACAACATGTTAAACGAGGTCGACCGGAAGATTCAAAAGGGACGACAGCGGCTGTTGTTAATGAACAAAACAGAGAATGGCATGCCTGCGGCGCCGGTGTACATATCGAAGTATCATGAGCAGTTGAATAATTTGAACGCACGTATCAAGAAACTGTTAAGTGAGGCAGAAGAGGCTGGACATAGAGGTGATGTTGACCAAGCGCAAGATTTGATGACACTTTGTGAGCAGCTTAAGGACGAAAAAGAGACGTTGATGGCGCAGCATGATCAGAACATTGGCAATCCGTCAGGAGAAGCTGAATCAGTTGCAAATCCTGACCTTACAACTCCACCACCTGTAGAGAAAAAGGTACCAGCCTGGATGATCGACTTGAATGGAATCCCAGAGAAACAAATGGAGGTTTGTGAAGTTTGTGGTGCTTTTCTGATTGTAGGAGATGCACAGCAACGAATAGAAGACCATTTAATGGGTAAGCAGCATTTGGGGTACTCAAAGCTCCGAAACGCAGTGGAGGAAATTCATCAGAAGCGTCAGAAGGAACGTGAAGAAGACGAAAAGCGGCGCGAAGAGGAGAGAAAATTACGAGGTGACATGGACTTCGCCCGAGAACGACGTGGTGGTTGTGATCGTAGAAGGTTTGTTTTTGATTGTTTTTATTGCTTACACAATAAAAATCATTGTACAGCTGACTCTAGTTAATTCGAAACTCGAGGGACTCAAAATATTACGAAATATCGAGTGTTTGATATATCAAACTAATCATAAGAAAAACAACGGCTCGTGTACGATGATACAAGTTTGAACTTGTCTCAAAATGTACTTACAATCTTTCTGTCTCTTTTACCTGCAACTTTGAATTATCGAGTGTTTCAAGCCGAAAATGTATACTAATTTAGTTCGAAATGTAAAGAGATTTTGTAGGGAAGTCGTGATAACTTTGAATTATAGAGGTGTTCGAATTATCGCAGGTTTGAATTACCGAGAGTCGACTGTATGTAGAAAATGAGTTCGATTATTACATTCAAAAATTGGTGTTGTTCAAGTTACTAATTAATACTGCCTGACTTGATTTATCTCAGGTTTAGCTCGGCTATGAACATCTGTTTCAATTGACTTTTTTCGAGGGATAGCCGGCGAATCTAGTCAAGAAATTCGTGACTAATGACATTATGTAGTTTTCCGTTGGGACCACCAGATATTTTTTCCAAATTTCAGATTTTACGCGGCTCAAGAAACAAGCAACGATATTGATCTGCTTATGGAAATGGATTATTGCATTATTTAACAGCAATAATCAATATCAGCTGCTCAACTTGCATTGGACTCGAAAAGTGTGTCCCCTGTTGTAGATACAAATGGAGTAGGTTTGGTGATTCGTAGTTTTCAGAAGACGACGAAGACGATTAAAATCATAATTCCTCCAAAATAAATTCCTTTAATAATAATATTAAAACAAACTTCCCATTTTCTTTCTGAATGCAATATGTTTAAAAGCTTTACTGTCTATATGCTCCACATGACCTACCTCAGCAAATGTATTTTAATCATTTTGTATAGGCCGTAAAAATCGTCATTAAATCTTCTCTTCTACACTTAATCGAGATAAACTGTACCGTACTTTTATGCCACATTTCAGCAGAACGGTTGTGATTAATTGTATTGAATCTTCTTGGTTCTGTGAGATATAGCATACATTCTTAGAAGAAACACCTATTGAAAGGGTGATTATTCGATACATCTTTGCGTAGATGTCAATTTGTGAGGTAGTGTATATCCTTGGTAAGCAAAGGCTTTAACTGCAAAGCTTTACTAATCCATCTTGACACATCTTCGTTTTGAAAGAACGCTTTTGTCTCCGCATTCGGGTAAACCACAGCCTGCACGAATCCAACCTCAAACGAGGTTGTTCGAGGCTGTCCCCATCACCGTGATAACATTATATAGCTAATGGTGGAGCTTTCGTAACCCGAGAGCTACTACCAATTTAAACTGCTTTTGATTGAACCCAGACAAGTATTGGTGAAATGCCAAAAAATAATCTACGGCGACTGTCAGCTGACTTGTATAAAATACATAAATTACATTTGTTTGAGTGCTTCTTGAGTGAATTCTGACTTAAAATCGAGATTCTTCTCAGAATCAACAGAAGAGTATTTTTTGTGCCAATGGAACGGTTTCAGAAGTGATTTTTTCGATTCCGGACGCTTCTTTTTGCCCAATGGAAAATGACATAATGCACACAAATAGAGATCAGAATTCAGATTTCAAGTCTATTCTGTTTTTTCTTGCAACTGTATTTTTTTGTGCAAAAATTAAAAAGGGTTCTTCAAAATAGTTAACAAATTAAAACAGTATAATACTGCAAAGAACAACCTTAACCTAGATTCAAGACCAATGACTAATTTTTTTTTTCCAAAAAAATCTTAAGTAATAAGTGTTAGCTCCATAAAACCTTTGGGAAAAACTGGGGCTAACAACCGAACATTGTGCACTGGCTGTACACCGCGATTGTTAGACCCATTCTTACCTACGGTTCAGTTGTTTGGTGGGAGGCGGTTAAAACCAAATCCTATCTTAAGAACCTGAACAAGGTACAGAGAATTGCTTGTTTGGGTATAACAGGCGCAATTATATCCACACCACAACTAGGTCTGGAAACGCTATTGAACCTGCTACTCATTGAGCTATTCACTAAGAACGTGTCAGCCAAAGCCGCTCTCAGATTAAGAGAGAACAAAACTTGGAAGCCTGGTTACTGCGGACACTCAAGCATACTTGAAATCTTTGATCGAAAGGGACTCATGTCACTCACCGATTACAAGAAACCCAGATATGACTTCGAGAAAAATTTCAGAATCACTATACCCGAAAGACAGGACTGGAACTCACCCAGTACCATCATTAAAGGTATATCCGTATATACGGATGGTTCAAAAACAGAAAACGGTACAGGAGCCGGCGTATTCTCAGAAAGACTTGCAATTAGCCAGTCGTTTCGACTAACTGATCACTGTAGTGTCTTTCAAGCTGAGATCTATGCGGTTAAGAAAGCAGCACAGACTATCTTATCGATGGGACTACCAGCAATGGAAATAACCATCTGTGTGGACAGTCAAGCGGCACTTAAAGCACTTAAATGTGTTTCAGATTGCCTCTTGGCGCTCAGGGCTATACGTCATCACTCAGTTCTACTCTGCTGGGTTCCGGGACACGTTAGGGTGGAAGGGAACGAAAAAGCGGACGAATTGGCCAGATACGGCTCTGACATGAACCCTCAACAAGCGGATGGAGAGGTGCTACCGCCTTTCAACACTGCTAAGACTTTTATTGAAGGCGTCACCGCACAGCTGGATAAGGAACAATGGAGCAACACCATCGGTTGCGTCATAACCCGAAGTCTGTGGCCTGTGATTGACACCAAAAGATCAAAGTTGCTAGTCTCCCTTAATAGAAGTCAGATCCGGATGCTCGTCGGGGTTTTAACCAGACACTGCAGCATAGGAAACATGGCTAAAAGGCTGTGACTTTTTGCAAATGACTTTTGCAGAAGCTGCAGAGACGAAGAGGAAATAGAGTCGGTGGAACATCTTCTATGCCACTGTCCAGCTTTACAGGAACGCCGCTCATCCTGTATGGGAGCAAGGTTCTTCGAAAGTTTGGTACCTCTATCAGACATAACACTATTCCTAAACAGATCGAAGTGGTTTTGTTAGCCACATGTCCTTACATGTACAATCAGGGTACTCACAATGGGCCTTCACGGCTTCCGGGTGAAATTTGCATCGGCTGCAAAACTGCCCTCCCAACCTAACCTAACCTAGCTCCATAAAAAAAAGGTATTCGTTATTTCCACACACTAAATTATTTTATTTATATTAAAAGAACATCATATGGCTTTTGAAAACATGTGTGTTCTGTGTCACTCAAACTATGAACAGGACATTCTATAATGACTTCAAATCGAACAAATCAAAATTCTAAAGTTGTCAAACGCGCGTATAGTGGAGAGTAGGTCTACTCAGGCGACGCGTTGAACTTTACTGCCAGATGTGAATTTACTAACACCAACATAATTCACAAATGCTTTTAGCACACCCAACTGCGGTCGAACTAATAATTAATCTTGTAATATAATGTCTGAAGATCGGAGTTAGGTGATTTGATTTATTCATTTTTTAATTGGCTTAGGCGCTATGTATGTAATATAAAAAATGTATGTTGAAAGATTTGGTTTTTATATTTCTAGAGAATTCCGTGATCGACGAGGATATTCACGAGACCGTGGTGGACGCCGAGACCGTTATAATGATCGCAGACGTGATGATAGATGTAAGTAAAAAGTTAAAAGTTATTTCGTATTATGACTAACAATAAAAATTATATTACAGACAGCGCTAGATCCCATCGGCGGTCCCATTCACGCAGCCCAAGTCGGAACAGCCGCAGCCGCAGCAGAAGTCACAGTCGCAAGTAATTTATTTTAACCCAATAGATGCGTGCAACAATTGTTTCCTTTAACAACAAAAGAGGTATCCCAAAAAAAAAAATTAAAAAATAACCAAAAAAAAACTGTAAACAGTAAACAGCTTTTTTTCTTCTTCGATTAAGGTGAGTTCAATTTGTCAATTTTCTACGTTGATAAATACGAAATCTTTCCTAAGCTAGTTTAGAAAAAAAAATATTGCAAAATACAAAAAAAAACTTGTGTTACTTTAACCGCTGTACCAACATCACTACCACCTGCACCAATTGTTCTTCCCCATAAGTGTATTTAAAATGAACAGTGTGCGTGAATATAGGAATATAGCTACGGGCCAGGTTAGTGTTACATCATAAAACAACCAACAATTTTCTTATTACATACATAGAGCAATCTGAATCCTCTCTGGGCTGTCAAATGAAAGATAGAGAATCAGGTCGAGTGCGGGAGAGGGTGTGTTGTATTATTAGGGGCACGCTTCATAGCCTCAAAAACTCAATTGAAAATTAAGGTACTTGCACTTAACATTTTTTAATTTCTTCTAAATTCGTTAAAAATAATAAACTTAAGGTTATGCAACGAGTACCAGAGTACGCCTAATAATTGTGGTTGCCTATCCAACAGCACCACCCCTGACTACAGCTAAACTTAAAGTTGAGGTACTTTTTGAACAAAATCTCGATAATATCAGCTGATAAGTTCTTTTATGTTATTTTCTGTATATATATATTTTTTTAATTTTAGTTGAGTTTTATTGAAAGCTTTGTCTAAAGCAATTTGCAAAAAAAAACCTTCTTCGATATTCTCTCGCGCGCGTGTGTGTCTAAATCTAGATCAAAAGTAAAAATCATCAGACGACGTAAAAGCATGACAAACAAACAAAGATGTATAGGCTCTATAGAGACGGTCACTTGCAACATCTTTTTTGTCGTTGCGCTGCAAGCTAAATGAGAGGTAATTGCTAAAATACCCAAAACATTTAAATTAACAAACAAATCTAAAGAAATTAGAGACATATCATCGTCGTTGTAAAGGCGAAGATTGATCCCCATGCTGTCAGTTGTTTTCACTGATCACTAAAACAAAGTGAAGTTTTGTAATTTTCCCAAGGAGACAAACTAAAACGCGTTTGAAACTACGAAAAAAGGTAATTTTCCAATATCACAATGCAATGCATCAATTTTTTTCTGTTGTCGGTTATGGTTGAGAGGAGTTTCTTCTGTTCTGACAAAAAAATACACACAAAACGAGGTAATTTTTTTATCATTAATTGAATAATTTATTGAGGAGAGGAAGGGAAAGAGAGATTGAGAGAGATTCCATAAACCACTAACGAGGTAATTTTTTTTCTTGTTGATATTTTTTGTCTTAGATTAAGTGCGTATGAAAATATCGATTTATTTTGGGTTGTTGGTGCGTGTAGAATGATAAATTAATACAAATAACAAAAAGTACATTTGTAAAATAAAAAATATAGGTGCTTACAAAAAAGGAAGACACAAAAAGAAGAAAAAAACGCATTTTTGTAACAAAAACCCAACAATCTAGACAAAAACTGATTGAAATTTCGGTCACGAAGTTGAGTATGAAGACAATGAAGAAAAGGTTGTAGCTGCGGTAATATTTATTTTTGGAACTTCTACAAATCTTTTTTTGGCGCAGTGGCTTTGTGGTTAGAGTGTTGGACTACTAAGCAAGGGGTCCCAGGTTCAATTCAGAAATTAAATCTTAAGGATTTTTTCCACTGCGCCACCTCTTGCGAACGTCTTGTAAACATCGGAGAGTGTAACTGTAATTAAATAGGTTCCAATCATTAAAAACTCACACAAAACAAATGGTTGTGGGAAGGCCCAGGGTCCGTGAGGATATGTTTGTCGATTACGGTAGTCGGTTTAAACGCATCGTTTTAATTAAAAATTACAGAAAATCAAGACCATTTGCAAAATAACGAGTAACATTACCCTCTTTTAAACACAAAAATTGTTTAATGTATGTACTGATTAGACAAATTTGGTAATTGGAAAACGTTGATCGGTGACCAACAAAATTTTATTGTGGACCCTCCAAAATCGATTTTTCGCCACCTCGGATCCGTTAATTGAGAAATCCTCCTGTACTGCACCTCAAGGGCGGATACCAGATGGGTGAACCTGAAGAGCTTACATTTCGAGGAAGATCTGGCCAACCTACGATCATGCCAGAACAAACAACCTCTTAGCCAGAAGGCGTGTAGATGTCGCCAGACTAATGGCAATTATTACGGGTCGATGGCCTTTAGGAACTCACGCAGCCAAGCTTGGCATCCCCCATAACACCCACTGCCGAAATTGCGCTGACTGAAACCGTGAAACCGTGTTTCATCTTCTTTGTGAGTGTCCGGCCCTAGCCAAAACCAGGCACAGTGCTCATCATCCCTTTTATGATGACCTTTCGGCCATGCAAAGTATCCATTTCAATAAGATCATCAAATTTCTTAACTCTTCAGGCTGGCTGTAAGCTCCCTTATCGTCCTTCTCCCCTTTATTTTTCAGGTTTCCGTGAGTTGTCACAACAATCCTTGTCACCAGTCACTAGAGCAAAACAAAGATCTGACTTATCCAAATCCCATTCGCCCCAGAAAGCACAAACTATGCTGAACAAATCGTCATCTGCTTCTTCTCAGCTTCTTTGCTGTTGGGTACTTTTTCGATTTTCACGCCACAGATGCGTCAGCAGAAAACGTAAACGGGTGCAATATGTAAATAATCCTGAAATTAATTGTATTATCAGACATTTACATTTTGTTACAATATAATGTGCTCTTTATGTGGAATCATATTATATTTACTGAGAAAGTTTTGAAACATAAAGCGATGTATCTGGTCCTGTAGTAAGTGTAAATTCAGTAACGCATCACTGGCATCATGATGCTTGTGATGCTTTGCAAAATGTTCATTAATGCAAATATGGGCATCACTTTCAACGTCAAGTGTTCATTATTGCAAAGTTGATGCGCAAATATAATGAGCAAAGGTTAAGTTATTTTTCCTTTTCCTTTCCGACCAGTAGTTAAACCATTATGTATATGTCTGTGATACATTGATTACTTCAAAGCCTATTCAACGTATAATGATGATAATATGGCTAAGTTTTATTGTTATATTCATTTTATTTTTATTTTGTTTGCTCTCTTTATTTTTATTCCCTTAGAATTTCCTATATTTCAGCTTGTTTGAAATTGCAACTTAATAATTATAATCTTCACTTAATATAACTTCATTTTTATGATCATAACCATGAAGCTCTTTCTGAATAGAGCATAGAATTGACTATTCCTTCACTTACATTCGTATTTAAAGTGTTTTGTGTGGGGTTGTTTATGCAATCATTATTCGCATTACTAACTTTCTCCCAACTAGAGCTCACCCAGTGGTAGAAATTTTACCGTTATAGTGAGTGACCTGTGTTATGTTCTGTAATTATCGCATCGATATATCTATCACTAAAACGATATGAATTGAAACAAAATGCCATAATATCACATGACGCGTTCTGTAACTGTGTGAATCAAAAACTATCACATGGCACATTTCGATATGAAACCCCTGGAAATTTGTGATATATTCAAGTTCCATAACTATCAAGAGCCATTAAATATTCGCTTGTACTGCCGAATTTTATCACGAAACACAAAGCTTGCGGTTATAAAGTATTAAAATTCAAATGGCTGAAAATCAAAAAGTAAGAAATAGTATTTAAAAATACCGTAAATAAGAATTTTTTTGTAGAGGGGCTCAATAATCTATAAGATATAAAAGCAAAAGCTTGTAGAATTCATGGCTGCTATTTTTGAATTTGCCAAAGGCCAACATTTAGGCGTCAATGCCAACACCAAAACCAAGACTAAATGGGAAAAGCTGTCTTGTAAATTTTATTCGAGGGGCACTAGCAATAAATCTGTGGAGCAGTGGACGAAAGTTCGTGCATGTTTGTTTGTTTTCTATTTCATAGACTAATTTCTTTTCTTAATAGTTTTGGATTGACTTAAAGGCTTCTGTGAATAGGCTGCTCTCCTTTTGTTCCTTCAACATGTGTTCCGATTATTTTTTATTTGTGCTATATGATCTTCATAGAAAATAAAAAAAAACAAAATATTTTTTTTTTCGTTTTCCATCAGCCACTTCCGAAACCACTCGAGAAACCATAGTCCTACTAATAGCCGCAGAAAAATCTTTACCCACATGTCTCTGCAAGGACCCAGTTGCTAAAAGATGTAATGCAGCACAGACCCGAATCGGGATTGGAATAAATGTATTTCTTTGTCCTTTGCACAAATGTGGACTAAGCTCGTCAATAAGTATCCCTGAAAAACGATACAGCTCCCGAAATCTTGCTTCCGGCATTTCAAAAGGGTTTGTGCTATCTCTTAGTAGACGCCTTTGAATCCGTAACATGTTACGCCTATCGTATTCGTCACAATTAGTGAAAAGGTAAAAAAAATTAAAAACAACGATACAAATAACTAAAAATCCCTGTGAAATAATTTTCAATATTGTATTGTTTTGTTTTGCAGTATTTTGACAGCCTTAGGAAATCTTTCAAAAATTGCCATGAAATTAAAAGTTACCACAGAATACTTTTCGCATACAGTTAGAGAACTCCAATATTTTCCAGATGCGATAAACAACGGAATGTTTTGTTCCTAAGTTTTCGATGCGAAAAGTTATCGCATGAATTACAGAACATGGGCAAAATATTGGTAAACATATTACACACAGCATTGCATGCCAATAAAAAATAATCATGTTTTGTTTAAAATAGTGAAAGTGGTTTTTAACTATTGCCTTCCCCTTTTTTTGTTGCCGTTTAAATATTTTTTTTTTCTGCAACAATGTTATTGCCGAATCTATTAATTGTTCGTTCTTTAGGTTAGGTTACTGGGTAGGTAAAGCAGAGCGAGCCCTGCAGTAATCCACTCAGGTCTTTGTAGATTTATTGTGATGTCCTTGTCCTTGTAAGCCGCTATTATTGGGGTTGAGATGTGTGGCTTTTCTGGTTTCCTTCTTTACCACTATTTTATGCATTCAACGATTTCAGTGTACTGTCTGTACAATTGAGGAACTGTTATATGGAAGAGAGTTTTTGTCGTATTTTTTGGGTACTAAGCGAGTGGTCTCATATTCAACCTCCAGAAACCTAGTATTTTAAGGTTATTTTTGCAAGCTAACCTAAGAAGTCGTTATTTAATGCCGCACATACCTTCCAAAAGGTTACATGTATTGTCACTATTCAACGATAGATATATTATTTTTCTCCGAATGATTCTCCGACCATATTTCCGATCATACTTCTAATGTGTATGTTAGTAGGTGTTCCGTAATATTTATACCGATATTTTTTGTCCAATCACTGCTACATCCTTATTGTGTCTTTATACTCATTTTGTTGACTGTATGTTAGCATTGCAATATAATACATTCAACCGAATTCAATACTTAATACAATAATATAACTTAGAATTTATTTAAAAACTGTATCGAACTCCTGCCACTATGCTCGTGTTTTGAGATCAACAAAATATTTCTTGACATTACTTGCACTACCATGTAGATATGTACCTCTATGATTGATTAATCTTACAGAACAACAACCGAGAAACAATATCAAACTGGACGTGTAAACATAAATGACCACTCACCGATATCAAAACAGGTAAACGAAAAAAATGCTTAATCTATAAACACACACAGCCCAGAAATTTATACAGCGATGTGTGTCTCGCCCTCATCTCACGCAATCAACCACTGCAACAACTTGAGTACAGTACCATCATATACGTGATCCTGTTGAGGATCTCTGAAATATTCGCATCTACTGCTAGTCCTTCGAAACATCGTCCCAAAAATTCAAAAGGTGATTCCTTCTTACTATATCAATGATTTATATATTATATCTTCAACAAAATTTTGTTAAAAATGTAAGAAATGGAATAAAACAAAACTAACACTTAAAATAAAATATATTATAATTGTACCTAATAATAAACTACAACGATAAACTATTTAAATTAAGATGAATTTATAATTAAATCTGTATTTGAAATAAAGTAACTCATTGTAATAAAAACAAAAATAAACTTAAATAATTCCGTTTTAAATTCACATGTTATATCTCTATTTGAATAGTTTTGTCGTTTTCTTTTCTTGAAATAAATTTAGATTAGGAAGGTACTTATGTTTTCTTACAATAATTTATTATACATAATATTATTATTAATAAAAAAGAGAAGGAAATTTATTTTCTCATTTTGTAGTGCAAATAAAATACCTATTGCAGGACAGTGAAGATATCTTTGTTTTACTTGGAGTATTTTTATGGGCATTTAATTTTTAGGATATACTTGGTATCACTATTTGGTTCAATGTATACAGAACTTTGCAGTGGAAAGGAGGCTGTTTTCCGTGAATTGTAATGTAATGCAATGTGTACAATGTGTATTTTACTGTTTCAATTTAATTGTTGTTTTTCAATTTATACAAAGCGTTTCTTACGGGCTGAATCTCAAAATAAGTCGAATGATTCTTAAAACAATAACAAAAATCTAAAATCAAGCTTTTTAATTTTAAATCAAGTCTGAACCATATCACCTGAATTTTATTTTTTGCACACAAATACGGGATCGAATAACAATTATACTCTCGAATTAAGCCGAAATAATCTTAAAATCTCAGTCATATCATCCGCATGATTTTTTGCACACAAATACACGTTTGAACAAGAATTATACTCTCTAATCAAGCCGAAAGAATCTGAAACTTACATGATGGATTAATGTGCATACGAATTAAGATCTAAATGATCATGATACCCGAATTTATATTCTCGAATCAAACTAAAATCGAGACATTACCGATACAAAAATTGTATTCTCCAATCAAGCCGCACGCACAATGTAAAACTTGCATGATTGAATGGATAAGGAAAGTTCATTCATTCCGAGTGATCTCTCGTGCGGTTCATATGTTTTCGTTATTAAGTGTTCCTAAAAAAGTAAAAAAAAATTGGAAAAGGTGCAAGTGTTAATAAACTCTTTCGAACCAATTTTTAAGACTATATCGAGTAAAAATATGAATTTAACTAAAGAGGAATACTTTTATCAAATTAATATTAATTTTAAAAATTAATATTAATTTTAAAAATTGTGAAGCAGCAAATAAAGTTTTTTTAAAGGTAGACTTTATGTAAGTAACTACTATTTAGCTCTTGATCAGGACATTAATAGGCGTTTTTCTTTTTTAGTTCAGAGCACAACCTGAACTGTTATACAAAAAGTTAGTGTTTCTTTTTTAGCTCAGACACATCAGAGCTCAGAATTTGTGTTTCTTTTTTCTCTCAGAGCATAATCAGAGTGCGCTCTATGAGCTCAGAATAAATTGACTGAGCATGCTGAGTAAAAAGCTGTGAATACACACTCACAGTCACATTTGACAGAAAAAAAAAACCAGGAAAACAAAATAAATGAAATGGTGGACGAACTTTGTTGTTCTGGAACTAAAGGATAACCAATTTAATAAATAAATATTCAATTTTTTCATACATTTATTAAAAATGTCAGCTACGTGCTCAAGTGTGTTTCATAAATACATCAGAACGATCTGAGCACGCTCGGCTCAGAGCGCGCTCATAATGCTCGAGCTCGGTTCAGAGCTCAGCTCTGAACTAAAAAGAAAAACACCTAATAAAGATAGCTGTGAACTGTATAAAATAAAATTGTTTGTTATTCAGAATGAAAATATTTATGTTATGTGCCAACCAATTCTTAACCGCGGGTTTGACAGTCATTTCCAATCATTTGAAATTGGTAGATTATTACTATATACTGCTGTAATATAAAAGATTTCTGATTTTAGTAGTCCACCCTTACACTTGTATCCGTTAAATAATGGAAAGACATATTTCCGATTTTAGTCTAGTTAAACGTTTTTCTTACAATAAATAAATATGTTTAAAAAAAAATTTGTTTTATTTTCTTAAACAGGAAAGTGGGCATTGATAATAAATTCGACAAATAAAACTTTGCAATCTTAAATTAGAATATGACATTCTTGAAGCATTCCAAAAAAATTAATATAACGATATCTTGTTCTTATTTAAATATTTGAAAGTTAATTTCATTACTTTTACTGCTGATAAATAGGTACAAAATAAGGTGATGTTGAGCTTAATTTAAGCTCACATGTTCTTAATTGCGTTATGTTTAAGAATAAATAAACATATTTTAAGTTTACAATGATTTGAAAGCAAGTTGTTGCATTCTTAAAATGAAACAACTTTCGGCTTAATTTAAGCTTATACGGTCTTAAACTGTTATAGAACAATCTTAAAACAAGAATTGTAGGTTAATCACAAAACGTACTCAAAGTAAGATTTTTGCACTTGGATTAAGAATTTCCCAGCTTTACAGACTTTCGTCAACGGATAGGCTTGATCTGACACTGATTATCTTGATTTTATCTCGTTTTTTCCTTGAGTGTAGGTCCCACAAAGCTGCTGGAGCAGATGGCCTAGCTGTCGAACTGTTCAAAGCGGCAGGCGATGACTTGGTTAGGAGCATGCACCAACTCATCTGTAAAATATGGTCGGAGCTCGATTAATGGAACCTCAGCATTGTTTGCCTGATCCTCAAGAAAGGAGACCCTCTGAACTGCACCAATTGCAGTTAATTAACATTGCCTACAAGATCTTATCTGCCGTTTTGTGTGAACGCCTGACCTGAAGCCTTCCGTAAACAACCTGATTGGTCCATATCAGTGTGGCTTCAGACCAGGAAAGTCAACCATCGACCAAATATTCATACTGCGGCAGATTTTGGAGAAAACCCAGGAACTTCAAATCGATACCCATCACCTTTTCGATTTTAAGGCCGCCTATGAAAGCATTTATGGGGACGAGCTATACAGAGCAATATCTTGGTTTGGCATCCCTGCGCCGACGACATTGACATAAATGGTAGAACGCAGCGTGATGTAAATAGCGCGTTTGTGAGTATTGAGACTGAGGCGGCGAAGATGGGTTTGGCGGTTAATGAAGCAAGACGAAGTATATGATGTCAACTAAAAAAGAAACCCAACACCGACGGCTCGGACAGAACGTCACAATAGACAGATATAACTTTGAGGTGGTTAAGGACTTTGTCTATTTAGGCTCCGCTATGAACTCAGACAATGACACCAGCGCTGAGATTAAACGTAGAATAACTCTTGCCAATCGCTGTTTCTTTGGACTAAGAAGGCAATTGAGTAGCAAAGCCCTCTCTCGAACAACTAAAGTAACCCTTTATAAGACCCTAATCGTCCCAGTCCTGCTATATGGCGTAGAGACATGGACTCTATCATGGACAAGAGGAAGACCGCGACTCAGGTGGCGCACGTAAATGGAAGAGGACCTTAACCAACTAAGCGTGCGAGAAAGCTAGCTTAAGATCGCGCTAGCTGGAGACTCTTGTTGCTTGAGGCCCAGGTCCACCCCGGACTGTAGCGCCACCTTAAGTAAGTAAGTAAGTAAGGTACCTATAATCCAATCATACGTGATAAATGCCTTTGTGTGCCTGCCTGTGAAAAAGCGGATTATGGTTTAAAATTTTAAATGGGTTAACTCTAAAGCATTTAACTAAATATATTCAATTATTAGCGACATAGAGCCATACCCCCTTAGGAATGCAAGAGATATCCGTGTGCCAAATTATTTAACAGGCGCAAAAATAACCTTCCGATGTTTTTTGGCTGTAATTTAAAAAAAAAAATGAAAAACTTTGATTCTTCTTGTGGATTATTTTTATTTGGTCTTTTAATTTTTTTTACATCAAGTCGAGAATATGATGTCATGTAAATGGCCGCCGCCACAGTTGATTGTCATTTGAGCCCTTTTTATGGCATTTTCCATCACTTTGGCCAAAACTTCCGGCGATAGGTCCTCACATTCTTGAAGGATATTGTCTTTAAGAGCTGCAAGAGTCTGAGGCTTGTTGACATAAACCCGCGACTTCAAAAAGCCCCACAAAAAGAAGTCTGCAGCGGTCAAATCAGGCGATCTTGCGGGCTAGTGCAAATCGCCAAAAACGACCCGGGAACACCGCTTTCAGAATATTGGTTGTGGCTCGCGCAGTGTGTGCCGTAGCTCCGTCCTGTTGGAACCACATGTCCTCCAGTCCTAATTCGTCCAATTGCGGTAGAAAAAAATCGGTAAACATGGCCCTATAGCGCGCACCGTTCACCGTTCACTGTTGTCGTTTGACCAGCGGCGTTCTCGAAAAAAAAAATGGCCGCGTCAACAAAGGCGATATTCTCGGCACAACGGGCGCTCCGGGGCCCGCCACTCTTGGCAACGTCTCGTGTTGTGCCAGTCTCTTCGAGGCGAGCGGCTAAACGTCGCAGTGTTTCACCAGTGGGCGTTGGACGGCTAGGAAATCTGCGACGAAATTCACGTTGTGCCAAAGTCACCGATCGATTATAGCTCAAATAAATAGTCACCAATATTCCGCGTTCTGGAGCAGTGTAGCGTAACATTGTTTATTAACGTGTATTTCGCGTGTGTTTACTACACAAATGTCAAAACAGAACTGACATTAGGGGCCAATCGCAAACTTTATAGCATTTTCTGATAGGAGGATTACTTTTGCGCCACCTTGTATATAATGGACTTAAAATATTTAATAACCTACCAGTAAACATTAAAAGCACTTGCTGTAAAAGAGTTTGTAAAATTAATGTTCAAATAAATTTATCTGGTATATTTATTGAAATTTTGTATGTTTTTTTTTTTTTAATTTAATTTAATCAATAATTATCTCTAAGCCTTTTAAATACTTAAGTGAGGAAGCATCTTCCAAAGCAGTTTTCAGAAATATTAGAGTCCTATAGCGATTCTTTAGATTTAAACAAGGAAATGACTACTCTACATTATATATAGATTTCGACAGATATTCGAATCAGACCACCGTTGTTGGGTCTCTTTTTGTCTCTCTACCACTGTAAAACTTACTCAGAGAGGCTCTCTGGATTTCTCCACAGTTCTTCTCTGGGCTTGATTCCTAGTGTTAACGCTAGCATCTGTTTATGTGACATCTGTTTCATCGACTGGGTCTCGACCCAATGATGTCCCAAGATCCTCATTATTCTGCCAGCCAACGCCGGACATTGACACAGTATATATGCCGCTGTCTCAGATTCCTCCAGGCCTAAGGCCCATTTTCCTTAAGTGATACCCGAAATTACCATGTCCTGTAGACAAAGCCACCACCCATTTCAATGTTCCTCGACTTATGCTTAGAACATTTCTTTGAGTGGAACAGGTCGACCACTTTATTGCCATGTCCACGGTTGACCACCTTCTCAGGTGTTCTGCCGTGATCCATTTGTGAATCAGCTGTTCTACCACTCCTCTGCCAATTGAAGAGAACGGTTCCGGTCCCAGCTACTTTTCAGTTGACCCCTGTTTTGCAAGGGAAACCGCCTTTTTATTGCCTTCGATCCCTATGTGTCCTCGTACCCAAGTCAGTGTTACTTCATTTGTAGGTGAACACTTATTGAGCTTAAGTACACATTCCAGTGCCAATCATGTTGTGATGTTTGTTTGTTCCATGCGTCTGATCACCGCCTGATTGTCCAGTGCTATAAGGATATTTCTTCTTTCCACCTGACACTCAAGCAAGTAGTCCAGCGCATGAAGCAAAGCAATCATCTCAGCCTGCTATATACTGAAGTGTATTTCCCGAGGCTAATGTGACATGCAAGTTCCAGCTCTTCTGAATAGATACCGGCCCCAGCTCCGCCATCCATCATGGATCCATTTATGAAAATCACTATTTCACCATTTATTTTTTCTGGAAGTAATCCGTTCTCAATACGAGTTTTGTGATTTCTTTCCATAATACGCACCCTTGTTATTCGATCCTTAGGCATGTTTAGCTCCCTAATCTCGTTTTTGACAAGTTCCAGGATCTTTATATGTTCATGGATCGTACCACGATTGTGCCATATCGCATCTCGATGCAAACGAAGTGCCGTTTGGGCCTCTGTTTTCTTAATAAATAAGTCTAGCGGTAAGATCCCCATGATGACTTCCAATGCTCATGATGGGGTTGTATGCATTGCACCTGTAATTCCTATACATGCTGAACGTTGAACCCTATACAGGTGCTTCCTCACAGTTTTCTGAGAGGCTTTCGCCCACCATACAACCGAGGCGTACGTGATAATGGGTCTAAGTATCATCGTATACATCCAGTATTCTGACCTAGGCGAGAGTCCCAACCTCTGTCCACATACACGTTTGCACTGATGTAGTACACTCTTTGCCTTCCGGACCTTCTCCTCAACATGGTCATTTCAAGTAAGTCCAGTATCTAGATAGACTCCCAGATACTCAACCTTCTTAGTCATTGTTAGTTCCGATCCGAAAAGTGTTAAGGGCCGAAGTTCCTGATTTTTCTTCTTCCTAGTGAAGACTATTAGATCTGTTTTCCCCGCAGACACCACCGCTCAGACACTCTGAGTGCATTCCTAATGATATCTGCGGTGATGTCTATGAAATTGCCTCTGGCGATTATTGCTATGCCTCAAGTCTGTCGAGAAGAGAGTCCACAGTGATATTCCACAGTGTAGGCGAGAGAACACCTTCTTGTTGGCAACCTCTGCTAACCCTTGTATTTAACATATTGTCCACCCATCTTACCACCAGTGGGTCAACCCTACGTTTTTCCAAGGCTTGTTTCAGACTTTCAAAGCATATCTTATCGAAGGCACCTTCAGTGTCCATTATAGTGGTCATCGCAATGCCCCCGGTATTTAGCTCTTCTTCCGCAACGCGTACTACTTGATGTAGCGCTGTTTCTGTAGACATTGTAGAGTAATCGGGTTTAAAGGTGGTATTATCCCTTGTAGCAGAGGGTGGCACGCTTGCGGAAGGCCGGGCGGTTCGTGCCAATTATCCATGTTAGCTGGATAAGAATATTAAGAAATGTTATCGTCTTGCCTGTCCCTGAATAAAAAGGTAAAGAAGGGTGTAAAAGGGAGATGCCGAGAAGAAAGGCAGAAAGAAAAATAAAAAGAGGGAGAGAGAAAAAGAGAGGAAAAAAAAAACGAAACAAAAATGTCAAGAAGAGATAGTCAGATGTCGTTGACTATGCAGTGGTAAATGCTCTCGCTGCACTTACGGCTATGCCCACCCGCAACAGCTGATTGCGTCAGCTGCTCCATGGCTACCGGTCGCCGAATCATAGATTAAGTAGCCCCTTATGTTCCTATGTTACGCCGTTACATCCCAAATATATAACCCAAAGGTCATTTAATTTTTCTGCACAATGTTTATTATTTAAATATGTAGATCAATAGAGCCGAGTGCTCCTCGTGAAGGAATATATGAGTACCGCATATGGCTCACTAACATAATTAATTATAAATATAAACATAAAATTGTATCAAAAATGTTTATATGATTGATCTCCCCTGAGTATTGGTCTAACAAACTATGCGGTTTTCGTTTAGGTATGATAGTTAATAGGCCTTCTATATATAATAAACTATTTCATTAACTCTATCTAGGTTATGGAGGCTGTATATTTATAATCATGTAATTGGGGTTCTTCAAATAGTGGTAGTATAGAGGAATTAATAGTAATAATAATAAAAAAAAAAATAAATATAACAGAACAAAATGAAAGTAAGAGAAAAAAAAACCTTGTACGTTTAGCCAAAAGAAAATACGTATGCTTAATGCTATAACTTACGATTGATATCAATTACGAGTAGCGTTGAATTGATTCATTCACGGTTTAAATATGCTGTGTTATGAATGTGGTTGTGGTTGTGGTTCTTGTGCGCACAAAATCGTGGTCCTGGTGCTGGTTCAATATGGGCTGTTTGGAAAATTTAAATTAGGTTATCGGAATATAAGCATGTATATATTGTCTAATGGCTTTACCTGGGGAATGGTACGTTTACCTGTCTTAAACTAAAAACAAAAGAAAAAAAAAACTGTGATTGTGCTGAAGGCGCGTAGTGCAAACACTTTGGCAACGTGTGAGGCTCTCCTTTTCTTTTCTTTTTTATTGTTAAGGACGGTTGTCTCGTTAAATGTTTTTTAGGTGTTTGTTGGTGTCTGGACGGACGTGAAGCAAAGCACGTGCAATCCTTGATTCCAATATTCCCACCATATATTAAAAAAAAAAAAAAAAAAAATAATTGGCGCAACAGGTCCGTATGGACCCAAGCCTAGCTTCTCACAACCATTCGTCTTGTGTGAGTTTTTTTTTTTATTTTTGGGACGAATGGAAGGGATCTACAATTTTATGCCGAGTCCAAACGGCCAATTGAGAAGCTCTTTCATGACAGTTATACTCTCGGATGTTTGTCAGACGTTCGCGAGAGGTGGCGCAGCGAAAAAAACCTTAAGTTGGAATTTGGGTTTTTCTCGGGATTCGAACCTGGGACCCCTCGCTTAGTAGTCCAACACACTAACCACTAAGCCACTGCGCCACTCCCACCATATATTGGTGACTGAGAAAATTGAACCGAATTTGTGACGGCGAATGGATCGTGCGCTAGGAATCTTTGGAGCGCTACGCAATTGAGGCGTACTTCTAGCTGTGCAGGGTAATGATGGGTAATCAGGCGGTTTCGTGGTCGTTGGGTACTTCCATCAAATATCCCCAAAAGCACTATATAGGTAAAATGAATACGCTTACGACTTCACTAATACGAATGTAGAGGATCTTACCTTTTGTGCGTTGATATTGTTTCTTTTTTTCGTGAACGTATATTGGGAAAAGACTAACTTTATTCCAGCGCTATTTTATCCAATCGGATATATTACGTTTTTAATGGAAAGTACCTGCGCTTACAACAAAAAGATTTTCACCCTTGCACTCAAAATTGCTGGTTGGTTGTCGCCGTTACTGTCACAAAGGAATGGGAAGATTTTTCGAGGTTGCACATGCTTATAGGCCGTATACCTATTCGCTCAATAGCAGCCATGATTCGCGATCTATTTCCTTCGTTAAATAAACTTAAGCGTGCAGTGGCTCTGGAAATGCGTGGGTTCCATGTTCGGTGCAAGTTTAAATTTGTCGGTTAACGTCTCGGATGCCAGAACAAACAAATAAAAAAAACAACAAAGGGATTTGCTACAAAGTCATGAATTTGTCACCAGACCAGGTGTCAAGGACATGAAGAACAAATCGCTTATATTGCTCCAATCCCTGTTTTGCGATTGTCTGACTCGGTAGGCACTCGACCCATGACCCTGATGTGTAGGACATGTTTTTTTTTTTGTTTGTTAGTGTAATTGCAAGAGTTGAGGAAAAGAAAAAAAAATGTTATGTTTGGTGCTTATGTACCCAGTAAACTAATGAAACGCACGACTAGACGATTGAAATATAACTCAGTTTTATTACTACAATTCATTGGTATTTATATCGAATGATTAGGTAGGTATATAATACATAAATGAGTACGTATATAGATATGTACATAGAAGAGCTTTTACACTAATATCGTAACATCTTCCTTTCTTTATTTTGTTTAGTTCAAAAAATTCCAAATTAAATCAAACTTAATAAAAAAGCAAAACAAAAAAATCTTCTAATGCACCTGGTTTGCCAGTTTTTCTTGAAGTCGTTTAGATCTTCGGGGAATCTGTTCTTCGGAAATTGTAGGCCCTACTGTTTGTGGTAGTTCTGGCTCTACTGCCACCAGAGCGTCTTCAACAGGCTGAGTTGCATTCGCATCTTGATCAGCTTCACTTGCGGCAGCTACGCGGATATGTTGGCGATTGCGAGTATAGTCCACATTATCCACTCGTACGACCGCTTGTCGATCAGACGGCACGTTCGTAATGGTACCCCTTCTCCACTCTTTATTGTTCGTCCTATTGCGTAGTTGCACCCAAACATCTTGTCCAAACTCTAATTCGGGCAACCTGCGACAGCTCTTATCGTGAAAATACTTCGCCGTCTGCCTCCTCTTTTCAATGTTTTGCTTAACGTTTGCCTGCACGACTGGACATAATCTCTTATAGCTAACAGGAAGACCACACCTTGTACGACGGGACATAAGGCGCTGTACCGGACTGGAACCAACTTCATTCACGGTATTTCTCCACTCAAGAAGAGCCTTCCAGAAGCATCGATCACTGCGTTTCGCTTTTCTGAAAAGAGATTTCATTATTTTTACACTTGCCTCGGCTTTACCATTGCCCTGCTTATGGTTTGGTGAACTTCTAGCATGTTGAAACTCCCACTGTTTTGAAAACTCGCAAAACTCTTTGTTGATGAAGGGGGTTCCTCCATCAGTTATAACCACCTCCGGGATTCCGTGCCGGCTGAAGTTTTTCTTGCATATTTTGATAACTTGCTCTGCCGTTGCTGTTCTCAGCTCATCAACTTTCGGATCACGATTCGGTCCCCTTTGAGGAGATACCCGTCTTGCGCTATAAGAAGGTCCCTGCAATTCCAATAAGGTTTAACGGAATTAGGAAGATCATTTTTGCGATCTGGCCATCCTGAAATCGCAAACTCCTGAACTTGCTGTAGAGTTTCGTCCGCTTCCATTGCTATATCATTGATTGTATTTATGTTACTCAGATCGCAAAAAATTTGCCTTATATACCGCGAATTCTCTAGTGAATAAATTTCATTCTTTTCATCCACCTCGTTCACACTAGTCCTTATTGAAGCACGGGAGAGTGTGTCGGCAAAAATCATTTCACTACCTTTCAAATATTTAACCTGTATATCGTACCTTTGAAGGCCCAGTCTCATTCGCTGCAGACGTCTAGGACTTTCTAAAATAGATCTCTTAAATATGGTTTGGAGAGGCTGATGATCAGACTGGACGACAATGTTAGGTTTTCCGCATATGTACTGGTCGAATTTCTTGCATGCAAATAAAATCGCTAGTGTCTCTTTTTCAATTTGTGCGTATTGTTGTTTTGTTTTCGTTAAAACTCTTGACGCAAATGCAATTGGGCGTTCGTCTTGCAACAGTACAGCTCCCAGTCCTTTTGAGCTTGCGTCACATTGTATGACTGCGGGCTTAGTAGCCTCGAAATATTTCAAAATCGGTGCTGTTATTATTAGCCTTTTTAGCTCATTGAAAGCGTTATCCTGTTCTTGACCCCAATGCCACTTTACGTCTTTGCGAATGATCTTTCTGAGTGGTTCAGCAATATCTGAGAGGCTTGGAAGAAATCTCGAGAGGTAGGTGCAAAGTCCCACAAATCTGTGCGTATCCTTTACGTCCCGTGGTGTTGGCATTTCCCTGATTGCGTTCACTTTAGTGTTGTCAATGGCTAGCCCTTTATTTGTCAGCAAATGGCCAAAAAATGAAACCTCACGCATACCCATTTTACACTTGCTTTTATTTAACTTCAAATTCTTGTCTCTGACTCTTTTCAGTAATCTTCTTAAGTTTTCATTATGGTTCATCAACGCTTGCTCTTCCGTATCTCCGCTTCCATATAATAAAATATCATCGGCAATTACCTCTACTCCGTCGAGCCCTTCGAGCAACTCGTGCTGTCTCATTTGCCATATTTCGGGCGCTGGTGAAATTCCAAATGGCATTCTATTCCAGCAGAATCTCCCGAACGGTGTCCAAAACGTCGTAAGTAACCTGCTATCAGCATCCAATTCGATTTGCCAAAAACCGTTTTTTGCATCCAACGTAGAAAAAACTTTCGCGTTTTGCAGTTTGGGCAAAATTTCATCTACTGTGGGAATCTGATAGTTGCTTCTTTTGAGTGCTTTATTAAGTTCAGTCGGGTCAAGACAAATACGAAGCTTATTATTTCTTTGCACGAGGACCAGGTTGCTAATCCATGGAGTGTGTTGATGTACTCTGCTCACAACATTTCGCCGCTCTAAATCTTCCAGCGTTTCCTTGAGCTGCTGACGGAAGGAAATTGGAATGCGACGTGGATGAGCCTGAACAGGAGGAATTGACTTATCTACCTGTAAATGTAACTGATTATCTAATTTTCCATCACCAATAAATATGTCTTTAAAACATGTCATAATACTTTCCACCTCGTGCCGTAGTTTGTTATTTGAATTGTTCTTTGTGTCATCCGCGGCCACGACGTTATTCATTTGGTTCGTATTGGCCGCTATGTGTTTACTATTTACTCTCACTAAATTCAATTTCTGTGACGCGATATTTGATATTATGGGAATGCACTTTTGGCTTACAATCTGGAAGTTAAAAGTTTTACTGATGCCGTTTACTTCGCATGCTATTTTGGCAACGCCAAGGGGCATAATTAAATTACCACCAAAACCTTTAAGACGCACACAACTTTTTTCCAATGCATTCTTATCTCTCCCACACAGTAAATTAAAATCTTTGTAGTATATGACGTTCGATGATGCGCCAGTGTCGATGACACACATGAATATTTTACTTACGTTACTCATTGTCAACTTAACTTTGTGTTTTAATATGCTGGACTCATCTGTATGCATATAGCCAATATTTTCTACCGTAAACATGCAAGAATCTTCCGTTTCTTCTCCAGTACTGTTCTCGTCTATGTAGTTGACTGTCTTCCCCTTGAAGTCAGATGATTTACATACTGCGGCAAAGTGGTTAAATTTGTTACACTTCGAGCACCTCTTTCCATATGCGGCACATTTTCCTCTCATATGATTTCGACCACAGTATTTGCAATTACCCGTTGCATCGCCATTCGAATGTGAGTGCCTACCTTGCCGAGTATGAGTGTATGTTCCGTTTCTCTCTAATGTATTTCTTCTTCCCCCTTTTTTTTCTATATAGTTTACTTCATGCTCGTCTATTGGTATTTTATCAACCATCTGCTGTACTTGCTCTCTTGTTTGTTCAGCCAGTTTGCAAATTTCCAAAGCTTTTTTCAACGTTAGATTTTGATCAAGTAACAGACTTCTTCGCATATCATTGCAAGTGATTCCTGGTATAAGCCTGTCACATATGAAATCATCTAACTCATTTACTGGATATTCACAGCTTCTTATTAAATTGCGTAGTCGACAAGCAAATTCATTCACCGACTCATTTTCTGATTGCTTCGCTGTGTTAAAAATAAATCTTTCATAGCGCTTGTTGACTGATGGTTTAAAATAATTTTGAAGAGAATCGAGAATGCCTTTAGTAGTTTTTGCATCTCTTTCCGAGATATCAAGTTTTCCTAGAATGCTAAAACACTCGTCGCCGAGACATGCTTTTAAAATAGCTGCTTGCCTTTCCTCCGATTTCGTTGATAGATCAGCTGCCACCTGATAATTTTCCCATTGTTGTCTGAAAAGGTTCCAATTCGACACTACATCGCCTTTTGTAACCATACCATTCGGTGGCGGTATATTCATGACGAGTTTTATGGTTTCGCTTGTTACAACACTACCGTGCGCGGTGTTATCCGAACTTTCCGAAATTTCAATTTTCTCTTTAAATTCCGTAGACATCTGACACCATGTTATGTTTGGTGCTTATGTACCCAGTAAACTAATGAAACGCACGACTAGACGATTGAAATATAACTACAATTCATTGGTATTTATATCGAATGATTAGGTAGGTATATAATACATAAATGAGTACGTATATAGATATGTACATAGAAGAGCTTTTACACTAATATCGTAACAATAAGGGTTTTAATGACGCAAATCCTTAGCATGATAAACACCAATGGACTTGCCTTTGCTGTTCTCAATTTCGTACAACGATCTCCCAATTTGTCTAACGATTCGACATTTTACGAATTTCTTACAAAGTTTTGCATTGAAATGTTTGGATGCATTACTCAGGACGAAATTTCTCCTAAAGACTTCTTCTCCTGGTTTGAAAACTCGTGCCGTAGACCGCAAGTTATAAGCTTTAGCATTTCGCTTAAATGTATCTAGAAGGTTGTCTTTTACTTTCGATCTCACTAACTGCAATGCGTTCGAATTAGGTAATATTTCAATTTCACCGTCACTTAACGATTTAAGTTTCCGTGCTAATTGGTACATATCCGCATGCATGATCATATGACGACCGAAGAGAGTGAAATACGGGGTCATGCCTGTAGATTGGTGCATCGACGTACACAGGGCTTGTTGGATTTCTGACAAGTGTACATCCCACTCCTTTTGGTCATCTTTAAGATATGTTCTGATTGCTGACAGTATTGAGCGGTTCACCCTCTCCGAAGCATTCGCTTGTGGCGAGTAAACTGCATTTCGTATGTGCTTCGTACCGTATTTAGCTAGGAAGTGACCGAACTCTAGCGAAACGAATTGCTTGCCGTTGTCGCTGTGCAAGAACTCAGGTACTCCGAACTTCTGGAAAATTTCCTTTTCTAAGAACTCAATGGCTAATTTGGAGGTAGCTTTGTGCATTGCCTTCAGAAAAACAAATTTGGACAACTGGTCCAAAACTACCAAAATGAAAAGCTTCCCATTTTTCGTACGGACGTATGGGCCCATGAAATCAACATAAATCTTCTGAAAGGGGATTTCTACTGATTGTTGGTTTCCCATCGGTGGTCTTAATGTGAAATTTGCGGACTTGTTTTCTTTACACTCGGAACATTTTGTAACAAAATCTCGAACTTGCATGACCATATTTGGCCAATAAAAGGTTTCCTTTATTCTGTCTAATGTCTTGCGAATTCCTCCATGGGAGCAGTTTGGGGGATTGTGATACTTTTCGATTATCGATTGTGTCAAGCCAGTCGGTATCCACAATTTCCACTCATTGGCTTTTGAAAAAACTCGCTTGAATATTAAATTGTCCACTGTTTTTAGGTCTGGAAGATTGTCCTGATTCTCTCTTATAGTTGCCAATAGGTCTAAATAATCGGTGCTCTTAAACTCGGGAGATGTTAAATCTAGTAAATTAGTATTCCTGTTTATTTCTGATAAATGTTCCACATACGCCCAAGATAATGTATCAGGCGCTATGTGTTGTGCGCCATTTCTATGTTCCACGTTAAAAGTGAACGCTTGGAGCTTCAGAGACCAACGAGCTAGTCTTCCGCTAAGATCTTTCAATGACATAAGCCACCTTAGACTTGCGTGGTCTGTGATAATGGTAAATGAAGTACCTTCCACGTACGGTCTAAATTTGTGCACTGCCCTTACTGCGGCTAAGCATTCCTGTTCGGTGACGCTATACTTTTGTTAACAGGCGTTCAGCTTGTCAGAAAAGTAAGCAATCGTCTTCTCCTGATTATCTTCATAATTGTATCAATACTCCGCCAATTCCTTTTGAGGAAGCATCGCATTGAATAATAAATCTTTTAGAGAAGTCCTGCGGTACCACCCACAGAGACCTAAGAATCGACGCACCTGTTTCTGAGAACTTGGAACTGGAAAGTCTTGTATGGCTGATACTTTGTCTGGGTTAGGCTTGATGTGTCCTTGACCAATTATGTATCCCAAGTAGCGAAGTTCTTTGAAGCAGAAAAACGATTTCTCAACATTAATGGTCAAGTTCGCCTTCAATAAACATTCAGCTACTTGCTTCAGAACCGCTATGTGGTGATTAAAGTCTGGTGAAATAATCAGGAGATCATCAAGGTAGACGAACACGTTTTCCCTAAGTGCACTGGGGATCACTTTATCCATTAACCGGCACATCCTCTGGGGTGCATTGCACAACCCAAAGGGCATAACGGTGAATTGATAGAGCGGTCGACCTGCACAGTGAAAACGGTCTTCTCTCTTGATCTCTCCTCCAGAGTTATCTGCCAGAACGCGTCTTTGAGATCCACACTACTGATGTAGTGCGTATCTCTGAGGCGGCTGAGCAGACCCTCTATATGCGGAAGCGGATACGCATCTCTCTTTGTGAGAGAGTTCACCTTGCGATAGTCCAAGCATAATCGGTTCTTACCCGGTTTCCGGATAAGGACTATGGGAGAACTCCACGCACTTTGACTCTCTTCAATAACCCCCAAAGAGAGCATGCGATCCAGCTCCGCATCTACTAAATTTTGAATGATTGGTGACACCGGGTAATGCCTTTGCTTTACCGGGTCGGCGTCATTCGTATCTATGGCTTTTTCCTAAGCCAAGTTTTGCGAATGAAGGGAAAATGGAAATCACTGTTTGTAATTGAAGTTTCTGTTCGGGGGTAAGATCGTGCATCGGAGGCTTATTTTTAGATTTGTCCACCGCACATTCTTCGTTACTTAAGACAGAAGAAACTTCACTGATTAAATTCGGGGCGATTTGGGATTTGGACCAGAAGTCTATTCCTAGATACAGTGGTTGAATGAGACTTGGAACCAAGTAGAGGTCTAGTGGCTTTGTCGTATCATTATACTCTACCAAAACCGATATACGTCCCACTATCTCCTGTCCTTTTCCATCCGCTGTGTTTACAGCCGACTTAAACTTTATGATTGGAATATCCAGTTCTTGAATTAACTCTATACATCCTTTGCCTAAACAAGAAATCGAAGCACCACTATCTAAAAGCCCTTTAATTTCCTTCCCTTTTAATGAAATCTCAGCGTAGGGCCTGCCATCCTCAATAGTACCTCCAAAAAAGGATTCACTAATGAGACGTTGGTAAACCCGTCGTTTCTTATATCTTCGTCGCATTTTAAGTATTTTATTTGGAATGTTTGGTTGATCAATATGTTATAAATTAAATATTTTATTTCGAACTCGATTGTAATTCTTCAATCTCTCTTCAAAAGATAATTTGTACAAAGAAATGCTTTGAGATTGCAAGTACTCTCTGTTTGAGCTGATCCCAATGCCAAGGTTACGTTTCTCTTTATCGATTATATCGGGATCGCAATCGTATAAAGTAGGTAAGGTGTTGGTTGCAGCATCTCGTTTCATTTTTCTGGGGGCGTCTGAGTCGAACGTGTCTGCCCAGAATTCGCCACGTTCTTCCTCATGTTTCCCTTATGCGGGTTACACTTGGGACAATCTAGTACAGTATGGTTTTCAGTACCACACCGATAACAAAAAAGTTTTTGAACAGGTGAACGACAGTGAACAAAAAGATGGCCGGGATGCTTGCAATTAAAGCAACCGCCGCTTGTTTTGTTACAACTCGAATCGGCCGAGCGATTGTCAAATGAAACAGCTGAAATGACTTCAAACGAGTCGGAACGAACATCCGATGAATTGTCATCGTAACCATGTAATTCGTTAATATTTCTATTACTATACAACCTATTTTGCATTCCGTATCTCAACTGTAGCATCTTTTCAGTTCGTCTGCACTCATCCCGAAATTGTTCAAATGAATCAATCCTCATAGGATAGATGAAATTCATGAGACGTGTATTTATATTGTTCCTCAGTATTTTTATGAGATCCTGATCTCGTATGGGATCCTTAAGTTGGCTTTTTAGAAGAATAATCGCCTTATAAAATTCATCGAAGGATTCATTTGGCATTCGCCTTCGATCCATGATTTGCTTAAGGATCTCAAAGTCGTTCTCATGGTGCTTAAATTGTTTTAGAAGGGCTGCACGCAGTAATGGCCAATCGATCCCCTGATTACTTCTCAGGTGTTGCCAATACCAGTCCTGGGCCGTACCTGATAATAATTGGTGGAAATTGCGAATAATTTCTGACCAAGGGCAGTTATAATTGTATTTCAGTACCTCTACTCGAAAAATAAAGTCTTTTATTGACATCCCTTTGGAGGTATCATCAAACCGTATACCCCACCGATCTAGGTCAAATCGTCGATTATTCGGTCTGTCTTGCTGATAATGAGGAAGCTGATTTCTTTCCTCTAAATTACGAGGCCGATTATCATTAAAGTGATTGAACAACTGCGCTCGTTCATTTGAGGGAACAAAACGGTTGTTCTCTCCAACCTCAACTCTGGAACTAGACGAAAGACCTGACCTATCATGATTTTCTGTTGTTAACGGATGTTTGGGAATGTCTGGACGAGCTAGAGTTATTTGTTGTGACTGATTATTACAATTTTTATTTTGCGAAACAGTTTGAACCAACATTTGTTTCATGCTTTGCTCTACGTTTTGCTTTATCAAATTTGGTAGGTCTCTGAATAATGCATTTTGCATTTCATTTAAACTGGCATCAACAACTTTTTTGATGTGTGAATGTAGAGGACTAGTTGGGTACTGATGACTTGAAGGTTGGTGAACATGATCATTGTCAGAGGTAGCAGCTGACCTGTTATCACCGTTGCATGCATTTGACACACACACAGTGGGATTGCGATTAGCGGACTCGATTGCGCAAGCAGACATCATCGGGAGAGCCGAATTAGCATGTGACAATGACGTCACTGCGCTAGTGGAAACAGCAGTAAATATACCACTTACAATGGCAGGTGACACTGCGCTCTCGAGAGTCAGATTGTGCAATCGATTCAAACTCGTATTAAGAATCATATCATTACAAGGAGATCCGAAACCGACCGAGTTATTAAGACTTCTCCTACTCGGGGGAGAATGACGTACGGGATTAATATTGTTGGCGGTCGGCATTGTGACTGGAGTGTCGAAACTTAGACCGCGATTGCGAGTTTGCATACTGTGTCTATTTGAATCAAACACTACTGCACGCTTTTGTTTCGGAATAGCTCCGCTGATGTTTTGTTTGTCATTCATATTTATATTGTTTTTAGTTTATTTGCTTCTAAAAAGATTTTCGATTCGTTCTAATTGTTTTAATTTTTTTTTTCTGATGAAAGAAAAAAAAAGATATGATTTAATAAAGGTCTAAATTATCATAAATGATTTTGGCAATGTTGCGGTGATCCTGGTAAGGTTAGTGAAGTGGCGTAACATACTGACAGTTATAAAATGGAAAGTTGAAATTATAGGATCAGACTCTACACTTAGAAGTTATGCGTTAAGAAAAAAAATCGTAGGCTATCTATCTACGGGCAATTACGTATTAAGCTAAAAGCTTACACTGTAAGCTCTCATCAATGAACATCCCTATAATCTAGCATACGCAAACACGCCGACACTAAATCTTACAAAATGTCATAGTGCAACTAGCTAATTCCATGTTCAATCCTTAAAAGCCGGACTCCTAGGATACCTTGAGCAATTATAGGTTCTGGACGTGTGTAATTAAAAAGTGTAATAATGTTAAACGACGACGCTTTGCAGCTAATATTCGCGAGTGTCCGCAAGGAAACTCGTGACGCAACTAACAGATTAGGTGAAACACTGCTGCAATTTTTTTTTTTTTTTTTTGTAAATATGAAGTTGCTTTGTGTGGGGTGCGAGGTTTTCGCATAGTGCCCCACTTTGGGCGCCAATTTTGTAGAGTAATCGGGGTTAAAGGTGGTATTATCCCTTGTAACAGAGGGTGGCACGCGGTAACTCGTCGGATATGGGGAGGTTCTTTCTGCTAATCTCTCGATACAAAATAAATTTTCGTGCCAATTATCCATGTTAGCTGGATAAGAATATTTAGAAATGTTATCGTCTTGCCTGTCCCTGAATAAAAAGGTAAAGAAGGGTGTAAAAGGGAGATGCCGAGAAGAAAGGCAGAAAGAAAAATAAAAAGAGGGAGAGAGAAAAAGAGAGGAAAAAAAAAAACGAAACAAAAATGTCAAGAAGAGATAGTCAGATGTCGTTGACTATGCAGTGGTAAATGCTCTCGCTGCACTTACGGCTATGCCCACCCGCAACAGCTGATTGCGTCAGCTGCTCCATGGCTACCGGTCGCCGAATCATAGATTAAGTAGTCCCTTATGTTCCTATGTTACGCCGTTACATCAGTTGTCCTACCAGTCACTACCGCCCATCACCATGATGAATTTCGTTATGAGGTATGATAGTTAATAGGCCTTCTATATATAATAAACTATTTCATTAACTCTATCTAGGTTATGGAGGCTGTATATTTATAATCATGTAATTGGGGTACTTCAAATAGTGGTAGTATAGAGGAATTAATAGTAATAATAATAAAAAAAAAAGAAATATAACAGAACAAAATGAAAGTAAGAGAAAAAAAAAACCTTGTACGTTTAGCCAAAAGAAAATACGTATGCTTAATGCTATAACTTACGATTTATATCAATTACGAGTAGCGTTGAATTGATTCATTCACGGTTGAAATATGCTGTGTTATGAATGTGGTTGACTCCTTTCTTGTGCGCACAAAATCGTGGTCCTGGTGCTGGTTCAATATGGGCTGTTTGGAAAATTTAAATTAGGTTATCGGAATATAAGCATGTATATATTGTCTAATGGCTTTACCTGGGGAATGGTACGTTTACCTGTCTTAAACTAAAAAGAAAAGAAAAAAAAAACTGTGATTGTGCTGAAGGCACATTTTCCGCGTAGTTGTAAGAAGATGAGGTATTGAAGAAGTGTGAGATGACATAGACCAAAAATAAAATTAAAAAAAAATAAAAAAAGAATCAACTGTTACCTGGGCGTATACGTAACATTCTGGTATGAGCCCAAAAAGAAAATATAACCCGTAAGGAAATTAAAATGACAGATGGGCCGATGCAGGCGGTTAGCACGTTATGGTATCCAGCTGCTTCAGTGGGTGGGGGGTGTTCTTTGCCTTACCGATCCATCATGTAAATACCCTCCTTCTACAAAAAAAATTATGTAACGTGCGTGAGATCAAAATGGATGCTGTTTTGGTTGAATTCTAATCCTAAGCCCTGATCTTGTTGGCTTAGTTAGCCCTCCCTTCCAGAGTAGACCCGCTGTCCCTAGGATAGTAACGTCTACTCCCCAACAAGTTTACCCCTCTTCACATCACTGAACCGACCAAAAGCCTACGCAGGCAAAGTTGTGGGAATTAAACCCGCATCAGGGTATTCAATAAAACGGATTGAAATAATCCTAGTTAAACATTTTATTTTAACAACTTAATAAGATGATACTTAACAAATTTCAATCGCAGCAAGAACATAGTCGTATACGACACCAAAAAAATACTATTATATAAGGGGACTGAAAGAGACTTAGTTAACTTCTTGCTGATTTTCTTTCATTAACGAAATTCATTATCATATTTATATATATGCATATACTCATACATCAAATATGTTAGTAAGGGTATATAGAAACGAGCGTATATATACCTCGAAACAAAAAAAAAATGATCCGGTTTGGAACGTGTCTTTTTTTTTTTTCTTTATCGTAATATTAACGAGGATTAAGTCTAAACTTACCAACCAAATTCCGCTCGATGAAGGGCCCGCCGTCGAGGTGTTGTTTGACCTAGAAAAAAAAACACATTCCTCTCCTCTCTACCGGTTCTTAAAATGGGGATACATATATCCTAGCAGCCAGTTAACACTACGGGATCCGCGTTAATATATAGGTATATGTATATATGGGTACAGAATATATTACTAAACTAAATTCACTATCGATAGTACGATGGGAATTAAAGGAAACTACAAATTACGCAAGAAAATTTAGACAAACTTAGTAAAAAAAGAATATTATCTAAACTAGGCAATAAAATAAAACGAAAGAAACCGAGCCCCTATTCATTAGTAGGGGGTTTTTTTCTTCTAATGAGCGAGAGGAAATGAAAATTAATAAACGGATAGTGTCTGAAATTGGAGCACTGATTTCGTTTTGTCGAGCGAAGAAGAGCTTCCCCTATCCTTTCGGTACTCTGGGTGGATTTCGAAGACTTCCATTCCGGATACGCGGGAAAGATTTCTGGCCAGGCCAGTGACACTCCGTTACCGCTATTCGCCGTCGCAATCCACAGAGGAATTTATCTCCATATTAGTCCCCTGCGAACATAATGTTCCACTTAGACACCGAATTTAAAAAAAAACGAGAGAAATCTTACCCAGGAGGTGGGGGGACGTTTTGTATTCTTTTTTTTTTCTTTTTTTTTTTTTTGGATAATAAGGAGCCTGCAGGGATCCAAACACTGATCCACTGATCGCTGGCGGTGATAATAGGAGGTAGGAAATGATTCACCCGAGTTGACCGCACTCTAAAATGATATTTAATTGCCGCACAAATAAAAAAAGATTACCCGAGTAATCGAATTTACCGCACCTTGATTGTCTTGAGTTTAAGGTTTACTTTCTTCGAACGCGATTCGCAAGCACGTTGAAATCAAATCCAGGCACGAACGCTTTCTGTTTATTTCTCCCAAGCACTCTTACTGGCACTTGCTCATATGTCAGCTCGGTGACGCGATCGAAAAAATCCGGTGCATTTATGTATTTGCAAGTGAGACCACCTCGGACCATCGAACCGGTACATTCAGCATCATACCATTCGAAGGGGCATCGAAGCCATATTTAAAATAGACAATATGTACCGCTTTTGGGATTGTCAGTAGCTCTTTGATGTGTTTGGCCTGAGTTATGTACTCGCGGGTGTTAGACGGACAGTCTCGCATGCAAGAAAATGGATAAACAGGTTTTTTTTTTTTTTTCTTTTTTCTTTCTCTTAGGTATTTTTTTTTTTTTTGTTTTTATTTTATCATTATCTAGGGATGAGTTTTTGGGATGTGAATAACACTTAACGGTACAAAACAGGTGATGTTGAGAATCTTATGAATCAACATAAGCTGAGTCACTCTGTAGCCCCCTGCACCCTTTTGATAAGCAGCTTTTAAGACGTATTGTACAGGTAGCACCGCGGACATATCATTCCCCGGAATGTACACGAGTCTGATATGGAGTAGCTGCCGATCGAAATGGTCGATCTATAAGAGCGTAATAAAATTCGCTGTAAAATCAAAGAGTTCTGTTGGATTTTTAGGGGGTCTACCCGCGATGAAGTCGGTGATTATAAAAGTGCGCGAACGCTAAGGACAAGTACGCCTTACACTCTATTAAGTGGTTAATTAGGAATTCCTAAAAACTCTAGGAACGTATATCCTTCGCATGGAATGTTCCAAGGGGTTTTCCTACGAGATTTTCCAGCTCGTAGTAACAGTTACCGATTTTGCTTGTAACTCTGCATTTTAGAAACTTTTTTGCAAGCTTCGCGCTAAACTTTTTCGCAGCATCACTGTTTTTAAAATTACGACAAAATACCTCTTGTCCGGGTCGGAAGTTCACAGGTTTACTTCGAGTGTCATACCTCTTCTTACTATTCTCGTAAGCCTTTGATAGGTGGAGTTGAATCTTGGAGCGAATTATAGAAAGTTTGTCCGCATTTGCAATTGTAACTTCTCCTCCCTCTATAGCCTGCAATTTTCGCATAAGGGTATAGGTACTCGAGTGGGTAATCATTTGCTGTCCTATAAGTGCATAGTACGGCGAACAGCATATGGATTGGTGGAACGAAGAACGGATAGCTGCAGCAATCAAATTTAGTTTTTCATCCCATCGAGTTTGATCTTCTCCTAGGTATGATCGTATACCGGAGACTATCGATCTATTTACTCTTTCGGATGGGTTTGCCTGTGGAGAATATACCGCCGTAAACGTATGGTGTACACCAAATTGCCCTAAGAAGCGCTTAAAATCATGAGACTTAAATTGCGATCCGTTATCGCTGCGAAGGTCCTCCGGTACCCCGAAGGTACAGAACGCCTCTTCTAAGATATCACAAATAACCGAAGTCGAGAATTTCTTGACTGGTTTTAGGATCGGAAATCTTGTTAAGCAATCCAACATAATGAAGATGCCAATATTTCCCGATTTACTTCGTGGGTATGGTCCCAACAGATCGATGAAAACCTTTTGAAACGGACGGGAGGCTTTATTTTGTTCTCCCATTGGGGGTCGCAGTACCACATTTGGTGCTTTACACTCTTTACACGTATCGCAGGCATTAATAAAGTTCTTTACATCAACAGCCATATTAGGCCAGTAAAAATATCGCCTTAGGTGTTCCAATGTTTTTCCTATCCCACCATGCGATGAAATAGGAGGGCAATGAGCCTTTTCGATAGTGGAGGTTACTAATCCATTTGGAATCCAAAGCTTCCAGCAATTGGCTTCTTGTTCGGGATTGCCATCATAGTGATTTGTTCGTTTATAAATATATTTATCTGATACCTTTAAATCGTTTAGCTTGTTAGAACGGTTAAGAATCGCCGACTTAAGTTCCTGATAGTCTGCGCTTCCAAAATGAACTGAATTTAAATCAATTTCAGGAGATAAACAGTTCAACGAAGCGACTTCGTCTTCGTTTACTCTTGACAGTGCATCTGGTACTATATTTAGACTACCCTTGCGATGTTCAATGGTAAAGGAGTACCCTTGCAACTTCAGTGACCACCGAGCTAGGCGACCAGTCAGATCGGTTTGGCTCATAAGCCATTTGAGGCTGGCGTGATCGGTAACGATCTTAAATGCAGTACCCTCAACATATGGCCTGAATTTCTTTAGGCTTAATAATGCGGCCAAGCATTCTTGCTCTGTCACACTATAATTTTGTTGAGCCCGATTTAATTTTTGTGACATATATGCTACTGGAGCTTCAAAGCCGTCGTCACCAACTTGCAACAAGACGCCACCTACCCCATATTGACTGGCGTCACACTGTATGATAAAGGGTCTATCGAAATTAGCAGTTGCTAAGACAGGTGCAGTCGAAAGTTTTTCTTTTATCATCTCGAAGGCCGTCTGTGCTGGCGGACTCCAAGTAAAGCTTCTTTTCGCCTTCTTGAGCAGGTCTGAAAGTGGTGCCGTAATTGAAGCGAAGTTTTCAATAAAGCGACGGTACCAACCGGACATTCCCAAGAAACGACGCAACTGTCGAACGGTGGTCGGTTTTGGATATTTGGTAATGGCGGAAACTTTATCCGGGTCAGTCCGGAGCCTCCCGTTGCCGACTATATACCCTAGATATTTCACCTCTTTCAGGCAAAATTTACTCTTTTCAATATTCAGAGTCAACCCGGCCTTACGAATACGATTCGATATCTCATTTAAAAGGGTCAAATGACTGTCGAAATCCTCCGAAATAAGCAGGAGATCATCTAAATATACAAATACTCTGCCTTGAAGAGACGGTGGAATAATTCGGTCCATGAGTCGGCATAGAGTCTGCGGCGCGTTACAGAGACCAAACGGCATGACCTTAAATTGGTAAAGCGGCCGGTTCGGTACGGTAAAGGCTGTTTTTTCGCGTGATTTCATCTCAAGAGGTATCTGCCAAAAAGCTTCTTTTAGATCAAGGCTTGATAAAAATTCCGCTTTGGGCAGACGACTAAGAATTCCCTCAATGAGCGGCAAGGGGTAAGCGTCTTTCACCGTAACGCTATTTACCTTGCGTGCATCGAGACATAGTCTCAGCTTCCCGGGCTTTTGTAACAGCGCCACCGGACTACTCCATGGGCTCTGAGATTCCTCGATGATGTTCTGCGATAACATACGGTCTATTTCACCATGCAAAACTTTCTCTACTGCCGGAGAGATGGGAAAGTATCTCTGCTTAACTGGTTTTGCGCCTTTCTCTATTTCGATGACATGCTCTATTAAAGAGGTTTTTCCCAATCCTTCCTTCAAAAAAGAAGGAAAGCTGTTGACAACTTTCTGGAGGCGTTCTTTCTGTCCACAGCTCAACGCATGAGTGTTTGGGTCCGAATCCACAGAAAAGGAACTAATTACCTCACTTATTATATTTGGGGCAATTTGGAATGCAGCCCAAAAATCTACTCCCAGGTAAACCTCCTGATTAAGACTGGGAATTATATATAAAGTCATAATATGAGAGTTGTCGCGAAAACGAACTTCGGTCTGGAATGAGCCTACTACATTCTGAGCTGTCCCGTCCGCGGTCTTTACACAGGATTGGAATTTTCGGAAAGAAGGCTTGGTTTTTAAGAACTTTTTAGCAGCATTTCCACCTAAGCATGATATAGATGCTCCGCTGTCAAGCAGCCCACAATAAGTTTCACCAAGGATTTCGACTTTGGCGAATGGTCGGATATCGTTTTCTTTAGAGCAAAAAGAGGATATGGTATGGTTTATTTTTTTTCGGTCAGCGATTATTTGTTTCCAAAATGCTCGCAATCGAGTAGTCGAGTGTTTAGGTTTTTGCGCTTGAGTATTTGAAAGTGATTGACTGGTTAGGGTATTAACTACATTTGAATTTATAGCGAATTTTTGATGGTATAAGGGACTAGGACTTTGGAGACATTGTATTTGCTCCGTTCTGTCAGTCGATGTACTATCGAGACATCGAGCAAGATCTACTTTTGTGGTCTCGATTGTCTTGAGCGTGAGAGGCTGTTGGGTCCCACGCTCCGGTTGGAGTTTCCCGAATTTGTGCATTTTTCACAGTTGGGTTTATATACGTTTTCCGTTCCGCAACCGTAGCAGAAAACAGTACGTTCTTCTAAACAGTCATGGTATCTGTGGCCTTCGACTTTGCAGTTCCAACAAATCAGCTTGGACCTTTCAACTTCGGAGATTTGCTCCGATTCTTCTCGAAATGAAGAGTTATCTAGCTCCGTCTCTAGTTCATGCACAGCTCTACCTGAAGACCATACGCGGGGGCTGTTTGAAGCTGGGAAAAGGGCTTCTCTCTTGTGACAAAAGCTTCTTAATTGAGAGACAGAATGAAAATCAAAACAAAAGAGTTGTTGTCGGATTTCCGTTTTGAGATTTCTATGGAGGATCTCAACCAACTCATGTTCCCTCAAGGGTACACTGAGGCGATCCGAGAGTTTCAAAATTGAGTAATAAAATTCCTCAAATGATTCTTTATCTCTCTGTTTCCTTTCTCGCATACTTTCTCGAATATCCATATCTGATCGAAAATCTTGGAAATTCTGTCGCAATGCGTTACAGAAGGAAGGCCAATGCACTCGTGAAACCGTACGTCGGTATCTCCAATACCAATCTATGGCTCGATCTACTAACAGAATATGGATATTGTCGCACAATAACTGAAAATTACCTTGCAAACAGTCATTTGTCAACGCCGAAACTTGATAAAGAAAGTTTTCAACCGGCACTCCGGATCTCAGCCCATCAAATCGAATATTCCAAGTTTGCAATAAACTTGCAATTCGAGAACTGTCAATGTTATTATTACTGGAAGGGTATCCAGGGTAGTGAGATTGCCTGGGATTCTCTCGAAAATCATTAGGGTACGAATGATGTCGATTCGAGTTACGGACGGGTATAAACCGATCTCCATGCACGCTCGAATTTCTTTCTGGCGGTTGCATGACTTGGTTCGATCGTGCGTCGAAGGGCATATCGGTCGGCCAATCAGGTTCAATAATTTGATGACTAACTCTTTGAGTAGCGTTAATATTCAGGCTTTGCTCAAACCGTTCAGAAAGAGAGGTTATACCTGCCTGAAGCTGAGAAATAGTCTGAGCTAATTGATTATCTCTTGCCGACATTGCCGACGATATTAAGCGCTCAATAGCAAGGGCAGATGGAACCTGATTGCTTCCTCCAGCATTATTTAAATCACCAGATGGTGTTTCTACATTTACATTTGAAGCGGTTGCTGATGAAGCAGCCCTATCTCCCTGAAGTGACACCGCAGGATCTATTGGCTCTAGAACATTACGCGTAGCATTACTCTGATGGGCCATGGGAGGCAACGTGATAGGAGAAGCTGCCATCGACCAATCCAAAGGATCTTGTCGAAGTTGTTGGGGATTTGCCCTAGCTTGCGATCGCGTAAGGACTTGATTTGAAGGCTCTGGTATCTGTACCGAAGTTTTTCGAATGGCACCAGTGGATCCACCGGCCAAGCTATTTGACCGGGCTCCACCAGGATATTTCGAAAGGTCGTTGGGATTTATCTTAGCGCGACATTGTGGGCAAGTGGAACATTTCGTAAACCACTTTGCAAGGCAATCTTTATGAAATGCGTGCTTACACCTCGTAACCACCGCACTTTTCACGTCGAGGGATTCTTGGCAAATCGAACATAGCTCGATTTGATCTGGGGCCATAGTTGGCATATTTTCTGGACTATGTCTTACCGACATAATTGCCGGTACTAGAAAGTTATAACGAGTTATCTCAATTATAAAGAAAACGATAGAAAAATATCAAATGGTCGAATATTATAGCATTATGCCCACGCAAACTCTTAGGTTGTCGGTTCAGTTTTGTTTTCAGGGTATTATGTCTTTTAATAAAATCCGATCAAAACAGCATGTAAAAGATAGAAAAAATTGGGTGAAAGCATTCCATAAATGCTGAAGATATTTGGCATTTCCGCTCTCTTAGTACAGTCTATGGTCACTAGTTACTTAAAGTTGAAAGATGTGATACTCCCTGTCTTGTACTAAGTCCGAAATAACCAAGCGATTAATCAAAGAATTTAATTTTCATTCGTGCCGACGAACCATATGATCGAAATATAGGCCTCGTATCTCAACCGAATGACAATAAAATCCTATATTTCATAAGTACTCGTGTTAAGAGAAGTTATAGACAAACATTGTTTATATCGGATGACTTAAATGATTAAGTTACAGTAAAGCATAACTCCCACGGAAAACAATGTTTATCTAGTCAAGGACCCCAGAATTAAACAACGAAGTCTCCTTCTGGGCCCCACGTTGGGCGCCATTTTGTAAGAAGATGAGGTATTGAAGAAGTGTGAGATGACATAGACCAAAAATAAAATTAAAAAAAAATAAAAAAAGAATCAACTGTTACCTGGGCGTATACGTAACATTCTGGTATGAGCCCAAAAAGAAAATATAACCCGTAAGGAAATTAAAATGACAGATGGGCCGATGCAGGCGGTTAGCACGTTATGGTATCCAGCTGCTTCAGTGGGTGGGGGGTGTTCTTTGCCTTACCGATCCATCATGTAAATACCCTCCTTCTACAAAAAAAATTATGTAACGTGCGTGAGATCAAAATGGATGCTGTTTTGGTTGAATTCTAATCCTAAGCCCTGATCTTGTTGGCTTAGTTAGCCCTCCCTTCCAGAGTAGACCCGCTGTCCCTAGGATAGTAACGTCTACTCCCCAACAAGTTTACCCCTCTTCACATCACTGAACCGACCAAAAGCCTACGCAGGCAAAGTTGTGGGAATTAAACCCGCATCAGGGTATTCAATAAAACGGATTGAAATAATCCTAGTTAAACATTTTATTTTAACAACTTAATAAGATGATACTTAACAAATTTCAATCGCAGCAAGAACATAGTCGTATACGACACCAAAAAAATACTATTATATAAGGGGACTGAAAGAGACTTAGTTAACTTCTTGCTGATTTTCTTTCATTAACGAAATTCATTATCATATTTATATATATGCATATACTCATACATCAAATATGTTAGTAAGGGTATATAGAAACGAGCGTATATATACCTCGAAACAAAAAAAAAATGATCCGGTTTGGAACGTGTCTTTTTTTTTTTTCTTTATCGTAATATTAACGAGGATTAAGTCTAAACTTACCAACCAAATTCCGCTCGATGAAGGGCCCGCCGTCGAGGTGTTGTTTGACCTAGAAAAAAAAACACATTCCTCTCCTCTCTACCGGTTCTTAAAATGGGGATACATATATCCTAGCAGCCAGTTAACACTACGGGATCCGCGTTAATATATAGGTATATGTATATATGGGTACAGAATATATTACTAAACTAAATTCACTATCGATAGTACGATGGGAATTAAAGGAAACTACAAATTACGCAAGAAAATTTAGACAAACTTAGTAAAAAAAGAATATTATCTAAACTAGGCAATAAAATAAAACGAAAGAAACCGAGCCCCTATTCATTAGTAGGGGGTTTTTTTCTTCTAATGAGCGAGAGGAAATGAAAATTAATAAACGGATAGTGTCTGAAATTGGAGCACTGATTTCGTTTTGTCGAGCGAAGAAGAGCTTCCCCTATCCTTTCGGTACTCTGGGTGGATTTCGAAGACTTCCATTCCGGATACGCGGGAAAGATTTCTGGCCAGGCCAGTGACACTCCGTTACCGCTATTCGCCGTCGCAATCCACAGAGGAATTTATCTCCATATTAGTCCCCTGCGAACATAATGTTCCACTTAGACACCGAATTTAAAAAAAAACGAGAGAAATCTTACCCAGGAGGTGGGGGGACGTTTTGTATTCTTTTTTTTTTCTTTTTTTTTTTTTTGGATAATAAGGAGCCTGCAGGGATCCAAACACTGATCCACTGATCGCTGGCGGTGATAATAGGAGGTAGGAAATGATTCACCCGAGTTGACCGCACTCTAAAATGATATTTAATTGCCGCACAAATAAAAAAAGATTACCCGAGTAATCGAATTTACCGCACCTTGATTGTCTTGAGTTTAAGGTTTACTTTCTTCGAACGCGATTCGCAAGCACGTTGAAATCAAATCCAGGCACGAACGCTTTCTGTTTATTTCTCCCAAGCACTCTTACTGGCACTTGCTCATATGTCAGCTCGGTGACGCGATCGAAAAAATCCGGTGCATTTATGTATTTGCAAGTGAGACCACCTCGGACCATCGAACCGGTACATTCAGCATCATACCATTCGAAGGGGCATCGAAGCCATATTTAAAATAGACAATATGTACCGCTTTTGGGATTGTCAGTAGCTCTTTGATGTGTTTGGCCTGAGTTATGTACTCGCGGGTGTTAGACGGACAGTCTCGCATGCAAGAAAATGGATAAACAGGTTTTTTTTTTTTTTCTTTTTTCTTTCTCTTAGGTATTTTTTTTTTTTTTGTTTTTATTTTATCATTATCTAGGGATGAGTTTTTGGGATGTGAATAACACTTAACGGTACATAGTGCAAACACTTTGGCAACGTGTGAGGCTCTCCTTTTCTTTTCTTTTTTATTGTTAAGGACGGTTGTCTCGTTAAATGTTTTTTAGGTGTTTGTTGGTGTCTGGACGGACGTGAAGCAAAGCACGTGCAATCCTTGATTCCAATATTCCCACCATATATCAAAAAAAAAAAAAAATAAATAATTGGCGCAACAGGTCCGTATGGACCCAAGCCTAGCTTCTCACAACCAATCGTCTTGTGTGAGTTTTTTTCTTTATTTTTGGGACGAATGGAAGGGATCTACAATTTTATGCCGAGTCCAAACGGCCAATTGAGAAGCTCTTTCATGACAGTTATACTCTCGGATGTTTGTCAGACGTTCGCGAGAGGTGGCGCAGCGAAAAAAACCTTAAGTTGGAATTTGGGTTTTTCTCGGGATTCGAACCTGGGACCCCTCGCTTAGTAGTCCAACACACTAACCACTAAGCCACTGCGCCACTCCCACCATATATTGGTGACTGAGAAAATTGAACCGAATTTGTGACGGCGAATGGATCGTGCGCTAGGAATCTTTGGAGCGCTACGCAATTGAGGCGTACTTCTAGCTGTGCAGGGTAATGATGGGTAATCAGGCGGTTTCGTGGTCGTTGGGTACTTCCATCAAATCTCCCCAAAAGCACTATATAGGTAAAATGAATACGCTTACGACTTCACTAATACGAATGTAGAGGATCTTACCTTTTGTGCGTTGATATTGTTTCTTTTTTTCGTGAACGTATATTGGGAAGAGACTAACTTTATTCCAGCGCTATTTTATCCCATCGGATATATTACGTTTTTAATGGAGAGTACCTGCGCTTACAACAAAAAGATTTTCACCCTTGCACTCAAAATTGCTGGTTGGTTGTCGCCGTGACTTTGCCTCAATGTAGTCCTTTTTTTCCCTTTTTTAGATGTACTCCTCATACACAAGCAAAAGTCCCTCCATGACTCCCTTTTACGTCGTCGCAGAGTGACATTTAGCTCTTTCTTTTTGCCTTATATTCATCCCATGCTTCGGGTTCTCCCCTCCTCATGGCGCGATTGAAGGCCTTCCTCACAGCCTTTTTTTAGCTTTCCAAGTTCCCGGCGCAGGATCTTGTTTCTCCGCTAAAGTAGGTCTGCATTAAGATAAATAGAAGCTGGTGTACTGCAAGGCAGTGTGCTAGGGCCTGTAATAATTCCAGCTTCCACTTCCGGTAAGTGGAATGAAATTGGAAACAAATTTTAAAGCCGTTTGTTGTATAAATACAAAATGTTTTGTTTATTTTTTTACATTTATGTTTTATTTTTGATTTATTGTCGCACTTTACCGAAATAAATATTTTAGTACAACATTTGTGCTGCGAGTTCAACTCATTCCCTGCACTTAGCGACATCTACATCTCAGCACTGCAAGTGGAAACTTACCTTCTCAAATTCGCGCGAATTTTTTACTTTTATTTTTTCAAATTCTCTGAAGCTAAAAAATAATTTATTTTCTCAACAAACTTATCGTTTTAACTTTAGAGAATAAAAAAAACAAATTCCGCCAAGATATTCATCCATTCGTGTGCGTAAGTATTCATAAGTGAATATAACCTGCGTTTGTAGCTCCTACTCTTATTTCACAAAATGGTTCCCAAATGTCTTGTAATAAGGTAACACCTATTTCCCACATTAAATACCATAAAACTGGTGTCGCAACATTGGTAACGCAACATTGGTGTCGCGAGTTCAATGATTTTACCCCATATCAAAAATGCCCAACGAGCCTAAAGAAGTTATCACTTCAAAAAATGTAAATACTAAATAAATATTATTTCAATCAATAAGGCAGTTTTGGTAGAGTACCAAAATGCAATGTCTGAACAAAACTGAAGAGCCAAAGATTTGCGAAAGCTGCAACACGATTTTCTTAGTGCTGGCCATTCGAATATTCGTTTGGTCAGGGAATTCGAGTTTCATTTCCCCGCGAATTTTGCGATTTTTGATGTAAATGTGAAACTGAAATCTAAATCGTATTAGTCGCGAACGAGCAATTATATGTGTCGTATGTAAAATCGACCGTATTCCATAAACATATAGTCGGCTCGTAGGTATAGCTGTCCCTAGATCCAATTCAAAATTCGAGTGTGGCAATTTTTACGAAACCAATTTAGAATTTAGACCCTCAACTAGGAGTAAGTCAAAACTTACTTTTGCGTTAGTGTAATGAACTTTATTAAAACATAAAAAAAACAATACGCCTATCTAATTTCATTCTTAAGAATTCTTTTGGTTAACTTTAACAATCACGCTCTTAACCTCAGTGTAGTTCTGCAAAGCATACTCTCCATTCTCGCGGCCATGACCGGACATTTTATAACCACCAAATGGAGACTGTGCTGAAAGAGCATTGTAAGTATTAACCCAAACAGTACCAGCACGTAATCCCTGAATCATGTAGTTGGCCTTATCGATGTCCGTCGTGAAAACGGCTGCAGCTAAACCATATTCAGATGAATTGGCACGTTTAATGGCCTCATCAAGATTCTTAAAACGTATCAACTGTTGGACAGGGCCAAATATTTCTTCTCGGGCAATAGTCATGTCATCTTTAACATCAGCAAAAACAGTCGGTTCGATGAAGTAGCCAGGCAGATCCTTATAACGATTACCACCTGCTACTAATTTAGCTCCCTCCTTCTTGCCAGTATCAATCAATCCGAGGATCTTCTCCATCTGTTGTTTATCAATTTGGGGTCCTTGCTCATTGTTGGCATCAAAGGGATTGCCAACTGTACGTTTCTTTGCACGTTCAGCACTGCGTTCGACAAATTCATCATAAATCGTATCATCGATAAACGTTCTAGAACCAGCACAACAGCACTGACCCATATTGAAAAATAGAGCGTTATGGGCTTGTTCCACAGCATACTCGATATCACTGTCACCCAATATGATATTGGGACTCTTGCCACCAAGTTCCAGAGTAACTCGTTTAAGATTTGATTTTGCCGAAGCTTCTTGGATTAATTTACCAACATCAGTGGACCCAGTGAAGGCAACTTTGTCTACTTCAAGGTGGTTTGATAATATAGCCCCGGTCTTACCAGCACCTGGAACTACATTCACGACACCTTCGGGGAATCCAGCTTCTTTAATCAATTGTGCAATGTAAAGAGCAGTCAATGATGTCTGTTCGGCAGGCTTAAGAATAATAGTATTGCCGGTGGCTAGGGCGGGGCCAAGCTTCCATGCCATCATTAAAATGGGAAAATTCCAGGGAATGATTTGTGCACAGACTCCAACGGGCTCATGACGGGTGTAGTTAAAGAATGGACCATCCATTGGGATTGTTTTTCCGTGGGTTTTATCGGCCCAGCCGGCAAAGTAACGTAGATTCTTGATAGCTGTTGGCAAATCCAGGCTGTATGACACTGAATATGGTTTACCATTGTCCAGAGTTTCTAAGCTCTATGAATATAATTATATAAGCGCATAATTTACTACGAACAATGTCATTAAAATTACCGCTAAATAGACTTGGTCCCTTTCCATAAGATTAGCAAGACGATAAAGAAGTTCCCCTCGACGGGAAGCATCCATTGTTCGCCATGGGGAACCCAACCTAAAATGTCAGATTCATTTAAATCTCTCATCGGTTATACATTTGTTTAAACTCACTCAAAAGCATTACGTGCAGCCTTTATAGCAAGTTCTATGTCCTCGTTACCGCCTTCTTGAACCTCGGCGATTACCTTTGCTGTTGATGGGTCGATAGTCGAAAATGTTTTTCCAGACTTACTTTTGTGCCACTCGTTGTTGATAAATATCTGTAATTTAAAGTCGAATAAATAAGAATTTGTAGGGTTTAATTATGGATTTATATCAACAAAATATAGTCAAATCCTGCTGTTTCTTACAAGTGGATAAGAGAATAGAATTTATAAGTCTGTTAACTCAAACCCTTGCAATAAACTTCGCTGGGAGTTCGCCCCACCCTTTAAACTCAAGCAATCATTGCTATAGCATGGAAAGGCACTTCTTAGAAGGCTACAAAAATCTTTACGATGTAAAGGGTAAAACAGGCAAATAATGACGAAAACTAAATAATGACGCATACACCGTCTGGGGCGGACTACAGGCTAATGCAGTGATACCAACTGAGGCATAATTATGCCTGGATAGGTATTATTGGATATTTTAACAATCAATCCATACAAATAAATTTTGTGTTTCGAAATTCTTTGATCAAAGTCACATCATTCATTTTCTGCGCCACGTTTATTTTTCAATTCTCAACTTGACTTACTCGAAGTCAAAAAAAAAATACATACAAAAAAGTGAGAACAATATCCTCTCTTAGGGCGGAAAAGGGTTAATTAACTATTGATCGACCATAATTTTGTTAACAAATCACCTTCTACGATAGGTTCCTTGTACTACTATTGTAAAATATGCAGTTTTCGGCTTTTTCACTAAAAGTCATAAAAACTTCAAACCGGGTTTGATCACTCTGGGCTAATGGCATGCAGAGACAAATCATACTGAGACCCCCAACTCGCAATCCTCTTGCCGCTGCCCCCCTCAATTTATTTTCAAATTCGTCATTGTGTTTTCCTATCGGTGTTATATCAATTAAGAATCCGTGTGACATTCAAAAACATACAACATTTTTACATTGCTGAATGTCATTGGTTAATAATTATATATTGTCAAAAGGCGAATAATTCGATTTTGTTAGTAAATAAGACTATCTACAGGTGATGTTTTATATATAAGAAACATATTAGGACAAAAACGGTTATGTATTTACCTCTTTTCGATATCATTAAGACCAATTTCATGTGTAAATTTTCCTTAAAAAAACTGATAAAGGTTTGGTCAAAAGTACTTTATTTGCATGCAACCATTCTGCAATGACAATTTTTCATAAATAATAATAAGCCAATGTACACTTATCCCTAAAAAAATACTATCTATACATGTAACGAATAATTTCAAATTTAACGAATAAAATTCTTTGAACACTGCCAGCAGCTTTGCCCACCGCGGAAGTGGCTCATATCTTTTGCGAATGTGTTGGTGACTCAGAATTTTTGAAGTTACGTGACATTAGTCAATACGAATTTCTATGTAACAATACTAGCGCACCATATCGTGACCACTCCGTAAAAATATAGCTTGTCGGCTTAAGTAACGGGAAATCGGCGGGATTTGGTGGTCTCAGTATTGTCTCTGATGGCATGGTCGGTACTTACTGAAACCTGATAAACATCCAAAAAGTTTCATAAGTGTTACTCTAAATAAACCAAATGTATGATTGAAAAAGAATTTTTTTATTTTATTTTTTTTGAGTTACTGTAAGTCCTATAATGGGCATAATTCACATGATGAAATGACAACATAAGGACGCCATGATCTGCTTTTCAAAGTCAATGGGGACGTTCAAGTATCTAGTTTAGTAAGTCTGACAGCTGTCTGGCTAGATGTATCTCGGTTTTGATTGGCTACTGTTTCAGTAGGCGTTTATGGAAGGGTAGCGGATGAATCTAGTCAAGAAATTCGTGACTGAGTACTAAGTTGACAGTTCGCATATATGGCTGACGTAGATAAAGTGACTTTCCCAACCAATCTAGTTTTTGCATTCAGGTTACATCGGAAAATCGGCCAAAATTCGTGAAAGCGAACCTACTTGAAACGACTTTGATTCTCTAAAGCTAAAGAGCTTAAAAACAGTATTATTAAGTTGCCAACCTTATTTGCGACGGGTAATGAAATAGTTTCTAACGTATGTTCCTAAAAGAATATGAATTAAATCCTAATAATTCGCATATAAAATTAGTAGTAAATCCAAGAATGATAATATTTGCTGCACATTTTAAATTTGGGAGTTAGTTCATAAAGCGGCAATCCTGTTTGATCTAGAGTTGGCGACTATGGAATAAAATGAAAAATCACTCTACGATCAAAAAATAGTAATGAACAAAAAGTTATTCAACTAAAACTTTTTTCACTCGATAGCAGGTTTGAACGGTTCCATTCGTTGATTCGTACAACTACTATTTTCATTCGATAGTAGGTTTGAATGAATGATTTCAATCCTTCAACTTTTCAATTATACTATTTTCTTCAAAAAAAAAAACACTATTTGAAATTTACTTGTTTTTTTTATCCGAAAAAAAGGTAAGTTGGCTTTACTCATTTTAACCGAATCAAAATCATTTAACTGAACAAAAATCATTCAATCATTCATACGAATCGAAAAAGAGCACTTTTGCGAACCTCGATTTTTTCGCAGATTTACCAATACAAGTGCGTTTGAGTTTGACAACTAATGGTTTGTTTACGTTTTCGTGAAATTTTTCAGCTGCAAAGAAATGCATTGCATCGGGTGGATCTGTTTTTGTTAATTATTTATGTAAAAATGTTTAGAAATCGATCTGCAAGTTTCGAATGTTTTAATATAAAATTTAACCAGTGAATGGAAAACACTTCGAAAAGTATCAAAGGCTAACTTTATTTAGGTTTATCCTTAGTTGGAACTAGAAATATATTGGAATTTTTTAAATTTTGCTTGTTGTTCCATATAAAACAATAAATAAAAAGTGGTTGATATATATTTACCTACAAACAATAAAATTCTCTTATACTTTTCTTGCGGATTTACCCCCTCGATGAATATAAATCAAGTCCATTGTCACTAAGCTTACGAAAAATATCGACTTTAAAGAAACAGATACGTAGTCGCTGTTGCTAAGGTTTTTTTAGTTTGAAATACGTGCGTACTGCGTACGTGCAATGAAGCGAACTGTTGAATATCCCACAGATCCATACGCCCTGCTTAAGGCTAAGGGCATAGGTAAGGCATACACTAAGTGGCAAAAAGCTGAGCAGGAAACTAAATTTAAAAGATAGCTATATGAAATTAGTGAACACGCTGTCTTCGAGCGGCAACTTTTACTTTTCAATTCTGCTCTATTATTTTAGTGTAGTTCTGAGCGTCAAAAAATAATCATGTGTTTTGACCACGACCACCGCCAAGGCCGATATAACTTTTCTAGCTTACTTACGATGCTTTAAAAAAAAAGTCTATGGCACAGTTCTAATTCTAAGACTTTTCCCTTGCTAAAAAAAGGTATTAACTTTGTTCAGAAAAACAAATCAAATGATTGGGCCTTATGCGCCATCACACTAGAAAACACTTGATTTGTCGAAACAAATGTATTTTAAATATATTTTTAGTGTAATTTTAATATATTTTTAATTCATTTTTTTTTATGTTTCTACATTAATAAAGTTGCGTGCATACACTCACTCCTAGCGGGCTATTTAATTCTAATTTTTCGTATTGCTCTAGTTTCATTTTAAAAGCAGAAAAAAACAATTATGAGCTTCCGTAAATTTGAAGTCGAGACCAAAATGTTTTCATTAATACGGATCATAGTGTTGACATACGGACGTATTGCCTAAATCTGTCTTTATCTGTCGAAGATTATAATACAAAGTGTGAAAAGCACCATAAACAAGATAATGTACATCGTAAACAATATCCCACTGCTACCCGTCATTCTCATTTCGTTGTGATGCAACATCGATCACTAAAGTTCAGCGATAATAGCCCTTTTATATTTTCAGCTATGATCCACATAGATTATCGATATTCATGCACTTACAACAACAACATGTGATCCTGCTTGTCATCATGATCACGAATCATGCTCTGAAAATGTATTCCACTATTTCCGGTTATTTCTTTCATTTTTGAATGTTGGTGTGCCTGTAAACCATAGTCACACAATCGCAAAAAGACTAAAAAATGGAACACAACAAATCAATTGATTTGTTTGTATTCGAATAAACTCCCCGTCCGTATTCGAATTACTTTTTTTTTCGTTCTATCAAATTATGTTTAAATACCTACATGTTCCATATATATTTCTAAATCATAACATGAAATGTTTCTCTGGCCTGGATCTGGACACCAAAAAAATATTTATGAAATGTTTCACAGTTTCCCAATCGTAATGGGAAATAATTTTTGTTAATAAGTTTCCCTGCAGAAAGTGAGCGCTGTTTTTCGATTTTTTTTTTTGTAAATGAAATAAAAATGCCCCGAAATGCTTGGAATACCTAATTAGAAAATGATTCATTTAATACGATTATTTGAATTAAATCGCGTGATTCCCGAGACAAAAATCTAATATAATCCTACCATATTATTTACTTCGAATCCAAAAATGGGATAAAATTGAAACGTTTAATAAATACATTTTAGAAATCTTTTACAAATAATTATGAAATGTGCCCGATTTGCTCCAAAAACATTACTGAAATGTTTCGCTGGTCTGTACACACCTCAATATGTCAACATAAACGGAATATTTGAACACAAAATACTTAATTAGTTTCTAAAAAATAAGGAAAAGAATAATTATGTAAATTTGATTCAAATGGTAACACCCCCGAACTTGCAACTGAAATGTCATGAGCCTTGTGTGACGTCACGTTGAGCTGAATATTTGCAATATGGCTGGCGGCAATATGAAATTTGTAATACCCTGTATTATCTGTTTTATTTTGAAAGCAACTGTTGTTTTATTTTCGTGATCTGATCGGCTATTGAAATAAATTCTCAATGATTTTTGTGAAGGTCCAGAGAACCACCCCGGACTGTAGCGCCACCTACATAAGTACTCTAGCTTCGTGATCGCATTTTAAACAGACTAACATATATAACACAGACCTAGGGATCAAATAATACATTATGGCAGTCATAATACCACATGCATAATCATCTTGCAGTATTGAAGTCACATCTGAGCATCGTAAACAATCTTATCCATATCCGTTGATTCACATTTATCTCTCCACAGTCCACACACCATTCGTTTCAATAAAAAATGTTTACTATGATCGCTTCTATAGATAAGCCAACTATATAACAAACAGATTTATGAGTTAATACCGCAATCACCAATGGCAGTTTGAAATGAGTCATAGAAAAGGTTCATGCTATCAATAATCTATGAGCGTAGACATATTGGTGTAATAAAAACGAGCACTAAGATGCACAAGATATCGTGGTTATGAATTCTTAAAGAAAATGTAAGGTCGTGCCACCTCTTATGTTACTTATTATATTTAACAAAAATAAATATGATTCTAAGGAAACACTCATCAAAGAGTGCAAGTTTACAATTATTTAAACTCACCCCCGTATATAATACTTCAGGATTAGAATCCGGTTGAGGGATTTCAGAGGCTAATGCAGAGTATGATGCAACAGAGAGCCTTTTTGAAATATTAACAGCCGTAGCGGACCTTAAAAGACGCAACATTTTGTGCTTGCAATTTTTCACTCTTAAACCGAGGAGCTAGAGTATAAAATAACTCGAATCTACACGAAACGGAAATCGTTTGCCGACTGGATTGTATTGTGTGAGCTTTTTGCTACCAGCTTATCATAATGCTCGGTTTTTTTCTGCTTTATCTTATCGCTGATGATAGTGAAATAAAACAAACTTAACACTTGGCCGACGCACAGTGGGGCAAGAGTGAACAAAATTTTAACAAAAATAATGACAAAACGAAACGAATTTTATTTTTGACTTTAATATTTTCTTAATTTTCCGATTCTGTTTAACAGACTTATTTTTATTGTCGGCAACTAACTTTCTGCTGGATTAAAATTGAAAATAACTACCAATGCTGGTTATTACTTAGTTTTTTATCGGGCTTCCGGCCAATGCAGAGGTTCTGCCTTCAACTCTGCAGACTCTCATTCAACTGATGTTACCGACCCAATGTAGTCGACGCATTTTGGCTTTGTAGATGGACGAGTATAGATGAAACTATTTTTGGGTGTACCTATACAGGATAATATTGGGAAACAGGTACTTATGCTATTGTTGATATAAATGTGAAAGTATATACACTTTTATAGAGCAGGTTTTGCGAACAAGATTCAACTAATAAAAAATAGTTTCGTCTTTAAATTTACGAAAACTCACAGCGAGTTATGTGTGGAAAATAAAGTCATTATCAATTACTTAAATTCAAATTCAAAACAGAAACATGGATGTTAGTAAATGCCCTATTAAGTTTAATGTCGAAACCTAAAAGGCTAATAACGAATTTAGTTCACAGGGTAAATTTTACAAAGTTTCAACAGCGACATTTTTTATACAATTATCTTCAGGGGCCAACAATACAATGAATAAAGCCAAAAATGATTTTTAGTATCGTTCCTGAGTTATGCACGTTTAATTTAAGTTTAAATTAATAAAAGTTAGGCTTTGATATTATACCGTTTACTGTTTTCGTAATTTGGATAGTTTTATTTTTATTTTGTCCCACTGTGAAACCTTGAAAAGATGACAAGCAAATTTCTTGTGTTACTTGAGGAAATTCAAGTGTGTAGCGAACGAATAGGGCGAGGTCAAGTTGTTATGGACTTACTTGCGATTCATAGACATATTGAGACTGAGATGAATCATTTAAAATTGTGTTTATTCCGACACATAATTGCAGCTTATGCAGAGTAGTTATGAGACACTTGCAAAGTAATGAACATTTAGATACCTATGCCAAGACGACTGTAAACATTAAATAGAGGAATACGATTTTAGAGTAACTTAGACTAAAATAATGAATTTCATCAGAACGCTGAAATGTGATAAGAGAAAAATAGGCGGACATTGAGGGTCATAGGTGTTTGACCCATAGGTCAGCCACGACTTGTTGTTTCCCCAATGTATACCTTCTTTTATTAAAAAGGCGAAAATCACTTTCATGTACACAGATTGTGAGTTTATCAATATTTTAGAATTCCACTTAATCTAAAGGAAATGCGAGCACAATTTAGAAATAAAGAACATGTCTGGGTCCCATGAAACTTTTTCGTTCATTGGAAGTTCTGCCGCTTTTGAAGCGAAAACCGATTATATTTTAAAATGTATTAAATATTTGACTTAAATATTTTTAACTGGAACGACATTACATATATCATTGGCCTTTTTCATTACTAATTTGTTTCTCTTTTGCTTTTGATTTGATTAGGTTATGAAAAGTCCTGTCAATTAAAAAGATAGATACCTACTGTCTAATAATATAACCTTGATACTAAAGACTAAAATGTAGGTTTGTTTAGACTTCCAGTGTATAAACTGGCTATATTTTTATAAAAAAAAAAACACCTAAAGAGTTTTTTTATAAATGCATAAGAAAATTTATTTGGCACTCACTGAAATACTCACAGTATGTATATAGTTACATGTTTTTGTGTCCCCGGTGAATTTTATTTGTAACATCTATTTCGAAAATTGATTTTGTCAGAATTTGAAAACTTTCTAGCGTTAGCCGTGTTCAAATGGATTATATAATTTTTTTTTTTAATACGATAGGTATATTATTATTAATCTCGTAAAAAGTTTAACAGTAATTAATTAATAAATAAACCATTTACATTGCCGTTTGCTCAGTAAGTTATAGCTAGACATTTTATAATAGGCCTTTTTTATTGAGCTTCGTTCTCAGCAAAGCAAAGTAAAGTAGGATTTTCAGCACGCAAATACAGCAACTACTGTGATTCCTCGAAGTGTCAAGTAGAACGTTTTTGTTGTAATTGCGTGCTGAAAATCCTACTTTACTTTGCTTTGCTGAGATCGAAGCTCAAAAAAACAAGCCTAATGTCGGATAGTATGTATTTATGTAGTTTAAATTTAGGAGCTCTTCAAATTCAAATACCGAGTTGTGAACCCACAGATCTGTGTTCAACATGGTAAAACCGACGACTGGCCCTGCTGCTGCTATGCTTAAAGTCAAAAGAGTGTTCGTTTATTTTTATTAAATCCAATCTACAAAATATACAAAACATTTGGAAATAGGTATATACTGAAAATTTAATCTTTTTAAACCGTAGACCACCTTTATGTTCGGATGATTAGGACAAACATGGAGCCTTTTCGTAAGGGTGAGAGATTTTGAAGTCGGTCTAGATATAAAATATAAGACCTGTTAAGATAAGACCTGTTTTCTGCCAACAAATTTTAAAAATTTAAAATTTTCATTTTATCGACAGTTTTTATGAAAAATGAAACTATCGATGTTTAACGAAAACTGTTGAAACGTGTTGAATCAACTTACGTTTTTGCAATGAAATAAAATTTCTGGTTTTCAACTGACGGGTTTTCAATTGTAATTTAAGCGCAGTTGCTTAGTGGTTAGTGTGTTGGACTACTAACCGAGGGGTCCCAGGTTCGAATCCCGAGAAAACCCAAATTCCAACTTAAGGTTTTTTCACTGCGCCACCTCTCGCGAGCGTCTGACAAACATCCGAGAGTATAACTGTCATGAAAGAGCTTCCAATCGCCCGTTTGGACTCGGCATAAAATTGTAGATCCCTTCCATTCGTCCCAAAAATAAAAACTCACACAAGACGAATGGTTGTGAGAAGCTAGGCCTAGGGTCCCTAGGACCTGTCGCGCCCTTACCCCTTGAAATTTGTTTCTAATAAAAATACATTTAAATTTTATTTAATACTGCTTTTAAAACATCACACATTCCTAACACGGAAGAATAAAGAAACGTTTTCTAGTGATTGCAGAAATGTTGGTCGCCGAAACTTGTGTTTATTTCCGTTTTGGGTTTATAAATATATGGGTAGAACATCAATAACACATAAGGCGTTTGATTTGTGATCTCATTCTTACGTCTAGTTGTAATGTAAATGCAGTATCAAGCAATTAAGTATTTCGCTCTGGATTTTTCATTTCAGATTTTGATCTGAGATTTCAGATTTCTGCAAGTCACAAGCTTTTGTGAGGTTGATTTCTTGTAAGGTTTATTGTGATTTGATAACATTTTCGAATTCTACGATAATCCGCACAACAAAACACTCAACCTATGGATGTTAGTTCCAAACTCGTACACAAAGATAATAAAAATATATAAAATAATATTTGTTTGGGCCAAATTTGTCAAACTCAAGGTCACTTGCATTCGTAAATCTGAATCAGATTCGCAAAAGTGCTCTGAAATCGGAAAAAGATGACTTTTTCTCCTACCAACCGAACATAAAAAGTGACCTAGAGCCAGGGGGCCTTACTAATAATCATTTTTAACCTCCGCACTAAATATTTTGTAGGTCACAATATACAATTTTGTTTGGAAAATTTCACCATTGTGAGTTAGAAAAATTTAGCCTGGACACTAAAAATGATTTTTAGTATCGCGGAGGGAGTATAAATGAATTTTTTTGAGGGAGTACCGAGGAGTACAGAACATATTATATTAAGAAATTATTTTTAGCTAGGGTAGAGTCGCCTATTCTCGAACAGTTTACCGACATTGAATAATGAACAGTCTGTAAAAAATGCTTACAATGGGCCTACACATTTAGTTTTGATTTCTTTTGAAAGAAAAACTCAAATATTCTTAAACCTCATATAGTTGATTTTGTTAATTATTGCAATTTATTAACAAATGAAGTAAATGTGAAAACTAACCATTTTCCCCTATTTTCGAACACTTGTTTCCCAAAGCCGAACAACAGGTTTCCTCCTTTCGAACACTTTAATCATATCTATAATTTTGTCTTAAATGTTAATTTCAACTAGGTACATACGAAGTAAAAACGAAATTAAGGTAACACTTTAGTGCTTGCACAGATTTTATTTTAAGGAAATAAGATTACCAATTCAAAAAGACTTAAAAAAGATAAATATTCGGTTAAGAAAATAACAAAAACAATTCATTTTATTTAAAAAAAAAAAAAGACTTAAAGACATAAATAACTAGGTAGGTATCTATAACTATTACAATAACTATTTATTATCAGTCATTTCGTTATTACGTAGGAACAAAAATAATCACAGGTAATTCATTTTTTGTAATAATAGGTAATTTAAAAAAAATGATGAACAAAAATCACACACATAGTCTTCCATCTGTGCTTCTTCAAATGTTTTTGTGGACAGTTTGGTACAGGACAAATGAAACCATCTGATGCAGTAGTCGCACCCGATATTATTCAACGCATCATCTTCTGTGTCCGTGTTAAGTTCATCCTCGCATTGTCCACATATTTCTTTCTTGCGAGAAATCATCTCCGAAAGTTTAGGTTTTATCGATTTTTTTTTAGTTTGTTTATTTTTTCGTTTACTTTGGCGCAGACTTTTGCGGTTGTTAATTTCTTGCCTTTTTTTCACTTTAATACGCTCTTGATTTGAATAAAATTCTTTCCATTTCCCAGAGGAAATGAACATTGGCGCTCTATCTTTAGGAAATAAAGTTTTCCCTTTTTTGTTAGTTATGGGATCAGGGTATTTCAAATGCTTGTCAAAGCTTGAAGATGGACTACTTATCGGAATATATGTTTCGGCACTGACTACTGCTGCACTCGTAGAACAACTTGGTCTATTTTCATTGGAAACTGTTTCACCTAAAATCAATACAATAAATATTTGCTTACTATTTTACTTTTAGAGTTTAATTTACAGAGGGTAACAGCTTAATTGATACAGGGCAGTTTAAAAGGTAGGTTTCAAAACTACCTACCTACAATGAATCATTTAAAATGTTACCCACTGGATACCTACTTACAATTTTGAACATCATTTAAAATATTATCTATTGCTTCTTCTAACACATCATCATCTGCAATGTCATCCTTAATTGCTTGAAGGAATGATGAGATAGCGTCGATATCGTCCAGCATTTCAAAGTCGGATATGGAAGGGTTTTCCAAAATAGCAATGGCGGCTTCTTCTAAAATACATGTTCAATTTGTAATGATCTATCTTCCAATTGAAGTGGTTGAGGAGACTGAGTCGACAGAAGTTTTCTTCGAGTTTCTGTGATTGTTTTTATCAGATTTTCAAAGTTGATTACATTTTCTTTAAGCTCATTTTGAATCGAAAACAAAACTTTCTCTGCAACAGCCACTTCTTCAATAGTAACTGCTGTTTGATGTTCAACGGCACTATTGAGATTTTCCAAGTTATTTTGGATGTATTTCGTGTAGTCAACGTCATTGGGATTGAATGGGAATATCCCACATTTCTTAAATGCATTCTGCATACTTATGAAACGATCAGATTTATCCAGAACTAGTTTCAACAGTTGGCAAAAGTTCGTTTTTGTAACTGTTTTACCATGGTTTTCTGGTAAATTATTCCAGTCTCTAACAGTTTTCCTATAGTCACTTTTTAGCCCTTTAAAGGCTCCGACATCAGCAGGCTGCATAATGTGTGTTGTATTAGGTGGCAGCGAATACAAGATAATTTGGTTGTTGGAGCAGTTATCGCTAATGTGCATCGATATATGCGACTTATGCCCATCTACTAAGAGAAGTACTGGCCTTTTAATTTGGTGCTGATCGAGCCAATTTGAAAAATCGTTTGCGATGTATTCATAAAAGGTTTCAGTCCTCATCCAACCTGTTTCGAACGACCAACAACCCAGTCTTCAGGCATGTTGCTCACAACTTTAAAGGGCACTTTTTGCTAGGGAAATACTATAACGGGTGGCAATGTTTCACCACTCGCGCTGAAGACTAGAAGGACTGTCAAGTTATCTTTCTCATTAGCAAACTTAACTTGATAAATATTGCGATATCCTTTGGGTCCAATTACATTCCCAGTTTTTGGTGCAAGGCTAAATGATGTTTCGTCCCCATTGAAAATACGTGTAGGGTCATCCAATATGTCTCTACAGTTTTCCTCTATTAAATGCGCCTCCAAGTCTCTGAACCATTTCCTTATTGTTTCTTCCTTTATAACGGCTCTGGCCTTACTTACAGTTTCGGGAGCACCTAAAGACAGTAACTCGCTATGCCTTTTCAGGAAATTATAGTACCTAATCGTTTTCCAATTGGGACGGGTCGAAGTTGGCAGCCTAGCGACAATGGTGTTTTGATAGCGTCTAATCTCTTGTTTATTATTTATTCACTGATGCCAAATCGCCAAATTATACGATTGAGCAGTAAATCTAAACAATAAAACTTATCGAGTGTTGGTCAGTGAAAATAATGCTCGCGTTGCGATCATTTTATAGCAGACGTTGTGACCCTTCATAGTCAACACTCCAACGTTGAGTGTTCAAAATGGAATACTCGGATCCGTGCCACCGTGAGTAGCCGCGGCGGACATTTGAATGTTGTTATTTTTCCATTAGTTGGCATACATGGCCCTTTCAAACAAAAAAAGAAAGAATCTTCTTAATAACACACACACAGCTTGTTTTATTCTGTTATTCTGACATCATCGGGGGGAATTTTTCTCCAATTTTCACTTCACACTATTCTACTATTCATTGGAATCGAATTGGGATTTACCTCGTTAGTGTCGGTAACATCGGTAATACTGTGCGGTATTCTCAGAGATGAAAGAATAAAAGAGATGGATATCTTTCGTACGTCTATCCCCCCAAAACCCATTTGTATACATTGTTGTTTTTGTAATTTCAACCCCCGTCTGTGAATACGTGTGAGCTACAAAAAAAGCATGTTGCCGGCCGGCCAACATTCCTTTTGCTTTTATAGGAATCGCGCTGTTCAATTGTTTTGTGTTTGGTGTTGAACTTGTTTAGTTTTTGTTAAGGCTTCGATTGAAATAAAAAAATAGTGAAATATACATATAGGAATAGCGAATTCTTGCATTAAAGTCCAATTCATGAACTCACATATACTAGAAAAGAAATGAGCATATGTGCGTGACTTCATGAATTTTTCGGGAAAACAGCTTGTAGGCAGCCGCCTTTCCACTGCAAAGATATATATCTCTGTATTCCATTATCTTTGGGTATTCTCTTATTCACGTGAACGCATACATCAGAGATGAAAGAATAAAAGAGATGGATATCTTTCGTACGTCTATCCCCCCAAAACCCAATTGTGTACATTGTTGTTTTTGTAATTTTAACCTAAGGCTGTGAATACGTGTGAGCTATAAAAAAGCATGTTGCCAATGGTCGGTCGCCAATCGTCTTGCTTTTATGGGCATAGCGGTGTTTAATTGTTTTGTCTTTCGTATGGAACTTGTTTGGTTTTGATTAAATTGAAAAAAATAATGAAATACACATTAGAAAATAACGAATTCTTGCATTAAAGTTCAATTCATGAACTCACTTATGCTAGAAAAGAAATGAGCATATGTGCGTGACTTCATGAATTTTTCGGGAAAACAGCTTGTAGGCAGCCGCCTTTCCACTGGAAAGATATATATCTCTGTATTCCATTATCTTGTTCTATAAGTTAACGCGAATCAAGTTGAAATACAAACCAACGACACGCGCAACGAAAACATCTACCGGCAGCGGGAGTAGACATATCGTCAGCAGATTACACTGACCATGCGATAGATACCTGGAATTGCAACACTGCAGCGTGGGAACGATGCAGTCGTCGGCAGAATTATTGAGGTTACAGTAGGTTAGATTTTATGGATTGAATGATTGTCAAGTTAGTCTTTAAGTAGCTAGAGTAAGAGACGGATGAAAAATAAAGTTTTATTTTTTAAGACAAACTAATAATAATTAGTTTAATTGGCGCCCAACGTGGGGCCCAGTAGCAAAGTTTGTGAAGTTTCGTTTAAACCAACCACCGGTGATTCGCAATTGAAAAGTACAAAGGACCTCAAGTAGCTCCAAAAAGTAAATTCGCGTCGTGAGTGAAAAATATAAGGACCTCAAGAAGCTCCAAAAAGTAAATTCGCGTCGCAATTGAAAAGTACAAAGGACCTCAAGAAGCTCCAATAAGTAAATTCGCGTTGTGTGTGTGAAAACATAAGGACCTCAAGCAGCTCCAAGAACTTCATCTACTGGGCCACCCACAGTAAAGGACTACGTCGATAGACTGAGTCGCCAGCGAGGGAGTATAAAAGAAAGGAATCCTAGTAGTCATCACAAACGGAACGAGCCCCTTTGCGCTGGATATGTTATTTATGTGAGATAGATTCTAAGTTCATATAATAAATATTGGTGAATATAACAAATTAAAATTAAGAAGTAATTAGCTGAAGGTTAAGAGAATTTGAGTTTTAAAATAATAATCGTGAAATCTAATTAGAGAAAGTAAAATATTAAGAGTGAATTAAGTAAATTATATTTCCTAGATCTGAAGTGAAATTTAAATTTTAATTAGTAGAAGTGAATTTAAGAAAAAATAGATGAAATAACAAATATTACAAACAGCTTATTAAAAGTATTCAAGGAAAAAGAAAATAACGAAAATGAAATAATCATGAAAATCAAATATAAGTTAGAAGTAATCAAAGATGAAATTACAAATATAGCATATGCTATTCACTGGACTAAAGCTAACCTTGTTAATTCCTTTATATTATCGGATACAGAATTAAATATAACTGAAAACTTTCTAAAAGTAGAAAATATACCGTATGTAAACATTGACGAGGCATTAGAGTTTGCTCAAATTAAAATAGCCTCTAATGATAAGAATTTAATCTATATTCTAAGCTTTCCTAAAATAACGAAAGAAATATGTAACCTGTCAATTATAAAAGCAGTAAAAATTAAAAAAATAATAAATAAAATTGATTATGAATCTATATTAGAATGTAAGGAAGATATATATGGCATAACCAGTAAATGTAGATCTTATAATAGCTTAACAATTTGTAATAAGGATAACCTTGTAGATTTAAGAAATAGTTCTTGTATTCCCAAACTTATACGTAGTCAAAAGGCAAATTGCACCATTATCAATAATGAACACATCCCAGAGGTAAACGAAATCTCACCAGGTATTTTGCTGTTAAACCAGTTCAACGGCCCTATCGTAATTAACAACGAAACTATGATGCTCAACGGAACATTTATCATCAAGCACGTTAACAGTACCATCGAAGTCAAAGGAAAGGTTATAAGAACAATCGAAATCACTAAGTTCCAACCATTACCAGCAATACTTCAACCATCGCACGAATTAGACCAAATAGAAGAAGTTCTTTCACTAGAAATGATCAAAGGATTATACGTCAACCGAACAACGAAAATTAGCCTATTGGAAACTCAGCATAAAATTAATCTGTCAATTAACATAATACTAATACTGGCATTCTTGATTATCATCACATACTCATACAGAAGAAGAAATAATAGTAAACAAGATATCCAAGGTCAACCTACCACGAACACAGTTCAAACAGCAACAACAACCATAGGTCTCAAAGACATTCCTCATCTAATAACATCTACGTCATCGAACGAGGACGTCCGAACTTAAGGGCGGAGGAGTTAACGCGAATCAAGTTGAAATACAAACCAACGACACGCGCAACGAAAACATCTACCGGCAGCGGGAGTAGACATATCGTCAGCAGATTACACTGACCATGCGATAGATACCTGGAATTGCAACACTGCAGCGTGGGAACGATGCAGTCGTCGGCAGAATTATTGAGGTTACAGTAGGTTAGATTTTATGGATTGAATGATTGTCAAGTTAGTCTTTAAGTAGCTAGAGTAAGAGACGGATGAAAAATAAAGTTTTATTTTTTAAGACAAACTAATAATAATTAGTTTAATTTATACAATTCAGATCCGCACGTAAAATGTTACGGATTTGAAATTAAATGGATCGTCTTTCTGGTTTGTGGTTGATAAAATGTTAGTAAAAAGTTCATTATTTCGCTGTGGAGGTGGAAGATTCGATTCAACAATATTCAATACATACTGGAATGCTTTTTTTACTTAAGCGAAATTTTTTGACAAACCTATGGTTTTGAAATAATTGATTTATCTTGAAAATGAATCAACTAACGTTTCATCCAGGAGTTTCATGATATCTTTTTTGGGTTTTCTAACGTTTCTGCGAAGTTCTCTGTTTGAAGGTGGGAAAAAAAGTCCAATACTACCCATACAAACTTCTTACGGATTTCACGTGAACAGCTGTTAACTTTAATGCCAAATTCGTTTGGATAATGTAGTTCACCCGATAGATAGCAGAATGGAATGGCAGAGTGAAAGGGAATCGAATCTACGATTCACGTGAATAGCAGAATAGGGCTGATCTTAATTGGAAGACGTTTAAATAGTCGCTGATGAATTGGAGGTTTCAGGATCCGTCAGAGTTTGTTCAACGCGAATGTATAGGCGAAAGTTACAATAAAATTCAAAAAAAAAATATGCATGGTAATCATATCGAAATTGACACTGCTTCGTTAAAAAAAAAAAAAATAAGCAAAGAAACTGGTATAACACTTTATTTGAGTTATATTCTGTAACCACAAACGTTAACTTTTCGCCTTACTTGTTTCGTCTTCTCAGAAAACATTAAGTTTATCTTTTGTTTTCCGCGACATTTGCTCTTTTTCAAGTGAACTCTCAGACTTCTTGAGTTCTGCCACTTCCTTATTTTTTGCTCCTAACTGTGCTTTTAATCGTTCGTACACATCGGTTCCAGCCTGATGTCTCCTCATGCATTCCTTTACCTTCATAATATCTCGCTCTTTTTTGCGAATGTCATCGGCAATTCGGACACTCTCTACATTCAATGTTTTAGTTGAATGGTTCTGAAAGACATTTTTCATTATAGCAGTATTCCCTTTGGAACTGCTTGCTGGAGTATTATTCGATAAGACGGCTCCATTCAAAAATGAAAAGACATCTGTTTTCTTGGATTCCCTGTCATATGCTTTAGCATTCAAAGCTGCTTGTTTCTTCTGATTTTTCTTCAGTTTCTTCTCCACACTAAAAAGATCGTGGTCACCATTAGCTGCTTCTCGGAGTTCCATGCAGTGATCCAGAGACCTCCCTGGTGGCAGAATCTGTGCACTTATGGGCGTTACGATCCCCTCCCCGTTCCAACCTAAACCTGTTCCTGTTATGTACCCCATCTTGGCCATCAATTTTGAACCAATTCCCTTTGTATGTTTCTCCCATTCACCAAGAGCTTGATTTGGTGCGTAGGAGAACAAGCTTTGTTCAATAAGGCGTGTTCTTCGTGCAGTTTCAATGTCATCTGAAGCTGTGTCGGAATCTGAATCTGAACTTCCACTGCTGAGATCTTCATCTGAAAGACAAATTATGACGCTAAATAAATAAGAATCACTTTTAACATGTCATACCATGAAATATAGGAAACAGATCCTCAAAATTAAAGTCTATTTCCTTTCTTTGGTTGTCCAAGCGCACCCGACAGTTCTTTTCGACGAAATTAGCACACAACACTCGTCCTTTGTGCCACATGCGGTCGTTCATCTTTGCCAAAACAACGCAATTTCTAGCCAGCTTTTCGAATTCAGGTTCTATATAATCCCTAAGGTCATTAAAAGCCACCAACTCTCCGTGGGAGTAGTGGCATCTTTCACTGTCAAACTTGCAATCGCCTTCAAGAAAATATGAACATGGGATCATCTCTTTGTGGGTAGGATTCGTAAACAAAACCCTAAGGCGAATACTATCTAAGTCAAGTTCACCGGTCTCATCCATGCCACAAATAATGGCATTGTGATAGGAAGTCGTACCCCAGGAATGCTGATGAGGTGCCGAACATTTTTCACCCACCATTGATAAAATTTGATTCTGAAAATAACGAAGTCTAGGACAAAGCTATCAACAATTATTCTTTAATTACTTTAAGTGCATTTATCTTTTCCTCTGCACTCTCGTCTTTATCCAGTTCCTCGATTTCCTTCATGAAGAGTAACATCTCATCGTCCTTCCGGTTTCGATTTGATTTATCTGCAACTAATATTTTTATAAGAAAACATCTCCGGTAAAGACAAAAAAACTTACCATCGGTACTTGCTTTAATAGTCTCCTTAGTTAATTCCAATAGCTCTTGAAGATCGCTTCTTAAGCTCTCAAGGGATTCCCGTTGAATTGGATCCATCGAGCATTGAAGTGCTTCTTCTACCGTACGTAACTGGAATTACATGGGAAACTATTGTATTTGTTAGCGCCACAGCGTTAAGACAAACCTGTTCCTCATATTGATTAAGTTGGCCAGACATTTTAAAAGCAGAAGACAAATTCACATTTTTCAAGGTACCACAACGTTAAGAAAGATCAACAAATAACAAAAATTTGCCTAGTCCAAATGACGTTTAGATATTGACAGCGGATGGGTCAATTCAGAACGCCCCTAAAGAGCACGCCATCTTAATTTGACCAATGCAAGCAAAGATGTTTAAGCCTAGTATGCTGCTCTATGAAATTGATTAACCAAATTTATCAGACTGTTCGCCTTTTAAAAAAATATATAATAACTTATAGCATTCAGTAATGTTAAAAAGTGGTATTCCCGAACTCCATGACATTCCTCCCTCCCCCCACGATTTTTATATTTTTGCATGTCACACGGATTCTAATTGACATTCCACCGATAGGAAAACAAAATGGCGGAATTTTAAACAAATTTGTCTATGCTCCAAAGAGTGCTATGAAATCGAAAATAGTATATTTTATTTTTTTGCGACAGTTATGCAGAGTTACTTACCTCAAACGATTTTTTGTTTTGGGTATTTAATAAGATTTTGGGCTAGCAATCAAATGAAATATATCTATTTAAATTTGTCCACTCTCAAAGGAACAAAATAGAGCTCATTGTAGTAGAAACAATTCATTTACCAAAAAACTACAGCCTCTATGTTTGCAGAACTTTTATAAGTTTTATAATATTTAAGGAAAAGCAGTATTTATTTTTATGAGCGAACTGCGAACAAAGTAGAATATTCCCATTTTATTATTCTTAAAGTACCTATATTATATTTGAAATTTATATTTAAATACCTGGATCCACATAGTTTTTATAAACAGAATTTTTGTAACCAATAAAATCCTTTTTGCTTTTGTATTTTCCTAACTTCAACGTACATTTTAATTTCGTTTTCGATTTGGCAAAAAGACCATTTTTTTTTGAGAAATTGCTATTTATGTTCGATTTGCCGAGAAAATGAATCTTCTTTTTTTTTTTGATCTGAGGCACTTTTGAGAAATCTCGATTTTTCTCAAAATTACACATACTTTCATAAATTCCAATGTGATAATAAGCTGGCGGTTACAAATTGTTTATCGTTCGAAGAATTGCTTTTTTAACTGAATTATTAATTTGTCGCGTATGGAAACGATTTTTTATATTAAATTATTTCAGAATGCGTTATTAAAAATGTGTGAAAATCAATTGAAATGGATTTCCAGTGCAAGTGAAAACAAATATCAATGCACACAAGAACCAATAAAATTCGGATTTTATATTCGATTTGGCAGCAGAAATCTGAAATCTCAGATAGTAATCTGAAAAGCCAAATCGAAAACGACATAATATTTATAACACATGTGAATGAAGTGTTAAAATGTATGTATTTTTGCTTGTTCACAGTTCGCGATTCGCGAGGTGCTCCTTTACTATTGATTCATTTATATGCACATATTTATTATTTATCTTTCGAACAATATTATTGGTTCATTCAAGTTATCGATAAGCTTAATACAATGCACATCCGTAACTCTGGTCGAAACGGTTTGTATTTCTATGTTAAACATAGAAAGCAACGATGGCACTGCCGCAATGAAAAGTCAAATTTGTGTTTTGTCAAAAATTAAATATAACCTCAACTAACAAAGAAGTTAGCAGCCGTCATCTCTTGATTAGTTTGCAATTTTTCGTTTCAAATACAAATAAGAAATAACTTTAAATAATATTCAATCATGAGTTCCATTGGCACAGGAGTAAGGGTTTTATTAACCGATAGTATATTTTTTATAAAACTTGCGCTTTCTAGTACGATCTATCGGCATCGCAATTTTCACCGGATGGTCAAGTATTCCAAATCGACTACGCATCCAAAGCAGTAGAAAAAAGTGGAACAGTCATCGGCGTGCGCGGCAAGGATGCTGTCGTTTTGGCTGTGGAAAAAATTGTAACCAGTCCCCTATACGAGGAAGATGCTGGCACAAGGATCTTTACAATTGATAAGAACATTGGTTTGGCTCTCGCTGGACTCCTTGCCGATGGACGTTACATTGTAGATATTGCGCGACAGGAGGCGGCAAACTATCGCCAACAGTTCGATCGTACTATTCCATTAAAACTTTTGAACGAACGAATTTCGGCATATATTCACGCTTATACATTGTACAGTGCTGTGCGTCCATTTGGAGTTACAGTGATTCTATCTGCTTGGGATGAAGACCAAGGTGCTCAGTTGTATAAGATCGAACCTTCTGGTTCATCTTTTGTAAGTTTTATTTTAATTTTTGTATCGAATTTTCTTCTAAATAATTTTTCTAGGGCTACTTTGCATGTGCTAGTGGAAAAGCCAAGCAACAGGCGAAGACAGAAATGGAAAAGTTCAAGTTTGTGGAAATGAACACAGAAGATTTGGTACAAAATGCGGGCAAGATGTAAGTATTGAAATTTGTTTATTCTATCTTGATCCAACGATTTCTTTTTTGTAGCATTTACCAAGTCCATGATGAACTTAAAGACAAAGATTTCCGTTTCGAGATGAGTATAGTCAGCAAGGAGACCAATGGCATACATCTCCTTAATCCAGCGTCTTGGCAATCCATGGCTATAGAGGCCGGACAAGCCGCTAAGCGCGAAGATGATAGTGATAATGAGATCTAAGGAGTTGAATGAGAGATTTTCTCTTTTTTGCTAACATTGGGGATTCTCCTCAAGTAGAGAAAATATTTTGTCAAAGGGATTGTATGGTAAAACAAAATAAAATTGTATTAATCAAAATCAGCAAGTTTTCTAACTGATAACTAAGGAAAGGAACGTACAAGCACGTAGAACGGTTGTCCTTTTTTTCATCTCCAATATTCACGGTATCATTTGTTTCTCCTGCCAATGTCGCTGACATGTCTAAGTTGGCCAAGCTGACAGGATGTACACTTTACTTTCTAAATGTGTACCTAGGAGTGACTAAACATTCGATGCGTTCCATTTGCAAGCCCAATTCAGCCTGCTTGCTGATACTTCACTTTTATTCCCTTCTTTTAATTTTTCGGCGTGTTTTACTAATGTCGTTTTCCATTGGTTTCACTCGGGGATCCACTCATTCTGCGATCCAATGGAACAACAAAACTGCTTCTGATTGAACCCACAAAAGTATTGGTGAAATGCCAAAAAATAATCTACGGCGGCTGTCAGCTGACTTGTATAAAATACATAAATTACATTTGTGTGAGTGCTTCTTGAGTGGATTCTGACTTCAAATCAAGCGAAATTCTCTTCTCAGAATCACCAGAAGAGTATTTTTGTGCCAATGGAACGATTTCAGAAGTGATTTTTGCGATTCCGGAGTCTCCCGGACGCTTCTTTTTGCCCAATGGAAAACGACATAAGACTATTATTATATACTCTAAATTAAACCACATAGGGAAAAACCTAAAGATGGGGAGCCTTACTAATAATCATTTTAAACATCTGTCTTATATAAATTTGGTGGGTCACAATTATATTATTTTCAACTTTCACATTAAATTGTAGGTCGCAATCATAAACTTATTACTTATATTTCTAAAATGGCATAAATCAGATAAGGCAGAAAACTGTTTTGATTTTTTCGATTTCGTTTGAAAATCTAAAGGCGTAGAATGACATAAGTTACATATGCAGGCCTAATCAGAGATAAATGATACTGAAATATTAAAAACCGAAAGAGAAATCTCTCAATTAATTACGACATCTTCCTCCGACATCGTTGAAGACGAAGATAAATAGAGTTTTACTTGTCAATAGTGTTAATAAAACATCGATAGTTTAATCGATTAATCGATTTGTTTTTACTATCGAGACTATCGATAGTTTTGAAAAAACATCGATAGTCGCCCAGTTGATGTGTTTATGCCTGTATCACAATCACGCTGGCGCGTTTGACAATTCCCTCAACGTTTGCAAATCATTACGAATGCCATTCAACGCAACGCAGCTTTGTGATAGGTTTCATTGATTTCCTATGGCTGAACTGAAATCGTTTGTTAACGTGAAGCTCCAAAGGTGGTCTCAGTATTGTCTTTGCTGAAAACATTGATTTATTATATGGACTGCTAGTAGACAACTTCGCGTTGGTTCCAACATAAGCGCTAGCTCTCGTGGTTCGGAACGGAATAAATTGGAAACTCACATCTGACTTTTGCATTTCGTTGCAGATAGTTTTGCATAAAACTGTGTTATTAAGATTAATTGAATAAAGATTTAAAATTATAAAATGAAGTGTACAATTGGTTGCAATTTGCAATATGATTCAAGTTTCTCTGATATGATGAATTAAATTCTCATGTACTTGAATGTGATATTCTTGACAATCATAAGTATTTATTGAACAGAAATGTGATTGAAATATACGCTATAAGTGTTATTACATCATATTTCTAGAATTCATAATGAAAAACAACATAAAAAACTAATTCGCAATAAATATACGAAAATTGTGCAATTTATCGGCCAATGAATGACGATTTTTTATTCAAATTTTGTTGGTTCCATCTATTATTAATTATTTAAACTAGCACAAATATTGTAAACAATGCCGCAACAATTTCAATTTCAACCGTTTCACTTGGCAAATCCACTCACGCCCAATAGGTGGCTCTAGCATTCTATGGAGAAATTCAAGATGGTTGTCATTTTGTTTCACTTATTTTTCGCATAGAACCACGAGCGCTTGTTATGTTGGCGTCATTTTCTGGGCAGAGATTGTATGGAAGTGACATTTCACTAGCAGTCCATATCATAATTAGTCAATGACTGAAAATACAATCAAATAATAAATCTCGTTGCAGGCACTAGGGAAAAAACATGGTATGTATTTAACCACTTGAAACCAAAAAGATAGCCAATCTGTAAAAAAGAAAACATTGATTTTAAATACATCACAATCAAACACTTCTTGGCAACTTATTGTCAAAATTCACCATGCAGGTAGAGAACTCCCCACACAATAATCGATGCACTCTTTTCCTCACGCAGGCCACAGGCCAAAATTTTTATCTTTCGTTTTCATACATTCTGCTTCCTGCTTGTCACATTTATGTCAAAATTAAAATCAATCGAATTTTGCTGAATTGCAAGTAGAGTCGCGTGGAGACGGAGAGGAAAACGCGAAAACGAAAAAAATACAGCGCAGAGTTCATCTACGTTTTGTGTGTTTTCGTAGGATATTCATCTTAATTTTATCCTTTAACTGACACTGTTTATTTTACTTTTTCTTCTCGGCGACTAAATGTAGTTATATGCTAATTCTTGCAAATATTCTGTAAATCAATCAGTGAAACAAGTGAATCGGCCCGAACAAAGTGTGTAAAGTGTTTTTCTAACAAACAAAGAAAAAAATCCATAACATCGCTACTGGAAGAAAGGATCAGAGAATTTAGCAATGACACAAGGATTGGTAAATAGCCTTTTACCCTGATGGTGCTGGTTAATCCAAAATGCATTAAAAACGCACGGGCTCTCAATTAGATGCCACTTACGTGTACCTTTCGGACCAATTGCAACCGTCTCATTGGTGTTTCATATCGTATGATCATTTTCCACCCCTGCCATTCCCCTTTTTGAATCACCTTTCCGTGTTTCCTATCAAAATTGTGTATGGCCATTTATCGGGTCATTCTTGTTTTACGTTTTTTTTGGCTATGTGCGCTAACAAAATACTTCAAAACGGAAAATAACAAAATGATGACACGCATTATATTCGTAGTCTTTAGTTGCGAATGGCCCTAAGCATAGAACGACATTTTATTTAAATTGTATCTAGAAAGTTATACAAATCACATCTTAAGGGTGTTTTTATTTTTTTTAGAGCAAACCAATTTTACACCTTTGAAAATTGTTTGGTAGGGGGAGATGTTTCAAACAAATTAGGGAGAGCTTGGGTACGATAGACACGAACACAAAAATCTTATTTACGATTGCTGTTTTGAACAGCTGGAAATAAGAAACAAAATCCCAAAAGTGAAATACCAAAATAAATTATAACCGCTGCGGTCGCCGTAGTGTTTCTTAAATATTAAAAATTTGGTGATTGCTTTTCGTTCAACGTTTGGTTTCTAATCCCATATATGTACCTATTTACGGTTTATCTTGAAGTCGGTTTTTGAAGAAGTTACAAAGATCGGCAATATTTATTTAAATTTTTACCCTCTTGTTTGCATTTAGTTCATCCGTGCATTTCTATTTTATATGTATTATATAATGCTTGTATTCTAACACACACAGTAAGCTAACCCTACACTATCTTCGAATCGAATAACAACCGTTGGCGGCCGGACACATGGCTAGTCCGACAAGGCTCAAAACTAATATGAGGACACTTTTTAGAAATCTGTCCTAAGCGAGTTTCAAGCTGTCTCCGTTTGTGAGTTGTATTAATTTTTGTTGTTAAACTGACACCATATACTTCACCTTTTGTTTTTCGCTTCAGTTATAATTTCTGAGATGTATAATGCCAAACCTCGTCTTTGTTGCCTTAGCGATTCTTTTTTACAAATACTCAACTTTTTATACATTTGAACCTTTGCATATTTTTTATAAAACCAGAAATGGAAGATTGAACTGCTTTGCTCTCAGATTTCGTGTGTCTAATCGAACATAAAATCGTCACTTGCTCTTTTTTGTGTTGATATTAGTGAAGTTCGAATATGTATATCCTTCGAGACTTTTCTAAGCATTTTGCATTCACTGGTTAAATTTTATAATAAAACATTCCAAGTTTGCGCCCAATTTGATTTCTAGACATTTGTACATAAATAATTAGATCCTCACGATGCAATGCATTTCTTTGAAGTTGAAAATTTTCAAGAAAACGTTAACAAACTCCACTAGTTGTCAAACTCAAACGTACTTGTATTGGTAAATCTGAACAAATCTGAGAAAAATTCCAGATTGGCAAAAGCGCTCTGAAATCTGAAAAAGATTGCTTTTTTGTACCAAACGAGCATAAAAAGTGCTCTGAGAGCGCCCAATCGAATGCCACATAAAATTATGCATATGAATGCCAAAATGCAAATAACAAAATCTCTGTCAAAAGATCAGCATTTTTAAGACAGTATAGGACTTCGTGACTAGAATGTTCATTTACGGCTTGCTGGTCATTGAAGGCATTTGTTAAAAATATTTACCAAAGATTGTGCTACTTAACACTATAGTACATGTCGAAGTCCATCAACAAATCCAACAAAAATACATAAGTCATTAAATTACATCAGAGAAAATACAATTAACATTAACAAAACACTAAAAACAACGAAATCAATTATTTAAACAAACGCAAGAGATTAATCTAATCATGAAAATAGAATAAAACCTCTTCAAGATACCAAGTATTGTCCGATTACACTATTTGCTATTTGGTCATTTTTATATGTGAAAATCAACATGGACAAGGGCATGTGTGGATAATTAGTCATTAGAGCATTTAAGGTATGCGAATTACACTGCATGACCAAGACCATGTTTTTCCAACTAGAAATTTAAAAAAATAAACATTTTATGATGACTTGAAATATAGTTTAATCTTACCTTAAGAATTTATTTACGAAAACGACAGCACTGTGATCATCATTAGGTCACAAGTATATACCCATTACACTTTCTCGTATTTTTGTCTGTGGAGTTAATTTTGTTGACTTTTTAATCTAAGTATAGTCTGGATATGAGTCTAAATAATAAAATTGTATTTTTTGGAATGCACATAAGTGTCTGGTTGCCTCATTTACATGATGGGTTCATTGGTTCTGCATATTAACTTTCTTAGGTTTTATGTTTCTAAGTAAATCAAAAACGATTGATTCTGATATCACCAACAATGAAAATTTTATAAAACTTGGCACACCAAATCTACTCATTCAATAATTTCTTTTATTAACAAATAGCGTAACAAATACATCATATATAGAGTTACGTCGCTTTGAATTAAGTCATTTCGACATAAATTCATAGTGTGTAAGACTATTTGATATAGCACGCTTCCGAACCGCTAAAATTTTTAGTGCATGTTGCAACCTTTCTGGTATAAATGTGCTCATGACAGAACTACTTGATTATTTTAGCTGCTTTCAGCGCTATTACAGCGGGCCGGTACTAGGAGTACGCTGAATAAAACCAACTGTTAAGACATTCAGCAAAATTACCAATCAATGCTATTTTATACACTTTACTTCTCTGAGATGGACCTTCAAAAATAAACCTATATCTTGAATATTTCTTATTCATACTATATACAAAAGTGATCTTGTGGGGTGCGGATAACCAAAACTAAGCTTAAAGGGTATATAATTCCTTTAAGCAATATGTGCCAACTGCCAGCACAATTCAGAACAAGTTATTATGTTAGACGTTTTGGGGTACTTTTGAATACACTTTGGTATAGAGTTATGGTATTACTTTGAAGTGCTTTCGTAAATCTATTCTTCAAAGAATGGTCAAACTATGGAGGTCGTTTTCCGAGGACACTAAGGATACTTGTAACTGACGTGATTTTTTTACTTCTCTTATTAAACAAATTAGTTTGAACTGAGTGTGTCAGTAGGAATAGATCATTAAATAAAAAATCCAGTATACTGGATCTTTCCGCAGAACCTGCATGTCTAACCTGTCCAAGAGAAGGTTTGTCAAACATAAAAAGTGTAATAGATTGGATTTAGTGGCAGCAGATTTATTTTTTGCGAAAAGTACAGTAGATCTACTGCTATTACAGCAAAGTGGCACCAATGATCACAACTCATCGGTCAGTATACATTTTAACGTTCTAAACAAAGATACCCAAATGTATCGTCTCATGGGAAACTCTGCAGATCTCGATATTTTATATTAGGTTCGTTCGTGTACTTTCATCATAAAAACATGAATAACGTGAAATATTAAAAACCGAAAGAGAAATCTCTCAATTCCAAGAAGAAGAAATGTCATTTTGACTTTATCGTAATCTACAAAATAGGTTGGAATTGAATTTTTTAGAATCTAAATACCTATTAAATGCGCTGATATGTTCTAGGAGAACATTCAATTACAACATCTTCCTCCGACATCGTTGAAGACGAAGATAAATAGAGTTTTACTTGTCAAACTTTTGAGCTGTCACTTAGTTTTCAGTTTTCATTTTTCGGTAATGGCGTTTTTCATTGAAGATCCGAGAGAATTGCCCCGAAATTCAGAATTGCTCTTTTCAATGTAATTCGGTGGAGCGCTTTTGTAATAGTGGTAGACACAATATGTGAGATTTGGTTTTCTGTTGCTAGTTCTTTTTGTTTTTTTTTCAGTAAATATGAATGTTTTAACAGGTCAAATCAATATATTTCAATTTTAGTTGGCATTTTGCACGCATATTTGTATATTTTCGGATCGCAAGCAAAAAATGTGTTTCTAACATAACAAACATCTCAATCTGATATTTTGCTAGTGTGTGTTGGTGAGTTCAGGGCAATTCTCTAAAAATATTCCGAACACTTCTGTTGTTGTGTTAAGAATTGACTTGGAAGTGCACTTTTTGTTTTAATGAAACATAGAATACATCGAAAGAGCACTTCTAGATTTGCTCTTTTCATAGAAAGGGCAATTATTTTCTTCAATCGAAAATGCCATAAGTCGAAATTCGGCGAGTAGAAAATTACGAAAAAATTAAAAGAGGAGAACGTGGTCGCATTCGCACAGTTTCTTATCAAATTTTTAATAATTTTACATTTGCAAAAGAAACTATTACCTTCTTCGTCTACCTCGTCATCTGAAGACTGCGAATCACCAAAACGACTCCATTTGTATCTAAAACAGGGGAAACATTTTTCAATATCGATATCCATATACCTATGTGATTTTTCCAAAAACGAATCCAATTTGAACACCTGATTTTGCTGTCAAACAGCACGCTAATGCATTTAAAAAAGCAGATTAATATCGTTGCATGTTCCATGAGCCGCGTAAAATCTCAGATATGAAAAAAATATCTGGTGGTACCGATGGAAAACGACTTAAGTATCTTATCTCATATCCCAGAGCCCTTCACACATTGACGTTTTCTTCCTCTGTAAAATAAGTCTCACTACATACCACGTTACAATTTTTGTACTTCTACATTTAATATACATTTGTAAAGTTTTAAGACTATTATTCAAACGCTGATGAATAATCGTTTTGAAATTCAATTATGGCAGCTAATTATGTAATTGCTTCAACTTTAAGGTTTACCTGAACATCGCCTCAACGACTTCTTTATCAGAATATTTTTGAGGCAAGCAAACATCACAAAAAGCTTATGAGAAAGACTTAAAAGATAGCTTTCAATAAATGTACACAACCAAGAGTGATGCTTAAATCTTATCTGATTTCATTACCGGTCACTGCTCTATCAACGGAGGCAGAGGTTCCACTGATGTGCAGAATCTATCTACAAGAGGAAGAAGCTGCGCTACACGTTACGTGTGAATGATCGATAATTGCCAAAGAAGAGATACTTAACCACTTCAAGAGGGTTCCATTGCATGCTGAAGACATTAAATACTCATCAGCGATGACAATCTTAAGGCACCTTTCGGACCTTGATTTAAAACGTGACTAATTCAATAGTTATTCCAAGGGTAGTTCAAAAAGCCTACTCAGGTCGCAAAGCTGGGCTAAATACTAATCTTACACTAATTAGAAAAGAATTATGAAAAAGTTCCTAAATATTTATTCCTGTAACATGCTCTGGTAATGAGTAAGTACGAGCTCCTAGGTATGCAAAATAATCTTTTAGATTTTAGCTTTTCGAGCAGCTGGAGCCAAGAACTCGAGATTCGGAGCAGTAGTGCAATTGGGGTTAACGTGGGCTTAGATACTGCCTTTTAACTAGGTGGTACGTCAAAAGTTTCATTCATATTAGATCGCTACTGCACCTATCGCTGACATCGTTACAAAAATTCCATTTCATCAAGTACTCACACAAATAAAATTTATACTAAAACGAACTAAATATGCAAAAAAAAAAAGAAAAGAAAAAACCACTGGGCATTACCAGCTTGTGTCCTTGCGTACGTTTACCTGTTTCGTTGCATTTATTAAATGTTTATATAGTTTTAATAGATATCCTTCTTTCCTTCCCCCGTTAGTGCATCGCAAATTGCAAGTCATAAAACAATACGCTCGCTGTTGGCTATAACTATTCAAAAAAATAAATTATTAAGTGCTACTAATGAGTAAACAATAAAAGTGAACTTAAAAAATCGGCAACCAAAACTAAAAACCACAACCAAGTCAATCTAAATCTGAAAAGGAACCCACTCAAAGGTAATTTAAAGGTTTCATCACATATAAGTCTTGAAAGTGAATGATTGAACTGTTTTTTTCTTAATTTTTAGTTGTTTTATATTGTGTTTGTGTTATTTAATATGTGTAATGTGCTCTGTTTTGTGATTGCTCAGCTCGTCATACCTAGTTCTTGTCCTAGTTTTTTGTGTTGTGTACATTTTTTTTTGGAATGTATTGGCCGATGTTTGATTCGATAGTTCAAATCAAGGTGCTTCCCTTTATTAAATTTCTCTCTTTGATTCTATATTTTTTGTTCCATTAATGCAACGTGCAGTTGCGTGTGAAATGTAAATATATTCGAATATTTTGTGTATTTTGGGTAAAATCGACAATAGAGAAGATATTAGCGAGAGTGTCAGCCCCTGTGTTTTTAGTTAAGTAAAAAATGCATTTATAAACTCATGCTAATTACAATCGTTAGAAAATTAAACAGGACAGATGAGACGGTCAAGTAGAAAGTAAAGAAATAGAGTGTTATCATTGCGGATTAGGATTAAATAGGTGAATATTTTGTAAAGCAAGTAACGGACTGCTTTCCAAGTACCTAAAGGGTGAAGTTAAGTTAACAGTATGCTATTGAATAGTGGTTCCATCTCCAAGAGTGCATGTTTTTAAAGGTGTGCGCTAAAGAAATCCGTAACACAGGTGTACTGTGTATATTTCTATTTCCCTTTTTTGTTCCCAGCACATTACTTTTATTTAATTTTTAGTTAAATCGTTGTTTTTACTTTACTTCATTATTTTCTTACTTATTACTTTGTTTATTTAGTACTTTGAAGATTTTTCTTTTCCATGATCGCATTCAAATACATTAGTTTGTTTGTTGTAATTCTCGTAAATAATTATGGTAGCAAAAGTGATGCAAAAAACAAAGCATTTAACATAAAAATTAAAACTTTCAAGTACTCTTCGGTATTGTACCGAGAGTGTTCTTATAAAGTTTGATCAAAATTAAACCAAGGGCCGTCTTTCCGTACAAAAAGTCATTCAAAACGATATTTCTCGACACTAATGTTGTAAAATTTAGAACTTTGATCCGTAAACAAAGCACTTTGGAATAAGAGACATTTAAACATTTTTAAATTATCGTATTGACAGCCTTAACAAACAAAATTTCAGCTGCGCGAGTACAGGCAGTATTGCAAATATCTTTCAATTTTTACCGAAATTATTTTGCCGGTTTTGAGCTGAAAGCTGTTTTTGAAACAAACAAAGGCTGTCAAGTCGGGTTTTTAAAGCCATATGATTTTGACCAATCACAGTTCCTTTTTTGGCCTGATTTCCAGAGTTTAATGTCGTTTTCCATTGGGACAAAAAATCAATCTTTTTTTTGATCTTAATCACTTTTCTCGTTCCATTGGGGAAAAAAAACAATCTTTTTTTTGATTCGGATCACTTTTTGCAGATCTCGATATTTTTTCAGATACAGTACAGCTGTTTTACGTCATTTAAAGAAGTTTGTTTTAAAACAAATGTTCAAAGTTTCGTGAAAACCAAAATAAAGAAATACAAAAACAGCAATGGACATAGTTTTGGAGGAATTATTATCTTCATTGTCTTCCTCATCATCTGAAAACTACGAATCACCAAAGCTACTCCATTTGTAGCTACAACAGAGGAAATATTTTTCAAGCCGATTTCCATGGTTGATTTTAGCAAAAACAAATGCAATTTGAACAGCTGATTTTCTTGTCAAATAACGCACTAATCCATTTACAAAAGCAGATTAATTTCATTGCATGTTCCATGAGCCGCATAAAATCTGAGATCTGAAAAAGATTTTTGGTGGTCCCAATGGAAAACGACATAAGGTATTGTTTCTACGCTCATTGCTCATTTAGTATTGTCGTTGTGTACCCCAAGGCAAATCGGTTTCATCTGTTCTTGTCGATATCGTCCGCCCATAGGGATCTCGAAGACGAACGCTATCACATGTGTATATGAAGTGAATCTGAAGGTAAGTCTCAACTTAAAATGTTTGGCCTCAGTGTAAAAGGTTGGTCTATGATCTAACTTCCGGCTGCTGTTTCGATCGTGAGAGTCTTTGGTGACTTACAATTTTACAATTTGTACAATTTTTGCATAGTACATTCTTCTCTTCTATCGGTGCCCCTGTTTTCGGCAGCAGCGTCTAAACATGTGCATATTCTCCCAGTTTCTAACGCTCAATGAGCTTTCCCGTGGGTGTTTTGTAACCTATGGTGCTTTTCGCTATCTCTGTAATGATTTAACGACACAACTGGGCCCTAATCACGTCATTTTTACATACAATAGAGTTTTTCACAAAGGTGTTCTGTAGACTCTGTCTATTCCAGGTGTGTTATGTGGCCTGTATGAATAGGGGAAGGATAAGGAAAATACTACACTTCGGATCAATCTCTTGTAATGAATACAATTCCAAGGTTTTCATTTTCACGTGGTTAAAAGATCACGTAAAGTTCCTGTGTTCACTGATTCGAATATTATATAAGCCATCGAAACCACAAATCTTACTTCCACAATCCCAATCGATCGGTCGCAATAAATTCAATCAAATCATATGCCACCTCAGCAACCAGTTAAATTTTCTGCGTTCGGTACGTCATATCCATCCCACTCGTCTAACTATTAGTTTACTATTATCTGTTATCTCAGTGGACTCTACTAACGTTTACCCCTTCGAATCAACTTCATTGATTGTTAATTAGAATATATTGACAAACGTACTACAAATACATACCACTTCACTTAGCATTGACAAGGCATTTATATTTTGCCAGTCTAAACAAATTCAGTTCAGCCAGCTAAACTGGGTAGTGTGTACGTGTTTTTTTCGCGAAGATAAGAAATGAGTCGTGCTCCTCCTGCCGAATTGAAGCGGACTCTGTTCAATACACTAACAACATGCGACCTTTTGTCACTCTATTGTCTGTGGATTGCGATCCAATCGACAAGATACACTTTGGCTAAACCAATTCGAAGCAACATCCGATTATTTGTGCCTGCCAACTGTCTCGCAGTCTGTTTAAAAAGTAGAGCACTTTTGATTTTTTTTTGGTTGGAGACTTTTGTTAAAATTAGATTTCACTGTTTCGGCCAAAGTGAGCACATTTTATCAGTTCATTGGCCACGAGTGTGATAAGACTTCAAATATTATACGCATTTCTATTTCGGTAGCAGATTATCATTGTAAACTAGCCAGGTAAATAGAGACGCGCCAGGTTAATTATGTAATATTTTTATATACGCGTTTGGTTATACGTTATTGAGTACCTACGTTTAGTGACATATTTGCGAAGACGAGGAAAATGTTGTTGTCGGGAGCACAAGAAAAAATAAACAATTTCGAACAAAATGAAATATGATTTTAAGGTACTTAGTAAGTGGCACTTTAAATATAGATTTATCAAGTTCTATTTCAATAAGTTTTTAAACGATTGGGGGTTGCAGCTTATTGATTAGTTTTGAACTTATTTAAATTGACTCGACTGAAACAAATTTGATTTAGTAAAACCGTAAATATGGGCACTTTAAGAATAAATGACAAACGATCGTTATTTTAATTAATTTACAATTCATTTGGTGCCCTACCGATGCGTTAATTTGGGTCGTCTTCCCTGATTAAAGGACTAGAATTTTGCGTTTCTTATACCCGCAATACCAGCTCTGATTCCACTGCAAGGTTCCCTAATCCACCTCTTTAGTTTTTTTTTTTTTGTGCACATTGCACAGCTTTATTTCTGGCGTCGCATGAAACAATTCGATAGTCTTAAAACTGTGTTCAATTTGAGCATCGATATATAGAGATCCTTACGTCAAATGTTGTTGTAAGCAGTGTTGCCACTAAAAAAAGAGAATCCGGTCAAATCCGATCGAATGACCGGTTTTTATTTTTTGTAAATTTAGTCAGAATCCACCTCTTTACTTGTTTTTTTTGGTGCACATTGCACAGCTTTATTTCTGGCGTCGCATGAAACAATTCGATAGTCTTAAAACTGTGTTCAATTTGAGCATCGATATATAGAGCTCCTTACGTCGAATGTTGTTGTAAGCAGTGTTGCCACTAAAAAAAAGAATCCGGTCAAATCCGATCGAATGACCGGTTTTTATTTTTTGTAAATTCAGTCAGAATCCACCTCTTTAGTTGTTTTTTTTTGGTGCACATTGCACAGCTTTATTTCTGGCGTCGCATTAAACAATTCGATAGTCTTACAACTGTGTTCAATATGAGCATCAATATATAGAGCTCCTTACGTCAAATGTTGTTGTAAGCAGTGTTGCCACTAAAAAAAAGAATCCGGTCAAATCCGATCGAATGACGGATTTTTATTTTTTGTAAATTCAGTCAGAAAATCCGGTCAAAAGATAAAATAAGAATGAAAAGCTTTGCATCACAACGTTTGGCAGAAAAAGAAAAAAATTTCCACCCATCTTCGGCGTTTGAATTTGGTAAAACCAAAACCGAAATTCCAAAATATTGTAAATGGTCTTCACTTTAGTCTTGTGTGAATGCACACACCACACACCCAGTCACAGTTGGTGGGAGCATTGAAATGAGATTGCCGAGAGCAGCAGGATTATTCACAATAAACTAGTTTCTGTATGAAATTTAAATTGCCGTCAGACATTCATTCCATCGAATGGGACATTCCACAACTAGGATCCTAGAGCTGAGCGTTGACACTACTATGCCCTATCGTGTTTTCCAGCACATTCAGAATAAACCTCCATCTGACTGGTTTTAAATTGTTCCTATTCATTCTTGGTTCGCGCCTATTAACCAAATGAAAATAACAACAAATAAACAGATAAATATAACTTAAATTTGGGAATTTTCTTGTAACACACACTATATCTGAATCATGTGGCAAGAGGCCTTGAAATACGACCAACCATAATTCAATTGTTGATTTTCAGCGATATTCTTATAAATATTAATTGAAAAATCATGATTGCAACCTCGACAATAAAATTTTCCGGTATGAAAAAATCCCTTGTTTTTGATATTTGTAATTGTGAATTATTGTATTTGGGATAAAATATACAACGAAGAACGAACTGCTGTTTAAAAAACAAATGTGATTTGGTTTTTGTTCATAACATGTCATTCACGCTGGCGAGTTTATATTTTTTATGTAATAATCGCACACAGCCCCAGCACAAAGAGTTTGCTCCCCCGTTTTTGAGTTGATGTGTATTTGCCTTTATCATTTACGTTTTGATTGCTACTGCTTTCCTCAAATTCGTGGGCAATAAACAAAAGTAGCCAGGATAGCTTGTGGTTAAGGTTAGTTATGCTTATGACCGATAAAATGTTTAGATGCTACACAGACACACCAATTCTGCCAGTTTGTTGTGATTCGATAATAAAAAATATTTGCTTAGCCCACTACGCGAATTTATTAACTTTGAAATGTTTTAGTTGTACAGCAAATAAGATATTAACGACATTGTCAACTGTCACATATGACACTTCCACTTTCCTTATGTCGTTTTCGATTTGGCTTTTCAGATTTTGATCTGAGATTTCAGATTGTTGGTGTTACCGTGGTATAAATTCTCCCAAGCTCAAAGAAAATAAAAACTCTTTTCAATAGCTTTAAAAAAATATAAATTTTATTTAAATATGTATGAACTCCAAGACAAAGAGACGTAAGGCTGATTCTGTTCTGTTTCTTTATTTGTACTTCTACAGCTCCCTCCTCAAAAACCTCTTCCATTACTCCTCGTTAAAATATTCCATTTTTAAAAGAAATTAAATTAACAACAACGAATTTCTAACCATTCTCCATACTGTTAATTTGCTTTCGTTTGAAATTTTGTTGCGAATACCGATATTTTCTCTGACCTATCAAAAATTAGCTGTGGAAAAATGTATTTTGCATTAATACGCTTACTTAAATTGTGTAGAGATTTTTCGTACAGTGGCTAACAAATTTAGCTTGAACTGCATACTGCTTGGCTTAACTGCTTTGCTTAATTTTATCTTTGGAGACATTTTTGTATGGGAGCTTAATTTAAGCGCGAGCAGCATACTAGGCTTTACGATTAAAAATGTCTTGACGTTTATACCAGTCGGCTCGCGAGTAGGTGTCGCTACGGTTTGCTTTGCGAACGATAGCAACAGTTGGCTTTCTGCTGCCAAATCGAACATTAAATCCGAATTTTATTGGTTTTTGTGTCTATTGAGTTGGCCGAAAAAATCTGGAAATCCATTCTGCTTGATTTTTACACATTTATCAGAAGTCGCTGCCATACGCGTAAAATGGATAATTTAGCTAAAAAAGCAGTCCTTCCAACGATAAACAATTTGCAACCGTCAGTTGTGATACAAATATTATCTCCTGTGAAATCTTATGTGACCTGCTCAATAGGATATTGTAATATTGGTTTTGTGAGCCTCACAAGTTGTTAATGTGCTGCGGGAATACGAAAACCTTTCGTAACCAAATTCAACTCACCTCGTGAGGGTTTTGTGACTTGTAAGTCACCAGTAAGACCCATGGTATTGAGATTCGTCTAACGTAGGTTATTGTGCTAGCATAGAAAATATTATTTAAACATCTGTTGTAGTCAGTATTATCTTTTAACAAAAGCCACTGCCGATACCGTATACTGCATCGCTTTTGTGAGTTAAAGTGTAAGGACTTTCAATTCTATAAAATACAAATAAACCTCTTTTGGCGTTTAAATTGCTTAATAGCATGACACAATTTTAAAAAAATTTCAGTGGCATTCCTGACAATGTCTGTGGTATATATGTTTTATCAAGGAAAATTATAAGAACTGTATGCTGTAGCCCCGCAGCTCCGCTTGCGAATAACTTTTCTAAGCGTGTCATTAATCGCAATCGGATGAAATCGAGTCGCAAATCGCTGCAACTGCACCTAAAAACCAATTGTGTAGTGCAAGTCTAGCCCATACTCCATAAGCCGTAAAGTAGCCGAGTTCCATAATAAAATCATCGGAAATTCCATTTCTTAATTTAGCCAATTTGAAGATTTCTTTTGAATAGTTAATTACACCTGTTCAACCGATTACTATGTCGTTCCGGGGTACTGATGGTTGGTAGTCGTCGATAGCTCTTACTATAACTGCTTCACCGGATTGCAAAAATCGGCGGAACGAAAGATGTATCGACTATAGAGGTATATTTTTTTAAGGAATATCGTCCTTAAAAAAAATCGTTTCCAGAAAGGGAAGCTACAGTTAATCGATCTCGTATATACAAGTCAATAGAATAAATATTGAATTTCAAATATATTGCAAAGTCCATTAGATTAATCAAACCCAATTATAAACCAGTAATTATCAATCACATAGGCACACAAGCGAATTAGATAAACATTTACACTTAATATATTTAAAATTTGAATTGCTGTTGTGTGTGTATTATTGTTTGTTATTCATGGCACATACCCAACAATTTAATTTACATCGATTCTTTTCAATTATCTCATGAGCATGTGTCGTTTGTTGACTGCCCTGTAGTTCTCCATTTGGGGGGTGAGTTGAAATTATAGATTTTAATACGTATACAAAAAATCGATTCGTGAAGCCATTCGCACTCGCCCTTTCTAGCAGCTGTATGTTACAGAATATTTTCTTGAAAAGGTTAATGTTTTCTTAGTCTCCTTCAATTGTGAGGTTGTTAGCACGTGATAACTTTCCCATTAAATGACATCGTTGTTAGGTGGATTATAAAATTTAAAGTGTGGGACGAATTTATTGAATGCTAAGATATTTGACTCTTGACGCTGCGTATAGAATAGACACTTATTGTGGATATATGTGCCAGTATTTCTATCTATGTAAAATAAATTTACTCAGTCTCTTTCATTTAATCTTTATTTTCTGTGTAAAATGTATAATTCAATTTATTGCATAAGCAACTGATATATTTCTATAGAAGTTGAGCGTATTTTGTAATAAATTATTATAACTCTCTATCATTTAAAAAAAAAAACAACTGTTTACTGTTTCAATTTGGAAACACATTTTTGTTTTTTCTTCAATTTAAAATTTGCCTACAATTGTTTATTCATATTGTCGGGTTTGCCGACCGTCAACCTTCGAGTAAGGACTAGGTAGATCCTGGTTGTTGCGTTTGGCCGATTGTCAAACGGTTGCGAATCGTGAGAAAAGAACAACCAGCTGAATTACAGAAATTTTGTGGTTGCGATAGCGAAAAGCGATTGGCGAATTGAAACAATATTATATTTATTTTCCTCGAAGAGTTTTCAACAAGAATAATAAAGCATTACTTCATAGTTGGTTTATATAGAAGATGAAATAACAGGTTTTCTTTCGCAGAGAGAAATTAAGTGGCAAAATTCAAAAATATGGTGAATGGTATAATTTAAGGCGCCAGATTCAAATAAGCAGTTTCAAGTATAAGTTAAGTATTAGGATGATGAGAATAATGAGGATGATGACGATTACCCAACACACATGCCATATTAAGTGGCAAAACATACGACGTACATGGCATCATTTGAAAAACAATTAATTAAACAATTTTATTGTAATGGTTATCAAGTAAAAAAAAATAGTTTGAGAGCTTAGGGTTAGTAAAAATTAAGAAAAACGTATTTTCATTGTTCAACAATATTTAAAAAATATATGAAAGTTTGGCTGCTGCATTTTCGTGGAAAATCATCCTTAGCGATAAATTTTATTTTTACCTTTGTTAATCGCTAAAATTGCTGCCTTGGAGTTCATATAATTGTCAAAAACCAAATGCATATGCGACAAATTTCAACCTGGAACTAAGAAAAACTATTATTTACAACACACTCGATATTGAAATGAGAATCCACCTAAGGCTACCTGACATCCGGTTTAAACCGGAAGTGTAGGCTGTTTTTTTCAAGGATGCGTGAGGCCACTTTGATTAACATGGCGCAAATACATGAATTCAAACTGGGCTACATCCAAGGTAAAATTAAGCTTGTAGGCAATCCCTCTTTTTTGGCTGAAGCTGTCAGTCTATTTAGTACTTAGTTTATGCGGTAAATGCAATTAGAATTGTATTGATATCAGGCACATTTTATGCTTTATGCAATAATTACTTTGTAAATGATTGGAGGCATTCCATTGACCGCTAGATGACTAGCGAGGTGTCTAACTCCATATAAATAAAATTAAAGTAAGTTTTATCCTTTGTGCTAAAAGCTCTCGCACGAGAAATTTAGCTTTCAAAAAAATTTTGCAATCTAGCACTTCGAGCTGCTAATCAAATTCAATTTAAAGTAAACGTATTTGGAAAATAAAAAAAAAAAACTATTCGTTCGTCAATAAAACTTAGAAAAAAAAATAAATTTGAGAACGATATTACATTTTTGTATTTATGTTTTAAAACATAAAAAGTTCAGTGCTACAGAATCTCTGATGATGCCTAAAAATTGTACAAAATCCATCAACCCCAAGAAGAATATCGATGGAGGGTTAACAAAAAATAACACCAAGTAGGAAGATAACCGTATGCGTAAATGATTAAATTACTTCCTTAAAGCCATGTAGATTGTTTTCAATTACATGGTTGTCCCCCATCTCGCCATAGAAAAAACGTACAATCTAAAATCAAAAATGTATTATTTTCTGCCAGCAGCACAAGCAATTTATTTAAATTTGCTTTTAATTGCTCCTCATACGGGGACAATAATCATCTATAAGAGACGTCAACATCGCCACTAGCCTGGTGCTGCTAAAGTGAAGTAGGGATATGTAGCGTTAAGATAATGGGGCGTGCTTGAAGGTATCTGAGGTTTTATTCAATTAATTAGTGTTCAAATATTAAACTGTAGTTCCTAAAAAAAAAAAAAAACAACCATACAGTTAATAAATTACTTTGCTAACTATTAAAGTAAGGGAGAAATCGAACTTTAAGTTCATCGAGAAAAGAGTAGATTTAAACGTTTGTACAATAAACTTTGAGATTGACAGTGGAAATTAACAATAACAGAGAATTAAAAGCTTTCACGATGAACAGGTTTTTTTTTAATTTTTTAGCTATACATGCAGTTTTCTTTATTTAAATGGTTGATATACTAAACCGTTTTCGGTTGAACATTGATTTCCTTTTGAAAGGATAATAATTACCAATATTATTGGCAAACTTTGCAATAATATCAATTTTAAAAGACATAAAATATTCATCTTCTGAATTCTTAAAGGTATTTGAACTTTTGCATTCGTCCAGTAATTTCACCTTAATAAAATATGTTGCTCTTGCGATAAAGAAATAATCAAAAATATGCCTAACGATTTTGCTTCACTTATTAAGAGAGCTAAACGGTAGGTAAATAACACACCTCCATTTTATTTCTGTTGAATTTCATAACATACAGATAGCCTAACTTATGCAATACTACCTAAGGCTCTATTTCCTAAGACTAAGCTTTTTGACAATTATTGTGCTCAATTGCGATTTCGGCAAACTTGTTCAGTTCCTTGTTTTAATTTTAGTGTCATTGTTACAAATTTATAGAATCAAATTATTAATTGAATTGTGCTTCTACCCGACTGGACCCATAAGGAGAGATTGATCTTCGTGCATGTGACGGTTGATGTGTCATTACATTCGTGTTCTTCGTAATTGAGTAATAACATAGACTCAAAAACAAAAAGAAAATCAGTCGGAGGCTACGCATATATTTGTTAGTTGGTTTAGGTAGCTCCCGATTGTCAATTAGTTACATTTGAATGTGTAATTTTCTCAGAGTGTACTTTAAAAAATTGCATAAAAAAGTCTATAAGAACCAACTGGTCATTGCAGCTTAACGACGGCGTCTAAAGTACTTCTAGTTATAAATAAATAAAACAATTTTATCCGAACTTCTATATACAATCACGAATTGCTCACACTTACACCCAACCGACAGCATAATATTATTGCTATTGGTAAAACAACTCGTTTCAATCTTTTGCCAGATTCCTATACCATAGCCAACATTTAAGGAAATTGATTGTCCTATTGTTTGGTCATTCTTACTCCCACAATACCTCTTTTAATTCTCATCGTCATTTATGTAATTTTTGACGTTTCATTGATTATAATGTCTAATAAAGATCAAGTAATTAATAACGATGTAATATCTAGAGAGCGGGGACTTTCTTGTACTAGTTCATATATCCCGTCTAAAAATAAATTGTTGTGTCCTACTTTATATTTTGCAAAATATCTTAAAGCACATTGAACTCGACCACCTATTCCTCTACTCATTAAGCGCAACGTATAGAAATAGAGAGTGCTGTCTCGGTTAATGTCTAAGTCTGCTTTATGTATGTCGTAGTAGCTGAATGTCACCTGTAGTTGATGCACGCTAGCAAATTTTGATGGCATATACCTACAAGTATATATACATATAGTGCGCCGTACTAATAATAAAACATTGTCCCGACTTTAAAATTAAGGAAGCTCACAATTGCGAAATTTGTATGGAAAATATGGGCACTGTGAACGTCTGAAACTTAGAGTCGAAACTAAAAATGTTAATTGGTAAGGCCTAGTATGTTTATCAATACGGTTTGGTACACTACATACTGTAGTTATTTTTACTTTTTGTTTTCTTTTTTGACAACTTAGCTTGAGTTATTATTTGGTTGCTTTTGAAAAAAAAATGCACACTCACAAAAAATTACACACATAACACCTCTTACGTTCAAAAGAATACTAATCTTTGATTTCCTTTATTCAATGAAAACAAAACATCGAAGATTCGAGTACTATGCCATCCAGAAACAGATTACGCTATGCATCAACAAGTAGTGCACCACAAGCTCTTCTTAATATAAACAATCAGAATAGTCTAAAGGCCGCTTTGTCCGCATCGACGTCGTCGACATCAGCTGCAGCAGCAGGTTCATCATCATCATCGTCGTTTATTGGAAGTGCTGGAAATAATAACTTGAATAATAGGGGTGGTTTGGCGTTGTCAACGAACCAACCTCAGCATCTGCATCATCACCATCATCATCATCCTCATCCACATCAGATCAATAGCGACGGTCTGGGAAATTCTAGTGGTTCTCCACCAGACGAAAAGCAAGTGAGACAAGCTTTCCTGCTGACATTGACCAAAGAACAGTTAAAAGTTGAGTGTCGCAAACGGGGTCAGAAAACAAATGGAAATCGTTTTGAATTGGTAAATATATTCAAAACACCTGTCAGCACTTTGTTCCTTTTGTTTTTTTTTTTTTTGTTGTTTTGTTGTGTTTTTCTTTTTACTACGAAGTGGATGTTTTAGTTTTTATAATTATTTTGTTTGCTTTGTGTTCCCATCACTATCGTACTTCCACAAGAACATAATATGCAAACGTATGGTGGAATATAATATACACATATATACTGGTTTTTATTATTTTTTGAATTTGTTTTTACCAGCATTTTTTATTTTATTTTTGTAAAAGACAGACTCACCATGCGATTGGGTATAAAAAAACTCGTTATAGCAATTTAAATTACATACATATCTATTTGTTTTTTTGGGATTACTTAGTCGTAGCTTCAAACTAATTGCTTTTTTATTTTTTTTAAACAGAATAAAAACTTAAAAAAGTTCACATTTGGCAACAGGTTCATTTGGGAACTCGCCTACAAATGTTAAATTATTAATACAGCGTGTCCACTGGGAAGGTATACTACTTTGTTTTGCCATTTTGGTAAACATTAGTCTTGACAGTTCATATTTGGCAGTCGTGAAGAAGCCACGTGGCAAATTTATTTTGGAAAAATATTCGATAAACCAACGTGTTTTAATCGTTAAAACATTTTATCAAAATCGAATAAAACTCTCAAATTTGCATCAAATATTCAAAATTTGTATTGTAATCGATAAATTGGCCTTTGCCATTTCGGTTTCAAAGACAACTTCATGTAAATGTTGTCCGCGGCTCCGTTTCAAATGGTCCATTCGGAAGGTCCAATTTTGCGTCATTTTTTCGAGAATTTCAGCCTGTATTCCACGAATTACGCGTGTGCTTGAGTGACACATACCCAATTGCTGAGAACGGCGACGAATTGAAATTTCACGATCTTCATTAATATTGGATGCTACGACTGCAATATTCTCTTCGGTACGCACTGCACCCATGCGGTCGATGGTTTAATGTCCAACAAAGTAAATTTGGTGCGAAATTTGGTGATTACAGCACGAATTGTTGATTCACTGTAACAAACGGTGCTCATTTTTCACAGAGCACGAATTTTTATAATAAATTTCATTAATTTGCAATCGTTGCTCGTTTATAAGTCTTTCCATGATTAAATGGCAGAGTATATTGAAAACTTTTCACTTTGACAGATGACGTTTGGACGCCATTACTAACCAAAAACTTATTTTTTAAAAAATCACCCTTTATATGGGGGAAGAGGAGAGGTACCAAATTAATGTAATGCTAGGTAGTAGATATAAGGGTGGGAAATGATTTATATTAGCTGGTCCTGAATGGAGTTATAACCTTTGAAGGCTGTAAATATTTAATAAATTTAAATTTAAAGCTAAAACTAAAAGTTCTTTTGAGAAAATCAATTGACTGTTATATTATATATTTAACTTTAGAGAATAAAAAGACAAAGATATTCATCCATTTATGTGCGTACACATATAATATATATTGCCTGCCTTTTTAGCTCCTCCTCTATTTCACAATATGGTTTCCACTTATTAACACTTATTTCCCGCATTAAATACCTTATACTACAACTCGAATGATAAGGGTGAGTGAGTATTGAGAAGGTAAGTGTCCAGTTGTATAGTTGAGATGTAGAATGTAAATGCAGCTTAGGAGGGAAACTTGGCTTAGGATGAGTTGTCCGAAAATAAATTGCGATGATCCCCTTAGAATGAGTTTGTTACCCGACCCGTTTAATATTTGACAAGTGATGTTACGTGGTGTGTAAAATAAATAAGTAGTTGGGGGAATTTTCACTTTTGGGGACCTACAATTTTATGTCAAGTGTTAAATTGATAAGGTCTTTTGTGACAGTTTAAATCTCGAATGCTACCTAACTGGAAAAAAAACTCAAGATGTAATTTGTGGTTTTCCGACGATTGAATCTGAGACCCTTCGCTAATAGGGCAGCACACTCACCCTTTTGTAGGGTGTATTCAAGCTTACTCTGGCCTGGTCTTTTTTTTTCTCTCTTTCCCTTATATAACAGAGAGGCAGAGTAGGAATAAAATATAATAACTTCTAGTCCCAAATGCCTTTGTGTTTGTTTTCTTTCTGACGGTTTATATGAAATAACTATGGGTTTCAAATTACACTTTTTTTTTACTAACTCTTACGAATATTTACTCTGTGCCGTTCCTTAATTCGAAAAATTCGTAAAAGAGAGCGTCATCGAGAGAGCAAGATATTACCCCTCCTCTGAGAATCTTACGAACATGTGGCTGTTAGCCACAGACAAATCATACTAAGACCCCCAACTCGCAATCATCTTGCCGCTGGCCCCCTCAATTTTTAATTTTTTTTTTTCAAATTATGCCATTTTGTTTTCCTATCGTTGTTATGTCAATTAGAATCCGTGTGACAAGCAAAAACATACAAAAAAAAAAGCTGCCAACCTCGACAAACCGTGGGGAAATGTGATAATTCGATTGGTTAGTTATTATATTTTTGTAAAACGAGTAATTTGATGTTTTTGGTTAATAAAATTATTTAAAGGAATAACTAGAAACATATAAGGACAAACATGATTGTGTATTTTCCGCTTTTGGATATCAGTAACTTCGATGTAAATTTTTCTGAAACAATGTTTTTATTTTGCCAATATACAATCAATCTACATTGTTTATTTTTTATAAATATTTTAAGCAATTGTACACTTATTCCTAAAAAAAAGTACTATCCACACGTAAGGAACAATTTCAAATTTAACGGATAAAATGCTATGAACGCTGCCAGCAACTTTGCCCACAGCAGTAGTGGCTCATATTTCTTGCGATTGTGTTGGTGAGCTGGCATTTTTGAAGTTACGTGACAGTTGTCAATACGTGACAATACTATCGCGCAAAATCGTGACCACTCCGTATTAATATAGCTTGTAGGCAATTAAGTCTCAGTATGCTGTCTTTGTTGTCCTTTTTGGCATACGAGTGCATATGTTTTTATTTCTTGCGTATCAATAGGCGGCAAAACAAAATTGATTGTTCTCTTTAAGATTCTTTTCGAAAGTGAAGAAGGGTTATGTAAGGGGCGTCTTGAAAGACACACTTAGATCAGATATATTGGAGCGTCGGTAACAATACGCTCGCTATCCAAGGATTTGAGGTCATAGCCGAGGTGGTTTGTATATGACAGCCCAGTAAATTAAATGAATACAACACTTATAGAAAGGGTCCTACGGGTAAGGGATAAACTATTTTCCCGACGGGTACCACAATGGGTCAGTATTGACTTGAGCGTGGAACGGGTAACTCTGGCGAGGCCAACCTAATCTATGCAAAATTTAAATAGTAATGCTTTTCCATGCGTACAGCCTGAATTAAATGCTGGCGAAGAATAATTATACTGTTTTCATAATGTGAACAAAATTGTAGCTTAAACCCAAAAAAAAAAAATCATAGTGAACGCCCAGTATAAGAACAAATGATATAATGTTTGACATACATACTTTACGTACATTAATATCGATCGATTTTTCATACTTTTTTTTTTTTTTTATTAATAAGTCATTACAAAAATTGTTTATTTAACGTTTTTATTAATTGTTAAATTAAATAGTTGATGATCCTACCATTAAAATATATCCAGGGTTTTTAATCCAATTTATATATACGTTAGTTATTAGGATAGCAAATCGTGGACACCATTCGCTATATAGAGATAATAATGTAAATCTGAAAAAGGATATATCGGATATTTGTTTTAATGAACTTCCACTGTACACTATAAGCCGACTTTGAATTGGTCTGGCTAAATAGCCAGATTCTAATTAAATTAACAAGCAGTTACATAAAAGAAAAAACGTGTTTGCTCAATCCAAACATGACAGATACAAAGGAACTAAAACTAGGTATATACAAAAGAGAGAGAAAGAGAAAGGATGCCTGACAGTCATGCCAAAGTGCATGAAAAGTGAAACATACATTATAAAGTTTTTAAGGGAACAAGCTAAAAGAATATGATAAATTGTTTATTCGAGAAATATTTTTAGTATAGGACGTATTAATTTTTACAACGATTTAATAAATTTTGTACACATTTGTATTAATATCTTATTGACATAGATGTGATTTATTATTATTCTTTGAATAGTATTTATGTTTTAAAATATTATTTACATTTATAAATATTATTCCATTTTAATTGATATATTTAATACATTATTTTTTTTTCCTTGTTTAATAAATGGGATGCTGATTTTAGATTTAATGTTATTTTTTTTATGTGATATGATTAGCCCCTGTAGTTGGCGTTGTTACTTTTTTTTTATAGAAGTTTGATAGGAAGTGGCAAGTGGCAATCTGTCTCCATCATGAAAAGTGAAGGGGAGTCCTCATTGAGGATGCAGATTGGTGAAATATAGTATTTATCAAGTATTGAGGATCTAATATTATTATTATAGACAGATTGCATCAAAGTGTTATTGTGGTGTCTTAGATTTGGTAGTCTTATTTTAGCTAAGTTTGTTAAGTAGCACATTAGAGGCTTCATAGAGTGTGCTGTTTTTAAACCACTTGCCCGAGGTTCTCGTTCTTTCGAACTTCTGGAGCTCTTCAGCTACCGTTGGCGATATTTGAAACCATATCGGATGCCAAGATTGGCCTAATAAGTGTTTTGTACATTAACATTTTTGTTTTAAATTCAATCTCGGGTGAGTTAAAGAGGAGTTTAAGCTTTGCGCTAGCTGCTGCACCTTTATTTAAGGTTTTTCTGCCCTGAATGTTCATTTTCCACCTTTCATGAAGATTCCCAGATATTTAAGGCCTATTTTCCTTGGGATGTTATTTCCTTCTATTACAAGATTGAGTTGTTTGCTTTCTCTCACAGCCAGGTGGTGACCAAGTATTGAACCCTGTGGGACCCCTGAATTTACTGGAATCAGCGAAGAACAATTATTATCTAGGTTTACTGTAAGAAAGCGTTTTTTAAGGAAGCTGAAGATCATTTTGGTAAAAAGCGGAGGAAAGTTGGATCTTATACTGTTGTTGTGAACCGTGAAAATCAATGATCTATACAGATCATATGAGCATAATAAAAAAGGCCTAGTGTTATTAATTAAGACACCAGTGATCCTGTCGGAGTCGTTACGATGTAGAATGTAGTTATCAAATGATCTGTTATGGTTTTCTTTCAGAAAAGTTTCTTGAACTAAGACAGCTGTCGCAGAGAGATCTCCATACAACATGTTTAGTTCAGCGCACTTATCATGAGATATTAGAGAATTGATGTTGGCAGTGAGGAGCCTTACAATCATGGTGAAATCTTAGCAATGAATTCCAGATAAGCACCGGGCTTATCGGAATCTTTTAATGTTAAATATTTTGACCAAATATTTGGACACAAAACAGTAAAATTGATTCGTTACGAAAATCACCAAAAGTGGATGAAGACGATTTTTTCTGGTTATTTGGATTCTTGTCAGTGGACTGAGTAGTATTTTGATCGCTTCTCAAAATATCGGCGTAGGAGCCACTGGTTGGAATGCTCTGAGGAGATTTTGGAACATGAATTGTATTATAATTTTTGGAGATCCTAATCCCTTTTTTTTTTTTTCAAATATTCAAATCATTTGGGGTACTTGCTAAAATTTGCTGGATGGCCTGAAGAGCCACAGTTAATGCAAGCTACCTTGGATTTTTCATCATTTAAAACAATTGAGCAAGAACCTTGTTCATGAAAATTTGTACATTTAACACATCTATTAGGATATGCGCAGTGGCTTAGTGGTTAGTGTGTTGGACTACTAAGCGAGGGGTCCCAGGTTCGAATCCCGAGAAAAAAACCAAATTCCAACTTAAGGTTTTTTTCACTGCGCCACCTCTCGCGAACGTCTGACAAACATCCGAGAGTATAACTGTCATGAAAGAGCTTCTCAATTGGCCGTTTGGACTCGGCATAAAATTGTAGATCCCTTCCATTCGTCCCAAAAATAAAAACTCACACATGACGAAAGGTTGTGAGAAGCTAGGCTTGGGTCCATACGGACCTGTTGCGCTAATTATTTATTTTATTTATTAGGATATGCGCAGTAGGCACTTACGTGCCCAAATCTTTGGCATTTAAAGCACTGGACAACGTTGTTACGTTTAACAGATTCCCAACGCATTCTGTGACGAAGAATATTCTCGATGTTCTTTAATTTGTTAAAACTTTCTCCATCGTCTACAACACAAACCTAGATTCCAAGATCTAGCGCATTTTCTTTGGAGCATTTTGTTGCAAATGGTTTGACTTGCACGCTCAATGAGGTATCCACATTCATCAGTTCATTTTCAATTTCATTTGATTGGAATCCATCCGAAAGACCCTTTAATAATATTGAAATTTTTTTCAGTTGCCTAGGAACAAAAGAATAGGCATATGCCTTTTTATTACTGATAGACTTCATTAAGGAAGAGTGCAAATCAATATCCCTTACATAAATCTTAAGTCTACCAAGACCTCTATTCTCAAATTTTACGTTATCAAGGCTACCATTATAATGTTTTTTAACAAATTATAAAAGGCTCTTAGAACTTACTGCTTGAGCAAAAATTGGTGGGCACCATTCGCTGCTTTTCGTCACTACTGGAATGTTCGGCTCCTTGCGCTGCTGAATCCGGGCGGTCACAGGTACAGGAGATACATCATCTCTGTCCATGTCGAGTAAATGAAATTTATTGTTGGACAGTCTGTGAAGGCCACTTTTTTTAGACGACGTTGGAGGTGGATTCACCGAATTTCTTTTCCGATTAATCAATTTCTCGAAGGTCTTCGAGTCGTTTTTCTGGATCCTTTGAAGATCATTCTCAACCGAGTGGTTGAAGATCGGCATTTATTTGTTTCCCCAAATAGATAAGGGCAAAGACGACGCATCAACGACGTGCGATCCTTTATCGTGTGTATTTTGGTTAGAAAGATAAGTTTTTTTGGCAGCACTGCCGCACTCGTATTACATGCCTGTTCAGCATCGCCATCACTTAGTGTCGCTGCTGGTTAAACATGGTTTTCACTAATTCATGTATCCTTGTCTTCACTGTCGATCTCACTCAAACCATCGGCGTGTGCATCTTTATGTACCTATGTTGTCTATGGGTGACGGTAACGGGACGTCGCCAACTTCATCCAACATTTTTTTTTGTCTTTTATTTGATAATCCCGGATCAATGGGATAGAGTTTGTTAAAGGGATAACCTTTTTCTTTAGACTTAGAGCCCATTGTAACACAGTTAAAATTATTATTATTTTTTTTTTATCAAAAACAAGGCACTCGGGATGAGGAAAAAAAAAACACGTCCGTTCACAACCGATACTCATCCGCCAGTTCCAAGAAATTCGTGACTGAGTACTAAGATGACAGTTCGTGTATGTCTATGACGTAGGAAAAGTGACGTTCCCGACCAATCTAGTTTTTGCGTTCAGGTTACATCTCAGCCAGACCATTCTAGTCGACTTAAGATAACTAGATTTTTGAATGCGGCCAATATTTCGAAGTTCACCATCTGTCAAAAGGAGAAAATATAGGTGGTGCTGACGCATATGCAAATGCAATGGGTTCACTCAGAAACAGTAAGGCAACATTTAAATGAGGTGGTATAGAGTCATATTTTTGATTTTGGTATTAATTTCCATACTGCCAAAACTCAAAAAAGCAAAAAAAAAAAAAAATCAGCACAGTGGCCACCGTGTTATAATCTCATAATTTTATGCCTTAAGTGAACACCCTCGTCAATCTTCAATCGACTGTCAAGCCGGTTGTCAAACCCAGCTGTTGAAACTATTCCCAAATTATCAAAATTCCGAAAGTAAGCGAAAAGAAAAAATAAATTCTTTGAGAAATCGGCAGTAAACGAGTTATTTATATTGTAAGTATAAAAAAAACTCTGCAAACAAACAAACAACAGACGAATGTCTGTCAAAGTTTGACATTTGTGATTTGCACAACTTTCCGCGGTTGATTTCCGAGCCTAAATCATAGACAAATCATACTGAGATCCCCAACTCGCAATCCTCTTGCCGCTCGCCCCCTCAATTTATTTTCAAATTCGCCATTGTGTTTTCCTATCGGTGTTATGTCAGTTAACAATCCGTGTGACGTGCAAAAACATACGAAAAATACAAAAACCAATGCTGCCAACCTCGGCAACCGTGGGGAAATGTGCTAGAGTTCGGGAATACCACATTTTTGCATTACTGAATGCCATTGGTTAGTTATTATAAATTGTTAAAAGGCGAATAATTCGATTTTGTTAGTTAATAAAACTATCTACAGGAGATGTTTTATAAATAAGAAACATTATAGGACAAACACGGTTATGTATTTAGCTCTTTTCGATATCATTAAGACGGATTTCATGTGTACATTTTTCTTAAAAAAACTGATAAAGGTTTGGTTATAAGTTTTTTATTTTCATGCAACCATTCTGCAATGACAATTTTTCATAAATATTTTAAGCCAATGTACACTTATTCCTAAAAAAAATACTATCCACATGTAACGAATAATTTCAAAATTAACGAATAAAATTCTATGAACATTGCCAGCAATTTTGCCCACAGAGGAAGTGGCTCATATCTTTTGCGAATGTGTTGGTGACTCAGAATTTTTGAAGTTACGTGACATTAGTCAATACGAATTTCTATGTAACAATACAGGCGCACCAAATCGTGACCACTCCGTAAAAATATAACTTTTAGGCTAAGTAACGAGCAATCGGCCGGAGTTGGTGGTTTCAGTATTGTCTCTGGCTTAAATCGTCCCGGAAAATTATTAGGTCTGCGTAAACTATTCTCCATACAAAATCTGACAGTTCATTTACGAGATGGTAAATTTCTGCAGTTTACGCAGTTTATGAGGCTTGTGTGCATTAAGGTGAATACCCTTATTAACCATTTCATTTGATCAAACCAGCGCTAAGAGAAAAATAGCCCCTTAAAGAAAATGCTACTGCATATGTTGAGTAGTTTCAACTACATTTGGACATCCTATACCTATGAAACGTATTTGTGTTCTGATCAAGCACTTAAATTGCTGGTGGCATTGGGATAGTGGCTGGAGCTATTGCTTGTGCCCCGAGTGCCGCTTGTTGCAGCCGCAGTCCTCAAATGCAATACTCTGGCACCGAACATAAAGAGTCTCTCCACCCACTCCACCAAGAGAAAGAGACACGGTAAGGAGTTTAACATAATGGTGATCTAGTTGCGAAAGAAATTGTCATGGAATTTAAATGTCGTAGGAGATGAATTTCTGTCGAGCTTATATGCTCCGTCAACACAGATGTAGCTACTGTATTCTGACATTTAGTGAATCTGAAGTTTTGAAGGTAATTTCAAGTCTTACGTTTAGTTACATTTTGCAAATTTAAGTCCCTGGATCTTGATTAGTGTTACATAGATATATCTAGATTTCTTATTATATGTAAATGTTCATTGCGTTCTATTGACCGCAAGATGATGTCAATGAAACACGGACATTGATACTTGTAATTTTTTTTTTGACAGAATGACTTGAATTTAGACAAGTCTTTATTTTCAGAGCACATTTGTTATATTTAAATCACCTATTTTGTTGATATTGTTGTTTTTCCAGTTATACTCGCATCTCCCTCACAAATTTTATTTTTTTCTGGTTAATATATTTTTTTTACTTAATGGAGTCGCTTTGGCTATGTCGTGTAGCGATGTCAAAATGTTATACACACAAATACCTGCTCTGTCCGTCACGACACGTACAATAAGTTCATCATAAGTTCGCGGATGCGAAAAGGATATTGGTTTTGGTGTATTTCATTTGACAGCGCGATTTACACGAGCAGTTGCGTTGATTGTCAGAATGCGAAAATATATCAGAGAGGCAGTCAACGTATAGCTTGAAGTTGTCAGCAGTACCTACATATTTACACATTATGTACTTTCCATTTGCAGCTTCAGCGTCTTGGCGTAAAAATGTCCCAATTACAAAAGAAAGGCCAACAGCAAATAGACAATTCTCCTCGTAACCGTAAAAACAACAGTAACATGGATGCTAATGCAAAATTGACGGCCGCTGGTTCACAAACACAGCCACAGAAGAAGGCGAATGGATCGCCAAATGGATCTCCACCTCAACAACAAATCATTATGAAAAAAAAATCACAAAAGACCAACAAAGAGAAGGAACGCGAAGAGCGAGAGCAACTTGTTCTGCTGCGTAGTCCGATTCAAACCATCAAATATTGCTCATTAGAATTAGTAGCACTCACACAAATTTACGGTAGAAAGTAAGTAGCTGGCTAGGTATTGATACGCACTCGAATATGAATATTTTTTTCACATGTACCTAGATTACTGCAGCACCGATCACTTTTAGCCGGAATTCTAGTATTAGCCGTAATTATAAGTGTACTATACAATATTCCTGGACGCCATCAAATAGTCATCGAAATAATCCGTAAGAACACATGGTTTTTCATTTATTGGACCGGATTGGGTATACTTTCATCGGTTGGCTTTGGTACGGGTTTACATACGTTTTTGTTGTACCTGGGGCCACATATAGCCAGTGTTACGCTAGCAGCATACGAATGTAATGCTTTAAACTTTCCAAAACCGCCATATCCAGATGAGTAAGTACTAAGTCGGAGATGATAGCTTATATATAAATAATATGCGTTTCTCCTCATTACAGTATTATATGCCCTGATGAGTCAGATCTATCGCAACCACCAAATTTATGGAATATTATGCGAAAAGTTCGTTTAGAAGCATTCCTGTGGGGGGCTGGTACAGCTCTCGGCGAACTGCCTCCGTATTTTATGGCAAAAGCAGCTCGCATATCTGGTTATGACCCTGATGATGCTGAAGATATTGTCGCCTTTGAAGAACTGAAAGCGAAAAAAGGGCAAAAGGACCTTGGCCTAATTGATAGAGGAAAGCTTTTTATGGAACGAGTTGTGGAGCGCATTGGATTCCTTGGCATACTGGCGTGTGCCAGCGTAAGTTGAATTGTTTTTCAATTTTAATCAGTTGCCTTAATTCTATCCTTTCTTAGATTCCCAATCCTCTCTTCGATTTGGCGGGTATTACGTGCGGTCATTTCCTTGTTCCATTTTGGACGTTCTTTGGTGCAACTCTGATCGGAAAGGCTATTATTAAGATGCACATACAGAAGGTATTCGTCATCATTGCATTTAACGAATCTCTACTCGAGCGTGCAGTCGACTTACTGCAAGTTGTTCCGGTATTCGGAAAGAAATTGCAGGAACCTTTCAAGGGATTCCTCGAAAATCAGAAGAATCGTTTGCATCGTCAGAGGAATTCAATGGGAACAGAATCGGGGAATATGTTATCAAAAGTCTTTGAAGCGTTCGTAATTTGCATGGTATGCTATTTTGTGATGTCGATTGTAAATTCTCTAGCACAGAATTATCACAAGCGCATCCATAAAAAGGGCAAAAAAATGTTGAAGAAGGTAGCTAAGGACTAAATGATCCTTCACCATTGGACTGGATAACAATTAATGTATATTATTATTTTATTCTTATCATTTTTGTTTTTAGTTCATTATTATTATTATTTAATTGTTTTTCCTTTGTTTTTGAATAGAACAATTATTTGAATGAATGTTCTGTTTCTTTATTTTGTTTTTAAATTTTATTTCTGTTGTAGATTTGAGTTTACGTAAACAGGGGAAAACTTTGTAGGTTTTGTTGTGGTAAGACGGAAGTAGGTTTTTTTTTTTTTAAGTTTTAAATGTGGAAGACGATCTACTGCGATTCTTTATTTGCTTAATGACAGCACAATTAAGTCTACAAAATCAACACTGGTGCCGATCGAGGTAATTTTATAGACAAGTGCGATTGTTGTTTGAGAGTTTTCGACAAGCTATTTATAAATAAATTTCATACAAACACAAACCCCGTTTGGTCATACTATGTGACCAATCCAGAGCCACTTCTACTGCCTTAGCTCGTCAACCAACAGCGTTTGATTCTTGATATGTCACAATTATTTATTTTATGAGACTTGCGGCGACTAGATATAAAGAAATGTATCGCAGTCAGCGATTAACTTATGCATGTATCATAATCGAGATGGTGTTGAAGACTTTTCAGGTTTAACAAGCATACAGCAGTTGTACGGATTTAACATTCAAATATTGTTGTATGGCGAAAATTTGACTAGAGCTCTATTCTGCAGACAGCATTGCAAAGACGCTGCGGACTTTACTTATTCTGATATTAACATCTATTTTAGTCTCTCCATGGGACGATACAAATCTGCTTGACCTTAATTCCTTAATGGGGTCTATCTCAGAATAATGCACTGATATTATGAGTGACCTGAGTTCATTTCAACTCTGCATTGTACCTGCCAGATAGATTAGATACAATGTAACGCAGATTTACCTACGGTAAGTACATTGTCTCTTACCAGGTAGACCTATCTTTGATCTTATTAAAAAATATATCCATCGTGTTTCTAAGTATATTTCGTTTTTTTTTAATAGCTTGTAATAGTGGTACCAGGAGACAGGCAGTTGTGTCGGGATCGCCTTTAAAGAACTCTGTAGGTAGCCGCTTCCAAACAGGGTAATTTGTATGTGTTGCTTTTTCGACCAACAGTAATTATCCCGGCGAATTTGTACAGATCTCTCATATCTACCTTTCTTGCAACGTTTCACAAATTTTGAACATTCTTTTTCTCCTATCCAGCCTCGTATAGCGCATACCGTCTTATGAGCTACCGATAAGCGTTGCATAAATCCACTTCACGTTAAACGGCAGATTCAGCGATATATGAGGTTTGAAAGGTCTCTAATTCCCATCGTTTTGGGTATAGTTTCGTAAATAGCCTCTTTGTCCCACAGAGAGAGCTTTGTTTAACTGGGTACTTGGGAGTGGTGATCACTCCCTCCTTCAATGCTTTTATTGTTTCTGACATCGCAGAGTGATTTCCTCCATCTCTCTTGAATGATAGCTTGGTTGATTGCAAACGTTACGCCCCGCAGCAAACGCAGTTGGCCTAAGTTCGATCCTGTAGGCTATGCTTTCCAATTGAAATACCAAAGATGTTTTCTTTGCCTCTTCGGCCTTCGATCTCACTATCTTTTTTTTCCTGTGTGGCGGTGAGCGCAAGCACTCTGACTAGTCCTGAAAAATCTTACTTGACCTTAGATCCAAATATGCCAAAGCAGCTCACGTAAGGTACATATCTGTCATCAAGTCTATTGACGAAACTGTTCATTTAGTACATTCTACTTATGAAGCTCATGTTAGATATCCGCCTCTTCATCAAGAAAGTCTACATACAAGCACATGATTTTTCCTGCAAGTATTTTTTGAATTTTCTAAATTTCCATATAAGAAGGTCGCATTTGATGTAAATTAACTCGTGTAGACTGTAAATGTAGATGATGATACGTAAGCCAATCATTTATTTATCCGACACCTGTTAGCAATATATTAAGGTAAATATGTATTCATTTTCCAATCAATCAAACCCAACTCGTGGACACGACTACATAATTTTCTTTCATAAATGTATGCTGTGCACCAAAGTTAAAAATGTAGAAATGAAAACAAACTAAATTATGTAGCAACATTTAAAGAATAAGAAGATATTAACTAAACGATAGTCAAAGTTTTTCTAGCTTAAAATTAAACACAACAAATAGAATAATAAAGAAACAGAAAATATTAATTTTATATGTGCAAACTGCATTAAGATAGAGAGATTTATGAATAATAAGAATCTTAATTATAAATTTTAACTTAAAAGATATATGAATGGTGCCCATTCCCTTAGATAAAATTAAAAAAGATTCATAGCTATAAAAATTATATGTAGAATATAACCATATTTTAAAATAAATTGTGCGTAGCGTTTAAAACAAGACATTTGCGTTATGAAATAGGTAGGAATGTATGTATATTTACATAAATAGAGTTTGCATTACTTAAAAATTGTGGATGTGCAACGTTTTTGTAAGGGAAAATAACCACGATGAGGGTTATTCATTTTATTTCCAGACTTTTTGCAACATTCATAAAATTTGTGTGTACAAATTGAATACATAAATGAGATATGAGTTGATAAATAAAAAAATGTTTGAATTCAAATAAAACTTGTGTTTTTATTATTATTTATCCATATTTACACATCAATGAATTTAAAGTAAAGTTTAAAATATGTTTCGTCCACACCCCATAATGTATAGCTTTATGGGAACACAACATTAACCGGTAAAAGAATACACACGTGCTATTCCCTCATTCTTTTGGCACTTACACTGCTTGAACTTGTGTATAACAGTTTCAAAAGCTTTAGTGTCAAGATTTAAATTTTATCTTATGTAGTTCATTGCTGCTGGGGTGGGGAATTGGGGTGGTTAAACGAAGTTAGAGTTCGCGCAGATTTTCAGATCTCTCTCAATGCCACTATCTCTCTGCCCTTCAACGTCAGCCAAAGACTGATTTTTCACTTGAATCGAGAGCACTTGCTACATCAAATATCATTTGTAAAGGAAGCGTATCACAATGACCAGGAAATGAGAAAGAAACATGACACATGTATAAATTCTTCCCTCAGTGAGCTAGAAGTTTCACTAAAAAGCAATTTATGATGGTATCGTCAACATAAAATATAAGAATTGCCGTGTTGTTTTTCTTTCGTTCTCCAGGTTAGAAAAACTCGTTATTTTTCAGCTTATTGTTTTTGAAATTTTTAGATGAGAAAGGCAAGCGAAGGTTTCACGTTACAAAAGGCCGGATTTATATAGTATGTATATTCAACCCGAACGACCGACAATTGCTTTGTTTGGCGCCCACCTCTGAATTCAACGCAAGTGGAAACAGGCGCACTATACCTACTTATAATCAGTTTTGGTGTCCAGGCTAGATTTTACGAACTCACAATGGCGAAATTTGCCTTTGTAGTTAAAGCAATCTATGAATAATGAAAGATTTATACATTATTAAAAAATACAATTGTACGATAGTTGTTGAAATGTCAGATAAACTCGAAGAGTTTACTAATTTATTAACAATATAAGTTGATTCATCTAGCGATGAAAGTGATTTGGAGTTAATCGAATACATTTTCGAGTATGTGGAAGAAATTGTACTGATTGAACTACAAGCTTTCGAGAAGAGGAAAAAGATTGAATAGATAGGAGGTTATGTCCGAATTGCCAGTTATATGCTTTTAAAATCGATAATTTTTTTTTTTAAGTATTTGAGAAATTTTGGAAAAGTAAGTCGGAAGGAAACGGGCACAAATAGTTAAGTGAAAAGAAAATATAAAGGAAAAGGGGGAGATCAGAAGAAAGAAGGAGTAGTGGCAGGACTTGGTGAAGGAAATACAAAACGCCAGGCTGGCAGAGTAGAGGAGAAGAAGAAAGAGGAAACCAGAAAAGAAGGATAAGTAAAGTGGAATAAAGTGATCGTCATAGGTATTTATTGAAAGAAGAAGTAATTCCGTTGGATTCCGTTACTTACGTAAAATTCTCGGAAAGTAACGGGACGCGCAACCCAACGGATTGTTATCTTTAACCGTTCAGACAACACGATAAAGAGCTAATTCCAAACGAAATTTTTTTCCGAAAATTTTTTTTTAGCGACATTCTAGTCGCATTGCATTCAAAAACTTGAATTAATTTCATACAATCAATAAATAATCGTGCTCACATCGAGCTTTTTAAAACGCAAAATACCTTGCCTTTGTAATCATCGTCGGCATTTTTTTCAAAAGGTTCAATAATTCCTTTCAAATATTGTTTAGCGCCCACCTTATTACAGCTTTTCTGCATTTTAGTTTTGACCCATCCCAGCTGAGTGGCCGAGAGTGGCAGCGACCAACGCGCTGCTTTGTTGCACACGATTTTCCTTTTTGTTCACCCTTCGCCATCTGTTTTTTTACCCATTCCTCATTCTCGACTTATGACCGCCGGGTACGCAGCCGAATCTGCAATCGTGTTTTTTTATTTTTCAAAAATGAATAATTTTACAACAAATTGGCAGATTACCGCGAGGAAGAATTTCGTCGCACTTTCGAAAAGAGTTTAAAAATTCGTAAAATTTAAAAGTAAAGGAACAGGTGCCAAAGATAATTCATACTGTATTGTCTCTGGTAGGTGCAGTGATTTCTTACGAGCTGTTTCAACTTCCAGGCGAACACAAAGTACAGGTTTAGGCCACCCATGGCGATCGCCTGAAAAACATGACTGTGGAAATATTTGTCCCAAAATAAAACTTAATTTCTTCTGTTTGGATGCAGCATTCTTTTTTTTTATTTATTTATTTGTTTGACATCAAGGAAAGGAGTAACTTTTTTTTATTAGAAATCTGTTCAATTCAAACAAAGTAGAGCAAAAAACCGCAACTTCTCTTTATTTGTCAATGGCAACTCCGGCGAGTTACCCTTACCATCTAGCTTTGAGACTGCGTACACATACACTGTAAACATCAGTACTTTAGTAGTTCATTGCTTAACTGCGCTCTCAGCGAATCAGCTCAAATGCTTGATATCGCATATAAAATAATACGAATGCGAATACATCTAGGTATTAGGGGAGGAAATAGGAAAGTCATAGGAATGCCTACTAACACCAACATTCTCTGTTCCCGTGCCGCGCACATCTGCCTAAATAATCACATACATTTTCCCCACCATCCCCAAAGGGGAACACAGAACACACAGTCTCCCAACTCCCAGCACAAAATTCGCCAAACATTAACTTTCAGTCGTGCAACAGGCGTTGAACGGTTCGAATCGATAGTGCGGAGCTGTAATCAACCCTTTAAAGTGCAAACCCCTCCAAAGTATGAACCCGTGAATATAAAAGGGAATTCTCTAAAAATCTGCGCTTTGAATAGGCGAATGCAAGTCTATTTAGTTTACTAAGTTTAAGTTTCCTTAATGTGCAAAGAGCTAAGTGTATAGCAATAAATTTGCTTTTAAGAAAAGTGAAGGGGTGAGAAAAGTCAACCGCGACGAAAAAGCTCTGGAAGTGAAAAACCAACCTCAAATTAAGAGAAACATAAATATGGATTTCCAGAATCGCAATCAAAATGAAAACAAATTCGTTTGTCCAAGCGATAGACAGCTGGCATTGAGAGCAAAGTAAATATAAATGACATACACACCTATATTATATCCTTTCAAAATCAAGAGTTTGGGGGTACATAGTTGATACATAGTTTTTTTACACCTATTTTCCGAATAAATTGGATTTACTAATTTTTGTTTTGTTTGGTATCGGCTATGGATCCTCCCTCCACCGAAGCGCTGAAGCTTCTTGAGCATGGCATATTGTTGCGCCATGCTCTTTGTTCCAAATGGTAATATAATACATATGTATGTGTTTGCAGTTAAAGTCAGGAAGGGCGCAGTATCTCCGATGCTAATTAGTGTGGTGGTTTGAGCATTGAGTTTTTGTTTTTTGTCTTATCTGTGCAGTTTTACAGAAGGGGTGTGAGGCCCATCAACCTCGAAACTTCCGCGATTTGTTGAGAGAGTGGTTCGAAAAAGTAAATTCTGTTCAAGGGAAAGAGCACATTAAAATGTGTTTGGACAGCTTCCTCGTCGACAAAGGAGTTGGTTCGTGAATAAGTACTAATGACGCATTTTTATATGGCTTTGTGTCTTGCAAAACAAATGCAGAGGTGGTGGCGAACCGATTTTGGTGATGTGGTTCGGTGGCGTATGAGTAACAAAATAAACAAAAAACAGAAAGAGCATTGATGCAACAGTCCGGCCATATGGAAAACTGCGATTTTGTTAACCATATGGTTTTATTCAGGTGTATTAGCAACACAAGGCAATGGTACGAACATTTAGTGGCAAGCGACATTGTAAAGGTGTTAACAACTAGAAGCGTTAAGAATGCCAGTGAGATTTTATCCGCCTTAGTCTCCTGATTATACTGTCAGTTTTTGTAAGTTCAGTTATTTTATAGCTAACGTCGTTGAGAAGCATGCATTTGAGCAACTTTTTTAATTGCATCTTCAACATTTTCACTATTAAGATCTCCATGGTTGGTTGGTTTAAGTGGCTTTATTTCACGTTTCGAGACCACAACTAACGAAACCTGAAGATAAAGGCGGAGAGGACATTAAGGGAGCTCACAACAAGCCTGAGGAGTTAGAAATTTAATGATCTTGTTGAAGTGGATACTTTGGATTGCCGAGAGGTCATCATACAAGGGATGACCTAGTGCACTGTGTCTGGTTTTGGCTAGGGCCGAACACTCACAAAGAAAATGAAACACTGTTTCACTGTTGTTTGTGTCAGCGCAGCTGCGGCAATGGATGTTATGGGGGATGCCAAGCTTGGCTGCGTGAGTTCCCAAAGACCAATGGCCCGTACTAATTGCCGTAAGTCTGGCGACCACTACACGCGGTCTGGCTAAAAGGTTGTTTGTTCTGTCATCATCCTAGGTTGGCCAGATCTTCCTTGAAATGACACAGCTCGTCAGGTTCAACCATCTAGTCTCCGCCGTTGAGACGGAGTACAGGAATATTTCTCTCTTAACGTATCCCAGCGGAGGGAATAGTTCCTCCGCTTGAGACAAGTGTAGAGCAGAGCCACGTCTGGCAAGTTCATCGGCTTTTTCAACCCCGTCTATATGTTCCTATGACCGGGAACCCAGACGAGAGTGATTTTAAAACGATGACAAGCCATGGTCAATATCTCCCTGCAATCCACAACAAGCTTGGACGTTGATTTAGTCGAACCGACCATACTAACCAACCAACAAAGATCTCCTTCTGCATACATGTAAATCTATACTAAAGTGTATTAACTATGTAACTTAGTAGTTAATTTATTTTCATAGGCCTGCATCTTTTGTAAATATAAATTTATGGTATATGCATGCTCACAACTTTAGCCATATCTTAATATCTACCAATAAGCCTATACATTTTACTGTTCAACTCATCTGTTTTTTTCTTTACATGCGCTTTCCAACGCAGTTTAGCGTCTTGGCCAGATAACTGGCTGTATTTGAGTATTCGACTTCGTTATTTCTTATGAATACTGACTTAAGGTCATTTAAGAAATCTGTTATTTCTTAGTCCATTCTAAGTCATCGTTTATTTCCGTTTAAAGTATTTTTTCCGTTATTTCGACTGTACCTCCCACAGCAGTGCCATCTACAAACGTTGCTATAATGCAACGTATCCTCAGCTACATATTATCTTATTATTGATTAGATTTTGTAATTCATTCAAGCAATACATCAAGTAAATTGAAATAAAATCCCTACCATAAAAATGTGTTACTGCCCCATCTTCATGTAAAGGTAGATTATTTTGACACTGACAGCTGTTTCCCGCTTGAAATCGTGACAGAAAGTCAGTATCATACCTCCGATGAACGAAATGAGTCGTTTTACGCTTGAACAACGTTGGGAAATATTGAAAACTTATTTCCAAAGTAAGTGCTGTATAGCCCAAACAGTGCGTTTTTTTGAAAAAAAAACTTTGATCGAAATGAAGCACCCACCGCTCCTGCTGTACGCAAGTTTGTACGTGAGTGAAAGTTTGGTGTGGATTTCGGTCAACGGTGGACGTTATAGAGCCATGTTAACCGACTTTTATTTTACTTGAATTGAAAATTGAAGACATGGACTTGGACGACCTCTGCTTCATGCGGCATAGCGCGCCATGCCACACAGCATATGCTACAATTATTTTTTTTCCGCGCCAAATTTCCATATCGTGTTATCAGCCGTCGTGGAAATATCAATTGGCTGTCTCGGAGTTGCGATTTGACCCCTTTGGCCTTTTTTTGTTTGGAACCGTGATTGACCGATGCGATTATGCGAATAATGCGGAAACGATTCAAGCACTTAATTCCAATATCATCCAAGCAATCCGTTACACCCCGAAACCATTAACAAGGTATTGGAAAATTGGAGTGACAGAATGCTCTACTGCGAAGCCAGCCGAGGCAGCCACTTGAACGATGTTGTGTTCCATAATTAATGGGAATGTTTGCTCACTTCAGAATTTATAAATTTTCTGACTATTTGAAAAATATTTAGTTCTACGACTGATAAATATTTGCCAAATAGTAACATACATATTTTATAAATTATTTCGGAACAAATAACCAAATGACACCAGTCACAAGGCGAATGAAGATTAAAAATGATTATCAGTAAGGCCCACTATCTTTTTCACAGTGACCAAATATGGATACATTCAGATTCAGTTTCCTTAATTTTTCGTCTGCAGTTATCTTGATTTAATTTATAGAGATTCTTATACAAGCAGTGTCGAACTAAGCCAGCGTGGAGCTTATAGCAATAATAATACGCCAAGCCTTTTGTATGCCTGCCTATTAGTCAGTGTCCTGTGATGACACCTATTGTAGTACTGATGTGTTTCCTATCGAGGGAGATCAGATGCCTAGAACGTTTTAGATCCAGCTTTGGCCAGATCTGTTTTATCGCTAGGCATGTCGAGCGGGTTGTGCATTTAAGATTTGCTCTTTCGATGGCGTCCAACTTTATAGTGAGTTTACAAGCAGCGATTGGGATACTTAAGGAGTCCTTATCTGGAAGTATAAGGCTTTTCTGGCGTTTTACTATTATTTTTGATAACAAGAACAAGTCACTCAGCTTAAGAATTATATACTCTCCATAACTATTTTTCTGCATCTTGTACGTAATCAAAAATGCAAAATTGTTTGTTCAGGAATAAGTTTGTTAGGCTAAGTACTTTTATATTTAATTTTCCTTTAACGAATCAAGCTTGGATATTCAACAATAAATGCTTACAATAACAATTTTTTTCAAGTATTTATTTTGTTGGTATGACATTTTAATGTTACCTTTCAAAAATGGAAGTTGTCTCCCCAAGTATTAGATTGATAATTTTTGTTTCTCGTGTGTAACGGTATGTTTAAGAATTTATTCTTAAAAACAAAAAACAACTTCAAAATAAAACCAACAATTTTTTCTTCGCCCAACAATGTATTCTTGAACTGGAAGCCGAAAGTAACTGTTAACTTGGAACAAAAATTTAATTTGTAGTTGATCAGCGCGTCAGTGAAGTTAAAGATGGAAAGTGAAAGTGAAGTGAATATAATAACAGCAAATGCACAGATAACAAAAATTGAGAACGAAATCCTTAACTTATATTTAAGTTGGGGAAGTGTCGGGTTTCCAATCGGGAAATACCTACTCAAAATGATAAACTCCCACGAAATAGAGGATATATTCCACCAAAGAGAGCTGATGGCATACCGAATTAAGTTCCGATACGGTCTTAATAAATGGAAGGAGGCCAATCATGTAAGTAAATAAAAAATAAATAAACTGAGTTGTTGGCGCAAGATGTGCGGAAAGAACCCTAGGACTCAAAACCATTCGTTTGTTTGAGTTTCAACTTTTGGGAAGAATTTGAGATGCTCTTTCAGGACTCTCGGATTTTTGCCAGACGCTCGCGAGAGGTGATGCAGTGGACATTTTTTTTTTTTTTGAATCGTACTTGAGATTTCGGCCTCAGTAGTCCAACACAATAACCACCGAGTCACTGAAGACACTTAATAGTTTTATGTCCGAAGAAAATTGTTTCTTGATATGTAAGGAAGTAAAAATATTGTTTTCAATATATATAATAAAAGATATGAATTGCTATTATTTGAAATGTATTTAAAACAAGTGTAAAATCTATCACTTTAAATAATAATAAAAGGGTTGTTTTTAGTTTTATGTATTTACCAGTAGTTTGATATAGATTGAAATAAAATAAATGTTTTGTTTATCGTTTCTTTTTTGAGATATAGCTTATCGCCTATAAAACTTTAAACACGAACAGCATTTTACGTTGTTTCGAACGGAATGTATAGGTAAATTAAATTGTTTGTTGTGAAAAATGGAAAATAAAATATGCTAATCATACTAACAGTTGAGAAACATGCCGATATATTTCTTTTTCTGAACCATAAGGTAAGTTAAAACTTTTTGAATTTTATCATGTATCAAATGCTGTTGACAATTTCTTCTTATCACAAATATTTAAGTTCTAAAATTTTTTACATTTCCTCTTGCAACAATATTATTTTCAAATTGTAAATAATTTATTGTTGGGGTAACAATATATTGCTCTTAAAAGTCTGACATTCTAAATTGTTGAAATAAGAACACAAATTGTTGGCTTTTACTAACAGCTTATTGTTGGCGCAACAACTAATGGCTCTTATGGTTGTAACATTTTTATTTTTGTTTTGAAAATGTAGGTTCTTATATCAGTACCAACACTACCATTCTTTAATCAACAAATTAGATTTTTCGGTTCATTTTAACCAATGAAAATTGTTGGTATAAAGTATAAAATTCTTGGCATAACAACGTTTTTTTTTTTGAGTGTACGAGGCTGTAAACCCCATTTGTTTCCTATGGCTTTTTTTACAAGAGAAAAAAATGGTGGCTTTTCTAACTTTTTCTTGGATGTTAGATCTCCAGGTTAACTTCCTGTCAAAAATGAAACTTGACTTCATTAGAAAATTTCAAACTAGACACGTTGAACGTGTGGAATTTTGTATTTCCTAGAGAAGATGACTAGTTCAGTTTTGTGAGGGTTTACTCCCAGCCCACATTTGTTTGCCCAATTTATTTATTATAATTTGTAGTTCTTTTAAAGTGTTTAAGTACTTTCCTGACACAGCAATAGCAACGTCGTCTACATAGGCAATCACATTGTAAGTTCATTCACCACCAAGCTCCAGAGAAGGGGAGATAGGACGTCGCCTTGTGGGGTTCCTCTACTGACGGATCTTCTGGTAGATTTCTCACCCAGACTAGAGCTTATAATTCGGTTAATAAGGGTCAAATTGATCAGCTCGCCAAGTGAGGCATCCGCGATCAGAGCCGACAGAGCACCAGCTATCGATGAGTAATTTACTGATTTACCTTTAGAATAGGTGTCAAGCAGCAGATTAAGCTATTCTTCGCTAGAAGTCGTCCAAGTCTGGTTTTTCAGACAGCTAGGCAATGTTGGGTTTGTCGAGAGTATCTTTCTTAGCTTTGATGCCTCGGAGGTTTCTCGCTTGGCTTTTCTAAGTTCTTTTCTTATATATCTTAAGGGCTTCTTTGTTGAAATCCCGGTCGGTCACTTTTCTTGTGTACTTGGCCCGATTGAAAAGTTTTCTACAATTTGACTTTCTCTGACCTTAATCTGAAGTCCACCAATGCGGCGTCTTCTTCCCACTTGGCAGAATGAGAAGACAAGAGGAGGACATCGCATTGTTTAAGGCCAACGTAAGGTTCTTGACTTTAAGATCAATCTCGTTGACGTTACAGGGGGGACTTAAAAGCTCTGAAGAAATTGATTGATTCAGAGTATCCCTATATTTGAGCCAATTTGTTTTCTTCCAGTTTTACAACCTGCAGTTGTGAAGGATTACTCAGTCTCATGATTTCGAGGATCTCATCACCTGAGGAGGGTTCGGCTGGAATCCAGGTACGAGTTCTAGGTCGGCTTGGGATATCCTCCCTTGCCACGACCTCGAGCTTCGCACCCGGCCAAACTTCTCCCAATCGGCTTATGGCGAACTTTTAGAGATGGTAGGATCTCTGGTCGTCGCAGCCGATCCGCTTCACGGGGCCCTTATTCCATCCACAATCGCAAATAATAGGAGGTGGTCCTGTATTGTCCCTCATGATACTCAAGAAGCTGCCTGAAAGCTTCGTCTTGATCACCTGCCACCGTTCAGGGGAGATCGTGCCTTCATCGTCGCTACGATCAATCACAGCGATCACGATTTTGTTTTTAAGGACGTCACTACTACTGCCCGGTTTTGAAGGAGAACCGGTCTCATTTTTTTGTTTTTTTATATTTAAAATTTTTGTTTTGTTTATTTTGGTACCCAGGAGTATCGGGGAATTGAGGTCGGTCCAGACAAATCTTTACCATTACTCAGCCCCCGCAACTCGTTAAGTTTGGCGCTCGGTGATAGGAGTGGCCTTTTAGTTACTCTCGAAACAATCTGACACGGTTCTGAGATAAAAATTCTTTGGGTATAGCGCTTTAAGCGCTTTAAGAAGATCACATCCAAAGTAACTCCGCAGCTTTTCGGTAGTGGTAGATGGCATTCCAAGGCCATGGGTCTCTTGTCTTATCTCACCAATCGTAGTAAATGTACAGTAAGTCATATTGTCGTACTTTGTATGCTTCATCTACTCGTGTAAAGCTTATTACTTCTGCCACTTATCAGAATACCGCAGTGGAAGCACAGCTGGTATGCCTTTTGGCGAAAGGAAACATTTTATTTGCATATTTTCGGATAAAGTAGACAACACTGTTGTTCATCTCTAAGCGGATTAGTTCAGCATCCGCTTTTGATAGGTAGAGGGACATCACAGAAAAGGCTGATGAAATCATGGAACAACACCCACTTACTTATTGGCTTACTTGCTGAAATAACATTAAATTCATTTCACAAGTAAATATAACCAATCTATAAATTAGAAACTCTTTGCTTTAATAAATTGAATTCTTAGAATTTATGAACACCAATTAAATGCAAATATAGCAGATTTTATGTACGAAGTAAAATCAAACGAGCAACGTATTCCATATTTATGATACCTTAGAGTGACGTAAACTTTTTTCTTCATAAAGCCCCAGAAGTGAATTTTTCAAAGAAACCACTTACAAACCACGTGAATGAATTATTGAATAAAAATTCAATCTCGAAAAATGTGTTTTCTTGGAATTGCCGTATAAAAGGAGCTCTCCTTTTACTTCCAACTTCTGTCTAAAGGGACGTTTTAGTGTGAAAAGTTTAGATTAACATTGTTTAATTTCCCATTAAATCATTCCATTACGCCGCTATCAAATTTCACGACAGAACTTTAATTTAACAGCCATTATGAAGCCGCTTGCTAGTTATGTTCAAGTGTAATAATAATACAAAAATAACATACATTATTAATAAGCATCATTGCATCCCGCTGATGCTAGTGTAATGTGAATACACGCTGCGTTGAAACTTTGAAGACTGGTGTGTTGGTGTCAAGGATGAGTCTTGGAGGATGATTTTAGAAAAATGTGTATTCACTTTAATGATAAATTTAAAATACCAAAGAAAAAAAGGGCACTACGAAGCAAAAAAATAATTACTCCAAGCGTGTTCTCCTTTTTAATGTTTAAAACACGGGAATATTAGACATGTCATGTCAAGTTTTGGCATCCCCGCCAAACTCGTCCGTTTGTGCAGGATGACGATGGAGAAATCTCTCTGCTCCGTCACAGTCGGCAACAACACCACCGAGCCATTTGTTGTCGGAAAAGGTTTGAGACAAGGCGACGCGCTATCATGTACTTTCTTTATCATCGTTCTTGAAGCAATTGTACGAAACTCACAAGCCAACACCAGAGGTACAATTTTTAAAAAGTCCGTTTAACTATTTGCCTACGCTGATGATATTGACATTAATGGGAGAGCGCGGCGAGCTGTCAGTGGCGCATTTGCAAGCATCGAAACGGAGGCGACGAAGATGGGTCTGGGTGTTAAAGAGGACAAAACGAAGTATATGCTGTCAACGAGGAAGGACTCTCAAACAAAATGTCACGATAGACGGATACAACTTCGAAGTAGTTAAAAACTTTGTCTATCGGCGCAGGGATCAAGCGAAGAATCACTCTTGCAAATCACTGTTTCTTCAGGCTAAGAAGGCATCTAAGAAGTAAAGCCCTCTCTCATAGAACCACGGAGATATTATACAAGACCTTAATCATCCCGGTCCTGCTGTATGGTGCAGAAGCATGGACCCTGTCAAAAGCGGATGAAAACCTTCTGAGAGAAAGATTCTTCGAGTGATATTCGGTCCAGTTTGTGACGATGGAGGGTGGAGAAGAAGATTCAACGGGCTATACAGCGACGCTGACCTGGCCAGAAAGCTTAAGATACAACGGCTGAGATGGCTGGGACATGTGGAGCGTATGGACAACAATGCACCAGCCTAACGAGTCTTCGAATCCACCCCTGAGGAACAAGCCAGCAGAGGAAGACCCCACCTTAGGTGGCACACAGAATTGGAGAATGACCTCAACCAACTAGATGTGCGTAACTGGAGGCAGCTAGCGAGGGACCGAGCTAGCTGGAGGGGCTTGTTGGTTGCGTGGACCCCCACGGACTGTAAGCGCCACCAAAAGTAAAGTACAGTAAGTAATATCAGTTATCCAGGTCCAAATTTCGAATAACTACCCAACTCAAATCCAGTATCAACAGGATTTAATAATTGTTTTAGTTTCTGTGTGCGTAGGTAGAAATCATGTCGCATCAGTCTACTTAAATTTTTCTGAAACTATTTGTCTGGTTTTACATCATTTAAGAAGATGACAAAGCAAATATACCGAAAAAATGTACAAGCGTTACTTATATATAACGGCAATGTGGCAGTCTGGCAAAGAATATTTCGAATCGGGAGATCTAACGAGAAGTCATTTGCTCTTTGCTAATGAATTGGTTGAACTCTAGCGCGCACTGTATCGGTTTGTATCTGTTTTCCTATGGGAATGATGAGGTAGGGCAAATTCCGGATCATTCGGTTACCTAAACTGATTTCAAAACCAAGTTCCCGTTCTTCATGCAGTGTTACTTCGTCTTAGATTGCGGATACAAACTGCTCAAAAAATGTTTTTTTGTTAGACTGATGGTGTATCTCGCAGAGATCGTAAAAGGAATACCAGAACATATGAGAAATATAATTGGTCCCCAACTCGGATTGCCAGACATGCCATGGAATCCATGCTTTCGGGCAGGCGTCCTCTAGATATACCCTCGATGATGTAGTTAAATAAAATCCGACATCCCTTCTACGCCTGTATGGGGACTTCCCTTAATGAGTTATAGTCGCTGAGGGATGATCGAGAGCTGTGGAATCTCCACTATTTGAATTATAGCAGACATTCTCATCCTAACGCGATGCAAATACAAACTGTAAGTAGTTTATTGACAAAGAGCTTTAAAGGTTTATTTGTGTCCTGTTTATTTCTCACTGTATGGACGTCATCTTGAACATTTTGCATTAGATAAGCTCATTTATATTGGTTTGAAAATGTCCAATTATATTATAGGAATTTTAAAATTGAAGAAAACTTGGATTTGTTTATGTTCTAAATAAACAAATCCAAATTTCGCAAATGCATATAGTTCCAAAGCATTAAACACTTCTGATAAGTCACTAATATTTTGGTTCATAAATAAGCTTTGTGTAGAATAGTTTCTTTGCCTTGCAGAAGAATTGGATAAGTGCTGCTGGTATCTGCACTTTTAACTCGTTTTTTATTAAGTATAGTGCAGAATCATCTTTGGCGGGTTGCTAGAGATAGTTTATTGAGTTATATATTGAATATACCTATTTTATGTTAATTCAAATGTTCAACTTAATATGCTCGTACAATCGTAAAGTGCGATAGAGTCGTTTGTCAATTTTTTTTAAATTCGAAGCCACATGTGAAAGATATCCGTGGGCGTATACGTAACATTATTGATACGTTCAAGAGTCGTATCGACAGTACCATGTACCTATACAGGGTGGGCCAAATACAAGTTTTTTTTTTTTTAAATGAACAAAATATTTTTTTTCCTTGTATTATGGTTGTATTAGTAAGAGCAAACATTCCCATTAAATATAGAACACACCGTCGTTCAAGTGGCTGCCTCGGCTGGCTTCGCAGTAGCGCATTCTGTCACTCCAATTTCCCTTGTTGATGGTTTCGGGCTGTAGCTCACGGATTACTTGGATGATATTGGCCTTAAGTGCTTGAATCATTTCTGGATTGTTGGCATTGCATCGGTCCTTCACGGTTCCAGCAGCTAAATTCTCGCCTTTGCGCAACGTACGACGCCCGGGCACATGAGAGTTTTGCGCACTAGCATTTTTTTTTTTTTTTTTTTTTTTTTTTCCTATTGGGGGGAGGAGAAATGCTTTGTGCACCGTAGGGAGGTCTTTTTGGCGTTGACCATCCCCGTGTGTCCGACTCCCATTTGTACAGCGCGTTTGTACAAGGTTTACAGGTTTACGGACTAAAACTCCTCCTTCCCTTCGGTTTCTGACCCGCCCCCCTGGGACCGCTGTTCGCATTACTTCAGGGGGGCTGTAATCATACGCCCTTTCGGGCTCACTCTGTTTCGCGGGATTGCTCTTCTTCTCTTTTCTTTCTTCTGAGAATGCGTTGGACGTAGGCGCAGATCTTGTTCCAGTTCTGCTCGCTGGCCAGCATCTTTTCTGTTATGTTGTCTGGAGTGATGATACCGATATTCGTCTCCAGTTCTCTTCTGTTGGATTCCCACCTGCTGCAGGCGAAGATGGTATGATGCGCGTCGTCTTCCTGGGAGTCCCCGTACTGGCAAGCTGGACTGTTTGTTTTCCCGATCTTGTGGAGAAAGGCGTTGAAGTATCCGTGTCCGGTGAGTAACTGTGTGACGTAATAGTTAACTTCACCGTGTTTCCGGTCATTCCACTCAGCCACGTTCCTGATGAGCCTCGCTGTCCATCGTCCTCTGCTTTCCGAGCTCCAGCGTTCTTGCCACTTCTGTTTCGTGAGCTCTTTGGCCTCTTCCGTAGCCCTTTCTACTCCAGCTTCCGTCTTTTTGTCGTAGACGTACTTCTTTTCTGCCGCTAAGAGGTCTATTGGGGTCACCCCTGCGACAACAAGAACGGCTGGCTCCGATACGGTTCGGTATGCGCTTGCAACACGTAGAGCTCCGCGTCTCTGCACAGCTGCCATCTGCTTTCTATACTTTTCCTTTCGAAGTGCATCTGCCCAGATCTCACATCCGTAAAGGAGAATGGCATGCGTGATCGACATCAGGAGCCTTCGTTTGCTGGCCGTTGGGCCACCTACATTTGCCATCAGCCTGTTCAGTGACGCAGTCACTTTCGATGCTCTTTCCGCTGCATTCTTTATATGGTGCCAGAAGGTGATTTTGGTGTTGATGGTCACACCCAGATACTTCACGGCGTCTTTGCTTCTTATTACCTCCTGGCCGATTTGGAAGTCGATTGAAGTCGGGATCCTTTTCTTCGTTAGAAGCACTATCTCGGTTTTTTCTGTAGCCAAGCCGAGACCGTGTTCATCCATCCAAAAGGTTACTCATCGCATGACTTGGTTTAGCTTCAGTTGCGCATTTTCAGTGTCTTTTGCCATTATGACCGCGGCGATATCATCTGCATACCCCACCAGGAAGGTGTCCGGCGGCATCTCCATGCGAAGAATGCCATCATACGAGATGTTCCAGAGGTCAGGCCCCAAAATTGATCCTTGGGCTGCTCCTGAGGTTACTTGCATTCTTCTTTGGCCTTCTGTAGTCTCGTAGATCAGCTCCCGGTCCCTGAGGTAGTCCTTAACCATCCGTAAGAGATAGGCTGGGATGTTGAAAGTGTTCTCGAGCGCGTTCAGCATGTCACTCCACCTGGCTGAGTTAAAGGCGTTCCTGACATCCAGAGTTGCCAGCAGTACGATCTTCCTTGAGTAGTTACTACCCCTTTGGGCGGATTGGGTGGCCCTTACTACTTCTTCGATCGCTCCAATAGTAGAGCGACCTTTTCTGAAGCCGTACTGTCTTTCCGAGAGGTCTCCTCCTCGGTATACTGCAGCTGTAAGTCGCGGTCTCAACATCTTCTCCAAGAGTTTCCCTAGCGTGTCAAGCATACACAGAGGTCTGTACGCTGATGCAGAATCTGGGTCTCCTTTGCCTTTACTAATTAGCACTAGGCGTTGTTTCTTCCAATTTCTAGGGAAGACTCCATCTTCCAGGCAACTATTGAACATATTCAGTAGTAGTTGGGGGCATGAGTTGGCGATCGCCTTTAGCGCTTCTGATGGTATTCTGGTCAAGTCCAGGGGCTCTTCTGTTTTGTAGGGTTTTCACTGCTGAACACAGCTCTTCTTCATTAAAGGGTAGTATTTCCTCACGTTGGACCAATGTGGTGTCGAGGGGCCTAACGGGGTGAGTTGGGAAAAGCGTGCCCGCAATACCCTTCATCTTTTCTTCGTCGAGAACAGGATTTCCTGTCTGGGCTCCAAGTTTTCGCATAACGATCCTGTAGCCTAGCCCCCAGGGGTCGTTGTTGATGTCTCGACGGAGATCCTCCCACTTCTGTTTTTTGCTCGTATTGATGGCCTTCTTGAGCTCGGATCTTTTGCTTCTGTATTCCAATAGAGCTTCCTCCGTTGACTCAGCATGTCTTCTCCTTCCCCTAGTGACCTTGCGTCTGAGATGTAAGCATCTTCTGCGTAGCGCCGCTATATTCTCCGTCCACCAGTACACTGGGTCCTTGTTTCGATAGGTGCCGTTTTTTCGTGGCATAGAGGCGTCACATGCGAGCCGTATTAGTTGCATCGTGGCTTCAGCTTTTGTTTCCGCCGATCCCTCCACTTGAAGTACAGCCCCTTTTCCGTCTTCTATCACTGAAGTGAGGAGCTCTTCGTTTAGTCTATTCACGTTCCACCTCGGAGCTCGTGTTTGGTTCCGATTTGGAGCTCGTTGGTAACCATCTAAGTCAAATACGATGTATTGATGGTCGCTGCCCGTGTAGTCCTCGATGACCCTCCAGTTTCGAGTTCTCGCGAATGTGTGTTCCGAGGCAAAGGTTACGTCCGGGATGGTGCCTTCGCAGCCAGGTCTCCTAAAAGTAGGCGTGTTTCCTGAGTTTGCTACGATGAGGCCGCGCCTCGCTGACATTTCCAGTATTTGCCTTCCTCGTGAGTCCGTAGTTGGCATTCCCCACTCCTGGGCTCTGGCGTTAAAATCTCCGGCGACTAAGATTTCGCCTCCGACGTCACACATAAAGTCCTCTAAGTTTTCTAATTTTTGTCGGAACTCGTCGATTCTATCGTTTGGGCTGAGGTAGGTGCTGATTAATGTGAGTCCATCGCATTTCACCCATGCAAAGCCTCTTTGTGCTCCTTGGCTTTTTATGGGGAATTTACTTGCGTCTGGGATCCATATGGCAGCAGTTCCTAAAGTGTCCACAATCCAGTTTGGTCCTTCTTTGTTTTTATATTGTTCACTGACAATAACTACATCAGCTTGGAGCTCGCTTTTGATTTTGGCCAGTAGATTTGACTTCTGTGGAGGTTACATTGTAGTATTCTGGTCATTGTAACTCACTCTTCTTCGCCTTTTCAAGTGCTTCCCTGAAGACTTGACATTTGCCCGATCCCGGCATATGATCTAGAGCTGTTGATGGGGGTTTCCGATCTGCGCATAGACAACATTTTGGGGCGTTTGGGCAGTCGTTTCTCTTATGTCCCTTTTCTCCACAATTGAAACATAGACCTTGGCCTTTCCTGTCTGCGCCATTGCAGGTTGCCTGCATGTGTCCGTAGCTAAAACATTTGAAGCATCTTTTGACTTCCACCCGTCGTCGGACTCGGCACTGAATCCATCCTATCTTTATCCGATGGGACTTAAGCAGTTCGTTGGCTGCTCTCACGTTTATTTGGACTATGGCCATCTTTAGGGAGCTTTTGTTCTTCCCGGTGATCGCTACCTGGAACTCGGTTGTTGGGTCGGAAATTTTCATTTTTATTGCTTTTTGGACTTCCTCCGCCGTGGTCAGCTCATCTAAATCCCTGATCTCGAGCGTTATCTTCTGTTCCAGATTGCGGACCTTTGCCCTACTTCCTAGGATTTCTGTTAGGGATTTCCCGAAGGCTTCTTTGTCTTTCGTCTTAGGATCAAGTTCGAGAAGTAGTTCGCCGGATTTCGTTTGTCGTACCGTTCTGATTATAGTATCCGTTTCATCTGGGTTCGCTTTTTCCCGGATTTCTTTCAGGATGTCGGTGTATTTATCGCTTCCGTTCGGTCTTATAAGGATTGCTTCTGGTTTGGGTTTCCTGTGTCTCTTCTTTGTTTTGGTGGGTTTTAATACCGTTTTTGGATTTCCTTGATATCGTTCTTTTTGTTTTTCTGGTTTCTCTTTCAGGACCTGAGAATAACTCCGTTGCTTGTCGTTTGTTGTATGTGTTACAGCTGGTCGGTCTGTTTCATTCTTCTTCTTTTTGTCGGGGCCTTTCACTAATGGGCTCGGTGGTGGTCTCTTGGTTGAGCTCTTTCCGGTAGCTTCGGTTCTCTCCCCCTCTAGTTTGCCAGTTTCCACTGGTGTAGCTTTAGCATCAATCCTCGGGGTTGAGCGCTTGTTTTTTTCGTCCCACTGCATTTTGTCTAAGGACTCTTCGAGTAATGATATGCCATTTTTTATATCGAGGCTGATATTTTTTTGCTTTGCACATGCCAGCTTCATTGTTTTAATTACTTCCAGACATTTTTGTATCTCTTGAGACAAGGTTTCACTTGGGTTTCCTTTCTCCTCTCTACAAATCTTCCGAGCTGCTAGGGGTTTTTCTGCAGATTGCGTCGATCGTGTAGGAGTTTTTGCTGCAGATAATGGAGTCCGCTTCAGCCATCCTAAGAGATCTCTCCTGGTTTCACATGTCGCAGTTTGTTCCCCGGAAGCCAGGTGTGCCACTATTGGGGTTTCCACATCTTTTTGATTTTTGTTGTCATTTCCGCTTAAAGATGTCGCTTTAATTGGAGAGCGCGTTAGCCTAGTGCTCTTCCTAAACGGATCAACAACGATTTCGGCTCCGTTTGCCTCTTGTCTTGTAGCATTACTGGCTACAGTATCCAAGTTTACCAATACTGTAGCAGGTGCATTAGCACTATAAGTTTCCTTTATTTTGCAGTCGTTGTATCTCGACGACTTTGAGCCTGCTTCCGCACTCTCCGCCGCCGGTACTGGGGATCCGACTCCCTGCACCGTAACTTCATTCCTTTTTGTCTCTTCCATATTAGATTTTTTTTAGAGTATCCACCTCCTGCCAGTTTTTTGGTCCGCGAGTGGTATTGACTATTTCCACCAGCCCTGCGAATGTGCATTCATTTGAGCGCACTCACAGGGGCCCCCTATCCGCCGCCTGGGGACGCGCCCGATGGGAGAACTGACTAAACTCCACACGAGTTGTGCACTAGCATACCAGTCTCATGAAACTTGCACACTGCAGTGCGGTGGGTGCTTCATTTCGGCCAAAACTTCTTTTCAAAAAACGCACTGTTTGGGCTACACAGCACTCACTTTGGAAATAAGTTTTCAATATTTCTCAACGTTGTTCAAGCGTAAAGCGACTCATTTCGTTCCGCGGAGGTATGATACTGACTTTCCATCAAGATTTCGAGCGGGAAACAGCTGTCAGTGGCAAAATAACATATGATTTAAAAAGAAACCACTAGATCATCCCTTATATACACAAAAGACATTTCACATTTAGGAAGCCTTTAAAGCTTTAGGTAAAGTTTTGTTGGCGGATATAAGAAATCAAATTAATACATAGATATATTTACGAAGACTTAATTAAGGGCATCACTACCCTATACGAACGGTTGAGTTGAGAAGCATTCTCATCGCAGTTTTACTGTCAAAAGTACCTTGAAGATGAACCATTCATATCACCATAATGAATTACATAACCTTACAAATCTATTACAATGTGTTCGAGTTATTGCGTGTTGATGTAGGTTTTATTTCAACATTTACACACAATATAACACTTGATTCAATTGAGATTACTGGTTGAAACTCAAAGCGGATTTGTTGCAGTCTTATCATTTACATTATATTTTCGAAGAGTTTCAAACGCTATTACTCCGAGCTAAAGTTGTAGAATTTTTGTGTAATATAATTATGAAGTTATGTGTGACAATTGGAATACAAAAATGAAGATATCTGTAAAAGCTCTTGGCAGACGAAATTATAGTACCTAAAATAAATCAGATTCAATATGGAGAAAATTGAGTGAGCTTATTTTTTACCATTCAAAAATTTGTTTGAAATCCGACCAAATTCTTATTGCAGCCAATATAATTCTAACACGAAGTTCACTAATTATTCATGTTAAACATACATAACTGAACCATTAATAATTTTCGAAAAAACACAAAATTTGCAAGCATCTTTTCAGTAAGGGCGTTACGCGTTATGCAAGTTTTTGTTCGTCAGCCGACTCGAAAATAATATCTAGAATTTAGAGCGACGAATAAACCCCGCTATAAAAACGGACAAATTTATTCAAATTTTTGTTCATAGACGTGAATAAAAATCGACTTTTTCTAGAGAAATGGGTAGATTGTGTTGCTCCTATCGCAGATTCACAGAATGCTGTTTTCAAAGACAGTTTTTAAGATGCACAGCAATTAGGTGACTATATTTAACACGGTAATGGCTTATATGTTTTCCCCTGCTGAAACTGGCTTGCATAGGCAATTAAAATCGCAAAAAAGCACACCTTGCTATATCCTTAAAAATAGTAATAAATTTGAAAAACATGGCATTTTGTTTTATAAACATACAAAAATATAACAGTTTCATTTTTTGCTTGATAAAAACCAAAACTTAATTTTATTGTTCCTGTGCGATATGTCTTCGAGAAAGAATATTTCCGAACAATTTATAATTATTGCTTGGATAATTTTCATACATAATAATAATAAATGTATCTATTAAGATGATAGTGGGGTTAGAACTGGCCTCTTTGCACTGGTGGTTCTGATAAACGCCAGTTTTTGAACTTTTGTATTGGTCTTTACTCAATGCTTAGTGGCCTTATTGATTCCCGGTCACTATACGGGGCCGGAATTTATTTATGAGTCGTACATCGGTTTACATCTAGAGATTCGTGATTATTAGTTATGTAATTACCCCCGAATTAATAGAAAAATATGAACAAGTAAGTTAGCTAATAAACTTCAGTTAGCATACAAAAATTTGACGTAACTGGTGAGTAACCAGTTGATAACTTTAAAAGAGCGTTTATTAATAGGGGGATTAATGTTTAAAGGTTGGTATAAATTGGACTGGATGGTAAATAGTAGATCAAATCGGTTTTACGATGGACCAACAACTTTTGTTTATACTTCTCTTTTGAAAGGTTCTCACCCTTATGTATGTCCGTGCAACTACCACACACCCACCGACCAAACGATGCGCTATTTGAAAATGAATGAACATTTGAAATATCTTTGGAAGTACAAGGTGCCTCTGATGAGTTACAAGTGGGTATTCACGACAACACATACTTTCGAAGTATTCACATGTTCCTCAAGTGTTAAAAACTATTGCCTTCAAAGTATATATCTACATGACAAAGTTGAAACTTTAGCCGGTGTCTGCCGCTTACCAACATTTCCCTTTATGCGTCATTATTGGATTCTGCTTTCCGTAAATTAAGTTATATATGCTGACAATGTCCTTTGTATTTTCTTTGGGTTTCCTTATCGATCATTGGATTTAATGTTATAGGAAGGTTACACTCTGTTGCCGTGTTATTCGAATTGTTTCTAAAGTTGAAATTAAATTTTCGTTTATAAATGGATGAGAGACTAAGAAATGAGATTTTAGTTTTAATTTAATTGCATTAAAATTAGTAAAAGATATTATTTAACTAATTTAGTTTTCGAACACAAAAAGTGTGTAGCTTCTTAAAAATAGGTCGATACTTTAGCTTTCATTTTCCATTTCCTTGGATTCCTATTCTGCTGACGATCCAAAAAGATACTGAGATTACAGAGTGTGTTTAATATTAACAAGCTTTTTTTGACTCAAGTTGTGATAACGGTTATGATCTTTCAATGAACGATTTTTAATTGAAATATGGTTGTGGTATGCAGATCAGATGCATATGTGGTAGAAAATTTGCAGATTGTAGTTAATTTTCCAAAAAGAAACAATAATAGTAATAATTTGTGTTTTTGACAAAAAAAGCTGTACCTAATAAATATGTTTAAATGTAATGCTGCACGCTCAGAGATCTCTTGTAACTTCTATGTTCATTTATGAAGTGGTAGAAACATGGTGATAAAAGTTTGTGTGAAGCAAATGAAGGGGAAGTTCACACATAGTGGTTAATGGTTATTTTAAGATATAGACGAAGAGCCTGTAGGTGTTATTTGCATCCAAGATGTTTTCAATGGATGTTTTTGTAAAAAATATACCTACTCGAAATTGGGTAGACATTTTTGAGAAATAATTTTGAAACGGCTTTAGTAGTTTTTTTTAAGAAAAACTATGTGCTAGTATCTTATTTAGAATACTTATATTATACAAAATATACATGTATCGTTAAAGGGGGTTTTTGTAAAATTATGTAAGCTAAATTGTAAAAAAATATTGCAGTGCTTCAACTGTTTATCAAATAATTTACTGCGATATCTAACTTAGGATATAAACTTTACTTACTATAAATATTTTTATCCAAAACGAAAATGGAGTTTTCTATCTGAAGAGCAGTTTTCGAAAGTACCTTCTAAAATGCAAAAAAATAACTTATACAAAAAACTTTAAATCCAAATCCGAAGTTTGAAGCAAATCCAACCAGCTGCTTAGGCTGTAGGGCGCAGGTACATACAGAAAGACGGACGTAAATGCGAAACCCACCTTCCTGAGATGCCCTATATCATTATGATGTTAGAATTGTTTAAATCGGCCCTCGAAAGGTATCAGTCGGAACGAAAAATTCTCCGCAACGCATACACCGTCAGAAGCTCAAATTACATTCGAGGTATCCTTTTTCGAAAAAGAATTAATAAAATGCCACAACGCATTGATATGACATCTGCGTATTTTTTGGTGTTTTTTCCGCTTCATCTTGCCCTGTAAACACAAATGCAAAAAATTACACTGATAAATTATTTTTTGTAATGATTTTATTTGTTAACACTCACTCCAAATCGTAAATAAATTCCCCGACTTATTGTTGTCGGATGATATCGGAAAACAATTCTTAAGAAGCTATTAAAAATGTCACTTACAAACAGAACATTTTTAATAGCAGAACAATGCTTGGCTGTTCGGAAAAATACCACAAAGCAAAAGTCTTTCGAATAGTATAAAATCGAAAAATTTCCCGGGCGAATGCAATAAAAAAGGAATAAATATTGAATTGTTTCGAAATCAGAAATGATTAGTTTCATTATTTCTTTCTTTGTTTTTACTTTCGAATTCGTCACTTTCAGTATCTATATTCAAAACTATTTCGATTGTGATCTGCTGTGACAAATAACATTTAGGTACATGCTAGTTATAGCACTATCCTCCTTGCCGAACAACAGACATATATTTCAAGTATAACACAAATTCTGAGATGCGAGCTGCCAGTAAAAGGACTTTAGGTGTATACTAATCATATGAGTTATAGGCATTTAGAGTTTAATCTACATTATTGCCAACCATAACAATGAGAAACAAGTAACAAAGAAGAGACAGTAATATAAAATCATGCACAGAGCCCAAAGGATTTGTTTCTTAAATGCGATTAGAAATTCGATATTAATTTGGTCGTATTGATAAAAACTAGCACTTGTTTTGAGTAAAAGGTTTTGGCAAAGTAAAGACCCTAAGCAATTGCTTTGAATCCGTATGAATTAATAAACCTATTTTGGTAAATTTTGTTCGAATATTCGAACATGGCATTTACTTCGCTGTACATTTATTTGCCTTGCCAGTAAAACAAAATTGTTTAATTTTTCTTGGGATTCTAACAACTTTTTTCGAAAATTAACCAAAAGTATTGAAATTGAAAAAAAAAAAAAAAATGCAGCAATATGAGTGTAATATATAGCTCCAAATGCATTTGGAAACATAATTTTTGTTTGCCAAATAGCATTTTGATGTTTCATTTCTTCTTCCGGTACCGGGAATTATACTCGAAGAAATATTTCCATCAATCCGATGTTGGAAATTTTTCTTGATACACTTTACAGGCAATTAATTAAAGAAGAACTATGAACTACCGTAAGGTTTTTGATATGTTAATCGAAAATCCCGGATGCCCTAAATACCTTACGAATGATGGTAGGTAGGTAGGTAGCTGGAGCGGTTTTATAAGAAAAACCCAAGTAGCACTATGTGCCGTTTTGTTACCACAACTCATTTGACCTGGTTGTTTAAGATTGTCGAAAAGGCGAGTTTAGATCTAGCTTGTGGAGTTCAGAAAGGTCATCAATTCTCTAATATTACTTTTCGAGACCTCCGCAAGGGAGTCGAAGAAGGGTTTACCCAGAGATCGTTGTCTAGCCTTAGCTAGTGCTGGACAGGCGCAAAGGTAGTGAATGAGTGTTTCCTTTTCAGCTGCGTCATTACAGCTGTGGCAGTGTGTCTTATATGGGATGCCTAATCTAATTGCGTGTTCCCCTATTGGCCAATGGCCCGTGGGTATCGCTATTATTCTGGCAATATCTTTTCGTGATTTGCTGAGAAGATGAGTTGTTTTTTCCATGCTGTAGTTTGGCCACAACCTTCTGGATGTGATACAGTTCGTGAGCCTCCTCCATCTGAGGTTTGCCTTCGATAGGAATTCTGAGGAGATTTTTGCTTTGACTGCTCCGAGCGGTATGTGAACCGATTCCGCAAGTGAGCAGTGAAGGGCTGAGCCTTGCCTGGCCAGCTCTTCAGCATGCTCGTTTCCATAAACGTTGCTGTGGCCTGGAACCCAAATCAGCGTAACCTTGAACTGGTCAAGCGAGGCCAGCTCCTTGCAACATTCTAATACTAATTTTGAGGTTATGTTGACTGGGGCGCTAGCTTTGATGGCAGCTTGACTGTCAATGAAAATGTCTATCTTTTGCCTCGAATCTATGTTTGGGTGTAATTTGATTTGACGATAGGCCTCGCGGATAGCCAGTACTTCCGCCTGAAACACACTGGCCGTATCCGGGAGCCTAAAGGATTTTGAGATGTTTAGGGACTCAGAGAAAATACCTGCACCTACTCCATAGTCCATTTTTTGCCAAATGTTCTATTGCAGGCGTAGAATGCTATGCATGCTTTCTTTATCCGTTGTTCGATGTTAAGTTTCCAGTTGAGCTTAGGATCCAGAATCACACCTAGATACCTAGCACTGGTGGATAATGTACTAGCCTTCACTAGAGCGTTTTCCATAATTCCACTAATTACTGAAGGAAACTTTCCTGACACCAGTATCACCATATCGTCCGCATACCCGACCACCTTAATTCTTTCTCTGTCTAAAGTTACGAGTATTTTGTTCATCACTATGAGCCACAGCAGTGGTGTGGGTGAGCCAGGAAGTTGCTATGTCTTGGCTTTTTTGTAGCATTATAGGCAGGATGCCGTCCAGACCCGGCGATTTGTATGGAGCGAAACTGTTTTTAGCCCAGGGAAACTTTTTCCTCTGTGATAATGGATGTTATATTATCCCAGGCGCTGGATTGTGAGCTCTGTGAGTTGTTATACTCTGTGCTGTTATCTTTGCACCCTGGAAAGTGGGTTTTCATTAAAAGCTCTAAAGATTCTGCAGTTGACTCAGTTCACGCTCCATCCGTCTTCCTTAGAAGAGAGGGGTTGGAGTGCTCTGTGGATAGAATTTTGCTAAGCCTTGCAGAGCCCTTTAGAGTTTCGATGGATTGGCAATACTCTATCCATGACTGTTTCTTTGCCACTCTGATAGATTGTTTGTATAGTTTGAGGCAGTCTTTATAAGGTTGCCAATATTTGCATCTATGGCAGATATTGAAAGTCTCTCTAGTCTAAGATTAGAAAATTCCTTGTTCCACCACGAGGGCAGGGTTTTTTTTTCCGTATTTGACCGGGCACGAGACTCTAAAAGCAGTACTGAAGGCTTTTTCGAAAGTCTTTACTTTAGTTTCTAGTTCTGTGTTCGAAGTTATCATTGGGTTTGGAGATTTATGGAGTTTAGATTTAATGACCTGGGAAAACTTTGGCCAGTAAATTTTTCTAGGATTTCGGAAATGTTTTGGTTTCTCGATAACGAGATCTATATCAAAGAGTATTCAGTTGTGATCCGAAAAAGATTTCAGATTGGATACTCCCCAATTATTAACTATCAAAGTGTTATTATTTATGCCTATTGTGATATCTATAACATCCTCCCAACCATTAAAATTATCCGTACTCGGAAAGATAAAAGTTGGAGTGTTACCTCTATTGCATATTGACAGATTGTTTTCAATAATATAATCAAAAAAAGACTCACCGCGTTCGTTGGTTTCTGAGCTTCCCCATAACACGTGTCTTGCATTGACATCGTAGCCCATCAGCAGGTTTGACTTCGCTTTGGTTACTAGCTCATGCACTTCTTCTGGTGGTGATGTACGGTCATGTGCCATGTAAACGGAAGCGATTTGCAGGTCCGTGCCTCCCATATTCTCTAATTTGACTACTGTTAAATCAGACGAGCTAAAATTTGGACACAAGAATGCTTTAATATGTTTTTTAGCTAGAATGCAGGTTCTTGGCTTACCATGACTGTTGTTATTTCGGTTGTAAAAGAGGTTATATTGGCTGTCGTTTAGGCCCTTTACAGTGGTGCCTTTAACCCATGGTTCTTGGATTAAGCTGATGTCGACGTCTTTCTCCTTAAGGAGAATCATCAGCATTTGTGTTTAAGGTGGTTGGGTTGTTGTCATGGTCTCGATCAGCATATCCTCTAGCAACTTGCTGGCGCCGTCGACTTCGTCTAAGTCGTCGGTCTGGCCTGAGGATTGGAAGATTTTGACTTTCGCGTGCCTGATGCCGAAGCGAAGTTTGCAGCCGATCTTCTCGATCAGGTCCACACTGTCTTCAGTTATCAGCATCAGAAACGAAAGGGTATTGTTGTGTGGTTCCTCTGCCTTGGTGACTTTCCAGTCGTCCATGGGAACCGTCGGGCTGTGGAGCTTTAGGCAGTTGATAAGCTTATCACTGTCAATGGTCATGTTAGGGAGCCAGATGCGTATCCTAGGTCTTCTCGGAATCTCCCTGGCTAGGATAACTTTGAGTTTCAAGCCGTCCCACGCGTCTCGTATCTCGTGAACGCAGCCAACTAAAAATTCTTTCGAGAAGTTGTCCTCGTATTTGATGACTCTGTACCCTCTTACGACATCGGCTGAGTCAAAGCAGGGAAGTGGTCGTTACGAATGATTGTGTCTAAACATTTTAATATAAAAGAAATAAAAGCCAAATAGTCCACATTTCGTGTCATGCTTTTTAAACGAAGGCCATAGGTATTTTGTTGGTTTACCGTTCAAATAAAATTAAACTTAACCATTAATAAATAAAACATCATTGAATAAAAAATTCATTGAATTTTCAAAGCAATTCTGAGTAAAAGGAAAGTGGCGCCGCTTTTCGAACATTTAAAATATTGGTGTTAACTTTAATCAGTTTTTATTCTATGAATTATATGAATTCCTCAATTTGGACATTTCTTTTGAGTACAATTGCTACGTTTTATTCATATAACTCATTGTCTCCATTTTACAGGATTAAAGTGTTGTGTGTCATAGGGACTTCCTTCCGAAGAAATAATCAAACTTTTCTACCTCTCCCAGAACTCGAAGACTCTACAGCAAAAGAAAAAAAATATTGGAATTCATTGACAGGTCTTACAGAATCCATTTCCACAATTTAAATAGAGTCACTTTAAATACAGATGCACACAAATACATATATTTGTATAAGGCCTGTGTCCTTAAAACATGTTTCGAAGGCTGAAAGCACTGGGGATGCGGGATCCGGAAAGTATTCATGTAAATACTTGGCGATGACAGAATAGCTAATGAGAAAAAGGACAAACTAAACAGTGGACACTTGAACATTTTTCTTCCCCTCAGTACAGATGCCTTCCGTTGTCAGTCATTCAAAGTGTCTTCTCATTCAGTGTTGTAGACAATTACCCTCCTTTCCAATCACCACACATCATATCACATCATATTCAAGGCTTCACTGCTGCTAGACCGGTAGTAGATGCCGTTGCTAGAGCCGGAAATATATACCTATACGATATTGAAATTTAAATTTCCCAGATATACTCGTACTTACGAAGCGGGTGCTTGTTTCGTAGTACGCCGCTAATGGGTGTTCTATAATTAGATTCGAAATGAAGACACACATAGTCGCCGACTGATTTTAAGTTTTTCCGGAATTTATTTATGCAAATGTAGACATAGGCAGTAATGGGAAATCAGTGGCTGACTTCGTCTGAGAAAAACACAAAGCAAGTTGTTGGGGTGTGTGAGAAAATTAAATTCGCAGAATTAATTGACTTGAAATGCGGGTGGCTGGTGGTTGTGGCGTGGTGGTTTGTTTATGTTTACTGAATGAAATTTCATTTCACGTATTTTTTTTGCCGTCAGTTAAAAATACATGAGTACCTACAGTGGAAATCCGGTATAACAACCTTTCGAAAACGTTTAGTTGCGGTCTTTTATACCGACCTTGAAAATACCAAAATGTTGGTTTTTCCTATGAAATGAAAGCGTGCTAAAGAGATGATAAGCGCGGACGATAAGAAACTTGGAACAGAGCAAGACTGGGGATATAAATACACGTTCGTCACGCGTCTTTACAACACCCTCTAGCACATCTTCAGACTTTTGCTCCTGTTTTGACACCTTTTTCACAGAAGTGGACAGATGTGACACCTTGGTGAGAGATCTCCTACCAAAACATTACCATTTGATAACAAAGCATAAACTCTATCATTTTGTTTGTTAAAAACTTCTTCCACGATACAAATTTTTTCATCCGTAAAAACAATGTTTTCATGCCCATAGTTCGCGTGAAACAGCAAATACTCTTGCATCTCACCACCCTAATTTTTTTAGTTGAGGAGTTAGAAGATGGCCTGTTGATCTTCGATAGTCTTTCATGTGAAGATCGCCCCGTACTAGCCTAGACAACGATCTGGCGGTGTTGAACTAGTATGGTTTGTGGAAGCAGTTTTGTTGTATCTTCACAACCAAATAGAAACACGTCTATTTAGTAGAACGAATAGTTATAAAAATAGTTTTATAAGAAAGTAAAATAGACATTAGAAACTCCAGGTTACTATAATAATAATTTTGTAAGTAAATACTTGAACTCCAACACTCCCACTAAAATTAATATCTATTTAAGCCCATGGCCTTCAAGCATTTGTTGAGAATGGCTTTGTTCACAGCTTTTGTTAGAGCATCTGCAATAATATCCTTGGTTGAAACATGTACAATTTTTAACGATCCATCCGCTATTAGTTCCCTAATAAAGTGGTGACGAACATCTATATGCTTAGTTCTGGCATGAAAAGTATTTGCGGTTGCTAAGAAAAGCGCACTTCGATTATCACAATAAAGAGTAATGTTGCATGAATCTTTGCTTTCGAGTTCCTGTTGAAGTTGTTTGAATCACATTGCCTCTTGAGCTGCGTTACTGAGTGACATATATTCAGCTTCAGTTGTTGAGAGTGCAACAGTTGGCTGTCTCCTTGTTCCCCAAGTGATTGCACCTCCTTGATGCAAGAATACATTGCCACTAACCGAACGTCTTTCATCAGAATCTGAAGCCCAGTCTGCATGAAACCATGAACTGAAGTCTTAGCATCCTTTTCATAAATTAATTTAAAGTCCAATGTTCCTTTCAAATAACGAAATATTCTTTTAAGAGCTTCCCAATGTGTTCTGGTAGGATCATTACTGAAGCGACTTACATTGTTTACAGCAAACAGAATATCAGGTCTGGAAACTTGCTATATAAACAAAAGGCTTCCAACAGCTTCGCGGTATGGTACGTCTATCATTTGTTCTGACTCTTGATCTGTTCGTTTAACTAACTTCTGACCAGGATCCATAGGCGTAGAAACAGCATTACAGTCAAAAATATTAAATTTCCTTAACATATCTTCAATGTAATGTTGTTGATCGAGGGTGATTCTTTCTTCGTTATAAATTAAAAAATGTTTTGCCTTTCCTAAATCTTTCATGTGAAATTTTCGCATTAGAGCTTCCTTTAGTGATGCTTTCATCTCTTTGTTATTGCTTAATATGATCAAATCGTCGACGTATAATCTATTCAAACCATCGATTTGATAGTATACACAATGATCAACTTCCGATTTAGCCAAACCAATTTCTTTGAGGCCTGCATCTAACTTTTGATACCAAACCCGACTCGCCTGTTTAAGACCATAAACTGACTTCTTTAACTTGCAAACTTTAGCCCCATTCGAAAACCTTTCTGGTTGAACCATGTAGATTTCTTCCTCCAAATCGGCTTGCAGGAATGCGGTTACAGCATCCATTTGATCAATGTCTAGATTTTATTTGACGGCTAGACTTAGCAAGTAACGAACAGTTCCATATCGAACAACCGGCGAAAAAGTTTCTTCATAACCAATGCCCATCTTTTGTGAACATCCTTTTATGACAAGCCTCGCCTTGTAACGCTCGATTGAACCATTTGCATTTTTTTTAGTTTTAAATACCCACTTGCAATTCAAAGCCTTCCGTCCATTCAGTAGATCACACAATACCCACGTTTTGTTCTTTTGTAGAGACTTGAACTCTTCCTTCATTGCGTTTTCCCATAACTCAGCATCAGGACGTTGGCGTATTTCTTGTATACTGCTGGGATCATTCAATGATTGTATGTTACAAAGTCTGGTAATTTAACTTGCTTTCTTAAACGTTCTGACCTTCGAACACGGTTGCAAGGTTCTTCTTCAGGTACTTGAACCTCTGGAGTTTCGACGGAAGATTCTTCAGAGGTTTCGGAAAAGTACGCGCTTTCTGAAGATACCACTTCTTTTATATCACAATCAGATGGATTTAATTCGTTTTGATCCGGGAAAAACCTAAATTTGTACTTTTATGATGATTTTCCAAAAATATAACATCTCGGGATTTAAGAATTGCGTTAGTTTCCAATCGAAGCAAGCGGTACCCTTTTGTGTCCTTGCAATATCCAACAAAAACTAATTCCTCACTTTTAGAGTCGAACTTTTTCCTTTTCTCTTTTGGAATATGGACCATTGCTCATGAACCAAATACCCTCAGGTGTTTAATGTTTGGCTTATTCCCTGTCCACATTTCAAAAGGTGTCATGTTTACTAAGCATCGCGTTGGTGATCTGTTTATTAAATAAACGGATGTAGATACTGCTTCTGCCCACAATTCGGTCGGTAAAGATGCGGTAATGATGCATCTTGCTCGTTCCACTATTGTTCGATTCATCCTTTCTGCGATTCCATTTTGTTCCGGTGTATAAGGATTTGTAGTTTGATGCCTGATACCCTTCGAGACTAGGCAATTAAGAAATTCCTTATTACAATATTCGGTCCAATTGTCTGTTCGTAATATCTTAATTCGTCTATCCATTTGATTTTCGACAAGATTCATGAAGTTCTTAAACTTTTCTACGACTTCATCTTTTGACTTGATAAAATATACAAAAACATATCTTGACATATCATCGACGAAAGTTAAAAAATATTTTGAACCACCAAGTGAATTGGTTGACATAGGTCCACATAAATCAGAATGCATGATTTGTAAAGGTTCTTTTGCTCGAGATAAAGAATTTTTAAATGGGAGTCTAGTCTGTTTTCCTAGACAGACAGTACACGGTAGCTCCATTTTTCCATCAAATTCGACTCCTTCGGCCAGTTTGTCTCGCAGCTTTCTCATATTTTCTTCACTCCTATGTCCCATTCGACGGTGCCATAGTTCAAAATCATTTCTTGCAGATGTTGCCAAGCTAATTTCAGAATCTTGAACATTTAAACGATACATATTGTCTTTATGATTGGCTGTTGCAATTAAACCACCTTTATCGTCAAATATACTGCATCCTTCTAAGTCAAACTTAACTGTATTTCCATTTGATACTATTTGACTTACGGAGAGCAAGTTCGTACAAAGCGCTGGAACGTAAAGCACATCTTTAATTGTAACAGTGCAATTTCTATTTCCTATCGATAGCGTCATCGATAAATCACCAACGGCTGTGACTTCAAGACAGGTGCTATCTGCAACCACAACTTGTTTTCTTGCCGGACTTCGAACATTTATTAATTCTTTGCATTTGAGGTCATATGCGTCGAAGCACCAGAATCGATGTACCAGTCATTATTACATATACCTTTAACCGCAAATGACGTATACAAAGCATTTGAATTAATTTTATTTTATTTGTACTGGAACAGGATTTGTTTTTAGGACAGTCCTTCGAGTAGTGACCAAACTTGTTACATGAATAACAACGAACGCTAGGCTTTCGATGTTTCTTCGCCTTATCATTTCTGTGGACAATAGTTCCACCAAAAAGTGCAGAAGTACATTCATTTGTAACCTCAACATCTTGTAAAAGCTTCATTTTAATTGAATCTCCCGTTATAGCAATTCCAGAACTTTCCAAGCCCATTATCATTGGCGCATATTTTTCCGGTAAACCAGCTAATAAAAGAGTTCCCACCCATTCTTCAGAGATGTCCATACCAATACCTCGTAGTTTATGCGCTGTGGTGATTATTTTGTTTACGTAATCATCAACCGAATCACATTTTTCTAAAGAGGTTGTGATTAGACTCCGCAACAAGCCAACCTTACGAGCTAGGCCATTATCCAAAAAAGATGTTTTTAAGAAGTCCCAAACTACCTTGGCTGTTGTCGCAGTCCTGATATGCACATAATTTATTGGGTCAATAAGAAGAATCATTTTTTCCTTTGCCTTGCGTCCACTTCAGTTCCAAGAACACAATTCCATAGTTCTTCAAGCTCCAAATATGTTTGAACAGCAAAACTCCAATTATCGTATTTTTCTCTTCCTTTTAATTTTTCCATCATTGGAATTGGTAAAGCGGCGGCCATTTTATAACCGAGGAAAAAAAATCAGCTAACGGGGCAAGACAAAAATGTTAAATTCGTTTATATATTGTACTGCACCTAAACCGTGTGTCCTGGGTCCATAACCTGTTGAACTAGTATGGTTTGTGGAAGCAGTTTTGTTGTATCTTCACATCCAAATAGAAACACGTCTATTTAGTAGAACGAATAGTTATAAAGATAGTTTTATTAAAAAGTAAAATAGACATTAGAAACTCCAGGTTACTATAATAATAATTTTGTAAGTAAATACTTGAACTCCAACAGGCGGATATGTTCAATTCCCTGGACATGATATTCTGCTTCCAAAGGGGATTTCTTTTAATACGTTCACGCACTGCTTTTACCTTCGTACGTGCAACGCGCGGTCCTCCACTTCCGACAATGCACTGAACCGACCAATAGTTCGATAAACGAACATTCTCGATATTCCGAGAAGTCTTAGCAAATTGAAGATTTGGCCAGCACTCTTTCCGCTCTTATGCAACGCTATAACCGCGGTTCTGTTTTCTTTATTACCACCATATTAATTCACTGCAAGCTGAATCCAAACTGGCTTCTATTCATTACTTAACAATGCACATGTTAAGAAAAAAAAGTTAACGGGTCTATTCCATGTGGACATTTTAAGAGTTGAGTGCTGATAATTGTGTAACAGAACTTATGGCAGTACTAGGTATACTATAGGCTATCTTGGCATGGACGGAATGCGACTGACCGTTTCGATTAGGTGATTGCTTTAGCTCTGCAGTTAGCCCTATCTTTGACTAACTGCCTCTTGTTGGGATCTCCAAATTCGTTGCGGTAAATTTTTGCAAAATTTATAAATTTTCTCAAGTTACATGTAAAGTTTCTACATTAAACAGTGCTTCTTGATTCAAAATATAAAACTTTACAAGTTCCAGTTGCATTTATTCTCAGAGTTTCCAAAAATGACCAAGTTAGCAAAAACGGAAATGATTAATCCCAAGGATTCCCAATTCGAAACATTCTTCAGCAACTGGAAATATTTTCGTTTGATATTTTTATATACGTTATATGCATAACGCAAGTAACTGGTCTTATGTTGGTCTTTAAAATCGTCCTTAAAAAATCATACTTTTAACCGTACCGTTATTTTTGGGGCAACAAATTCCAAACCTGACCAATTCTTACAATTATCCGTCCAATCAGAAGTCCCACCCTCAATTCGGTTGGCGTTACATTTCATTTTTGATTGTAGCACCATCATGACGTACTTTAATATCTAGCAGTGTCTTAATTACCCTTCCTACTCATTACGATTTTTGATAGTATAACCTGTTATTTTAAAATAATATACATACATATGCCTTGCACATGAATCACATTTCTGTTGGTGGTCTGTGATCCAAATAGTCACGTCTATCATACAAATCCCGTCTGAATTATGGAAAATCACACGTTGTGACCAAACGCAATTAACCGATTAATTGCAAATAGCTTTGAATGAATTTTATAACTATTTTATTCTCGATTAGATAAGGGAACGCTGATACAGTCACATATGTTACCTACGAAGTTCGCAATTTGCGAACATAATAAAATGAGTCAACATATTCAGCGCAGAGTGCATATCCAATGACAAATGAAAGGGAGAAGTTCGAAACGACATGTAAAAATAGTGATGGAAGTAAAGTCATGATTTTCTTGGTTTCCGGTTTGCGCTCAATGCATTTATTTGCTTCTACTCCAGTGAATTTAAATGAAATCAATTAAATACCACAAATAGTCTTCGTTCATATTGAATTAAAAGCTTTTCCGTTATAAAGCTATTTGCATTTTGACATTAACTTTTTTTACACTTTAGGTTTGGTACATTTTTTTTTAGATTGTGGTAATTAACATTCGATAAGCTATAAATAGCTATTCCTTCACTTTTTGGAGTATGTTGGGAATATTTTGGATAGATTTTCTAAATTGTCCTTCTTTGGGGAGGATTTTCGGTAATTCATCAGTGGTAGAGGTAAGTGGGTGCACCTGTGACAATTGCCACAGCTTCACTAAGAAAATCAATTGGGCGCCAATCCGTGAGATACGTATATACGTGTTTTTTCCAGCACGAAAATACACTCTTTCTATTTGAACCACATAAATTTTGTATATGAATTTATGTTGGTCTTTAAAATCGTCCTTAAAAAATCATACTTTTAACCGTACCGTTATTTTTGGGGCAACAAATTCCAAACCTGACCAATTCTTACAATTATCCGTCCAATCAGAAGTCCCACCCTCAATTCGGTTGGCGTTACATTTCATTTTTGATTGTAGCACCATCATGACGTACTTTAATATCTAGCAGTGTCTTAATTACCCTTCCTACTCATTACGATTTTTGATAGTATAACCTGTTATTTTAAAATAATATACATACATATGCCTTGCACATGAATCACATTTCTGTTGGTGGTCTGTGATCCAAATAGTCACGTCTATCATACAAATCCCGTCTGAATTATGGAAAATCACACGTTGTGACCAAACGCAATTAACCGATTAATTGCAAATAGCTTTGAATGAATTTTATAACTATTTTATTCTCGATTAGATAAGGGAACGCTGATACAGTCACATATGTTACCTACGAAGTTCGCAATTTGCGAACATAATAAAATGAGTCAACATATTCAGCGCAGAGTGCATATCCAATGACAAATGAAAGGGAGAAGTTCGAAACGACATGTAAAAATAGTGATGGAAGTAAAGTCATGATTTTCTTGGTTTCCGGTTTGCGCTCAATGCATTTATTTGCTTCTACTCCAGTGAATTTAAATGAAATCAATTAAATACCACAAATAGTCTTCGTTCATATTGAATTAAAAGCTTTTCCGTTATAAAGCTATTTGCATTTTGACATTAACTTTTTTTACACTTTAGGTTTGGTACATTTTTTTTTAGATTGTGGTAATTAACATTCGATAAGCTATAAATAGCTATTCCTTCACTTTTTGGAGTATGTTGGGAATATTTTGGATAGATTTTCTAAATTGTCCTTCTTTGGGGAGGATTTTCGGTAATTCATCAGTGGTAGAGGTAAGTGGGTGCACCTGTGACAATTGCCACAGCTTCACTAAGAAAATCAATTGGGCGCCAATCCGTGAGATACGTATATACGTGTTTTTTCCAGCACGAAAATACACTCTTTCTATTTGAACCACATAAATTTTGTATATGAATTTACGGATCTCTTAAAGCTCTCTTATGTCCAGATCCTCTAGTTTTCCTAGGTAATAAAGTCCCCCCTTCAGAAGCCTTTTAAGATATACACATTCTTCAGGTCATCCAGTTCATCAAATAAGAAACTGTTGAGCATCTCAATCTATTGTTTATAATGGCGCTGCGCATTCAAATATTTCAGATTCTATAGTGATGTTTTCATCGACATACGGTAACATCTCTTCATTCTTGAAGTACTACGTAGTGTCTGATAGACAGAAGATTAATTATAAATTTCGCTTTTGTATAAAAAATATAAAAATACGCTGGCAACCAGCATAGGGCTTCCGCGTTGCCATGTGATATTTTGTTCAAATATTTCAGATTCTATAGTGATGTTTTCATCGACATACGGTAACATCTCTTCATTCTTGAAGTACTACGTAGTGTCTGATAGAGAGAAGATTAATTATAAATTTCGCTTTTGTACCAAAGTTCATTTTAGAACCGTCGCATCCATTCTGTTGTCACTTCTGTCAAGAACTCGATTAGTGAATCTGATTGCAAAATCAAGAAAGATACCTAGTCTGTACTTTTCTCACTTCCGCCGCGTCATGAAGTTCGAATGACCATAGTCGCCAATGATTCCTAACGTATAAAGAAATTAATAAGTCGGCCCAGCGTTTTAAACACGAATGACAATAATTAACTGTTTTATCTATAGATCTTGGCTGTAGCATGACTGCCCTTGGCTTTTATTAATCAATTATATTTTTACGTTATACATCATAGCATAGCTTTGCTTTGTATACCTGTTTCTTTTTTTGGGAGCGAATCCTTACCATCCAAAACATTGTTGCCGCATTTTGCCTTATAAAATTGGAAATAACCTTCTTGAAGTTTTTGTAATTAATAGTTTTCAAATTTAAAAAAATATTATCACCATATGTGAGCGATTAAAAATCTTTTTCTAATTTGCTAAAAAACGGATTCTATCTACGTGTCTTGTTTCCATAACGCTCCTTAAATCAAAGTATGAATATCTTAAATCACATTACGCCGTATTTTGAGAAAAAAACGAGGTTTGGAGTCTAAAAATCAGTAAAATGCTGGGGAAAGCAGTATAGACCCGAGAGTTGTATGCAATATGTTTTTCTTTTTAAATTAATTGTTCGCAAAAAAAAGAAAAAAACATTTTGCTAAAAAACTTGATTTGATTGTAATTTGTTCAAGTAGATATAATGGTACTTGTGTGTTCCTCGTGCCCTAACATTTTCTTTCTAGAGTTAGGTAACACTCCACTTACGCACTCAGGCGGTCTGGTCCATTTTATTACCAGAAACGAAATCCACATATTTCACTGGAATTTCCTCGACTTTCGAAGAAATTGATTAAAAGTAACTTCTTTGTCCAAACTACACATTTAAATGCTGCATTTAAATGTCACAAATTCATATTATCTTTTTCTAGAATTTCACGTTTTCTTATTAGATATATGGTTTTCAAAAAAAAATAAAAAAATGTAATTTAGCCCTTTTTACATAGAACAATCCTTATAAGTGGAAAATTGAATGTGCATGTTCTCTTCTACAAAAGTAACATCCTTAACATAGAGATATTACCAGAGAAGGTTTTAGGCGTACACATTAATTTTGATTTGATTTATGAGGACATAACATCTGCAATTCTGCATATTGGTTTCGGAAACGAATACAACTCCTTTGAAGCGAACAATGACAGCTGCTAGACCTTATTTAAGGTGAGACATTCCTTATTTGTCACTCATTAACTTATACGATGTACCTGCTAAAGAGGCAAAAAGATTTTAGTTTTGTCTTCCAAATTGTTTTTTATTCTGAAATAAGTTCGGGCATTCACGACTCCAGCCGAATTTAGTTTGTTTGATAGAACATTTTCAATCGACGATTATTGATTGACTGAAACAGTTTCCGATTAAATTCAATTTCATTTATTTAGAAGGAATATAAAGAGGCTGATTGAATAACATGTCATATTAATTCAATGTTTTGTGGTAGACTATGCTTTTTGTATCGTTAGCTTATGTTAGGTATTTAAGTAGAAATTTGGATTAAACCCTCGTTCTTCAACGAAATTTGCACTGAATGATGTCATTTGAAACGAACCGTTATTTTTGTGGGCATTATTCAAGAAATGTCTCGATTTTTGTAGGTCGCCATAAAGTAAAGAGTGCAATGGTGGTGGTACTTTGCCAACACCAACCAACCGGCAGTTCTCTATAGTGGATCGTGTAGTCGTATGCGAAAGCGCCGGGATGTAGTTGAACATTCATGGCACTGTGTCTCCCTTGACGATGCAGATCCAGGGCTGTCTTTTAATGGTTTCGTTGAAGGGTAACATTTTTGGGGAGTACCGGGACGTACAAAACAAAAATTAATAAATTAAACAGGTTTTTCAATGATGCTGGCAGGCTTTGTCGGACATGTTTTTTTGATGGCATCTGTCTAATCTGGTGTTTATTATTCAGTCGCTAATGCAAAATCACAATGACAAGTTACAGAATTGTGTAGAACGTATAAATGATAAAACTTTATTATGAAAATCTGCAAACTATGAGCGTTTGGCATCTGTTTTATGGCAGAAGTGGTGGCTGGTGGCCCTTCAAAGTCGACTCGGAAAGTTTTTTAACAAAATCGAACACACAATATCTTAATGTAACATCAAGAACGTAAAATTTGTTTTTCAATTTACTACCTATAGAGAAATGTAAAGACAAGTGAAAATATTTGAATCCGAAACTAAACAGTTGGGTGAAAATAGGAGTACAATTTGTCTTTGAGGAGTACGGGAGTATGGCGGACAAGAATGGAGTACAATACTCCTTATGTTGTAGTACTTTCGGCAGCGCTGTGCAGATCGCGATTGCGCTATTGTCTCAGTTGATCAGCAGCTGTGAGTGCTTCTCGTTCCTCTTGAGTTCGTCCTGCAAGAGTTCGCAACGCATGTACTGTTCAGTTAATCTTCTGATCGGCGGCATAATGTCTCCCTTACACTGAAAGTACAATGTATAAGAATTCAAGTTATCCACCCTAAACAACATTCTTGGTTCTTTTTTAACTATCGCTTGTATAAACAAATAGTGGCGTTGGTTTTCCGACTCGGGGGCATGCAACGTAGAGTCGGCCATGCTAGAAAACTGGGTTTTCAAACTTTATACCCCACATTTGAAAAGATTGTCCTTGTGACTTATTAATGGTAACGGCGAATGCAAGGCGAATAGGGAATTGAAGACGGTTAAATTCGAATGGGACATCAGTTGGAATCATTGGTATGCGAGGAATCAAAACTTCTTGAACATATTATTACGTTAGCGTTTTCGTTAGCGAGTCGAACAAAAAATCCTGCGAATGTTACTTGTTGTGTTGGATTTCATATGCATAGAAACATATTTTTGTCGTGTGTGTGGTGCAGTGTGGCGCGTTGTGTCGAAATCGCTCCTGTTCCGATTGCGCCACAACGCTCTATGGCGCAATGGAACGATACATATATATATTTTCTCTGAAATTGCCTATATGAAAGAAAGAGTACACATGAACTAGGAAATCAACAATGTCAAAAAAGCAAAACCATCGAAATTTAAATTCATTTAAAAAAAGCATAGTACACTAGGCAAGTGTGAACAGAACGCGACATGACACACCACAACACAATACACCACACGTTACAAGTGTGGTGCCGGCTTTATTTTTATTATTGTTAGCGAATTGAACAAAATTCATTCGCCTGAACTGTCAGACCGCTGGCGATTGTAATGCAGAGATGAATGAATAAAAGAGATGGATATCTTTCGTACGTCTATTCCCCCAAAACCCATTTGTTTACATTGTTGTTTTTGTAATTTCAACCCCCGTCTGGGAATACGTGTGAGCATTGATGGACTGCTAGTAAACATCAAAGATAATGGAATACAGAGATATATAACTTTCCAGTGGAAGGGCGGCTGCCTACAAGCTGTTTTCCCGTAAAATTCATGAAGTCACGCACATGTTGTGATCCGCACAACCATTCCCTACTCATGACCTACCCTAATCATCACCTTCTCACTAGCAATCCATACACCAAATACATTACCAGAGCACACGGCTATTAATAGGTCATTTGCTTTGTTTTTCTTTAGTTTCCATTTACCCAAACGCCACCCAAGCGCAATGACTCAAGTGCATACCTACCCGATACAATACACACGTAACCCAACTCCGATCCGATTGCACAGCGGCACGCCGACACATGGAAAAACTGCAGTGGTTGCATATCGGAGGAATACTACGTTGTGGTATCAGGGAATAATAATAATTTATGAATGGATGACACTTGACACCAGCGTAAGGCAAATGACACCCAAGATGTCATTTGGGTACTTTTAATGGGAACGGAAAAACAATTAAGCAATGCCTAAAATACTGCGTGTGCACATATGGTAACTATTAAGGAACTATGGTGCATGGAGGGGGAAGATGGGAGACGGGTCATGAGAATTAAAATGTATAAAAGGCAAAGGTTGTGAACAGGGAAGGCAGAGTTAATTGTAATATCCTAATGAATAGACTGCAGCCTAGCTAAAGACAGCGGGTCTATCTCAATAAGTAAAATATAAGAGAAACAATAAAGATTTAATACAGAGTCGCAGCCTCGCAATAGACAGCGGGCTCTGTTAATACACAAATTCTTTCGTCTCTTTTACTTTTAACTTCTCCGCGATTCACACTCTTCTCCGTTGATACGGAAAGCACGGTGTGAAATCTACGATACAACATTTGGTGGCAGCGGTGGGATTCCTAAAAGGTCCCGACTACCAAACCAACTACAGAGGTTAAAATACTTCTGATGCGTACTGGGGCTAAACACCAGTAAACTAATAAGTAAAAAGTGAAAAGTGAAAAAAAAAGACCCACAACCGTAAGACCTGGCGGATTCTCATAAGAGACGCGGAGGCAAAAATTGGGCAGTGACAAAGACCAGGTGTAAAAATCAACTTTAAGACGCGAAGTCTACCTGGCAACCAACAAGCAGCTATCACCACTAACAACAGAACAACCACAGGAGAGCAGCAAAAAAAAAAAAAAAAAAAACGACAAAAGTAAATAAGTAAATTTAAGTAAATATTGTTTATATTATATTCAGTGCACACTTTTTTTTTACACACACATACCCAGTCGTCTATTTTACATCCCCTCGTACACAAATTTTTCTTTTTTTCACAAAAATACATACCTTGGTCCCATAAAAGTTTTTTAAAATTTTCACGAGACAACGGAAATTAACAGTAGAGCTCTTCAAAGCCCTACCGTTTGCAGGAATGAGCCTTCCCACAAATAACCCCGTCCATCCCAATAGTGATTCTAGGATGGAAGTTAAAATTAGTCTTAACGACATATACAGCATTGTGCCAACTTTCGATGGCAATCCTGCAGAACTCAATAAATTTATTGCCTGCGGCAATACCTTATTCTCATACATTGGTGATGACCGGAACAATTCGCTTTTCCTAGATATAATTAAAACCCGACTGCAGGGACCAGCCTTCGATTTGATTCAGGTCAAATCATTCAATAACTGGTCGGATATGGTCGCGGAATTGGAAGCCCAGTTCAAAGCTACCAAATCTCGGTCCACTATCCAGAACGAATTGACGGCATTAAGGCAAAAATCAGCAGAATCGGTTAAAGAATTTGGAGATCTAGTCGTATCTAAATTAAACGAATTAGATACTGTTACCTTTAACAGTATCAAGGAGGCGCCCATACGGGAATTTTTGCTGATAGAAAACAAAAACCTGGCTCTACGGATATTTGAAGACGGACTTAAATGTCCCACTTTGAAGATCCTTGTCAAAGCCCAAAACACCAGAGATATAAAAACAGCAGTAAATTACGCTGTTGAACAATCAATCCGTCTAGAACCAGCCCTTCTATTAAGTTCCAAAACCCCAAACACGCGCGCAACCGTATCATGCCAAATATGTAACAAGGTTGGACACACAGCTGTCACTTGCTACAGAAACCAAAGGAACGTTCACGCGAATGAACCTCCTCGACCTGTCTGCCAAACGTGCAACAAAATAGGGCACACTTCGGCAAATTGTTTTAAGAATACGAACTTCCCTAATTTTATACCCAATAACATAAAAAGGGAAGTCCAGGTAATCCGCTGCGAATACTGCAACCGACCAAACCATTCTATAAACGAGTGTCGGACTCGTTTATCTCAGGAAAACCGACAAAATTCGGGACAGGGAACCAATCAAAATCCCACAAATCACAGAACCTCTAACCCCAACGTAAGACACCATACGTCCAGGCGTCAACGTAATGCACCTCGTAGTTCGGGAAACGAGAATGCTCGGGAGGAGACTGTGAACAATCATTCTCGAGCGATAGTTCAGGCTACCGTTCACCAATCCCAAAATTAAATCCCCTCGTTACATTTCAAATGTCCGTATCACTGCGTCCAGAATTTAAGGAACCAGTGATCCGTATTAAATTTCATCCTGGAGCTAAAGCCAAATATTTAACCTTCCTAATTGACACAGGAGCCGATATAAGCCTAGTCAAAAGAGACAAAATCAGGCCCTGTAGACAGGCAGCAAACACCTGTCAAATATCGACACTAGCTGGGGACTCTCTTCATACCATAGGAGAAATTCCAGCTACCCTAGAATTTGAAGCAGATGATCAATCAATTTTCCTAGATCATCCATTCTACGTTGCTCCTTCACGGATAAATCTCAGGTACGATGGAATAATTGGTAACGATTTTCTCAGTAAATTTGAGTGTCACATTAATTACAAAACTAATGAATTAAAAATAAAAATTGAAAATGAAAATATTCACAATAAAATACGCCCTGACGAAGTAGCCGTTTGTAGCCCAGCGCATCCATATCAGGACACCACTGGGACCCAACCAAACTTTGATAGCGAACCAAAAGTAGACACCGATTGTCTCCGGGCCGGGTTACACTGTTCGCAATCACTACTTCCTGAGGCTAAGAAAGACCCAGCACGAAATAAGACTGTGGCTAAGAAAGACCCAGCACGAAGTAAGACTGAGGCTAAGAAAGACCCAGCACGAAGTAAGACTGAGGCTAAGAAAGACCCAGCACGAAGTAAGACTGAGGCTAAGAAAGACCCAGCACGAAATAAGACTGTGGCTAAGAAAGACCCAGCACGAAGTAAGACTGAGGCTAAGAAAGACCCAACACGAAATAAGACTGGGTCAGTAACAAAAAATTTCAGTATCAAACAGAATGTAGTGACACTCAAACCCCGAACTCAGCAGGTAGTGGACATCCCTGTTCCCCTCAAAACCAATTTTAATATCGTTATCAAAAAACAGATAATAAAGCCAGGAATTTACCTAGGCGAGTCTGTAACCAAACCCACAGATTCTAAAGTTAGAGTCATGATGATGAACACCTCGGACACTGAACAAGAAGTTCGGTACCAGGACATCGATCTCGAGTGGGACAAGTTAGAAAATTTTAACATTATAACAGGTAAAACTCAGGATTTTATTAAAGAAAGGTTAACCAAGTTAGAGTCGGTAATAGACCTTAATCACTGCAATAAGGAGGAAAAGGAGTCTATACTCGAAATTTGCCGACAATACAACGACCTCTTCTATCTAGAAGGTGACCAGCTAACCTTTACCGACACTGTTAAACACCCTATCATAACTGATCCCCATCAACCACCTTTGTTCGTGAAACCTTACAGACTACCAGAATCACAAAAAAGTGAGATCCACAAACAAGTGAACGAAATGCTGCAAGAAGGCATAATCACTCCCAGCGCTAGTCCATGGAACTCTCCGTTGCTCCTGGTTCCGAAAAAACCGGACAAAGAAGGCAACAAGAGGTGGAGAGTAGTAGTTGATTTCAGACGGTTAAATGAATTGACAGTTGGTGATGCATATCCCCTGCCGAACATTACCGATATCCTGGATCAACTAGGAAAAGCCAAATACTTTAGTACCTTGGACTTGGCCAAAGGATTTCACCAAATCCTCATGGATGATGACGGAAAATGCAAAACTGGTTTCAGCACTCCCTATGGACACTACGAGTACACCCGTATGCCATTTGGTCTTAAGAACGCACCAGCTACTTTCCAGCGACTGATGAACACGGTGTTGATAGGATTACAAGGTTTTGATTGTTTTGTGTATGTCGATGACATAGTCCTATACGGGTATGATCTCGAGGAACACAATAAAAAGTTAATACGAGTCCTAAGCAGATTACAAGAACACAACCTTAAGCTTCAGCCTGACAAGTGTAACTTTTTAAAAAGGGAATTAATGTATCTCGGGCATATTATCACCGAAGACGGTCTTAAACCAGATCCTGAAAAAATAAAAGTGGTTAAAACTTACCCTATACCTAAAAACGTAAAGGGAATTAAATCATTTTTAGGTTTTGTTGGTTATTATAGAAGATTTATAAGAAATTTTTCAACCATAGCCAAACCCTTGACCAAATTATTAAAAAAGGACGTCGAGTTCAAATGGGACGCATTTGCCGATGAAGCATTCCGCAAACTCAAAAGCTTGCTCATCGAACCACCACTTTTGGCCTACCCCAATTTCAACCAACCCTTTATAATTACAACTGACGCTAGTGACATCGGATTGGGAGCAATTCTCTCACAAGGTAAAATCGGAGAGGACAAGCCAATATGTTATGCCAGTCGTACATTAAATGATGCGGAAACCAGATACACAACTACGGAAAAGGAACTTTTAGCCATTACTTACGCAGTAAAGCAATTCCGACCTTATGTGTATGGTACAAAGTTCATTATATGTACTGACCACAAACCGCTTCAATGGCTTATGAATCTAAAAGACCCAACATCAAGGCTAGCTCGTTGGAGGATCCTCTTGGACGAATACGAATACCAAGTTCTGTATAAAGCAGGCAAAAACAACTCCAACGCCGACGCACTAAGTCGCATTCCGAAGTCTGATGCAGAAATCCTTAACGGACAACACGTCTTAGTAACCACACGTGGACAGAAACAGAAACTGGGGGAGTCTTCGCGACAACCGCACAATGACCCAGACGAAATCCAGGTTATCTCAAGGTTTCTTCTACAAGAAGAAAGAAAACCAATTTTTAAAGACCAAAGTGTACAATTTAAAGTAATAATACTCCCTTTAATTGAGTCCAGGGATGAAGAAATTCTTAAGAAAAAATTCACTGATTTCTCGAAACCCCAAATAGGTGAAATAGTTTCGCTCCAAGCAGACAACAACCAAATAATACATGTGGTGACTCTACCAATACCTTTCAGAAGCACTAGAGATAAAATTATTTCTGAAAAATTTTTGGGAGAAATCAAGGAAATAGTAAATAGAAATGGTCTAAAAAGTGTAGGTTTTTCCGCGGCAGTTCTAGGGGCCGAAACACGGCTCATCTTCAAGACCCTCCTCGAGGAAGTCTTTCAAAACCTAGACGTGACCTTACACTTTTTCATCGATGATAGAATCTTTCTAGCCGATCAAGACTCCATAAACAAAGTATTATTTGAATTTCACGATTCACCATTTGGTGGCCACCAAGGAGCCACACGAACATTGAAGAGAATAAAACTTAAATACTTTTGGACAAACATGGCGGAGGATATAAGCACCTACATAAAAAGCTGTGCCTCTTGTCAACTCAATAAAAGTATTAAGAATCCCAAAATTCCCATGAAAATCACCACAACAAATTCCAAACTTGAGACCGTGAGAGAGTTAACAAATAAACTCCACGACTTAGAGTACGAACAACAACTATTCGAAGAGATAGAATCCCTAACCTCACTTATCACGTTGATAATCATGCGTTACCAAAGCACGGTAGATGAAATTATAGGCCTCGTTAGCAATGCTAATCATGGCAAACCTCATCCTTCAATAGTTTCTCCAGACCAACTCAGAACAGTTTTAACAAAGATCAAACAAGATCTCCCCAGCGGTACAAAAATATCATCCATAGTCACAAACGACATTTTATCTCTTTACCAAATCAGTTCAATCTGTGCGACTTTACGTCAGCAAAAAGTAATCTATGAATTTAGAATTCCTCTACCCTATCTAGAAAACTTTCACATTTACAAAATAATCCCTCTACCTACAAATTACCATAATCGTTTTATATTTATACAACCAACAACGGAATACCTAATAATTGACTATAACAAAGAATACTATAGTAATATTAATGCAAATGACTTGACAAGTTGCAAGAGCCAGAAAACTACATTCTTATGTCCAATGGTACACCCTCTGTTTAATTCAAACTCAAAATTGTCTACATGCGAGGTAGAACTATTACGACGATCCGAAACTATACCAACTTCATGCGAGATAAAACAAGTAAATACCTCAACAATATGGTTACAGCTATCTACCCATAACAAATGGCTATTTTCTACAATACGCAGCTATGAAATCGATGAAATTTGCAAAGATGACGTAACAACGTACACCCTTCAAGGCACAGTTTCAGTCGAAATTTTAGGAAACTGCTACTTGAAATCTAAAGATTTAATCATACGTTCATACAATGAACAAAATATGATTTCACACAATTCTTATATACCACCCCTAAATATTTCAAAATCTTTAGCCAACATTACTCTCCCGGCAATCAGCAAATCTAATCCCCTGGCGTTTATAAAATTCTCAAGCCAAGAAGGATTTAAGCTCATTTCAGAGGGAATAAAAAACCTTAAGACAAAAGAAAATGTTCCCCTCTTATCTCTTAACTCACACGATGTACATCACTACACGTTGATCTATACAATACTATTTCTGGTAGTTACCATTTCTCTATACTGTTCGATCAAACGCCTACGAACGAAGAGAGAATCACCAAAGAATACTCAAGAACTCCATGTTATCAAAGAATCACTCCCGAGCACATCCCAGATCACTTCACAGAATCCCAAAGAGAAACACGAAGAAGAAAATACCTTCAAAAACCCCTCACCCCACATTTTTGTATTGAAATAAAGGTATGTGTGTATAAGAAAAAAAAATATACGTATAAAGTATATATTAAGAAATTTAAAGCAGTTTAAAATTTATTTAGTATGTAAATGATACAGAAATACAATGTTATACTATTAAATTCTTAGGACAAGAAAGCGGTTATACTCTCCCTTGGGAAGTACTGCAAATAAATTAAAACATTATAAGAAAAAAAAACATATTATAATAAAAAAAAAAATATATATATATTAAAATATTAAGTAAACTAAAACATTATAAGGCAAAAAAAAAAAAAAAAAAAAAAATATATTTTAACAGAAAAATTTTTATATATACCTATATTAAAATATTAAGTAAATTAAACCATTGTAAGAAAAAAAAAACATGTAATATATATAGGCGATAAGAAAACAAAAACGAATACCTACATACATAACGACAAACCTCTTCAAGGATGAAAAAATTATTTGTAAACTCCAAGCTACTTCATTCAATTTTTTTTTTATTATTGCAAATTCCTTCCTCGTCACACCCAAGCCTACCTAGCAGAAAATTCTAACCCTTCAGGTAAGAATTTTCTTTTTCTAAGGGGGGTGGGATGTTGTGATCCGCACAACCATTCCCTACTCATGACCTACCCTAATCATCACCTTCTCACTAGCAATCCATACACCAAATACATTACCAGAGCACACGGCTATTAATAGGTCATTTGCTTTGTTTTTCTTTAGTTTCCATTTACCCAAACGCCACCCAAGCGCAATGACTCAAGTGCATACCTACCCGATACAATACACACGTAACCCAACTCCGATCCGATTGCACAGCGGCACGCCGACACATGGAAAAACTGCAGTGGTTGCATATCGGAGGAATACTACGTTGTGGTATCAGGGAATAATAATAATTTATGAATGGATGACACTTGACACCAGCGTAAGGCAAATGACACCCAAGATGTCATTTGGGTACTTTTAATGGGAACGGAAAAACAATTAAGCAATGCCTAAAATACTGCGTGTGCACATATGGTAACTATTAAGGAACTATGGTGCATGGAGGGGGAAGATGGGAGACGGGTCATGAGAATTAAAATGTATAAAAGGCAAAGGTTGTGAACAGGGAAGGCAGAGTTAATTGTAATATCCTAATGAATAGACTGCAGCCTAGCTAAAGACAGCGGGTCTATCTCAATAAGTAAAATATAAGAGAAACAATAAAGATTTAATACAGAGTCGCAGCCTCGCAATAGACAGCGGGCTCTGTTAATACACAAATTCTTTCGTCTCTTTTACTTTTAACTTCTCCGCGATTCACACTCTTCTCCGTTGATACGGAAAGCACGGTGTGAAATCTACGATACAACACACATATGCTCATTTCTTTTCTAGTATATGTGAGTTCATGAATTGAAATATAATGCAAGAATTGGCTATTCCGAAATGTGTATTTCACTATATTTTTAATTTTAATCGAAGCCTTAACAAAAACTAAACAAGTTCAACACCAAACACAAAACAATTGAACAGCGCAATGTCTTTAAAAGCAAAAGGAATGTTGGCCGGCCATTAGCAACATGCTTTTTCGTAGCTCACACGTATTCACAGACGGGGGTTGAAATTACAAAAACAACAATGTAAACAAATGGGTTTTGGGGGGATAGACGTACGAAAGATATCCATCTCTTTTATTCATTCATCTCTGGTAAACATATTCGCGTTGGTTCCAACATAAGCGCTAGCTCTCGTGGTTCGGAGCGGAATAAATTGGAAACTCACATCTGACGTTTCCATTTCGTTGCAGATAGTTTTGCATATGACTGTGTTATTTCGATTAATTGAATAAAGATTTAAAATTAAAAAAAATGAAGTGTTGGTTGCAATTTGCAATATGATTCAAGTTTCTCTGATATGATGAATTAAATTCTCATGTACTTGAATGTGATATTTTTGAAAATCATAAGTTTATTGATCAGAAATGTGATTGAAATATACGCTCAAGTGTTATTACATCATATTTCTAAAATTAATAATGAAAAACAACAAAAAGAACAAATTCGCAATAACTATACGAAAATTGTGCAATTTATGAGACAATGAAAAACGATTTTGTATTCAAATTTTGTTGGTTCCATCTATTATTAATTATTTAAACTAGCACAATTTCGAGACGACATCTATTGTAAACAATGATGCAACAATTTGAATTTCAACAGTTTCACTTGGCAAATCCACTCAAGCCCAATAGGTGGCTCTAGCATTCTATGGAGAAATCCAAGATGGTTGTCATTTTGTTTCACTTATTTTTCGCATAGAACCACGAGCGCTTGTTATGTTGGCGTCATTTTCTGGGCAGAGGTCGTATGGAAATGACATTTCACTAGCAGTCAATATATAATAAGTCAATGCGTGTGAGCTACGAAAAAGCATGTTGCTAATGGCCGCCCAACATTCTTTTTGCCTTTATAGGCATCGCGCTGTTCAATTGTTTTGTGTTTGGTGTTGAACTTTTTTAGTTTTTGTTAAGGCTTCGATTAAAATAAAAAAAAAATAGTGAAAAACACATTTCGGAATAGCGAATTCTTGCATTAAAGTCCAATTCATGAACTCACATATATTAGAAAAGAAATGAGCATATGTGCGTGACTTTATGAATTTTTCGGGAAAACAGCTTGTAGGCAGCTTTCCACTGGAAAGTTATATATCTCTGTATTCCATTATCTTTGATGTAATACCTGTATCACAACTAGCTTTGCTTCACCATTACGTATACTAAAGCTTATGTTCGGTTTGACATTTCACTCAACTCAGCTATTAGCAGATGTTTTTTTTTGTCACAGCAGTTTGCAAATCTTTTGTTTATCAACAAATGTAATAAAATTTTGATTTAAAAATTAAAAATGAATTCCGGAACATCTATCCTATTATATGGAAATAATAGGTATAAAAATAGCATATACCGCATATCGCGGTTATTTAAAATATGTGAGAACCAACCGAACGACGTTGGTGGGTTCGAGAGCTCAATCTCAAAAGAGATGAAGAAGGGTTTTGCGCTATGAAATTTGAGCAAATAAGGGAGCGAGAGCGGTAACAGTTCTATAAAATAACAAGAATGTCACCTGAAACATTTGAAGTTCTTCGAACACTTATAGAGCCTAAACTTTTAAAGACGTCGTGGAGAAAACCAATTGAGCCCAGGGCGCGCTTGTTTTTGGTTCTTTTGTGTTTAATTCCTTGATGCATTGGTTTCCTCTAATATTAATTTGTTTTATATATCTATCGCAGGGAGTTCCTAAGCAAGTTCGCTATTGGACGTTTGCAAGCATCATATACGAAACATGCGATGTTCTTTGTTTTGATGCTGATTTATTTTTCGCATCCAAACGAAGACGATAAGAGAAGAATCGCAATGGATTTCGAAATGATGTGGTATTTACCAAATTGAATTGCCGCTATTGACGGAAATCATATCAATATTCGCTGCGCACCTGGAGCTGGATCTGAATACTATAATTATAAAGGTCATCATTCCGTAGTGATTCTTGCTTCTTGCGATGCCAATTATACATTCACCGCAATTGACATTGGGGCTTACGGCAGCCAGATTAATGGTGGAATTTTCGCTGAGTCATCATTTGGAAGAAAAGTGATATCTAGCGATCTTAACTTTGCTCCTTCCTTCCGAATTCTTATTACATTTGCAATCACTATATAGTTGGAGATTCAGCTTCCTTTGAAACCGTATTTAATGCGTCCCTACCCGGGAAAACTACGTACTTCGTTAGTAGGACTACTACTATAATAAAATACAAATGCGAGTTCTTTTAAAACATTTCTCGACCACAGCTGCTTCGGTATTCTAATGTTTTGCAGTGTCTAGACTGCCTAGGTATTCACGTAATCTCATAATTTTATGCAGCTCGAAAATTCATAAATTTCTGCGGTGCCTTAAGTGAACACCCCTCGGAAATATCATTGCGTAAATCGCGTAAATCGACTGCTTCTGACCAACGATGTGTGGAGTTCAAGCGAGTGCGTTTGAATTTATTTTGTTCGTTCTGCTGCAAATCAAGAACATTTTCATTTCTAAGTACTCAAAACTATTTTTTTACTTGAGACGACTCTCTGTCAAAGTTTGACATTTGTGATTTGCGCAAGGCGCAACTTTCCGCGCCTAAATCGTCGTGGAAGATTTTGAGGTCTGCGTAAACTATTCTTCATTTTAAAATCTGACAGTTCATTTACGAGGTGATAAATTTCTGCAGTTTACGCAATGTGCATATGCTAGTATGTACTTTCAGTCCTTTCACTAAACAACAAGTTGCGCTGGTGAAAGTAACTTCGAACTTTTGTTTTTTTGTACATATTTTGTGTTTTCTTGTGTCAACAAAGAAACAATCATTGCATATGTGCATATCTTCGTTTAACAAAATATATTTGTTTTCAAATAACTATATCTATCGATAGTGTCAATACGATAGAAATGTTAATCTATCGATGATTAAGGAAGAGAGAGACCACTCAAAATCTTTTTAAACTCGTCATCGGCCGCTTTTCGTTTTTTTTTTGGGGTATCTTCTTCAAAATTATCTTCATTTTTATTCGTGTCAACCCCACAACTCGCGTAGTGTATAGGTATTGTACAACTAAGTGTCCGAAGTAGTTTACCTTCTTGTAGAAATCGAGGGAATGAGGAACACCAAGCAAGAATAGTATTTCCAGTCTTCCCTTAGTCTTGCTCCACTGCCGGATGGAAGATCCTTAGCCCTTTTTTCCCTGACAAATCTGTCCCTCAAACTTTTCCATCGCTGTTTGCAATCATCACCTAGAAATATTGAACATTTATTATTTGTTAAATTACCTGTTTTCTCCAGCAACTGACTTGATTCCTCCCAGGCTTCAAAACGTTTATTTACATTTTTGTACTGCTTTAATTTAGTGTTGTAAATAAACGCCCTCTCCCTTACCAGTGATATCAGTGATTCTTCGATAGACATCTGGACGAATGAATTCTGTATTTTAACTTATTTTATAGAAATCATTTTAACTTACTTAGCTTAAAAAAATAAATAAATAAAAATTCCCGACCAAACGACACAAAGCCAGCAACAACAACAATCGAGAAATAGTTATGACAATTCAAGCTTTTTTCAACCTTTACTTTGACTTACGAAACATTATGTTTACGTTCAGGTTTTACGCGTGTCATTTTGAAGTTCAGACGCAACGCAGGTTTGTGGTAGGTTTCATTGTATGGCTGAACTGAATGCGTTTGTTAACGCGAAGCTCCAAAGCGTGATTGTGATGTAGGCATAAAGTCGCCTCATTGCGGTTTGCGAATTTTTGAATGCCTTAAACTTAAAATTTTGGCGAAAAAAAAAGCATTTGGTGAAACCAGAGGTGAATGGAATTTATGAGCTGGAGAAATTCAGAAAACCCATTAAATTCATGTAGAAATATATATATATATAGGTATAGGCATATAATAAAAATCGCTTTTTATAGTTTCTAAAGAAGCAATTCCAGTCAAATCCAGAAAACTCAGACATAGCCAACAACGAATATTGGGATAGTTTCGCTGTTGAATTAAGAAGGATGCGCAGACCTTATAATAGGATTAGGATTGAAGAAGTGCGCATAGATATGAATTTGTCTTTTATTTGGCCCAATAAATGCCCGAAATTTGGACACAAATCTAAAAATTACTGAATTATTTCGTAAATTAGATGCTTAATGTATTTCGGTACTATACAGATGGTTTGGAAGTTCTAGAATCTAGAGGATAGGAAAATTAATTTCAAATTCAACGTAAACGTGTGTTAGCGAAATAAAATTACGCTCACACTTAGTATGAACAAAAGAAAATGTACACATACACACATGCACGCACCGAACTCATCGAAAACACACGTTTCTTTAAGTAAAAAGTGTAACGAAGAAAGCTCGGAGCTTTTTTGTTGTATTTCAAATTTCCAGAAGCAAAAAGGTTTTGTTGTGATAGGTATTAAGTTTTAAATTTTAATTTTTTTCTTATTTTTTTTAACTATCAATTGATCACCGTAATTACCGACATTTAAAAAAAAGCGACTAAATTGGTTGAAAAAAACGGGTGATAGAGGGAAACATACTCATTTTGCCACTTTGTTTTATATATATAAAGATAAAGAAAAGAAGAGAACAGAACAGTAGGCAGCGATTTGCATTCAAACTTTTGAGATGTATAAAAGAAGAAATTCCTGAATTTGTATTAGCCTCGTATATAAACAGTATTATACTCCCTTATTCAAATCTCTCAAAAGCGGATAAGTTTCGAATAACACTCTATGGAAATCCAAAAGAGAATCTTCTTTATTTATGTCTCGATGGTATGTAGATCACTTTGCGGCTCGCATTCTCAACCATAACAAGTGAAGTGTCAAATGCAAGAACATTTCCAGGGGGCATAGACAAACTGTACGTTTTAAAAAGGATATTCTATTTGAAATGAGTTACATCCTATCCCATTTTTTTGAGAGTTTGACGTGACGCACCGCTATTGCTCATAGAATTACATATTTGAAATTTCTTTTTCGCTATCTTTCATCGTGTTAATGAAAATAACCTTCCATTACAGGCTGAGAACTGGTTGGAGCAGTAGCAAAGTATCCGAGCCTCTCCGCCCAGAAGAGCAAGCTGCCATCATTTCTGTAATTCGTCGCAATGAGGAAATCGAAATTGCCGAACGCCAGCGTGTAGGCAAACTTGTAGAACGTGTAGAAAAGATCAAAGAGCGCGCTGCTGACTGTGGACCCCAAGGCTGTCGATTATGTGGTCAAACGTTTGGCATTCTTGGCCCATCCCGCTTAGTCTGTGAAGATTGCAAAATGGCTGTCTGCTCAAAATGCGCCATAGACATTAACATCAAAATGCACACCAGAGGTCGAGAGGTTTGGCTATGTCGTATCTGCTCAGAGACCCGAGAGATGTGGAAAAAATCAGGTGCTTGGTTTTTTAAAGGGCTTCCAAAATATGAGATTCCAGATCCAAACATTTCACCGGTGAGAACAACTCGCAGTCTGAGTACAACACCTGCAAAGACTGTGCGCATAAAAAAAATGACAATGAGTGTTGTCGATACAAGTAGTTCGGACGATGACGATGACTGCGCCCCAAAACAACAAACGTATCCATCGATTCAGAGAGAGGACAGTTTTCGACTTAGGACTGTTGGGTCATTTCGAAGTTTCTTTGATGGGGGTGAGAGAAAATTCTCCAACTCGATATTCTTCCAGCGACAGATGTCAAAGGCAGAAAATGCCCAACCAGAATTCGACACAATTTCGACAGCGTCCAACCATAGACGAGAAAGTAACTACAATAATCGACGTGGTTCAGTGTCATCGAGTTGGTCGATGAGTGAGAGCTCTTCGGGAAATGGCAGTACCACAACCAACAATCAATTGGCGCAGTGCTGTCGAGATCCGCTTTTAGGATGGCTTGAACTTGTTGTCAACTACAGAGAACATGACCACACTCTCGATTGTAATGTTCTAAGAGCCCGAGATTTGCCTGCTATGGACGCGGCGGGATTAACCGACCCCTACTGTAAGTTGAATATTATAACCCCGGATGGCCATGTCAAATACACCCGATGGCAAAAAACGAAGACAGTACACAAAACCCGAAATCCCGAATTCAATGAAATAGTGCAGTTTGTTGGTGTGGAGCCTGAAGAGTTGGGCAACTCATTGCTTTATGTGGTAATATTGGATGACGATAAGTATGGCCACGATTTCCTTGGAGCTGCCAAGATTATCTTGTCAACGGTAAGCGTTCATGCTGGAGTTGATTCGTTTTATATATTTGTGTAGAAAACCCGAGTTTATTTTCCAGGTCCACAGTCAAAGTCCTTATCGAGTAACAGTTCCCTTAGGTGCTGAAGATCAATACAGCAACGAGGCCGAATTATCCCAAACATGGCCAAGAGGAAAGATCTTCATCTCATTGTGTTACAATTCAAAGAAGAGAGCCATGATGGTGGTGATCAAACAATGTACCAATCTGCTTCCAATGGATAACAATGGCAGCTCGGATCCATTCGTCAAACTGTGAGTGATGTAATGTATTCATTAAAAAAGTGTTTACTCAATTTATTTTTGATTGCAGGCAACTTAAGCCAGATACACATAAGAAGAAGTACAAGACTGGTGTTAAGTGGCACAACTTGAATCCCTCATTTAACGAAGAGTTTGCGTTCGAAGCTAGCCCTCATGATCTTAACAAACAGACACTTATAATCACAGTTTGGGACAAGGATATTGGCAAAAGTAATGACTTTTTGGGAAGCCTAATCCTTGGCTACAATAGCAAAGGCGAACGCCTAAAACAATGGACAGACTGTGTCCGCCTGCCCGATCACATTCATGAAAAATGGCATTGCCTATCAGCGGAGAATCCATCACATTGAGGAGGCTGCAATATGCTGCTTTTATGTATTTAAAAAAAAAATTGTGTCAAAAAGTGTCCTTAAAATTAAGGTTATAAACTATTTTCTTTTGTACTTATGTATCTGATCTCGCTAAATTTATCTGTAATTGTTAGCCACTAGTGAAGATTTTGTTTCCAAATGGTGGTAGTGTGATTATTGATTATAATAATATTGTTATGCTTACTTCTAAGAACATTAAGCTATGAATTGATATCAGCAGATGTTTTGGTGCCGCAGTTTGTACTTTCAATAAAAAATGTTTTTCTATATCATGAAAATTGGTTAAGTGTAGGCTTTGACATTTGCTTTCAAAATAAATTAAGAAATATTGAAAAAAAAAGTGAATGTACCTGTGTTCTAGTGGTGTGTGCACAATACTGACAATTTTATTCACCAATATCGGGCGTATTTAATAAAATAGTCCATAAGAACATGCACAACCCGGAAATATATTTTTACCGCACAATAAGTGCACCGAATATTAGTCGCACTTGATTTGCTAGTATCCATCCTCACTTCCGTGTCATCTTTTTTTTAAATTTGTTAGCCGCTTATACTGCTTATATGTACTATATTATATCCAACATTAATACGTAATAGAAGATTGAATGCTCAAATTGCAATTCATCATCACTGTCACAACATAACTTTTTAATGTTTTACAACTTTTACGAAACTTGACAGAGCTCTTAATCTACCCAACTTTGCACAAGCTTTGCATTCACAATCCCCATACTTATAAGAGAACACCACACAATAGATTTTGGCCATTTGGTGAACATTCTAATTACCCAACTGTAAACCACTTTAATCTTTGTTAGGATGAAATCTAAATGAAACAGTTTTCAGACCTCAAAACCGTTTGGTGAGTTGGATTTTTAGTATAAAATTGTATCGATTATAGTCGTGCAAGATTTTGCATTTCTTTAAAAAAATAATTAAATCTAGAAAATGAACTTATAATTCTATCAGAAATCTATAAACAGAACGTAAGCGAAATTGTAAAAGTTATCATAAACGTCCCATCCTCACCTATGGGTCACTGGTATGGTGGCCGTCTTTAAGCAAAGCCCATAACATCTTTAAATTAAGTAGAGTCCAAAGAACAACTGGAATTGGAATCACGATCAAGTCCGACCGAGGCGCTCAATGTGATTCTCAATTTTCTGCCAGTGGATCTGCACTTACAAAACATTGCAGCGTGCGTAGTGTAGTTGGATTGAAGGAATCTAAGTGTTGGTGCGAAAGGCCTTATGCCACACGAGCATCCCTCTTTCCCTTCCTGACGGCATTGGTCGTATATCTACATTGTACCTAAACTCAACTTCTTCAAAAGATGGTTCAAAAATGAGTTGTGGAGTGAGAGCGGGCATTTTATCAGCAGAATTAAACATCCCCCAATCTTTCCGCCTCCCTAACGCAGCCAGCGTCTTTCAAGCAGAAGTACTTGCAATCAAGGAGGCTCTACACGCCTCCTGCTCCTCAAACCTACACCCAGAAGAAATATAGGCATCTTTGTCGACAGTCAGGCCGCGATTAAGGCTGTCGGGGCAACTAAATCGACGTCCAAATTTGTTGTGAATTGCAGGGAGACACTGACAAGGGCTTGTCATCGGCTTAAAATCACTCTCGCCTACGTTTCCGGCCAAAAGAACATGAGGGCAATGAGAAAGCTGATGAACTTGACAGACGTGGCTCTGTTCTGTGCATGTCTCAGGCGGAGGAGAGAGAGAGAAATCCTCCTGTAATGCACCTCAAGGGCGGAGGCCAGATCTGGCCAAACAACGATGATGCCAGAACAAACAACCTCTTAGCCAGAACGCGGTAGATGTCGCCAGACTATTGGCAATTAGTGCGGGTCATTGGCCTTTAGGAACTCAAGCAGCCGAGCTTGGCATCCCCCATAACACCCACTGCCGTAGTTGCGCTTACACAAATAAGAGTGTTGAAAATAACCAGTAAAATTCCAATGTGACTCTGTATCCATTGATGCATGACTGTGTATGCTTGTACATATTGCACATTTCATTTTCTTTTCTTGTTACTGCTTAAGTTCAGTTCTTTCTTTTACTCCGTATAGAGCGCACGCAATAAATATTCAATTTTAATCGACACGGCGTTATATTTATTTCTCATCAAAGAGTGAAACAGTGTTTCATATTCTTTATGAGTGTTCGGCCCTAGCCAAAACCAGACACAGTGCTCCAGGTCATCCCTTTTTATGATGATCATCATCAAATTTCTTAACTCCCTAGGCTGGTTGCAAGCTCCCGTATCGTCCTTCTCCCCCTTTATTTCTCAGGTTTCCGTGAGTTGTGGTCTCAAAACGGCGCTCAATGCGTTATTTGTGTTTTTCCCCCGTACGGAAAATAAAGCCACTTAAACCAAGTAACCATCATAACTTGAATGAACATATTTTCGGAATCTCTAAAACTTTGTCAAGTTAAAGAAATTTCGTTAAAAGACAAGAATTCTTATAGAATTTTTAGTACAATGGGTGAAGGTAGCGACTTTCTGCATTGTAATTATATATTCCTATTGCAATTGAAAAATACTTTTTGGGATCGTTGCAACAAAGCGAAACTTTTACTTTTTTTGATAAAGTCTTGTAAATATTTTTTTTTTAACGAGATTATTCATAGCAAAAAATGTAAATTCAAGTAATAAATAAGTTGGAAAAATTATTTTATCAATTGACCGACGGGTGTGATACCCATCAAAATATTCCAGGCGACGCCTCTGCTACGTTCTTCTGGTACAAGGTTATTTATTAAGCTGATTGTAACTCATTGAAGCCTGTAGCATGGAGTTCCAGCTTAACTAAAACTCGTATACAAAAGTAGAATGCACTTGAGGCTAAAAACTTTTTTCAATGGAGGTACGGAAATAACAAACTACAAAACCTTGTCTTCGCGTTATTCGATTGAAATTAACAATAGAGTGGTATTTTGCAAATTAACCTAAACAACTATGTAGTAAAAAAAGGTAAACAGCTTTCAGGTCTGTATATGACAATAGGGTATTCTTCTCAAAATAATTGGTTTGTATGAGTTTTTATTATTGGGACGAATGGGAAACCATATACAAGGTGGGCCAAAAGAGATCACCTTTGGAAGATGCTCTTATTTTTGCAAATGGCCGCCAATGTCAAATCTGTTTTGACATTTGTGGACTAGACAGATGTAGAATACAACTGAACAAGCCATGGAGCGATACACTCCCCAAGAACCCGGAATAATCGTGTCTATTTGTTTGCGTAACAATTCGTCTGTAGTGTTGACGCAGCGCGAATTCCGTCGTCGATTCTACGGCCATCCGACACCGACACTGTGCCCCTTGGCCACCAACATTGAAGAGAATGGGACCACACGAGATGTTGCCAAGAGCGGCCGGCCCCGGAACGCCCGTTGTGCCGAGAATATCGGCGCTGTTGACAAGGAAGTCGAGCTGTCGCCGGAAACATCGACCAGACGTCGTGCCTCGCAATTAGCCATCAGCCGGCGAAATTTGGTCAAAGACTTGCGCATGTTCACGTACAAAGTCCAGTCCATATTAACCGATTTTTTTTTTGCCGCAATTGGACGAATTAGGACTAGAGGACATGTGGTTCCAACAGGACGGAGCTACGGCACACACTGCGCGAGGCACAGCCGATATTCTGAACGCGGCATTCCCAGGTCGCCTCATCTCTCGTTTTGGCGATTTGCACTGGCCCGCAAGATTGCCCGATTTAACCGTTCCAGACTTTTTTTTGTGGGGTGTTTTTAAGTAACGTATTTCGTGAACAAGTCCGAGACCCTAGAATCCCTCAAGGACAACATTCGACACGAGTGTGAGAATCTGTCGCCCGAAGTTCTCGCCGAAGTGATGAAAAATGCCATAAATAGAGCGCGTATGGCAATCAATTGTGACGGCGCCATTTGGCAAATATCATCTTCTGGACTTCACCAATAAAATTTAAAGAGTTCAAATAAAATCAATCAAAAAACAAAATGGACGTTTTTCATTTAGAAAAAAAATTAGAGCCAAATAACATCGGATGACTTCTTTTGGCCCACCTTGTACAACCTACGATAACACATTTAAAGTTTTATCGATATTGTGTCAAATTTAGGAACAGTAGAATTTTGGCAATACATTTTATTTGAAAAATAAATACTCAAAATGAACGCATAATTTTAATATGCCTCCATTTGTGCGATATGCCACATCAAATGTCGTACGTATTTTTGTAAAAAACAGTCAAGATGTTACTGTTACTGCTTACTGGTTGTGGTTCAATAAGACGGTGCCGCAAACTGTAATCTATCGTCGTGTACTCTAGTTCGGTGACCATTATATATGAGTTTATTTAAGGATGCAGGTCTATGTCAACAATCCCTTTATTAAGCAGTGCATTGAAGGAGGAGATTCAATGAAAATTTAGGCACATTTATGCAATATGGTCATGGAAAATTTCGAAAGTAGAGTGCGTATGTGCCAGAAAGCAACGGATGTAATTTTCCGGATGTGTTGTTCAATACTAACGTATTTTATGTATATTACTTGTCATATGTAATATTGCATGCTTTAATCATATAAATAAAATTGGTGTAGTTCTGTTTGACTAAGATTGAATTTGACTGCATGTATTTAAATGCAAAAATCTGAGAAACTGCTCAGTATATTCTGGTAAATTCCGGAAAAAATTGGACAAGAGTAATTTATTCTGTCGTTTCGTTTTGCTTTTTTCTTTGTCACGCTTTCCGTTCGAAAATACTGGGAGCATTTAAATATAGTTAACAGCAGCTTATAGAGGACATCTGCAGGTACAACTTAGGATATCCATTAACTCAATTACTTAAAAAGTTTTTAAATAAATAGGCAAAACTTGAAACATTTCTACGATTTTCACCTGGGTTAGTGGATATGCACTTCATTGTCAAATCAAACACACTAACTGCACAATATTTTGACATTTCTTTTAACCTTATTTTACTCCAGTGACGGAGAGGGAGACAGACAGAGGCAGTATGCGTTTGGTGTGCTAAGAACAAAAAAAAAGCCATAAAAGAAATGTCAAATATGTAGGAAAGGAATGTCAAATAGGTGTAGGTATCAGTGATACCAGATCGTGGTATTTTTACATTAGGGAAAATTCCTGATGATACACGTCGTACCAGTTTATAAATGCTATTTGCAATCAAGATGAGGCCGTAAATTACCCGGTCGAGTTTTTAAATACAATTACGGTCCATGGCCTGGAATTAAAAGTTGGATTTCCCATTATATTGCTTCGCAATTTGAATCCCCTTAGCTTTGTAATGGAACCAGATTGAGAGTGATGTCTTTGCAGAAAAATGTTATTGAGGCGTTAATTTTAACTGGGCAATTATCCATTGAAATTTAAACGGATTCAATTTCCTATTAATGTTTGTTCTGCCATGACAATCAATAAGTTAGAGGGTCAAACTTTAAGAAAAGCGGGAATTGAATTAATCAAGAATTGCTTCAGCCACGGGCAGTTATATCTTATATATGTAGCGTGCTCCAGGGTAAGTAATGCAGCAAATATTAATCTGAAATTTGTTTCCATCAATTGTTCTGAAACCACATTTTGCACGTGCGAAGCCGGGCGGGTACAGCTAGTAAAAAATAAAAGAATAATCGGAAAAAAGAAGTGCTTTCTATTTAATTTAAATCTTGATGTTTATTGGAAACATCCTGATTTTCTTAAAAAAAAATTATGTACTTAGTTTAAATGTGGGTATTTCAGTTGCCAACTGAGAGACACGTGGATGGTTAGGAAAGTAAAAGTATACGGCATACCATCCGCCATCCATAATTATAATATGAGTAACTGATTTCTATACAGTTTTTTGTACATAACAAATTTTGACATGAGAATTGGTTTGGTTTTTTTTTAGTTGCATTTCGGTAGTAACAGAATTAAAAACCGCTATATCTGGCGAGTTAGACCAAGTCTTTGCCACAATTCTACAAAGTTTAAGCTTGCAAGAAACGGGTCGAAAAAACATATATCTATGGCCCCAAAATCGGTAAGAACTCCGCTAAGCACGCTTGCAAGGAAGATTGACATTGAATCCTGGAGTAGAACTAACCTTCTTTGGACCAATCACATTACCTGCAGGCACACAAAATAACTATGGCCAGATGTGAGCCAAAAGAGATCTAAATGCATGATCGGACTTAGCCTCAAAGATATTCGCATAATAACGGGGGACATTAGTGGACACTTTTCGATAGGCGTACATGCGGAACTGCTGGGAACAATGCATAATATTTTTTTTAGAATCTGTAGGCACCCTGGAGAAATAGAATCTGTTCGTCACCTACTTTGCGAATGCTCAGCCCTTCAGAATAGCAGACAGATGATTCTCAACAGTTACTTCTTAGAGGATCTGAAGATTGTCGGTCTTAAAGTACTCCTGAGATTCATACTCAAATCTGGGTGGTTCTAATAGATAGACATGATATGAGGTATCATTAAATACTCTTAGGACGAACTAGAGGATAAGGTTACAACGGAGCCTAAGAACCCATGAGATTTATACTAAATCTAATATGAAAAACGGTCTACTTCTCGTCTTTCAACAGGTCCACATAATGGATGGTTCCCGTAAATGGACACAATGGATCCAACTGAGTGTCTATGTGAAGCTACAAGAGCACCAGCCCATACCAAGTGTGGGCTACCATTGCAGAAAAGTCATATAAAAGGACCGCTAAAGTGTCTAGTTATTGCATATTTGGAATTTTCAAAATTTTGTGATGCTATGATGATGTGTTTAAAGGGAACCGGGCCACATTTTAAACGTACTTGTTAAAAACATTTACTGAAAAATTCCCAAAGTGCACTCAAATATAGCCACTAAATCAATTTCAGGAAATAATTTTGAGCTTACCTTCGGGTACCAATTTAACCTAAGTGACTATTTTCATACTGCTTTTACCTTCATAATGTACAGGACACCTATATGCATAATAAGCACTGAATGTGTTATGCATTCAACCTGACAGTTATATAACGCCACATGCTATACAAATTATCAATCCAAACGCAACGAGAGAGTTTTGTGCTACTCATTAGTGAATATCGTATTATTCTTGGCTAATTATAGTATATGTATATCATATTAAAAAATGGTGGGCTATGCGAATTATTTATGTTTTAAACAAAATAAACCATTTATTTAGCTTACACCAAAGTTATAAAATAATACATTGGAATAACTATAAATCTAAGGTCTTGTTGGACACTCTATATTCGGACAGCAATCGGGGTACGGTACACCTTCTTTTCGGCTCAGTGTGCAACCATCTCCCATCTGATATGGACCACAACTGTAATTAGAAGCAAAGCATTCGAAAATCGTATTCTTATAGTGGATACCTGCCAATGAACTCACAAAATCAAATGGAGAACGTAGTCCTCCCTACAGGATATTTCGACACATTCAGTACTCGGTCTATAGGTCGTTTGCAATGGTATCGCCGTTTGAGTTCTGTTATAGTAACACATTCCCGGATATTCTGTTTTAAAGGTTTTTTTTTTATATTACATTACATTCATTTCAATAATGATACATGCCTTCATTGACTGCGTTTCCAATGTATTGTTCGCTTCGTATAGCGTCCACCACAATAATAGAAAATATAGCGAGAAATACTCCCCCACAGATTACTGACTTTAACATGATTATTTAAAAAATTGTTAATAAATCGTTGAATAATGTATTGTATCTGGGTACTTAATGCACATAAATACACCAAGCACAGTGTAGTTTGGTGACTGTGTCGATTGAATATGGTGCGGCGACTTTTATATGTTGCAATGCGGCCTATTTGAGGGGTCTTGTACGAGTACACAAAGTCACCTCAAGAGCCCTCTTATCTTTCACTAGTTCAATGCTAATTAAACAGGGCCAAATATATACGGTATACATCATAAGGTGAGCGTAAGTGCGAAGTGAGATGTTTGCCGGCAGATTATCTAGAACGAATTGCAGTGACAGTGATGCCTTGAGATGACAACCATTTATATATTTACGAAGATCATGGGAAGAAGTGTTTATTTAAAATGTGCAGTAGGAACTTACAGAGGGTCATAATAATATTAAGGTAGTCCATATTAATTATGCACTTTTTAATATTATCACCTGCATTTTACATTATAAAGTAATCGGACACCTGTCAGTTCATTACGTTACAATGACGGTTGCGGAATGAGGGTGCAGGAAATTTGTAATGCTTGAATATTAAATACAATTGGAAGCGACAAGGTTTATTGAAGAGGAGGTGCCTTACTAAAAATCAAACAATGTCGCCGATTAGCTGGTTGCCAGCTTTAGTAAAAATGTACACCACTAGGGAAACGGTACCAATAAACAATAAGACCTCCACATTTCGTATAGTACGACAACAATTTTAGAATCTACTACATTTGTTGTCATCGCAGTATTCAAATTTCATGATCTGTTTTTGTGAAAAACAAGGTTAATGGTTTATTTCAAAATGAGAATTCTATTCTAAAAAGGAAAAGATATAAACAGCAAATTAAACAGCAATAAACAATAAGACCTCCACATTTCGTAGTACCACAACAATTTTAGAATCAACTACATTTGTTGTCATCTAAGTATTCAAATTTCATGATCTGTTTTCGTGAAAACAAGGTTAATGGTTTATTTCAAAACGATAATTCTATTCTAAAAAGGAAAATATATAAACAGCAAATTAATTTGCTCAACAGTTATAAGCCAAAAACAAAACACAAAATAGGAAATGCACAAAATATATGCTGATCGGTCAAATATTATATGAAAATCAGTAATGCCCTATCGTTCGATCCGGACACAATTTTCGGTACTTTTTATAATACATCGTGTTATCTTTTATTTTCTCATACTGCATGATTGATTTATGAGTGAATTTGTGTCGTCATAAGACCACTTTCCAATTATTCAATACACTTAACACAGTTTATTAGAATGATTTAATTTATCCATAGGCTGATGATGCAAATCAACAGCATGAAACTTGCTTATTGGTACTCTATCACATTTAAATTGTTAGCAAATTTTCGAAAGAATTAATGCTAATTCATTTCCATTTGAAATAAAACATGCCAAGCAACGAAACAGTGTTTGCAAAAGTATATGGAAGTATGAATACGTTTTGATCTTTTATAAAATTTACTTCATTTGGGAAACTTAGATGTGGAGATTCTTCTACATGAAATGCCATTTTTTCTCCTTTATGAATTCGCACCGAGTAATGCAGAATTCTGTATACACGTAGGTATCTTGAATTCGCCCATACCACCTGTTATTCCTCCAGGAAAACAAAATATAAAACTTCGCATAATTTTGAAAGCGATTTGTATTAGATTCGAAGGTTGTTCAGTGCAGTACAAGGAAGCAAAGGGAATTTTTTTGGTATAATATCCTTATATGGGAACAACATCCCATATAGGTAGCTTAAACTATATCTAGTGCTTTGTAGTTGGGGGGCTTTTCTTGCAAAAATATTTCTTTCTCCAAATAGATCGCTCAACTTTTGGTACATCGACCTATAGCTACATATAGCTACAGCTAGAGGGGGCGGCCGTCTTTTGTTTTGATTATGCTGTACAGTCGATGATGCATTATGAACAGCCAACTTCGCATTCACAGACACAGTGTTCTAGAAGGAACATTTTTAGCAGTCCTGTCTCGAGATCCACTACTTGACTGTCTAAACAGCATTCAACTTGTCAGTGCATAAATAAAAAGGGATTTTAAATGATTTCTTATAAATAATTAGTTTTATAAGGTACGATTACATTCATAGCTAACGATTGGCCATGTAATGCCAAATAACTCGAAACCACATCAGAAATTTCCAAAATATTTAAATTGAAATCCCAAATATATATATATTTGCTGACTTTTCAATTTACTGTCTCCCGTGCAGCCTGGTTTCAGAGTTCAGCATAGCCGTTTTCTTGACGATATCAGAATTGAGTATGATAAGACCTTTCTTACACTGCTCTGATTGCTTCACTATTCAAAGGCCTTTTACACGGTAAGTCATGATATTTTATGCTTGAAGTTTAAGTTTTACTTTCGGTTGAGTGAATACTCAGTGCAGCTTATAAGGAGCTATCTTACGAATCGTTCTCAAAAGGTTTTTGCTGAACAAAAATATTCTAGTCCAAAAAATGTACTTGCTGGGGTACCTCAGGGTTCGATTCTTGGCCCTATCCTTTTTTGTCTTTATGTTAATGACCTACCATAAGTATGCCGCAATGTATCTATACATCTTTATGCTGATGATGCTCAGTTATATCTTTCCCGACCAATAGGATTGGTGAAACATTTCGCGGTTAGATTAAATTCAAATATGTCTTCTACTGTAAAATGGTCTCTTAGAAACGGTTTGATTTTAAAAACTGTAAAAATGCAAAACTGTAAAAATAGATTCCTAATTTTGTGTTTAGGAATCTATTTATTGTTTCTTTGTTATTTAAATATGTATTATTCAGTTAATTTTTCAATTACCAACCTAACATAAGGTAACATACACTAAAGTTGGCTAAGTTCACTATGTTTGTTTCTGTAATTCTAATGCCGCTGTTTTTGCTATTGTTGCTCGCATATGCAAGTGCCGTTGCTAATCACTCATCAGCATACAACAACTTGAACTTGTGATTTTTGTTAAGTCTGTTACCGGTGAGAGCATTGCCGTTACAGTTCTTGTAGTTTTTTTGTTCTTTGTACAATTGCATATGCGACGTCATATTCGGTTAAATCACTTTTGTTCTAGCAGCCACCTAGTCAACACGTCGTCATTGTCAACCAGCGAACTATCTGGTATTTTGCTTTGTTGTTAATTATAAGCATAATAAATTGTATAACGTTGTTCGGAATTCGGCTTTTAATTGCAAACAAAATTGGTCCTTCTTGCGCGGATTCTTCGTTTGTTTGGTGGTTGCTAGCAAAATCCCTAATGTACAACAGGTAATACATTTAGCATTAGTATTTTGCCGTCTGCTCCTGTCTATTGTTTGGCCTTGGGATTGCTAATTCTTGGGATTGCGTATACAATTGTTGCCTTTTGGTTGGAATTGCTGAGAGATATTGTTTTTCTTATATTCAGCCGGTATTTGAGGGAAAATGGAAGTCCTGAAACAAGCTCGTGGACACATAAAAGGTGCCATTACACGTGTTCATAATTTTGCGCAAGAGATTCCCGTCGGTATAGACAAAATGGTTTTCGAAGTCCGGTTAGAACGTTAGGAAAGCTCGTGGCAAGACTTTTGCCAAAACCAAACGGAACTTTTCGCATTTCATGATGAGTGTTCGAATTGAAATATATTAACGCAAAAAGTGCGCTCGTGAAGGCTATTCGGGATGTGCCTCCAGTTCGTGATGAAGCTTCCGTTAATTCGATGAACTTTTTGGTTAATTCGCAAGCGGCTTTAATTGAGCAGTTAGAGAAAACGGTTTCCTTCAGTTCCACTACCCAACCAATAACCAGTGCCGGTATTGAGCTACCTCCAATGAAACTGGAGCCATTTACGGGTGATTATCGCGAGTGGCCTGGATTTCGGGACATGTTTTTGAAAACGATTGACTGTCGAAAAAATTTGTCCGGTTCGCAGAAGTTTCGATATTTAAAATCGTTCCTGCGTGATGAGGCCGCGAAACTGCTAAATCATTTGAAAATGTCGGACAATAATTATGAGCAAGCGTGGGAAAAACTAGAAAATCGGTACGATAAACCTCTCTATATAATTAATGCCTATATCGAAAGTTTTTTTAAACTGCCCAATATCATTTCGGCCGACGGTCCTCATTTACGGAAGTTATTCGACAACGCAGACGAAGTTATTCGCGGTTTAGCTGCACTAGAATCGGAGGGCAGAGATCCGTGGCTTATTGATCTGTTACTCGGTAAAACGGATATCGAAACGCGTAAGGCATGGGCTCTAGAAAGCAAAAACTCGGAAGCTTCTACAATTCAAGACCTAATAGACTTTTTAGAGGTTCGGTGCAATGCGTTAGAAGCATATGAATCAAAATCTCGGACATTTAAAAACCCTCGTGTGAACTCGAATATAAAAAGCTTGAACGTAGTAAAACCATCGCGTCCAAAATGCAAAGGTGAACACTTTCTTCCCCAGTGTGGTGAATTTCTATCTATGGCCATTAGTTCTCGCCGTGTTTTTGTCAGGGATCAAAGGTTGTGCTATAATTGGCTCGATACTAAACATTCGTCGGCTCGGTGTCGAGTTAAAGCTCGTTGTTCATATTGTAACACTCGACACCACAGTTTAGTGCACATCGATAACCCTTGTCGCTCTAAAAATCCTATAAGTGCTGAATCTGTGTCTCTTTCTGAACCCACGTCGTCGTCGCCGATCCTGCAAGAAATTACAAGCAATCATATGCGGAATAATTCTCGTCCATCTGGCATTTTGCCTACTGCTGTTGTGAAGGTATTTGATGTCTTGAGAATCCCCAGCTCTTTCGTGTTCTCCTTGATACCGGGTCACAGGTTTCCTTTGTGACAGAATCTTTGGTCTTCGTCGTTGTCACGCTCGTTTGCCAATATCAGGAATTTCGTCCGTTGAAGCAGGTGTAACACATGGTGCTGTAAGTCTGACATTGAGTTCTCGATTTGATTCATCAAAAACTCTTGAAGTTGAGGCCTATATTTTAAGCAAAATAACATCGAAAACTCCATCGTTTTCATTCGATTGTCGCAATATGTCTCTCCTTCAAAACGTCCAATTGGCTGATTCCGGCTTTCATACTCCAGGACCCATTGACATGTTGTTAGGAGCGGACAAGGCGTGGAGTATCCTTAAGAATGGCCATCGTACAGATGAGAGAGGAAGTGTAATAGCCCATGAAACCATATTTGGATGGGTTGTTACTGGTTGTTACTGGTTGTATGCCAGATCAATCCATTGTTTTGCTGCACGCAGGGGTTGATCTTGACGTGATCTTGAAGTCGTTTTGGGAGATTGAAGAAGTTTCCCGCCAATCTTCCACTTTATGTGATGAGGACACTGTCGATGTTCATTTCTCCAAAACGCAAACTCGTGCACCAGATAATAAGTATATGGTTTGGCAATACTATTTCTGGTGCGTTGTCTAGATTATTCGCCATGGAACGTCGTTTTTCTCGTAACAGAAGTCTTCAATTGGAATATGTTAAATTCATGATAACTTATCGTGACCTAGGACATATGGAGCGCATTCCTGAAGAAAAAATAGAGACTACTTCGGGAGCTGTCTTCTACATACTTACCACACCATGCAGTCGTTACTAATAAGATTCGCGTTGTATTCGATGGCTCGCATAAAGATTCCAATGGAAGTAGCCATATTGAAATGCTGCACATAGGAACCCCCCTTCAGCGCAATCTCATTAATGTATGCATCCGATTTCGGTTCCATAAATATGTGTTTTGCGCTGACATAGTAAAAATGTTCCAGCAGATTTGGGTGCATCCAAAACACAGGGATTATCAGCGTATCGTTTGGAGGGAATCTCCTGATGAACCCATTACCCATTATCGATTGTGTACCGTTACGTACGGTACAGCTCCTGCTCCATTTTTATCCATGAGAGTACTCCAGCAGTTGGCATTGGACTATAACCATCAATTCCCCATGGCTTCACACGCGATTCTACATGATATGTATGTAGATGACATAATGACGGGATCGAATTCAGTGTCTGAGACCTTGGAACTTAAAAAACAGCTAGTAGATATGTTGTCGTGCGCAGGTCTGGAGTTGAGCAAGTGCAGCTCGAACTGCTGGTCAATCTTGAGTGAGACTGAGTGCATGGAGACTGTCTCTATGGATTTGGACAAATCAACTCAATGGACCAAGGTTCTCGGTCTTGTTTGGAACCCTCAATATGACATTTTCACATATAAGATAGCATCCTCGAATGAACGGAAACTACTGTCCGAAGTTGCAAAGATTTTTAATCCCTTGGGTTTCTTGGCTCCTTCCACTATTTTATTTAAAATACTGTTTCAGGAGCTGTGGGTTGCGAAGATCGGTTGGGATGATCCCCTACCAGTTGACGTAGCCGACAAATGGAGAACCTAACGCGGAGAACTATCCTGTTTTGAAAACTTTAGGATTTCCAGAAGGTTTACTTTAAATTCTAACTGCTTTGAGCTAATAGGATTTTTCGATGCATCAGAAAAGGCATATTCTGCGGTGGTGTATTGTTGAAGTTTCTTAGATGGCGAAATTGGGGTTCGATTGATAGCAGCTAAAACTCGTGTGGCTCCTCTTAAGCAAATATCTATCCCTCGTCTTGAACTCTGTGGTGCTGTGCTGTTGTGTCGTTTAATGGAGCTTCTTCGATCATCGTTAGATACTAATCCGATTCGAATGTCGGCATTTACGGATTCGCAAATTGTTCTATCCTGGCTCTCTTCCTCCTCTCGACGCTGGAACACCTTCGTAGCGAATCGTACATCAGAGGTTTTATCTACGTTGCCGCGGTCTGCTTGGAACTACGTTTGTTCCACAGAAAACCCTGCTGACTGTGCTTCTAGAGGAATCGCGCCCGGAAAACTCAGGGAGCTGGAACTTTGGTGGAAAGGTCCAATCTGGTTATACAAAGTCAGCGGCTGTTGACTCCTCCCACGTTGTTGGAAGATCTGCCTGAAGTGAGAAAAAATCCTGTAGTGGTAAACATTACGTCTTCGAATCAACATTTTCTAGAACCCTTGTTCAATAATGTTTCACCGTTGAGAAAATTGCTGCGGATTGTTTGTTTTGTCTTCCGTTTTATCAATAATTGCAAAATGTCATCCAGAGATCCGGTTCGAGGTCATATTTCCTTCTCCGAGTTTCGACGAGCTAAGGAGTTTTGTTTGCTGTGGTCTCAAATCGATTTCAGTGCTGAAATACATACCTTGAAAGGATCTCATAAAGTCTCAAAAGGTTCCAAATTATGCCTGTTGTCGCCTTTTATTGATGAAGTAAGCCTACTGCGAGTAGGTGGAATAATCGCCATTAAGCACCCCATCATCATACCAAAACAACATCGACTGACCCATCTTAATTTATTGGATGCGCATAGATTATATCTCCATATTGGCGTTTCCGGGCTTTTTAATTCGACAGGAATACTGGATAATCGGGAGCAGGAATTTGATCCGGAAAATTGTTCATGACTGCATTGCATGTTTTCGTTAACGTCAGTCTACGTCATCTCAGATAATGGGAAATTTGCCGTCTTCCCGTTTGGATCCATCCTTTGCTTTCATGCATACAGGGTGTGATTATGCAGGCCCGATAACACTACGTTTGTCAAAGGGACGGAATCCGAAGTTGGTAAAGGGCTATATTTCACTATTTGTTTGTATGACAACTAAGGCGCTTAATCTCGAGATGGTAACAGATCTCACAACAGATGCATTTCTGGCTGCTCTTAAAAGATTTATTGCGAAACGTGGCAAGTGCTTCGTGATGTACTCCGATAATGGGACAAATTTTCAAGGAGCAGTTGGTTCGATCAAGTGAGCATCATGAAAGGGTAACGGAGACGTTGGCAGCCAATGGAATCAAAAGGGAATTTATTCCTCCACACAGTCCTCATTTTGGTGGGCTGTGGGAAGCTGGTGTCAAGTTGGTAAAGCAACATCTTCGTCGGGTCATTGGAACCAACATTCTTACCTTTGAGGAAATGTCCACGTTGTTAGCCCAAATTGAAGCCCTTCTGAATTCTAGGCCCCTTTGTGCTATTTCAGATTCTGACCTTAATCCACTAAAGCCTTCTCATTTTCTCATAGGTAGACCCTACACTGCTGTTTCCGAACCTAGCTATTTGGACGTTACAGCTAATCGTTTGGGTCGCTGGGAAGCTGTACAGAACATGATGCAGGGGTTTTGGCGACGGTGGCAAACAGACTATCTGACTTCTCTACAACAACGCCCAAAATGGAGAGAAACGAAGCGAGAATTTCAAGTTGGAGATCTGGTCGTCATCAAGGAACCTAACCAACAACCGTCTCATTGGGCCTTAGGATGAATTGAAATGGTTCATCCAGGAAAGGATGGTCACGTTAGAGTAGTGACGCTGCGTACTGCGAATGGAAGTTTTAAGCGCCCCATCGTCAAACTAGCTATTTTGCCAATTTGCTGAATGCCTTCAGCGGGGCCGGCATGTTTAGGAATCTTCTTATTGTTTCTTTGTTATTTAAATATGTATTATTCAGTTAATTTCTCAATTACCAACCTAACATAAGGTAACATACACTATAGTTGGCTAAGTTCCCTATGTTTGTTTCTGTAATTCTAATGCCGCTGTTTTTGCTATTGTTGCTCGCATATGCAAGTGCCGTTGCTAATCACTCATCAGCAAACAACAACTTGAACTTGTGATTTTTGTTAAGTCTGTTACCGGTGAGAGCATTGCCGTTACAGTTCTTGTAGTTTTTTTGTTCTTTGTACAATTGCATATGCGACGTCATATTCGGTATTTTGCTTTGTTGCTAATTATAAGCATAATAAATTGTATAACGTTGTTCGGAATTCGGCTTTTAATTGCAAACATTTTGATTTCTAAAAAGCTGTTTGACACTAGAGAAATAGCGCCTATTTTTTTGAATTAAGTTCTTGGATACAGTTATAAACCTTGGCTACAAGTTAAATAGATCCCTATCGGCTATTGATCATGTAAATTTTATAGTGTTTATGCAGGTTTACGTAAGCTGTGGCTGTTTTCCAGTCTTACTCCTATAGAGACGAGACTCAGATTAATTGAGTCCTTGCTTGTGACAATATTAGTTATAGACCTTAAGTTAGATTCTCAATCTCAGCACAAACTTCTTGTACCTTTTATTGATATGATTCGATATGTTTTTGGAATTATCCATTTACCACAAACATGTCCTTGGTTTTCCATTTCAAAATTTTTGGGATATTAGGTACTGTGTATTTATGCACAAAATAATTCAAAATAGATCACCACTATGCAAGAAACTGCGATTTGTCCAGTCTTCACGTACCTTCAATCTCATAATGTCTGCTTTTAATTTCCTAAATTCTTCTCGTCTCTTTCTTGTCCACGCTGCCAGACTTTGGAACTCTCTACCTGTCACCATCAAACAAATAGTTGGAGCCGATAAATTTAAGAGCGCACTTTTTGCACATTTTGCACAATAATGTATTCTATGTTTACTCTTCTTCTTTCCCTATTTTCACCCCTCTATTCCTTTTTCTACTAGTCCAATCCCTAAATTTTTTTTCTTTTAATTTTTTTATTATTGTATTTAATTAAAAGTAAATTCACTTAATATTAACTTCATTTTTATTTTGTTCTGTGCTCTTTATGTGAATTCTTGTACTTACCAAATAAATTGAATTGAACTTTTCTTTATCTAAGAGACCAAAAAATGCTCGAATAAACAACGAAACATTAAACAAATGCAGTCTGTATAAACACACAAAAAGACAAACAGAACATGGTTAATTTCAATGGAAACTTTCTTAACATCTGCACTAAGAAAATGAAGACGCAAAACATTTAGACCATCATTTTTTTATAAAATTACCAACACCACCTGCCGCGTAGATCCAAATTTCAGATAAAAAACACAATATCTGGAATGCACGCGAACGTATGTGCTAACAAGAGCTGCAAAGTTGTCTCTTAAACTTCTTATATTCTGGTGAACAACAAAAAGTTTCTTTTGATTATTGATACAAATATTATCACAATTGGAGCTGGTAATGGGGATGGAAAGTCATATATTAAATCATTTTCGAATTTTGTTTGTATTTGATTATTATTATTTATTTAAATGCACTATAACAGTGCAAGATCATTAAAAGATCTAATTGAAATGACTTTACCATCCCCATCTTCCTAGCCATAATTTGGTTATTTTTGTACCATACATATTTAACACATTTACTCTTTATTGCTTTTCTCGCCTTTATGAACAGAGCCTGATTGTATTTCGTGGGGGAGTCATTAATATCAGAGACAATACTGAAACCACAAACTCCGGCCGATTTCCCGTTACTTAGCCTACAAGTTCGATTTTTACAGAGTGGTTTACGATTTGGTGCGCTAGTATTGTTACATAGAAATTCGTATTGACTAATGTCACGTAACTTCAAACATTCTGAGTCACCAACACATTCGCAAAAAATATGAGCCTCTTCCGCTGTGGGCAAAGCTGCTGGCAGTGTTCATAGAATTTTATCCGTTAAATTCGAAATTGTTCATTACATGCTTAAAATATTTATGAAACATTGTCATTGCAGAATGGTTGCATGAAAATAAAAATCTTTTGACCAAACTTTTATCATTTATTTAAGAAAAATGTACACATGAAATCCGTCTTAATGATATCGAAAAAAGGTAAATTCATGTTATATCTTTCTTATATATAAAACATCTCCTGTAGATAGTTCAGTAATATAAAAGTGTGGTATTCCCGAACTCTAGCACATTTCCCCACGAATGTCGGGGTTGGCAGCATTTATTTTTTTGATTTTTTTGTATGTTTTTTCATGGCACACGGATTCTTAATTGACAAAACGGCGAATTTGAAAATAAATCGAGGGGGCCAGCGGAATTTGAATTGGAACGTATATCTTGTAGTTTAATATGTTTTTTTTTTTTCATTGGAACACAAAATTAATCTTTTTCTTGATCTAAATAACTTTTATGTTGCATTGGGCAAAAAAATCAATCAATCTTTTATACCCTCCACAGGAAGGTATATTCACTTTGTCATTACATTTGTAACGCTAAGAAGGAGTCACCGGAGACCTCATAAACTACCTATATATGTTCTAAATCAGGATCACATTCTGAATCGATTTAGCCATGTCCGTCTGTCTGTCTGTTGAAAGCACGATAGCGCTTAAAGGAATTGACATAGGCGAATGAAATTTGTTGAAAGCACTGCTTTTTATCGTCGTCAGGTTGGTATTGAAAATGGGATATGTCGTTCAAGTAGTTCTGGTACCTCACATACAAAATCAATATTAGACCCATGTGTCTCTCTGTCGATTGAAAACACGATAGTGTCCAAATGAATCAACCTAGGCGAATGAAGTTTGTTGAAAGGACTCCTTTTTATCGTCGTCAGGTTGGTATTGAAAATGGGATATGTCGGTAAAGTATGTAGTTTTGGCACCTCCCATACAAAATCAATATTAGACCTATGTGTCTCTCTTTTGAAAAAACGAGCGTCCAAAAGAATCCACATAGGCAAGTTAAATTTTATGAGTGGACTTTTTTTTATTGTCGTTAAGTTGTTACTAAATGGGCTATGTCGGTCAAGTAGTTCGGGTACCTCCCATACAAAACCAGTTTTGTATGACCTGTATGCAGTGGAGGGTATTAAAGCATCGGCCAGGCCGATGATAACACTTTTACTTGTTTTTGATTCGGATCACTTTTTGCAGATCTTGTTAAGAAAATTGTTTTAAAACAAATGCCCAAAAACCAAAATAGAGAAATACATAAATAGCCATGGCTATAATTTTGGAGAAATTATTATCTTCTTCGTCTTCCTCATCATCTGAACTACGAATCACCGAAACTACTCTATTTGTATAAACATCAGGGAAAACATTTTTCAAGTCGAAATCCTAGTTAATTTTTCCAAAACCGAATGCAATTTGAAGAGCTGATATTGCTGTCATATAACGCACTAATCCATTTACAAAAACAGATCAATTTTGTTGCATTGTCCATGAGCCGCGTAAAAACTGAGACCTAAAAAGTATCTGGTGGTCCCAATGGAAAACGACATAAGTCTGTTGTTACAAACAACTTTGGAAAAATAAGAAATGAGTTATTGATATGAATTTACAAAAAGTAGTACGCGGTGGATCCAAAAGAGTACCGCACTCAGACTAAAACGTACTTAAACACTAGAAAACACTACAATTGTAGAACTGGAGGGAATGCTGGTCAGTTGCTATTTTTTTTTTTAATTAAATCAATCGTTTTTAACCAGTATAGGTACGTGAAACCCGGATAACTATATCTTCAGAATTTATGCTTCCTTGAGGTACAGTGAGGCAGTAAGAACGCAAAGGAGGCAGACATTAGAATTCAGTAATCTACCTAAAGATGGTTGTGAGGCGATTTTCAAACCTACGGTATGATTTTTTAGATTTAATTAGAAAACTCATTTGTACTTTCTTTAGTATTTTTACTTAATTGTTTGCGCTTAACGCAACGTAGTTTGCTGCGATAAAATTATGTGCAAATTAGCAAATTGGTTAATAGAGGGCACTAAACTGACTAAGATACTTAAGAGCGAAGTACTTATCCGCATAAATGTGCTCAGAAAAGTGTAAAAAATGATCTGAAATTAGTGTGCAATTAAACGTGAAGTATTTATCCAGCAATAAGAATGACAAAGGAAGGACCTTCCTTAGATATTCATTGGCATTCGTCACGATCAGAGACGGGTGGGAATAAATAGCTAAATAATATATACACTTATACACCAAAGATGAACAAAAATAAGCGGTTAAATCAAGTCCAACATCTCTTCTCAACCCAAATGGGGATAGATCTAGACTCCTTGATGAATGAATGGCTCTTGTGAGTGTCATACACTTGCAATCCTTGAAATGGATGGACAAGATATTTACAACATAAACATTATCATACTGAGACCGCCAACTCGCAATCATCTTGCCGCTGGTCAATTATGTCAATAAAATGCCAACCGCGGCCAACGGTGGGAAAATGTGATAGAGTTCGGGTATACCACATCGTTACTGAATGCTATTGGTTAGTTATTTTATATAATTTGATTTGTGTGGATAAAAAAAATATTTAAAGGAGATGTTTTATATACTAGAAATAATATATTAGGACAAACATGGTTGTGTATTTTCCGCTTTTCATTATCATTGACTTGGATTTCTACATTTTTTTAAATAATGAGGAAAATTTGCTCAAAATGTTTTTATTTCCCCTCAACTAATCTACATTGTTAATTTTTCATGAATATTTTAAGCAAATGTACACCTATTCCTAAAAAAAATACTGTCCACAAGTACCAAACAATTTCAAATCAAACTGATAAAATTCTATGAACGCTGCCATTTTGCCTACAGCGAAAGGGGCTCATATTTGTTGCCGTTATGTTGGTGAGCCGGAATTTTTGAAGTTACGTGCCATTTCGTGAATTTCTATGTAACAATACTAGTGCACCAAATCGAGACCACTCCATAAAAAATAGCTTGTGAGCAAGTAACGGGAAATCGACCGGAATTGGTATGGTCTCAGTATGGTTTGTCTATGATTTACAAATTATGATGAAATAATCTTAGAAAGGTATATGAATAAACTATACCTGTATTCATTGTTAGAAAAAAATATATCATATTTTAAATTAGATATTATGCTGTATGTTTTATTGCAAATACTTGATTGTTTTCAAAATATAAATCGGTAATCGTATCCACCGCATTAACATTTAATACAACATTTCGGAAAAACGCCGTCATTAAACAAATGATTGTTTTCACAGTTCACCTTGACATCTGAACACCTAAATATTAAAAATATTATTTATTTAATCTGCAATCCTACACTATACATATTTTGAACTTACTCTTCAATTTTAAGTGTGTAGTCAGACAAACACGTAGCCCTTTTAATGCATTTTCCATCGGATCCAAAGTCAACATAGTCCTGACCTTTATTAAGGTATGGAAGATATTTTAGAAAAATTAGCTCACCCTGTGAGTTTTTGTATCCACAAACTGGTTCGCTAGCTACGAAGGCAACAAGTTGTAAATTGTTTAGACATATGTTATTTTATTAAAATGCTCATACTTGCTAAACAGCTGTTAAAACACGCTACAATAACTACGAAAAAAGTTGCAAGAACAGTAACGTATTTCATTTTTCTCCAGGTTTTTTTTTGTGTGCTATTCAGCGAAAAGAAATTATCAACTGCACATTGAAGTGTAATGCAATTTGCTTTTATAACATCTGAGTGGAATTATTTGTTGATTCTAAAGTAAGTAATTAACAAAGATGTGGTCATCTCAAGGGGAGTAGGGGAAAAATAAACTATCATCAAGTATAAATAGATATTAAGATCATGACTGGGTCGCGAGTACTTGCTCATATTTGTTGTTAAATTTTTTAATAGGTATAACTATAATTTCCATGATTTCGTCAATCATCTGAAAATAAAGTCCATAAACACCTGTAAGAAAATTTTCGGTCAGTCACATGTTTATTTGGATATAGGTACACGTAAATTCTGCACTCACCGCAGCACTGAAACATGTCCCTATTTCTAAATTTGCTGCAAAATTCAATCGCACCACAACACAAAAGAAAATAAATTGCAATTTCAAATATTTGGCATCATCGGCATTTGCTGATCGTGTTTGTTTTTGTTTTGGTTGCAAACACATCAGCTGCTTAGTCGGTAAAAGACAGTAGCCATATTAGCCGATGCAATGCATGTCAAACAATTTTCTGCAGCACTGCATTCTGTGCTGCATCCAGAGTTTCTGCACATGTGTCTTGGGCGCCTCTTCTTCTTGTTGAAATCTACGAAAAATTGGTTGCCTCTACGGCAGCTTAAGTGGCATTGAAAATCTAAAAAAATAAGCAACTCTCGAGAGAAACGTATGACCCGCATATCTGTTTGGTATACGTTTTGTTTGGCATAGTTTAATTATTCAAAAATGTTTATAAAAAGTACAAAATTAAAAGGTCTCCGAATAGAAAATTGGGTAAGCGGAAGTTATCTATAGTTTATCTGAACTTTCATAGTCTTCTTCTTGGCTCTATACTTGATGCACCCTGCAGACTGGTATTCGATAAAGATAAAGTATTTTCTTTGTCTAATTTAAGATATTGAGGGTAACTTTGAAACGCAGGAAACATTTGTTTAGGTTGTTAGCGAAACTGTAAGAGTAGTAATATTTGTACAACATCCAGTCAAGTTAGACCGAGACTAAAAAAACATGGCAGACTTCTTTCTTAATCTTATATGATTTTTTACCAATCTTTATACGATCTAATAATTCGTCGCATCAGACAGCCGTTGCGCTAGATTCCTTCGATTATCCCAAAGCAATACTTTGTTTTCTCTTTTTATTTTATCCTCATTGTTACGACTACAGTGTACAGCATTAAACTTAAATCAAACTATGTGTGTAGTGTGTACTGGCGGACTGTAAGGAACTTTTGTATGTGCGTGGGCTAGGCTACTACGTTTTAGGCTAACTCTAGACCAACCGAACGTCCCAACTTTGTCAGTGGGCACATTCAAGAATCAAGTTATTTTAAGTCGACTAGATTGTTCTGGACTAGGTTTAACCTGAACGCAAAAACTAGATTGGTCGAGAACGTCACTTTTCCTACGTCAGCCACATATATAAACTGTCAACTTAGTACTAAGTCTTTCTTTCTTCTTCCTTCACTACATTCATCGGATACACAGAAATAATTTAATAAATAATGTTCATTGCCTACTAGGCGGGACTGAAAGTATCGTTGTCGTCAACAACTTTTATTTGCCATTTTTGAGCTATATGACCAATGAGAAAAATCTACTTTCACGAATCCACTACTTGCCCCTATGTTCAAATAAGAAAAAAATAAAAGCAAAAACAAACCCATAACAACCGATTTTATTACGATCATTAAAAACAAACATGCATTATGACCCGCGGGGGTTTGATCGTAGCTCATCACTATCATATCGTCCAGTTTACGTAGTCCAGGGAAATTGTGGAAGTTAGATAAGCAAAAATACTTCGTGTACTGGGGCCTTCAGAACAAAAAAAAATAAAAACAAAGAATAGCTACGCTTGCAAACGATTTAATAGTTACACGACTCTTTAAGAAGAATATTTTTAACTCGTTCGCGCCCACATTTAAATGTGGGAAGTTATGCTGAAATATGCGTTTGGTAGTCATGGTAGAAATAACATTTGAAGTCTGGCGAGTAATAGAAATGTCTGAAATTGAAATGTAAAATGTAATGAGTGGAATAAAACGAGTGTGCTTTAGATCACACGATTGAAGTAAAACTTCTTTGGCTCAATCTAAATATACATGTTTAGTTTATTTTTCTTCAATAATTTACTGGCTATAAGAGTAAGAGATAGAAAATGGGCGCGCGCACTGCTCCTACAATATGATACAGACAATAGGCCACGGTTGCCACTTACAAAAAAAAAAACTCAAACTATTTTATTTGATTTTGCACAAAATTACCAGCTGCTAGAAGACATGGGAGTTCATCTACCCATTTTCTTATAACAAACCCTTAACCAATTCGAGTTTCATGTCTGTATATAAATAATATGATTAATTATTACTATTCACCATCAGTCAAAAGAAGAAAATGAGTGCATTCTGTAATTTTTTGAAAAGCGAATAAAACAGTGTTATATGGATGGTGATGAGGCATATGCAAATAGTGCAATGCGTTCACTCAGAGGCAGTAAGGTAGCATTTAAATGAGGTGATATCGAGTTCGCATTCTTGGTACATCTGCTCAAAAATTTACCATAACCAGATAAAAATTACCAAAACTCAATAAGCAAACAAAATTACCAAATTTGTTAAAAACTACCAAAGAGGCAACCTGGCAAAAGGCGTGTCTTAGATATACGAAACGTAGCTATCTATGAGAGAATGAAAAGAAACTTTTTGTCGGCACCTCTCTCTGTTGCTCCTTCAGTGTGATACAGATAATAGGCGTGCACTGCAGTGAACCAGACTTTAGAGGCAGGTTATCCCACGGTTATACTCAAAATATCCCTTTTATGTTTACAAAATAAATAAATTTATTATTTTAAAAAAATACTCGTGATTCATTCACAGACACATATGTCATTTTATGGAACAGTTTAGGGAAATAAAAAAAAGAAAATGATATTTTAGATATTTTGAATGACTTTTTTCTAAACATGAAAACATTTAATTTGATCGTAGGTTGAATAATTTGTTTATTTTTAATGAAATGAGCAATTAGGAAAAACATTTCACCAAAAAGTAAAATCCCGTTCTTTTTGTACTATGAGGTCTGAAAAATCCCTTTGTCCCTTTTAGCTTATTATTAGTGAGAAAATCCCGCAAAAAGTGATAAATCCCCCGATCTGGTATCACTGCTGCACTGTATGATGTGTCATAGATAATGAAACGTAATTGGCTGAGAGAAAGAGAGAACGAAAATGTGTGCTCGCATCTATCTCTCTTGCCGCTACAGTAATATTCGAAACGAAACGTAACTCTATCTCTTTTTATCTCACTACCTTATATCTCCCTCTCAACTTCCGCTCGCAATTTCCGTAACGATTTTGTGACGCATTCACCAGCTTACCCCCCCAGTCAGCGTGCCTAAGAAGTATTACTTCAAAAGCGTATTTTTTAAAATGACTGAAGTACCATCCTGACTATTGATGTACCATGTGACTATTGATTTTTCATACAAATGACGGTTATATCTAGGCAGTTACTGTCGATTTCTTCAAGTATTGTTTTAAAACTGCTATTTTTTTCATTGTCCATCCATCATTATGCATTCAAAATACCTAAATAAAATAACTACTTTCTAAATCCTGAACATATTAATTCTTAAATTTATTTTTAACGGAAATGTTCTTAAAAAACCAACTTCGCAGACAAAAATAGGGTTGAGCTCTTATGAGTAGACTATAGACTTAAAAGTGTCCCATAATTTGTATGCTAGATTTCAATTAAATAGAAACACACATGTCTATAGTGTTAAGAATTTACCTGAAATTGCACGTTTTTAATGGAACAATATGGCGTTTTCGATTGAAGTAAAGAATTGCCCTTTCTACCAAAAAAAAAAACGATATAAAAGTGTTCTTTCTATGTTTTCTAAAGAATATTGATGTGGGCAACAGTAAACAATCATATTTACTGAAGAAAGTAAAAAAAGTAGCAACAGGAAACCAAATGACACATATTAACTATGAAGTGCATATAGTGTCTACCACTATTGCAAAAGTGCTACAACGAATTCAATTGAAAAGAGCAACTTTAAATTTCGGGGCAATTCTACATTCACTCTTTTGATAGAAAGGGCAATTATTTTCTTCAATCGAAAACGCCATTACCGTAAGCTGTCAGCTGTCAAAATTATCTTATCTTATCGCTAAAATGGAGTGAAAACTAATTTCGTACCATCAGACAGCGTAGATACTTTCTTTTGTTTTATAAACTGTAAAGATTATAAATTTAAATGAATCAATGAATGCCAATTACCTAAATATTAGTAGAAGTATGAAGGTTAAATAAATCATGGGATTGTACTGCTTGACAGATAAATAATCTTGTTAGTGGTGAATCCCAGTACGTAGTGGGTGTTGGTGATGTATTTATAACTATCAATTAAAGCAGAAAATAATAAATTTAGTACTGTGAAACACTATCATGTTAACCAACACATTCTCATAGTAACTTAAGTTAGCAGAGAAACTTTAACCGTACTATCCATTTAAAAATTAGAGATCATTCGGTTGCACTCATTTGTTTACGTTTTAAGTACGTCGAACTTGTTATTCTTTATAAGATGAATAGATTGTATAGACTGTGTGCCGTATGACTGAGGCGTAAACTGTACAATCCCCACTAAGCGTAAAAATGGTTTGCAAAAGGCCAATCATACAGTCGGCGAATATAAAAGACTAATTTAAATCAGAGCCAGAACTAGTTTGACTCGATTGCTTACTGAAAGAAGTAGAGATGAAGACCGATTTTACAGTGAGTGTGATTCTAATTTTAGCTGGTGTGCTGATCATCTCAACTCAATCATTCGCTGGTAATATACTTAACTTTATAGGGTCTGTATCGCTAACTAAGTCTATTGTTGTAGCTAAACAACCTCTGTGCACATATAAAAACACCGAAGGAGAAACAGTATTTCTTACTTATATGCCGATCTTGAGGAAAGGTGAAGAATACATTGATTATGGGGGAGGTGATAAGTGCATGAAAAAGGCGACGTGTTTAGACAATTTCACAACAAAAGTTGAAGAGTAAGTAGTCAGCTATTGAGCCTTGAGATCTTTATCCACGCTCTATCTTTTACAGTTGTACTTCAGTCAAACCTACTTGTGCCAAAAAGCGACAATATCAAGGTGTCTTTCCATTATGTTGTATTAAGTGCTGATTTCGTATTATTATTATTATTATTATTATTTATTAGCATAAAAATAAATTTTTAACTAATACATATGTAAATAAAAGAGCACTAGCTACAGAGGCTTTCAGCTCTAATCAAGAGTTAAATTATAAAGTAACAAAAGAAAAAAATTTTATATAATTAAGTTCTCTTTACGGAGGAAGTTGTAAACTTTTATTACATTATCGTTATTGATTGTGTTTAGAAAAGTGTAGACTGACTGATTTTCTGACAAGAGGGACTTAAATGATCTGGAGATGCGGCAAGGAGTATTTCCAATGATATGTTCAATATCAATACTGTTGTTGCAGACTGTGCAGGTGGGTGGGTTTTCTCCCTTTAAGATGTGTTGATGCGTTGCAATAGTATGACCCAAGCGAAGACGGGCGAAGTTGGAGTTCATTTCCTTAGAGGTTGATGTCGGGTAGATCGGGATGGACCGGCTGGTGTTGACTTTTGTGTAGTGGTTATGGTAATTTTGCCAACTACAGATTCGGAGCATATTAATCTGTTGCATGATTTGTTTTTGTAGATCTAGTTTTGATATTGTATTAAAGGTGAGAAGAGGGGCATTATTGGCATATTTTGCGGCTTTATCAGCAAGTTCATTCCTTTGTATCCCCATGTGGCTTGGGATCCACATCAGTTTTATTTTGTTTGGGTATTTTGCAAGGATATCCCTAATGTGGTTTATGAGTCCGGTGTTGTGGTTTGGGTTTAAAGTAGCCTTGAGCGTTGATAGGCTGTCCGTGCATATTATGGCCTTTCCACGGAGTTTGGCCATGGTTTTGACTGCTTCAAGTAAAGCAAGTGCCTCTGCCGTGAAAATTGATGCACTACGAGGTAAAAGTCCGGCTTTTAAAAGTGATCCACTTTCTAAAGTGACTGCAAAGGATGTAGTGTGTGTTGATTTGGAACCGTCTGTAAATATAGGGTTCCATCCTTTAGATTTAAGTGAGCTGATTTTCTGAAGAAAATTTGCCTTGTAGATATTTCTGTCTGTTTTGGTTTTGTTATATTCCGACAGGGATAGTAGAACCGATGACTCTTTAATGCACCATGGTGGATAAGATGGGAAGTGGTGTTTTCTACGTTCGATGGGAAGACCAAATTCTTTTGCGGTGCATATTGTTCGAGCTATGGTTGATGGAAGACGCCTAGTTGTTTTTGCTCTGATAGCAGAAGAGATATCTTTATCAATGATTGAATTGTAGGAGAAGGAGAGTTTAGCAAGGAGTTTAATGAAGCATTCTGCTTGGCGTTCTTCTAAGGTTGGAAGTCCTGCTTCTGCCATTATATTTGTAATTCTGGTAGTCCGATATGCATTGATACTCCTCCTGGCTGCTTGATGATAGTTTGATTTTAAGAGGTTGAGTGTTGTCTTAGGACACTTGCCATAGATGAAAAGTCCATAGTCAATTTTGCTTAAAACTAAAGCTTTAGTAATATTACAGAGAGTATTTATATGTATGTTTAACCTTTTACAAGCTAAGTAATTTATGATGTTGACTCTAACAGCTAGGCTCTTTTTAAGGTCTATACAATGTGGTTTCCAGTTGTATCTATTATTAAACGTAACTCCTAAAATGTTTAAGTTGTTGCAACAAGTCGGCTGCAACAGAGACTATTCCGTCAACTGGCAGAGTGAAACGAAACGCCGGTTTCTTAAGCCAAGTTACAAAACCTTTATTTGATATAAATTCATTAGGTTAATTCAAAATTAATATAAATTTACTTACATAGTCTCTTTACAATAACTAGATATTAAAATATATAATATAAAGGCGCGCTCGATCAGCGCCTCGTGGAAAAGAAGAGGTAAAAGTCAAACTCCAAGACTATACCTAACCTCATTACAAATGACGTTTAAATACCTTACCGCTTGCGGCGATATCTGTTCGTCAATAGGAGGAACTAATTCTTAGGGTGCATCCGCACCTGCCTCCACATTTCCCCCCGGTAGTTCCTCCGGTGGACTGCTATCTTTTAGGGCTGCTACGTCAAGGACCGCCAGTTTGACTACGGGTCTTTCATAGACCCCATTCCGTGTTTGGATAAAGGCACTTCGCACTTGCCCGTCCTTCGATAGCTGCACTCGAACTACTCGCCCTTTAGGCCAGTAGTTTCTGGGACTATTTGGGTCCACAACCAGGACGATGTCGCCAACTTCCACTGGTTTCACGGGTGCAAACCATTTTGCGCGTCGAGTAAGCGTAGGCAGATATTCTGCCACCCAGCGCTTCCAGAAACGGTCCGCAAACTGCTGTGAGATAAGCCAATTTTTTCGATGTACTTTGAAGTCATCGTTGAACTCCACCAGCGGCTTCGATCCATCACCAGAGCCCAGCAAAAAATGGTTTGGCGTGAGAGCTTCCGGGTTGTTCACATCTACAGGTATATATGTCAATGGCCGCGAGTTCAAAATATTCTCCACTTCTATAAGCATACTTCGCAGTAGTTCATCGCTCGGATTTCGTGTTAGTGTTGTTGCATACAGGACGGTCTTTATTGATCGCACTAATCGCTCCCAACTGCCGCCCATATGCGGGGAGCTTGGTGGTATGAACTTCCATTTAGTGTTCGTTGTCGTAAAGGCTTCTATTAATTTTTCTTTTTGGATGGTTTTGGCGGCTTCTCGCAGCTCCCGTTCCGCCCCGTGAAAATTTGTCCCATTGTCGCTGTGAAATTCGATAGGGGTTCCTCGCCTTGCCATGAAGTTTCGAAGACACAAAATACAGGAGTCTGCATTAAGGGTATGAGCTACCTCTATGTGGACGGCCCTCGTAGTAAGGCATGTTAGCAAAACCCCCCAGCGTTTTTCCGTTCTACGGCCTACACTGACTGTCATGGGACCAAAATAATCGACTCCGACGTAGGAAAATGGTCGACAAAATGACGCAAGTCGCGCAGGAGGCAGCTGTGCCATGATTGGTGGTCGTGGTTGGGCTCGGTTGTTCTTACATCTTTGACATGCCTTCTTAACAGCCTTTAAGGCAGAGCGCAATTGGGTGATATAGAACTTACAGCGTATAACGTTCACGACCGTTTCGTCATTTTGATGTTTATATCGATGATGAAAGTCGTTGATGATGTGTGATGTAATTGGGTGAGTTCGGGGTAGAATAATGGGCGACTTCAAATCCGTGCTCACATCCCTAGCAAATTGGATCCTTCCACGGGCTCTAATAATTCCATTTTCGTCCAGAAATGGGCATAAGTTAAATAGGTGGCTGCCTCTCTCTACGTAACGTTCCGCTCCTAAGTCTGCGACTTCTTCTGCATACACCTTGCCTTGAACGTCTTTTACTAGGACAATTTCAGCCGCCCGGAGTTCTTCGCATGACAAGGGGCCAGTCAACCGAAATCCTTTGATCCTTTTAGTGCTCGTATTATGCAAGAAACGAAGAACGTAAGCAGTGCTCCGAAGCAACTTCGTCCAGCTGCTGATTTCATTGAAACGGAAAATATTATCTTGGCCGGAAGCATGAGCACCCACGAATTGTGTTTTCAACTCTTCAAGCGTAGAACCTACAATCATCTCCTGTGGCCAGCTTCCCTGGGAGGCTCTTAGAAATGCTGGTCCATTGAACCACCTGCTAGTGGACCTAAATTCTGGGAGCCTTTGCCATTTTGTGGCCTCATCAGCAACGTTCATCTTACTGGGTATCCATCGCCAGTCCATGATGTCTGTGATCTCCAGGATTTCGCTAACTCGAAAGGCCACATACTGTCGATACCTTCGGTGGTCAGATCTAAGCCAGCTTAGGACAGTTTTGGAATCTGACCAGAAGTATCGTCGACTGATCGTGATCCCGTGCGAATCTACGAGACACTTTGCAAATCGCGCGCCAAGGAGAGCAGCCTGCAACTCTAAGCGTGGGATTGACAGCGATTTGAGGGGTGCCACTCGGGTTTTTGCTCCCATCAGACTTACGTCCACAACTTCATGATATGAGTTTCGTATGTACGCTACTGCTGCGAAACCATTTTCGCTGGCGTCGACAAACATGTGCAGCTGTATTTCGGATCCCCAGCCTGAAGTCACGTAACATCGAGGAATTTTTACAGCCTCAACATTAAATAGGTGTTTCGCCCATTTTAGCCATTTCTTGTGTTCCTCATCTCCTATTTCTTGATCCCATTCAGTTCCAGAGCGCCAAATTTCCTGCAGGAGAATCTTAATGTACATGAGAAAGCAGGCTATCAGCCCCAACGGATCAAAGATTGTCATCAAAACCCTTAGGACCTCGCGCTTAGTAGGGCGCCGTAGGCCGGAAATTATTTCTATTTGCTTTGGATTAGTGGTGAGTTTGAACGTAAGGCAGTCCGAGGAGGTGCACCACCACATCCCAAGCACCTTTTCTGTCCCTAGTTCGACGTTTGCATTTAAATTCATTTGCTCTGTTGGCTCAGTTTTAAGCGCTCTTAAAACTGTGGGCGAATTGGAAACCCAATTTCTGATATGAAAGCCGCCCTGCTTATGTACGTAGCGAATCTCCTGAGCTAGTTTAATCGCTTCTTCCTCCGTAGCCACGCTGTCCATTAAGTCATCCACGTAGTGATTCTCCTTGATCGATCGGACAGCCCTTGGAAATTCAGCGGAGAAGTGCTCAGCGTTTATATTTTTGACAAACTGAGCAGTACACGGGGAACACGTAGCCCCGAAAGTCATAACCGTCATTATATATGTTTCGGGTTTTCCTTCCTCATTGCGCCCCCACAGGAATCGCTGGTAATGTTGGTCCTCTTTTCGTATCCCGATTTGGTGAAACATTTCCATGATATCTCCGCAGATCGCTGTCTTGTGCTGTCTAAATTTATAGATAACCGACGTTAGAGGCGTGAGTTGGTCAGGGCCTTTCAGAAGTACCGAATTAAGCGAAGTTCCATGTATTGCAGCCGCCGCGTCCCAAACAATTCTGATCTTTCCTGGTTTGTTCGGATTCTGGACTGGAAAAATTGGTAGGTACCAGGACTTACACCTGTTCTCGATGATCTCATTCGGTGCAAGCCTTCGAGCGTAGCCCTTTCTAACATATTCTGCGATTTTGTCATTTAGCTTGTCGGCTAATCCTTGGTCCCGTTCCATTCTTTTCTGAAGACACACTAGTCGTTTTTTGGCCATGGGGTAGCTGTCTGGCAGTTGAATGTCATCGAACCTCCAGAGTAGCGTCGTCTCGAATCGTCCGTTTTTACGAACCGTACGTTTGGTCAATAACTCTAAGGCTCGAGTATCGTCCTGGGATATTATAATTTGCTGAGAATTAAATGTACCGAAATTATCATCGCAAATGAAATCCTTTAATAAACGACGCAAGTCTAGGTCGTTACATTCACAGAAATGGAAACTATGAGCTTTATCATTGCTCCTGTGCGTACTTCCTCCTTCCAAACAGTTCCCGTGAACGACCCATCCTAAGCGAGTTTTAGTCGCAACAGGTTCGTGCCGACCCCCTTCTTTGGCCCGTAGCGGAAGCCCTAGTTGAGCGTTGTTCACGCCTATAAGCAACCTTGGAATAGCCTGATTGTAGGCGTCGATTGAGAGCCCTTTGAGATGCTCAAACTTCCTTCGCAACTCGCACGGATTTAGTGTTTGAGCCGGTAGGCGGAGGTTTTCCACTGTGTGAACATCTGAAAGTGGGAACTTCTCTGCATTCTCGCCTGTGCCAGATATTTGCAGGTCGATCAATTCGGACCGACTCTCGTATCGCGAGGTATCTCCAGTCCACTTGAGACACAGAGGTCGTCGCGTTCCTCGTACGTTCAACTGCATCGCAATCTCTTTATCCAACAACGTAACGGACGAGCCATCATCCAAAAACGCGTAGGCTCTTATTTTAGCTGCTTTTCCATAAAGAAAGACGGGTATAATCCGAAACAGGACGGTATCAGTCTTGGTGCTTTGTATACCGCAGCGGTTTCCCGAGTGCACCCCGACAGTTCCAGCGTTCGGTTGGCACGAGGTCGAATCCCTTTGGTCGTTGTGGAGGAGTGGGTGATGTTTCAGAACACAACCATTCTTTCCACAAACAGATTCTGAATGGCACCTGTAGGGCAGATGCCTTTTTAAGCATCTACGGCAAAGTTGATGCTTCCTTACTTCGTCCCATCTGGCGGTGCGGCTTAGTTGTTGAAACTGCTTACAGCACGCTGCTGAAACACAGTTGCCACTACAAATGCAGCACTCGGTTTTATTGGGTTGTCCGCTCTCCTTATAGTGAGCATTAACGATCCCTCTGTCTTTCCATTTTTTACTTCGCTGCTTCCTTTCCTCGGCCAATGTAGACGGAGTCGGTAGGATAACTCCGTTGGCGGCTTCAGCCATTTTGTACACCCACGTACTGAAGTGCACGAGCGTAAGTTACGATTTCTCGTGTAAATCAAAGAAAAAGAATGAAACATTTATACGTTATAAATAACTTTTTTTTATTATCCAAATGATTTTCAAGAGGGGATCTTTTCTTCTACACAGCCAAACTCCAACTCGACTGTACTTAGCAGCAAATTAAGTAAGTGCCCACGTCGCTTGGCCTTGGTTATGAGAGCAAATAATGTACATGTACATAATGTACCGTAGATTTCTCCCGAAGCGAGTGCACTCAACATTTGGTTAATGTTGTTTTTGCTGCTGCTGTTAATGCTGTTGGTGTACAGTGCTGATATTTTATGTACACCTTTGCTGATAAGCCGACGAGCTGCGAAATCGTTGATGCACGATGTTGTTGCTTCTGCTTGTGCTTCTGATGGTTGTTATCTTTGTTAACAAGCCAAATCAAGCAGCGGTACCGTCGATAAGACTTTATGTTCTCCGATGACCAAGGCCGGTATTCCATATAAAGTTAATGAATGTGGATATTCGACATTCGTAACTCCTCCCCTCGTAGTATGAACTAAAGATATGAAGTTCATTTTTATAGTTGTAAGAGTAATAATTCATTAGGGTGTAGTGGGCCAAATGGTTTTACTATGTGAAATGTGTTTTGCGTATGCATATATTTATATATTTAAGAAATAATAGTAAATTTAACAATTTTATGAATAGTTACAAATTATTTTTATTTTCTAGTAAGCTACGGAGGAGCGTCCATATTTTAGGATATTGTTAGGCATGTAAGATATTTTTTTTTACTATTTTACTAGAGAGTTTGTTTTTTTTTTTTTTGTAAATCAAAAATAATTCTATAAACCCTGCATAGTCTGTAATTATGAAAGTGTCAACAAAATAAAATATTTAGAAAAATATGTATATATTTCTCTAATAAATTTTTATTTATATTTTCTGTTTTTTATTTTTTGCTTATGTACTTTACGCCGATCGGTTTCAACAGTAATTTTGCTATTCTTTTTGACAATATGTTTGCTAAACCTTGGTTCTAATTTATTCCGTCTATCGTCTGATTCAAAAATGATTTCATTTGTGCTATAATCAGGAGGATCCCTACGTGATTGATTGCGTTTATTTATATAGTTGTGTTTTTTATTGAGACTTTGATTATGTATAATTTTGGTAAGATTTGCATAGTTCTTAATATGGTTTTTCAGATACTCTTGCTCCGTTATATTGTCTAGCGTGGATGGAAATGGTTTGCTTTTGTTTATGTGGCCTGTAAGAAGTTCAAAGGGAGATAGTTTCGTTGTAGAGTGTATTGAGTTGTTATACGTTAATACAGCTTCATCAACTATTTCTGCAATCGGTGTGTCTTTTTCCTGTAATTTTATTATTCGTATGATTTCAGTGAGCGTAGAATGAAACCGCTCAACTGGTGAATTACCGGTGGATGTTTTTGCACATATAGTGTGAAAATCAATGTCGTAAGCTTTCAAAAAGTCCCTAAACAATGTTGAGATGAACTCACTCCCATTGTCAGACACTATTCTTTTCGGTATACCATGATGAGAGAAGTAATGCCGCAAAGACTTTATCAACTCAATACTTGTTCTAGCAGTCAACATATAAACACTAGCGAATTTACTAAATTTATCTATGACTGTAAGAAAGTGTTGTTTGTATATGAAGTATATGTCAACATGAAGAATTTCCAGCGGCTTAGATGGGGTTTCTGTTAACTCAAATTTTATCTGTTCCCTATTACGGTCATATTTATACCTATGACAAATGTCACAATTACTGATAACTTTTACAATAATGTGCTTCATATTAGGAAAGTAGAAATTTCTTTTCAGATGTTCTACACTCTCGTTGACACCTCTGTGGTGAGAATTTGTATGATAATCTCTTATCAATCTTTCTTGCTCGTCTCTTCCTGTAACATCTCTTAACATTATGTGAGATCTAACTAGTTTAATCCGTGACCTATGGAAATATTTTGAATATACACTTTGTATTGTTCGAAATGTACAATCGTCTGTTAAAATAGCGGTTAGTCTTTTAGAGTTCGTGTAGTTTTTCAGAACTGTGATTATTACACTCTCATTACTGGGATCGCTATGTTCAATTATATACCTTTTTTTTCTTTTAAAGATAATTTGTAGTTTGGCAGAAATTTCTGTTTTCGAACTGTTTTGGGTTATTATAATTTGGTTTGAAAACTCGTTAATTGGACGTTCGGATATTGGAATACCATCTCCCACATTTTCCCGGCCTGAATGTATCGTCGATATATTTTCGGGTGCGTCAACATTGTTTTCCATAGATAAAATATCTGAGTTTTCTATATCGAGTCCGAGTAAACTTGTGTCGTTTGTATTTAGCTCGATACGTGACAATGCATCGGCATTTGTATTTTGTTTGCCTTTTTTGTACACAACCTCATAGTCAAACTCTTCCAATCTGAGTCTCCAACGGACAAGTTTGGAGTTCGGTTCTTTTAGGGAAAATAACCACGTTAATGGCTTGTGATCTGTCACAATTTTAAATTTTCTGCCGTATAGGTAGGGGCGGAAATACTTTGTCGCCCAAATTATGGCCAATAGTTCCTTTTCAATAGTGCTGTAATTCTGTTCGGTTTCTGATAAGGTCCGACTTGCGTAACAAATCGGTTTATCTGATCCCAAACAACCTTGTGAAAGCACTGCACCTATAGCAACATTACTAGCGTCGGTAGTAACATTGAAAGGCATATGAAAATCGGGATATTGGAGGATTGGGTCATTACACAATAGTGTCTTGCAGTATTCGAAACAGTCTATATACCTGGAGTTAAGTGTTATGCTTTTTCCCTTGCGAAGACATTCCGTTAAGGGCTTAGTTAAATTCGCAAAATCCTTAATAAATTTTCTATAATAGCCAAGTAGGCCAAGGAAGGACTTAATTTGCTTCGCTGTTTTTGGGATGGGAAACTTTTTTATAGCATTTATTTTTTCGGGATTCGGTTTTATCCCTTCTGGCGTTATTATATGGCCTAGGAAAGAAACTTCCTTTCGTAAGAATTCAGATTTCTCAAGCTGTACTTTTAAATTTGCTTCCTTTAATTTTTGGAATACGGCACTCAAGTTCTCGAGATGTTCTTGTAATGAAGTAGAGTATATTATGATGTCGTCCATGTACACCAGGCAGACTTTGCCTTGAAGGTCCCTCAAAACATTGTCCATAACCCGCTGAAAGGTTGAAGGAGCATTCTTAAGGCCAAAGGGCATTCGAACGAACTCGTAATGTCCGTTGTCCACAGAAAAAGCTGTCTTGGATATATCTTTTGACTTGATCTCAATCTGGTGAAATCCGGACGCAAGGTCAAGAGTACTGAAATATAAACACTTTCCTAATTTGTCCAATATTTCCGTTATGTTCGGAATGGGGTACCGGTCGTCTATGGTTTTATCATTCAGTTTTCGGTAATCTATTACCAATCTCCACTTTTGTTTTCCACTTGCGTCTTTCTTTTTTGGAACGATCCAAATAGGAGAAGACCAAGGAGAAAAACTGGGACGAATGATGCCCTGATTAAGTAAATCATTAATCTGCCTATGCACCTCTTCCTTATGCACATAAGGATATCTATACGATTTGGAGTAAATCGGTATGTCATCTTGAGTCTTGATTTCGTGCTTGATATTATTGGAAAATGTTAACTTATCCCCCTCATTAAAAAAAATCTCATGATACCTATTACATAGACCTCGTATAGCTTTCTCTTCCTCTTTGTTAAGGTGTCCTGTTCTGATTAATTCACTCATATTTGTTTTTGGGTCCAAATGGTGGCTGTTTTCTATAGAGAAGGTATGAGCTTCAATAAATTCATCTGTGTCTTCAGCTTTCAACGGTTGTTCGACAACAAATGTTTGTGGCAAATCAGACTTATTGAGAACTTCTATGTATGAGTACCACTTATGAGCATTATACAGACCTTCCGAGATTATTACATCAGGAGTTATATGAATAGGCTTAATATAAACACTACCAGATTCCACATCAACCGGTAATAAACAAACCATTTTACATAGGCCTGGAATGGTATATGTTCTGGACATAAGATTTGGCTTGAAACTTAAAGGAATACTCACATTTTCAGTTTTTAGGACAGAATTCTTAATGTCAATAACAATGCCCAAGTCTTGCAAAATATCAATTCCAATTAGACCATCAAAATAGTTGTGAAATTTAAAAATCAGAAACGGTAAATCTTTTTTTGTTTGCAATTCGGGTAGGCCTCGCAAAGCAATTTCCTGGTCAACAATTTCGGTGTTAAAAATTGTTTTAATTTCAACTGGTACAATTTTTATTGGCTTTATATAAGTCAGGATATTTGGACTAATGAAAGAACGATTGCTACCGGTATCTATCAAAAACTTTAAGTTAGATTTACTTAAACTATTTACATTTATGTAGGGTAAACTACTGGAGTTAAAGTTGTTGATATCTAAGTATCCTATAGGTTTTCCGAGGCAGCTAATTAAAAATTTGTGTCATCAACTTCAGCTTCATGGAGTGTATTTGAAGTGTCTAGATGTTGGTAATAATCTTGGGGAAAGAGGCTATTTTGACTTTGAGGAACGGTATGTTGGTCAATTGCATAATTATTATCTTGTGGCAAGTAACAGTTTTGCGATTGATAAAATGTTTGCTGTCCTGGGTTGCCGTTATGATAGCTAGATTCTGCATTTAATAAATGTTGTTGCCTATAGGCTTGAGAACTATTTCTCGAATTTCTAGCAGTGCTACCGCTAGATGCATCCATAGGTTCAACTGGTGGTTGTGTTGGTTGTCTTGATTCTGGAAAAGGTCTAGAACCAGAATATGAAGGGAAAACGTTGTATTGATTATTGCTTGAATTATGCCTCAATGGGGTATATTGTACATTTGGAGGAATTATTTGTCTAGGAGGTGGATACGAATTTCTCACTGCAGGTGGCATAAAATGTTGAGGATATCTTATTGTTGGTCTTAATTGGTTCATACTTTGTTCTGGCATTCTATGAATACCCTGAGGGTTTCTGAAATAAAACCGGTTTTGCTCTTCTATACACAAATTCAGGGCTTCGGCTAGTTTTGTTGGTCTCATCGCTCTAACTGTAGATCCTAACGGTTCTCTAAGACCAGATAAGAATGTTTGAATGTTTGAATGTTTGAATGTTTGAATGTTTGTTTATTTCATTTCATTTCAATTTCAATTTCTATTTTTTACAATATTATATATTAAAATACCTATTACAGTATTATACAGCAATTCTTAAACAATGGTCAGATAAAAAATTTAATTTATCTAGTTATTATAGCTGCTGAATATAAATTATTAATTTTTAACAATCAAAAATTGGAAAGAAAAACTGTAAGATGAAATTCAGAGAAATCAACCATGAATTGTGAACTGAAATGAAGTGACTTATACACTTTGTGGTAAGAGTACCAGTTTCAAGTGTACTATTCATAAAAAAAAGGATAAGGAGAGCCGCACTGAGAAAAGTAAGAAAGAGCTATGAAAAAAAAATAAAAAAAAAATAAAAAAAAATAGGGAAGAAGTTGAGAAGTGAAAGAGAAAAATAAAAGTTTAACCAAAGTTGATTGAGTTAGATTGGTCGGCAAATTAGAATTTAACATGGGTTTAACATGGAGACAAAGAAATATTTCTAATGCAAGCAAAAATATCTTGTTAAGTTACTATTAGAATCAAATCCTCTACACCTGATCTGGATAATAGCCAATTTCTGAGATTTTTAAAGAACTTATTAAATCCGACATTACTGCATAAATCAGCAGGAAGTTTGTTATATATGTGTGGCGCTATAACAGTGTAGGAACGTCTAAAGTGTTCTGTTATAGCTCTTGGAACTACAACATTATTTGTTGATCTAAGTGAATAAATTACATTATTTCCAATTAAATTGTTATAACCACCCCGCAGGTAAAACAGTCTCAGTACTTTATAGACGTATAAATGCCTGAGTGGCAATACTTTAACTGATTTAAACAGTGGAAATGATGGCTCCCATCTTGGCTTGAACAACATTACTCTGATTATCTTCTTTTGAGCAGTAATGACAGGCTTCAAAGTACTGATGTAAGCACAACCCCAGCAAGAAATGCCATATTCCAAACGAGAATTGACTAACGCGTAGTAAACTGATGTAAGTAGATTTGGTGGCAAAAGTTTCCGTAAGTGAAATATTTTACTTAGAGCAAAATATATATATTTTTTTAAATTTTTAATATGTGCTTTCCAATTTAGTTTTGAATCAAGAGTAACTCCTAGATATTTAAATTCTGAAACAGATTCTAGCTGCATGCAGGAATCATTGCAGTTATGGTAGTCACAATTTGCGTTATGTAGGCCAACTCCTTGGATTGATAACTCATTTGAAAGAGAAAAACACATAACTTTGGACTTGCTGCTAAGGATCATTTGATGTTGCCTCAACCACCTTGTCAAAATAGCTAGGTCAGTATTCATTTGGGTTTTTACCGTTTCTAGAGAGGAAGCAGCATACGATAGAACTAGATCGTCAGCAAAAGCGATAATGTACCCGTTTAGGGTCAGTTTAAATATGGGATTTATATAAATAAGGAAGAGCAATGGTCCAAGGACTGATCCTTGAGGAACCCCTGAATTAGGACAAGAAATTGCATCACTCAAGGTTGTATTTGCACGAACAAGCTGTATTCTGTTTTGCAGATAAGATGAGAACCAGTTCAAAATATTATCTCTGAATCCATAACTGTAGAGAATCTTCAACAACAAATTATGATTGACGAGATCAAATGCCTTTGTCAGATCGAGAAATAGAGCAGCGGTCTTTTTGCTTTTATCTAATGCCAGGTTTATTTTTTCCAAAAATGATTGTAAGGCATCTTCAGTAGATTTGCCTTTCATAAACCCAAATTGGGATGGACTAAGGATTTGATATTTATCACAAAAGGTCACCATTCTTTTAGTAATTATTTTTTCAAAAATTTTGGAAAAGACTGATAGTAAGGAAATTGGTCTGTAATTATTTGGGTCACTTTTGCTACCTTTTTTATGTATTGGAATTATTATTGCTGTTTTCAAGTACTCTGGGAATATGCCGCTTTCAAAACTAAGGTTAACAAGATGTGTTAAGGGTTCAATGATGAAATTACTAATATTTTTTATGACAATGCTACTTATGCCATCTATTCCACACGTGTTCTTTGATTTGAGATTGGAGATCACTTGAAGTATATCAGCTTCAGTCACTACATTAAAGAAGAACGACGATAAGATTCTGTTATCAAGATGAGATTCCTGATGGAAATTGTCAAAGTTGCTTGAGGGACTAGGTCTATGACTTTCGGCCACATTTTTAAAAAACATATTAAATCCATTACCTATTTCCTTATCATTTTCAGATAACATATATTCTGAAAACTTTATATTTTTTAGGCCATTGTCTTCAATCTTTTTGCCTAACAGATTATTTATAGTATTCCATTGTTGCTTAGGATTAAACCTATTTTCGTCAAACTTTCTTTTGTAGTATATTTCTTTTTGTGTACTAATAAGTTCATGAATATCCTTTTGCATTTGTTTATATGCGTTTCTTATACGTGGTAAGTGCAAATTGTTCTTGTTCTTAGCATAATAAATATTTTTAGCATTAGTTTTTTGACAGATATAGTCAGTCATCCACGGCTTGATTTTTTTGTATTGACGATTTTGATTTACAAACCTGCTTGCAGAAACATGGGCAGAGAGAGTATTAACGAAGTTACCAAAAGCGTTTGAAGGACAGTCACAACTATATACATTACTCCAACTTTCCATAGAGAGACATTCGCGCAGCACCGAGTAATTAATTTTTTGAAAGATTTGAGTTTCTGGGTTTCTGTTTGTTCGTTCAAAGTTTGAGAATAGATCTAGGAAGGATATACCAGTAGCAAAATGGTCAGTTATATCCCAATCAAGCACGATTGGACGGACATTATCATGGTTTTTAGTCCGAATAAAAATATGGTCAATACATGTTTTAGTACTTGGAGTTACTCTCGTTGGCACATTTATTAAAGATTCAAAGCCCAAAGAAGACAAAAGGAGCAAATATTTATCACAGCCAGAAGGAAAGCCAAGTATATCAATATTTATATCGCCAACCATACAAATATTTTGACTGGTCATTCCGGTAAGAAGATCTTCAATATCTTTTAAAAATATATCTTGGTGGACAAACTGGAGCCGATATATGCAGAGAATGTCAATAAAAACATTACTATGAAGTTTCAGTTTTACAATAATGCTATCAGCACTTCCCAAATCAGGTGAAAGAACGTCCTCAACAACAATATTGTCTTTCACAAAAATTGCGATTCCGCCTGCCGGATATTTATCATTGCATTCAGCATATGGTATGTAACCCGGAATTGAATAGTAGCTAAATTCATGGTCAAATATCCAAATTTCAGATAAAACGATTACATCAGGAAATATTTTAAAAGAATTGTTTAAATACAGGCAAAAGCTATCAAAATTTTTTCTCATACTTCTGATATTTAGATGAAAAACTGTCAGATCGTTTAAGGATGAATCATAATAACTAGAGCCAGTAAAGATATTACTACTTGTACTACTACTACAGGGATCAAATAATTCATTATGTTGAGCTAACATTGCTAAAAATTAATTAGTTTAATGAAAATCTTAATCATAAATGGTTAAGATCATCAATGCATCTGATGAACTTGATCTCCATACCAGCAGCTTTACGCATCATTATTTTTCCTTGTCTCACCCAGAGGAATTCATATTTGTGATTTCGTTTTGCCATTTTCGCCTCCCTCAGCAACATTTTCGTATCATGTGATAGCCAATCGTTTATATATATGTTACCTTTGCACGAAGAAAAACATTTTTCAGCTTTGATCGGCGCTTTCTTGGCATATGAAGCAGCCAAGATTTCCTCCTTCACTCTCCTGCTGCGAAGTTGCACGATCATAGTGCCTTTAAGCACATCTCCTGATAGAGTAGTGTCTTTGCTTTAATCACATTTTCATTTTGTTCATGCAACCTGACATGATTCATTATGGTTGAAAATATGTTAATTACTTTCGCATAAAAGCTTTCAACATTGTCCTGATACTGTCTCAATTGATGAAGGTCACGAATTAGGCTTGTTTCATTACGTTTGTCGGCGTAATGAAGCACTAAATTATTTTTTATTTCATCCCAATCAATGGATGTACCGTATACATTTAATACTTCATTCGCCGGTCCTACAATTTTATTACGAATTGCCCGTAATATAATTTGTCCGTAGCTGGTTCCCCTAACTTGTTGCATATGATACAAAATTTCATCAACATTGCTTATAAAGTCAAAAAGTAAGCGAGGATTACCGTCAAATGTTGGGATGTCCTTAACTGCATCTGGAATCCTTAGCGAATTAAAAACATCCATGGCAACATTCGGCATCATTTTATTCGAAAAATCTGAGCTTGTATTTAAAGAGGAGTTTAATTCGTTAACAACTATTGTCAAGTTAACGGTATCAAATGTATTATATGCAGAGTTTATATAACAATTTTGTGAGTCAATTAACCAACGTCTTGAAATTTTTTCAAAATTAATTGTAATGGGTTCAACTTTACTAAAACTAGTTCTATTTAAAAAACGAACTCTCTTATTTTGTAATTTATTTTTTTTTATGTATGGTGACATAGAAACCCAACAAGATTACTTTCCCAAAAATTGGACTTACCTTTACAAAATCGTATTTCCAACTTAACAATTTTTTCCTAGTATTTTATTTTTATTTTAGACTTAATTTAAGAGAAATAGTTTCTTTTTTTCTTTTTAAATATTTAACTAAATAAATTCACTTCACACTGTCAAGAGTCTTGCCACTGTCTGATTACCCACTGAATTACATGTGTTCTTATCTATTGGAGAAGAGGTCCTTGGTACCAAGAGTTTAAAACTACCGCTTCGATGATCCGTCGAAACGTGTAAATAATCAGGAATTCGTTTAAAGCTACTACTTATTTTTTCACTTAAGATTCCGGATTCTTAGTTTACCGACTGCGCCAGTTACGATTTCTCGTGTAAATCAAAGAAAAAGAATGAAACATTTATACGTTATAAATAACTTTTTTTTATTATCCAAATGATTTTCAAGAGGGGATCTTTTCTTCTACACAGCCAAACTCCAACTCGACTGTACTTAGCAGCAAATTAAGTAAGTGCCCACGTCGCTTGGCCTTGGTTATGAGAGCAAATAATGTACATGTACATAATGTACCGTAGATTTCTCCCGAAGCGAGTGCACTCAACATTTGGTTAATGTTGTTTTTGCTGCTGCTGTTAATGCTGTTGGTGTACAGTGCTGATATTTTATGTACACCTTTGCTGATAAGCCGACGAGCTGCGAAATCGTTGATGCACGATGTTGTTGCTTCTGCTTGTGCTTCTGATGGTTGTTATCTTTGTTAACAAGCCAAATCAAGCAGCGGTACCGTCGATAAGACTTTATGTTCTCCGATGACCAAGGCCGGTATTCCATATAAAGTTAATGAATGTGGATATTCGACATTCGTAACTCGTACACACGGGCAGTGTTTGTTTGTGAATAGCCCAGTTGAGCCGCAGAGAAGGCGGAAGCTTCTCCACGAGTTCTTGCATCAGCATTGGATTGTTAAGGTGATCTACTAGTCCGGATGCTTCCACAGTAGCGCATAGGTTTTGAACCGCTATAGCGAAGGTGACGATGGTCTCAAATTTGTCTGCCTTCGGGGAGGGCGTAGTATTAATTGCGCGAAGTAGGGTATTGATAACTAGCTCCGGTCGTCCGTACAGCATCCTCAACGTATCGATCACTCGTCGAACACAGTTTGGTTGAATTATGAGACTTCTTACTGCTTCTAGTGCATCGCCTTTTAGAGCTTTATGAAGCCGAAAAAGGTTTTCCTCATCGATAAATCCACACAGTTCAGTACTCCGATTGAAGGTTGCAATGAAGAGCGGCCACTCCGCCGGATTTCCGTCGAAGGTCGGCAGGTCGCGGGACATCAGGTGCCGTGCAGCTAAATGGTTTTTAGTTAAGGGATTATTTGCGGCCTCATTCTGACTTGAAGACTGTGGCACGGGCTGTGACACTTGCATGTTAGGCTGCGGATAATCTTGGTCAATTGGTAGTGGCGGCGGAAACCGCTCCGGCTGTTGAATAGCAGGTTTCGAGGGCACGAAGGGTGCTCGTTTAGGGTCGAGCTGTAGTACTCCAGCGCCACTGTGCTGTTTGGCGTATTGAGTAGCTTGCGGTACGAAGCGCGAGCAAGACGGCTGTTGATCTGTAGACAATGATGGCGGCAGCACGGTACCGCGCTCCGTGGAACTGTTTTGGGGCTGAGAAGAGCGCGACACAAAGGCTGATTGGTATGCACCAACATCTGTTGTGGAGTGCAGACATTTCCACTCAGATATACCGGCAATCCAATTGCCCACGTCGGTCTTTGATACTGTTGCGGTTTCTTCCTCTTGGGGGTTTTCATCATCGTCTTCTGAGGAATCCACAGCTTGACTTAACAGTCGATATTTTTTGTGTAGATATTCGGCATCCCTTTCCTTCCTTTGTTGAAGTGCCTCTTTTTCCCGAATTTCCCTCAGCGCCTTTTCCTCCTCTATTTTCTGCAGCTCAATTTGCAGTCGCTTAGCTGAAGACCCTTTAGATGACCTTGAACTGGTTGATCCTTTGGACCTTGCTGGAAGATTACGTATCCCAGCATCCTTCGTTACAGTGGTAGATCCGACGTTTGCGACAGGGGCTAAGGGGCCGAAAGGAGTGAGAACGTTGGTGGTACTTTGTGCGGTCGACGAAGACGTGTCACCAATCGGCGGCAGAAAGGGTAAACCGATTAAATCCTTAGCCGAGGTTGGCACATTGGAGTTCGGAGCTAAAGGGACAGTGTATATGGTGGCCGGCACAGAGCCTGTCACAGCACTTTGGACAGCGGCTGAAGGTAGGTGCCACTTGGTAGGATTTTCACTGGTTGTTGTGATTTGTAGATTTTTACACATGGCGGTAACTTCGGTCGCCTGCTCCGAGGAACGTGGAAAAGTTACCGCGCTCGGAACGAGCAGTGCCGCATTGGATCCGGATGGTAGTTGCAGCTTATTAGGATCGCTCGAAATGGCCACAACAGGCAGGTTTTTACGCGGGGCAGCGACATGGGGAACGACCTGCGAAGTAATTGTGACTGCGCTAGTTGTGCACGAAGCAGTGTTAGCAGTTAGATGGGGTCGCGATGGTTGGCTATGCGTATTGGCTTGGATATCGGAGAATCTCACAGCAGATACGGTATCCGTTCCTGAAAGGTTATCTAAACACTTACTCTTACCTGCGCACATCTTGCATAAATACGTCGCATGTTGAATATAGCTGTCTACCCCAGCACAGACAAAGTGGTTCCAGGCATCGCACTGATCACATTGGACCATATTTCCAGCAGAGTCCGGCTCGTCGCAGCTACAGCAGTTGTAATCCTCATTCCGCGGATGGGGTGGCTTTTTTGCTGGAGATCTTGGTGTTTTGCTGGATTCGCCGAAAGGTTGCGGCGTTTTTACCCTCTTCGGTGCCATTTGGTTTAATAGTTAGTGGTTTATTATGTTTTGTAAGATGTTGCAACAAGTCGGCTGCAACAGAGACTATTCCGTCAACTGGCAGAGTGAAACGAAACGCCGGTTTCTTAAGCCAAGTTACAAAACCTTTATTTGATATAAATTCATTAGGTTAATTCAAAATTAATATAAATTTACTTACATAGTCTCTTTACAATAACTAGATATTAAAATATATAATATAAAGGCGCGCTCGATCAGCGCCTCGTGGAAAAGAAGAGGTAAAAGTCAAACTCCAAGACTATACCTAACCTCATTACAAATGACGTTTAAATACCTTACCGCTTGCGGCGATATCTGTTCGTCAATAGGAGGAACTAATTCTTAGGGTGCATCCGCACCTGCCTCCACAAAGTTGTTAACATTTTGCAAACTAACATTGTTTAAGCTTAAAATTAGTTGTGGGCAAGCTATTTTACGACAAACATGCAGTGTCTTACATTTTTCTAATGCGAGTTTAGCGCCGGCTCTCGAAGCCCATTTTAAAATATCTTTAAGTAATTCCGATAGGATAGTTTTGGTTCTTTCCAGATCATTAAGCTTACACATGATGAAAAAATCATCTGCGTAGCTGCAATGGTCCAGTAGTTTATATTTCGAGATGATAGTACTTATTTCATCAAAAGCAATAATGAAAAGAACCACCGACAAAGGGGATCCTTGAGGGATACCATTATGAAGTGGAAGTGTTTCAGAGAAACGATTGTTTACGTTAACCGAAAAACTTCTGTTTGATAGAAAAGCTTTTATGTAACCGAACACTTTGGGGCCGATATTCCATTTTTTTAATTTGTTTAGAATTAGATGAATACCTATTTTGTCGAAGGCTTTTTCGAAATCTAGTGAGAGTATAGTAACGTGGTTTCGAGATGATAGGGCATTTGAGATATAAAAATCTAAGTGTAATAAGGCATCGGCACAGCCCCGATTAGGTTTAAAGGCCACTTGTTTTTCGCTAATAAGTTTATTGGATTCAATGTACCAGAGAAGGCGTTTTGCAACTATTTTTTCTAAAACTTTCGACAAACAAGAAATAAGTGAAATTGGGCGGTAACCACAAATTGTATTGGTTGGCTTGTTGGGCTTAGGCAGGGGGATTATTGTAGCTGATTTCCAGCTGTGTGGAATTATGCCCTTATCGAGAATCATGTTGTATAAACGACAAAGCCTTGATTTTGCTGAGGATGGAAGATTTTTTAGCATAGGGTAAGATGTGCGGTCCCTGCTTGGCGTTTTCCCTTTTAATTTGGAGAGACAACTAATTAGTTCAAGATTAGTGATCGCCGCTTCAATGTGCTTTGCAGATGGAGTTGAAGACATGGAGGGAGGATTAATTTGGAGAGACCGGTTTTTACTTCTATTAAAGCTGGTCGTAAAGTGTATGTCTTTTGACTGATTTGACCAAGAATGGGCAAAAAAATTGCTGATCTCTATAGGGCACAGAGAAGGTCCATCTTGTGTTTCAATGCATTTAATGAAGCGTGGGACAGAGTTCCCGGTAAGAGAGCGAATTTTATGCCAAATTTTTGCGGGAGGGGAGTCAGGATTTATTGAGGAAGTAAAATCTTGTAAGCTTTTGGCTTTACTTATTTTCATTTCCCTACGAAATATTGCATTCGATTTTTTATATGCTGTTAAGTTGGTGTTGGTGGGGTGTTTCTTAAAGAGTCTCCAGGATCTAACTTTTTCGGATTGTAGTCTTTTTAATGTGGGATTCCACCAAGGGACATATTGTTTGGTACGGGATGGGGTTGTTTGGGAGATAGACATGTTAGCGGCGGAGCGTATGGATTTAAGAATCACAGCGGCCTCTTTGTTTATATTGGAGGATGGTGAGTGTTCCAAAAGAGAGTCTGTGATGTAACTTTGAAACTTGTCCCAGTTGGCCGAGTCAGTTTTAAATTTGGGATTGGGTTGCACGTTTGATTTAGCAGGGCATATTGCGACAGCTGTAATAATTGGAAAGTGATCGCTGTTGTGGAGATCATCCAGTATTTTCCAAGAAGTACGTGGAATAAGTTCTGGAGAACAGCAGGTGATGTCAATGTGTGTAAAGGTTTTGTGTGTGGAGAAATGCGTAGCGGATCCGTCGTTTAGCACCATGAGGCTAGAGTTAAGTAGGAAATTCTCTAAAATAGCTCCCCTGGGATTGGTAGAGGGGGAGCCCCAAAGAACGCTCCAGGAATTAATGTCCCCAACTAGTAAAACGGGGGTGTGGACTTGGTTAATAATATTTTCTAGGTCGTTTTGTGAAAATTGCTGATCAGGTAAGATGTAAATAGAGACCACTGTGAATTTGAGTGATAGATTTATTTGAGCTGCAATCGTTAAGATGTTGGAGTTAATACTAATTATATCGTGAGGAATATAGCGTTTTATTAAAAGGCCAATACCTTGTTTTGCCGTTGTATTGTAAGGAAAATTGTGAAAATAACCTTTATATAAATGGGGCGCAAGAGGAGTAGAACCAAACGCACAATGTGTCTCTTGAAGAGATATAACACAAGGTGCAAGTTCTTTTATTAAGATATTAAGCTCATCATAGTTGTTAATATAACCTTTTATATTCCACTGGAGAGCTTTAAATGTATTGTGAGATAATGTAGGGTTAGTTACGTTGTTTTGTGAATTATTCCTGCGACTCCGCTGCACGGAGGCTGAAGCGTCTACGCTCTCTAAAGAGCGCAAACGATTCAGCCTCTGAACAGCAGAGTCGGTGGCTTCGGCATGTGTACTGTGATTATTATATTTCGTCATCATCTGATATTGGTGTAAAGGAGGTTGTTTGGGTTTTGGAGGGGGGGTTTTGGTGCGGCGGTACGATTTGGTTAAAGTTTTTTTGTAGGAGAGAGTTTATTTGTGTTTTGTTTGAAAGAGGTGTGAGGGGTGAAAGTGAGAGCATGTTTGATTCTTTGAGATCACTGGAGAGATTGGATAGAGAGTTGGTAGAGCGATGGATTGATTCTAATATGTGGGAGTTTTGATTATTGTCGATGTGTTGTGGTGGGGCGATTTCTTTGTTGGGTTCGTGTGAGGTTTTTTTTGTTGAGTCGGATATACTCGTAGTTGTTTGCACGATAGGGGTTTTGCGGGGGGCTGTTGGTATGTTTGTTTGTTTTTTAGGAGATAGGGCTGGGGTATTACTTTGTGTGAGAATTCTGTTTTTAATAATTTCAGCCATGGAGGGTTTCGCGCCGGGATATTTGGTTGGAGCAGGTAGCTGATGTAACATCGGATCATCATTGTAAATTTTCCAAGCTTCCCTAATTGTGCAGCGACGGTTGACTTTGATTTTGTTAACAGATTTGTGACGTAGAAAAGTTGGGCATGCTGGGTCATACGATGTGTGGGTATCATCTTGACAGTTGATACAATGAATTCGAGAGCATTCCTCGTGTGGAGGGGGAAGGCAACAATTTTTGCAAGTTGGTAGACTGGTGCACCGATTTTTGGTGTGGCCCAATTTTTGGCAAGCGACGCACCTCATCGGATTTGGTATATATTCATCTACCTTGCAATTAACCCAACCTATTTTTATGTCACTGGGACGTCTTATAAGATCAAAGGTAATGATAGCGGCGCCTGTCGGGAGTAGATCAGTGTTAACTTTTTTATATATTTTTTTTATGTCGATTATTTTGTATTTTTTTAATTCATTCAATAGCTCGTCTTCTGGTATATCAATTATGTGTTTGGAGAAAATTCTACCCTGAATTGAGTTTAGTCCTACGTGCGAAACTATTTTTACTGGGATAGAGTCGACTAATTTGGATTTGATGAATTTTTCCGCGGTCAAGAGGTTAGAGACTTTGACAAGGAGGTCGCCAGATCGCATTGCTTTCACTTCCAAAATGTCTTTGGAAATATATTCCAATCCGCGATTTATTTGGAAAGGATTGTATGCAGAGAGAGGTTTAAGGTTATCTCCTAGTTTTTCTAGTCCTGAGACTACTACATACCGAGGAATATTGTCATCATTTGAAGAGATTGTCGGGAGTGATGGGAAGTTGTCGTCAGTGCATTTGCGTTTTGATTTTATGTTCCGATTTAAGGGGGCGTCTGGGAGAAGATCCCTAAATCGGTTTTGATTAGGGGGGTCCGAACCCCCTTTCATTGTTCTATTTTTTAATGGAACAAGCGGAAAAAATTGAACGAGTCTATCGAAAATTTCAATCGGTAGAAATGTAAACCCGCGTGGTCGCTGAAAATTGACACTTCGAATGTAAACAGACGAGAGAGAAAGAGAATTTGTATGTACTAGCCAACTACGTTCTACACCCACGTCTTTACACGGCGATTGCCTGACAGAGACTGGCTGATTTCGTAATATTTTACTTTTCCATTAATAAATACAAATACTGGTTGAATATATAATATTGAGGTCTATTTGTTTTTTTTTTTTTGTTTAATGTGAGGAATTTCGTGTTTGTCAGGAAAGAATTTGTAAAACAAAAAAAAAATAAATAAATGTTATGCAAGCTATCACACATTTTGCGGGCACGAGAGGAATATTCGGCATTCAAGTTCCAAGTGCAGTGCAATAACTCTCACGCACTTTATTTCTTTTTTATAGTGGCAATAAGGTCCACAACAAAAAGGCAATACAGTTACAGTTACTTTACTTTACAGTTTGTAAATATACCGTTGCTACCATAAAATAATTTAAATTTAGAGATTAAAAATCATTCGATTATTGCTGTTAAGAAAAATGTTACTGCTGGGCTATAAGATAATCAATCTTAGGTCAAAGAATGGTGGACGGCCTACAGGTACGAAAAAACTTTCTGCTAAAGCCGCCACCCTCAATAAAGTGACATCTTTCATCACACGAGGTGACTGCCTTTTCTATCACTTCTTTTAAGCAATATCATCGGTACACATAATGAACAACGAATTTGAACTATAACTTTGATGGTTAACGCTTTCTCTTGTTATCTGTGTATCCGTGAGTGAAATCCTGCTGAAAACCTTCAAGGCTAATGGCGCAACTGCTTCGACCTGTAACAACCATGCCAGGTCCCTAGAGATGTTAGATTTCTGTGCAAAACAGGCTGACACTAGCCCTGGCAGGGCCTAGCTGCTTTCATAGATAACCATGGGGACGAACGAAATAACTTAGAAAGTTGAGTACGAACGAAGGCGTAGCACCTCCAACAGGTTAAAACACAATTGAAAATGTTAGCCATCGTCTATAGAAGCGCTCCGCTCCAAACACCAACCAATAAGAGAGGCCATCGAATGCATCAAAGCGCTCTACGAATTCTTGGCAATAGAGATGCACGGCCCAAGGCCAAAGAATAAACTAAAACAAAACTTTTGATTAAAAACGACAGTTGCGACTAGCGAGCTCAAACTGTCAGTTATTGGAAACAAGACAAGAAACAAGAGTTTGAGCAAAGGGAAGAGTCAGAATGACAGCAAAGCCTCTTAAGACTGAAAAAGTCGTGAATTTTACAAATTGTTAAAAAACGAGAAAACTAATAAGGAGAAGTTCTACAAAAGAGATTACGACTATAAAAATATTTCACAGCACTCCTCTCCACGACCTTTCTTTGCATGTGCCCCACATGTGGAGATAACAAATGTATATTATCTATTACTTTTACATTATCTATTACTTGGTAAGAGTTATGCTGCATTTACACCATTGCACATTCCTAACACGGAAAATTAAAGGGATGACCAAGACTAAATAGCCGTGTGACTAAAAGGGACAGCATTATCTAACACGAAAAAATACGTCACATTTGACACGTATTTTCGTCGGTCATCAGCATATTGATATTTTTACAGCGATGGGCTCACGAAATTTGACTTTTCAAAAATGGCTTCCGGAAGTGATGAACGGACAATATTCTTTATTTATTTCATATAACTGATTGATGAAGTGTTGGTTTAATTTACTGAAACTAGTAATATGGCTTCTTTATTCAATATAAAAAAAAAACCCCTCACGATGGCGATTACTTCCGGCCTCATCGCAATCTTCTCGTCCTCGTCACCAGATGGCGAATTCATCGTGTAAGTGTCGGATTACATCGCTTTATGTGGCAGTGCTCTTCGGTAGATGACGCTACGGTTGAAGTAATTTTATCTTTACAGTTCGGCCATTCTGATAAAATGATCGCCCTCGATCATTCGGTAATTAAATACATAAATAAATAATGAATACAAAAATTACAATGAGTATAATATGAGTTTTACTTGTATTACCTTTCGTGACAAAATTTGTAAATATATTAAAAAGAAGGTGTATCTCTCCATTTACATATGTGACATGACTCTATAATTCCATTATATGGAAGTTGGGAAACCTGACAGTTTTCGATATCTCTTATTACATAGCAATCGTGGGGTAATTTTTTATAAACAATGTATGAGTACACATTTTTTGTTGCCAGGTGACACATCTATATTCTGAATTACTACATAGTCACCGCACTCAAACTTCCGAGCCTGCCTATGCCTGTCTCTGAAATATTCATGATTATAAACCTGCGAGGACTATATATTTTGAAGGGCCGTCAGCCTAGAGGAATCAAGGTTTCGATCAATATTGCTTATCTCATCGAAATATTCTGAAAGCCAATCCACGAGCGTCCCCTTCTGTTTAACCCCAAACAAAAGTTCAGAAGGACTCTGTCGGGTAGTGCTATGGACTGAATTATTAATTGCGTATTCAACTTTTTTAAGTTTATTAGGCGAATTTGAGTGTTCGATTGGGTCAGTCAGCTTGCTAAGCATTGGAGTTACTACACGATTTACTCGTTCGATCTGGCCGTTCGCTTGTGGAGACCCTGTCGCCGCCTTAATGTGAGTAATATTGTTTTTACAAGGAACTCACTGAACTCAAAAGACGTGAAGCAACTTCCTCTGTCGGACACTATTCGCATAGGTCTACTATAAAACTCAAAATATTTCATTAACGAACAGATTACTTCCTTGGAGCTAGCGGAATTGACGGGATACAATTTTACAAATTTCGTAAACGCATCAATGACGACTAGAATATGTTTGCGCTTCGATTTAATGGACGGTAAGGGTCCCGGGTGGTCAATATGTAAGGTGTCAAATGGTATTGGCCTTTTCGAAATGCTGTATAGGTCCTTTTGATTAGTGGTCGCTGGTGCCGAATAGAGTATGCACTTCAGACAGTTCCTTATGTGTCGTTCGATTTTCTCCTTAATTTTTGGAAACCAACACTGTCTTTTAATTTGGTCATAACACTTCACAACCCCCAGGTGGCCTAATTTCGCATGAGTGAACCTAATTGTACTTTCCTCCATTTCCTTCGAAACGCAAAAACACAAGTTTCCATTTCTGCCTCTTTTATAAACGAGTCCATCCCTTAACTTAAAAAACTTCATACTTCTGGTTTCCAAAATATCACGGAGCTTGGTTATACAAGGGTCTCTACTTTGAGTTGCTTCCAATTGAAATACGATATCGACATCACTAATGGCTAGAACTACCTCACTGCAACTTAAGGCATCAACGTGTCCCATGCTACCACCACCTCAATGCTGAATAGTATAGGTGAAATTTTGCAACTCTAGTGCCCAACGAGCTATCCGGGGATTCAAGGTATTTTTGTTTAACGTGGGAGTAAGAGAGTTGCAATCCATTACTTTTTTGAAACTAATTCCTTCGAGGTAAATACGGAAACGCCTTAGAGCGTAAATAGCTTGGAAAAGTAGAAAACGGGGTGGAATTTGCTATCTGGTTGTCTTTTCAGCAGCACTGCACCAAAACCTGTAGCGCTTACATCTCAATGTAGTTCTGTTTCCTTATGGGGATCATAGATTGCAAGAACGGGGGGATTTGTCAAACCGATTTTTTAAATCCTCATATGCCCGTATGCTATTTTCATCAAACTTAAACGAACAGTTTTTATTCAGCAGATCATACAAAGGTTTAGCGATGCCTGCGAACTGCGGGACAAATTTTCTGAAGTACGCAGATAGACCGATGAATGAGTGTAACTTTTTCACTGCATTTGGTAAAGGATATTTCAGAAATGCTGCCTTATGCCCTTCATTTGGACTTATCCCTTTGTCGCTCACGTTGTAGCCTAAATAATCTATTTTGGCGTAACAGAATTTACACTTGTTCAATTTAGGCTCTAAACCATATTCAGCCAAGCGTCCCAGAACCAGTTTCAATATCTTAAGGTGTTCTGTAACAGTGGTCGTAGCAATTAATATGTCGTGGATATATACAACAATCAATCCAGCTTCAATAAAATCTTTAAAAATCAATGTAATAAATCGTTGGAATATTGATGGACTATTCTTTAAGCCAAAAGGCATTTTGACGTATTCAAATTGACCATTAGGAGTTACAAATGAAGTAAAACTTATTGACTTCTCAGCAACACCGACTTGGTGGAAGCCACTTTTCTTATCGGAATAGGAAAATTGTCACGTATACAGCTAGGTTCCAGAATTCGAGTGAAATGAAATCGAAATCGATATTTGAAATCGAGTGAGTTCGTTTATAGTGTTCCACATTTCGATCGATTTACTAATATCGAAAAATTTTCGAAATCACTTTCCATGAAATTAAAAACAGCTGATATCTGTCATTTTAAACGTTGCACAAATATAATTTTGATAAAATAGTTTGTTTGTTTTAAATTTCGTCTGGTTTTCGAGATTTATTTAATAATGAGTGCTGCGTTAATTGCTGTGGTGCTGCGAACCGAAAAAGAAAAGTATGCAGAAGAAAAAATTAAAAGGCGTATGCTGAGAGACCATTCAAATCCATTGCGATTGTATCTTCCGTAGGGGATACCACAAACTTGTTGAATGGCCCCCTCCAGTTGATATATTCTCAGCCTTGTTATGTGATAACTTCTTTCTTATGGAACTTTTCCAGTCCGTCCAAACCTTCGAAGAAAATTAATTCAATAGTTATACATTTTTTCATTTCTTTTTAATTACCTTTTTCCATCCACTCGCGTCCTTCTGTGGTGGACCATCACTATTCAAATCATTTTTTAAATTTTCCCACAAATCTTCCGCGACAACTCGATCCCCTTTCATAAAGCCTCTTGCGAGATCTTTATGCTGCTCCATAAAGCGAATAAATATTCCCTCCTGCGAAGTATTTTTATGTTTGCCCCTGTTTAAAATATATTTTTAGTCAAATAAAGTTATCAAAGTTTGTTTAATTGCATTTTTTACTTACATTTTGGATTGCGTGTTTTCGATTCCACTATTTCACATCGAATGACCTAGATCGATTTGAAATCACTTGGAAATCGATATAATCGAATTGTGGAACACAACAATTTCACTTTATTCCCATTTCGAAAAATTTGAAATCGATATCGATTGCAGTGAAATGTAGAACACACAAATCCATTTTCGATCGATTTCAATTTCATTTCGAGTGAAAGTGAAATGTGGAACCTAGCTGATAGATCGCATCGCTTTGTTCACGCAGCTTCTTCTCTCTTCTTCAAGTCGCTGCATCATAATTTGCCGTTTCCTATATCTGCTTTGAGATGAAATCCTTAATGGAGCTCCCGATTTCTCCGGCTCCTCTTGAATAGTACGCGCAGAAGTGGGTGAAGTTTGCGGCGCACTATTGCGACATTTTCCACAATTCCAACTGACGTCCGCGATGCAGGAATCTACTTGTGCGCAGTCAAAATGGTACCAATGGCTGCAGTCATCAAAAGCAACCATATCCGACGTTTCGTCGGGCCTTATACACAACTCGCAGCTCGCCGTAGCTAAAGGGGTTTTTTTTTTCTTTTTGTCGGAGGTTGTTACTATCCGATGTAGCACTCATACACAACTACAGGTCCATTGTACTGCCAAACAGACACCTTACATTAATGTACTTAGTTTTCCCGTCTTTCGAAGAAAGATGAGAAGGAGCTTCAGTGATGAAGAGCTTAGATGTTCGGCACTCACCACATCAGCCCCAAAGATCCGCCACCTGATGCGAGGCGGGACAGCTACAGAGGAAGTGTTCCGCTGTGTCAGCTTCCTCTCCGCAAGCAGGACAGATGGTGGTGTCGCTCAAGCCCAACACATTTAAGGGTTTGGAAAAAGCTTGGTGGCCCGAAAGGACGCCCACCAGCAGTCTGCAGTCAATTCTCCTAAGAGACAGAAGGAAAGGAAACGCAGACCTTTTACAGATGTCCGGACGCAGTCGTTTGGTCTGCCTACACCCAGCACAGTCACGCCACCGACGCTCGTGTTCACGAGAAACTCAAGTATCAATGGATCACCCAACCACAGATGCAGGCAGACTCAACGCAGGTTCAGGTCCTGAGAAAGCTTCTTCTAAACCCCGTCTGGCAAGCTCATCAGCGATCTCATTTCCCTGGATACCAGTGTGACCTGGGACCCAAACAAGATTCATTGTGTTAAGCCTTCCGACCAAGTTCAGAGAATGCTTGAGTTCGAGCACTAACTTGGACGAGGTAAGAGGGTTAAGCAACGCTTTTAATGCAGCTTGGCTATCACTGCAAACGCATATGCTTCTATCCCTCCACCTGTTTGTCACAAAATAGCGCATAGCCATAAGGATAGCGAAAATCTCCGCTTGGAAGACAGACGCATGGTTACCTAAGGTAGTGTAGTCTAATGTTCTCGCTTTCCACAAAGACTCCAGAACCAGACCCATGTCCGGCTAAAGGGGTTGATGTTGCGCAAGCTGCTGGGTTCTTCTTCGAAGCCATATCCATTTACGCCACTAGGAATTTTTAAGATTTATTGAAACGCAAATTTTTATAGCGTATCTTTATTCTTCAGGTTAAAAATTCGTAGGTATTCTAATAATTCGTAAAGGTTAAGTACAAAAAATATGAAGAGCAGAAATGCTCTTTATTCGTCGGCCGATTTTGAAAAAGCAAAGAAAACTAGGAAATGCATCACAGGAATACGTAAAAAAAAAGAATGTGACAGATAAGTAGATCTGTTTACTTAGGAAATAGTTAAGGCTGCAGGCAAATGGCTGATTTATACCTGACGGGTAGATGTCATTACTTAAGACGGCGGTAACAACAGTCTTCGATTAACGGAATAGGAAAATTGTCACGTATGGTTATTTTATTGAGGTATCTCACCTTTTTTTTGTAACGAGTACTATCGGTGACGCATAAGGCGAGTCACTAGGTCTAACAATATTCTTCTCCAAAAGTTCTGCAATAATTCCTTAAACTATGGATTTATCCCTATAGGATAATCTTGCATTTTGGAACGGCTGCAATAGATTTGGCACCTCTTCCTCGTCTTCGGCCTTGTTGACAAGATGTATTCCTTTCTTCTGCTGACGTGCTTAGTGCTCCCGCAACGAAAACAAACTCCAATTGAACGCTTGGGTTTGGTACACTGCGATGATAGATGGCCAAACTCTGAACAATCGTAACATAAGATCGAAGATGTCGACTTTGATGCGGTATCGGCAACTTTTGTTTGTGTTTTTGTTATCAGCTGTTCCAGTGTCGATGCAGAGTGCTGTACAGCAGAGACAAATCATACTGAGACCCCCAACTCGCAGTCCTCTTGCCGCTGGCCCCCTCAATTTATTTTCAAATTCGCCATTTTGTTTTCCTATCGGTGTGGAAAAACATACAAAAAATACAAAAAATGTTGCCACCCTCGGCAACCGTCGGGAAATGTGCTAGAGTTCGGGAATACCACATTTTTACATTACTAAATGCTATTGGTTATTAATTAGGTATATATTGTTAAAAGGCGAATAATTTGATTTTGTTAGTTAATAAAACTATCTACAGGATATGTTTTATATATAAGAAACATATTAGGACAAACACCGTTATGAATTTACCTCTTTTCGATATCATTAACACCGATTTTATGTGTACATTTTCTTAAATAACTGATAAAAGTTTGGTTAAAAGGTTATTTTCATGCAACCATTCTGCAATTACAGTTTTTCATAAATATTTTAAGCCAATGTACAGTTATTCCAAAAAAAAAATAAATGCAATCCACACTAACGAATAATTTTAGATTTAACGGATAAAATTCTATGAACACTGCCAGCAGCTTTGCCCACAGCGGAAGTGGCTCATATTTTTTGCGAGAGTGTTGGTGACTCAAAATTTTTGAAGTTACGAGACATAAGTCAATACGAATTTCTATGTACCAATACTAGCGTACCAAATCGTGACCACTCCATAAAAATATAGCTTGTAGGCTAAGGCACGGGATATCGGCCGGAGTTGGTGGTCACAGTATTGTCTCTGATGTACAGCATTGTTTTGTATGCCGTATGGTCACGAAGTCCCTCGATGATCAAGCTGATTACTTCGTGTTCACTTACAGCTGCTTGGGCCGCAATGAATTACTTAAGTAAGCCTTGTCGCAACTCGTTGTAGTTGGATGCACTACTAGTGCGAAGAAACAATGCCGCAGTCCCCCTTAGTAGGCGCCGCATTACCACAACGCTCTCAAAGTCCTGTATCCATTTTTTCACACCGTATGCGTCATCTCCGGTAAAGGTTGGCACCAGTCCATCGATGTCACTGATTGTGAGTCGCTGCATCTGCGTATACTGAGATGTTGTTCTTCCAATAATTTTAATTATTGTTGTAGACACATATTATTTTCTTCTTTTTCTCGAGTTGAGCGATCATTCTATCATAAACATCTTCTGGAACTAATGCATTGGGTACTACTGCGGCAGCCGCTTATGGCTCGGCCTCTGTGGAATTTTCGATTGTTGAATCTTGTACGGCTTCAGTGTGAGCTGTTCCTGTAGCATCTTCCAATAGGTTCCTTAGTTGAGCCGGAGTTGCACTAGCTGGGAAGCTTATCCCGAGCTCTTCTAGGGCTCTCCCTAAATCTGCACGAGTTTAAACCACCTTTGTTTTACAATTTTTTTCCCGATTTGCAGGAACAGAAATTCTATACAATATATGTGGCGGACAATATATTGATAATTTTACTTAAATTCGTGGTAAACCCCACATCTGAGTTATAATGGCTTCTTTATTCAATGTCAAAAAAAAATCAACCCCCCTCAAGATGGCTGACGCACTACTTCCGGCCTCATCGCAATCTTCTCATCCTCGTCACCAGATGGCGAATTCATCATGTAGGTGTCGGACAAATATAATGGAATACAGAGATCAAAGATAATGGAATACAGAGATGGATAACTTTCCAGTGGAAAGGCGGCTGCCTACAAGCTGTTTTTCCGATAAATTCATGAAGTCACGCACTTATGCTCATTTCTTTTCTAGTATATGTGAGTTCATGAATTGAACTTTAATGCAATAATTCGCTACTCCGAAATGTGTATTTCATTATTTGTTTTATTTCAATCGAAGCCTTAACAAAAACCAAACAAGTTCAATACCAAACACAAAACAATTGAATAGCGCGATGCCTGTAAAAGCAAAAGGAATGTTTGCCGGCCATTAGCAACATGCTTTTTTGTAGCTCACACGTATTCACAGACGGGGGTTGAAATTACAAAAACAACAATGTAAACAAATGGGTTTTGGGGGGATAGACGTACGAAAGATATCCATTTCTTTTATTCATTCATCTGTGGTGTCGGATTACATCGCTTTATTTGGCAGTGTTCTTTGGTAGATGGCGCTACGGTTGGAGTAATTTTATCTTTAGACTAGTTAACACTTTCATTTGACATATTTTAAATCAGAAATAGAAATGTTTTCAAGTAATTGCGAATGTTGTTAGCCGGAACTGTTTATTTCCGTTTTACATATCTAAAATTATGGGTAGAACATCCATGACACTTAAGGCGTCTGATTTGTGATATCATTCTTGCTCATGCCTTTATTAGCATTGCCTACGTATAAACGGATCTCTCTGTCCCGTCTCGTGCAAACGTGCGTGATGGTGCAAATATACTATTATAGCTTTTTTTAATTAATCAATTCTCTATATTAAGTCTGTGGAAGTAATAAACGAAGGCACAACCCCTTAACAGAAAAGAACAGATGTACATATAGCTATCTAGATACAGATACTGAATATATCTATCCTTTGTTTTGTATTTAAATGCAACTACTAGCCGAATTCCTCTTTACTTGAAACAACGCGTCTTTTGTGAATTCCTTTAAATTGAATAAAACTTATTTTACATTTGCTACTTTAAAACATTTATTCCACTTCACATTGGAATATTCTTTTTTCTCTTGTTCATTTCCAAATAGTACAAAATATTTATTAATTAAATAATTTGCAAACATTTTACATACATTTTCTCTTGCCATTATTTGTCTGCAGCGCGGCAACCAAAGATAATGGAATACAGAGATCAAAGATAATGGAATACAGAGATATATATCTTTCCAGTGGAAAGGCGGCTGCCTACAAGCTGTTTTCCCGTAAAATTCATGAAGTCACGCACATATGCTCATATCTTTTCTAGTATATGTGAGTTCATGAATTGGACTTTAATGCAAGAATTCGCTATTCCGAAATGTATATTTCACTATTTTTCTTATTTTATTCGAAGCGTTAACAAAAACCCAACAAGTTTAATACCAAACACAAAACAATTGAACAGCGCGATGCCCATAAAACCAAAAGGAATGTTGGCCAGCCATTAGAAACATGCTTTTTTGTACCTCACACGTATTCACAGACGGGGGTTGAAATTACAAAAACAACAATGTAAACAAATGGGTTTTGGAGGGATAGCCGAACGAAAGATATCCATCTCTTTTATTCATTCATCTCTGACAGAGATATATATCTTTCCAGTGGAAAGGCGGCTGCCTACAAGCTGTTTTCCCGAAAAATTCATGAAGTCACGCACCCATGCTCATTTATTTCCTAGTACCTATATGTGAGATCATGAATTGGACTTTAATGCAAGAATTCGCTATTCCGAAATGTGTGTTACACTGTTTTTTTTTTTATTTTAATCGAAGCCTTAACAAAATCTAAAAAAGTTCAACACCAAACAATTGAACAGCGCGATGCCTATAAAAGCAAAAGGAATGTTGGCCGGCCGGCAACATGCTTTTTTGTAGCTCACAACAGAAGTATTCACAGACGGGGGTTGATATGACAAAAACAACAATGTAAAAAAATGTGTTTTGGGGACATAGACGTACGAAAATATCCATCTCTTTTATTCATTCATCTCTGCCTATGGACTAGTGAAATGTCACTTCCATACAACCTCTGCCTAGAAAATGACGCCAACATAACTAGCGCTCGTGGTTCTATGCGAAAAATAAGTGAAACAAAATGACAACCATCTTGGATTTCTCCATAGAATCCTAGAGCCACCTATTGCGCGTGAGTGGATTTGCCAAGTGAAACGGTTGAAATTCAAATTGTTGCGGCATTGTTTACAGTAGATGTCGTCTCGAAATTGTGCTAGTTTAAATAATTAATAATAGATGGAACCAACAAAATTTGAATAAAAATTCGTTTTTCATTGTCGCATAAATTGCACAATTGTCGTATAGTTATTGCGAATTAGTTCTTTATGTTGTTTTTCATTATTAATTTTAGAAATATGATGTAATAACACTTATATTTCAATCACAATTCTGATCAATAAATATTTATCACATTCAAGTACATGCGAATTTAAGTCATCATATCAGAGAAACTTCAATCATATTAATTTTAAATCTTTATTCAATTAATCGAAATAACACTTTTGGAACTAACGCGAAGTTGCCTACTGCTAGTAGTCCATATATAATAAGTCAATGTCGTTTCCGATTTGGCAAAAAGATCAATTTTTTTTGAGAAAAAATGAATCTTTTTTTTGATCTGACTCTCTTCTGAGAAATCTCGATTTTTTCTCAGATTTCACACATACTTTCACTAATACCAATGCGTATGACACACAGCTGGCGGTCACGAATTGTTTATCGTTGGAACGATTGCTTTTTTAACTGAATTATAAATTTTTCGAGCATGATTTTTTATATTAAAATATTTCGAAATGAATTTCCAGTGCAAGCGAAAAAAAAATATTTTTTTGCGGCCAACTCAATACACACAAGAACCAATAAAATTTGGATTTTATGTTAGATTTTTGCAGCAGAAATCTCAGATCAAAATCTGAAAAGCCAAATCGAAAAAGACATTAGTTTTTTTTACAATAATGGAGACGAAATTTGCAGCATTTTTACAATTATGAACTCGACCTATATTTTTTCTCTCCTGTTTGGAAATCAACCTTTCTTCCGTTTGTGTCAATTGACCAAACAGCTAACACTTCCGCCTTTTGATTGATTGATAAGCACAAAGCTAGCGGCTTCTTCATTTCCCGACAGGGAAGACAGAACATATAAAAACCCATTCTTCCTATCCATGCACCTTCTTGGAGGTATAATTCGCGAATAACTTACCCAAGATCGTAGAACTAGCTCAAAATTGTCGTCGTTTACCAAATTGTGTTCGCGACTTAAAATTGTTGATTATTTTGCTCACTATTATGCAAACAGGCCAACGAAAGGCGTGAAACCACGGAGATTGCAGAAGTTGGGCACAAAAACGTTAAAATTTCAGTTTAAATTACACTTATATATTTCCTTAACTTGATTTTTCCGTTTTCAAATTGAATTTACGACCAAAGAAACTTGTTTATTTATTTAAGTTGTTTTTTGTTTCCTTTTAATAATAAAAAAATAAATTGCGAGAACAAATCAATAAAAAAAAGAAAATTAATTTATAATCTATATTATGTATAAAGAAAATCGAAGCGTTCATACAACACACACGCAGTCTACAAGGATATTCTTGTAACACAATTATTGGTAAAGATTTCATTTTAATTTTCTTCATCTTTCGCTCAAAAGGAATTTTTGTTTAAATCAAGTGTGTTCGTATTCGTTTCATCATCTCTCCGCACTAAAGGTGTGGAGCGTACTCTTTAGAGCTAGTGGAACAGTTTGTTTTTATTTTGTCTGTTTATAACATAAATACAAAAATGTTGTTTTTTCTTTTCTAATATTTATCATTACATCATCAGTGACAAATCTTGTTTATTATCTTGCTTAAGTGCGATTTTTTTTCGTTCTTTAGTTGTTATTTGTTTTGAAGAAGTGGGCGGGGTGTGGAGGTGGTAAAGATAATTTTACAAATCTTCATCCTCTTCGGGCAATGCAGTCTCCTGTGCCTCCTGTAAATCGCGTTCGATTTGCAATTGCCAGTCTTTGTCCATTTTGACTTCTGGGGGCAGCAACGCTGGCATAGCGACAAATTCCAGATTTGGATCGCCAACCAATTTGCGGGCGAGCCAAAGGAATGGCTTCTCGAAGTTGTAATTTGACTTGGCCGAAATGTCGTAGTACTGAAAAATGAAAGGTTTACGTCATTGTTTTTAAAACACTGGAATAGGTGGTAGTTAGTTTTTTTACCTGTAAATTCTTTTTTCTGTGGAACACAATGCTCTTGGCCTTGACCTTACGATCTTTAATGTCAACTTTGTTGCCACACAAAACAATGGGGATATTTTCGCATACTCGTACTAAATCTCGATGCCAATTGGGCACGTTCTTATATGTGACACGCGACGTAACGTCAAACATAATGATGGCACACTGGCCCTGAATGTAGTATCCATCTCGCAGACCGCCGAATTTCTCCTGACCAGCAGTGTCCCAAACGTTGAAGCGAATTGCTCCTCGATTAGTATGGAATATTAGCGGATGTACTTCAACGCCGAGTGTAGCAACGTATTTCTTTTCGAATTCACCGGTCATGTGACGTTTGACGAATGTTGTCTTACCGGTACCACCATCACCGACCAGAACGCATTTGAATGTAGGAATATCTGCTTCTTGTGCCATAATGTTTTTGGTTCCTTTTATTGTATCTGGAAATGAGCAAAGTAAATAAACAAAATTTAATACAGGAACTGTTACTATTCCAGATTTCAAAATTTATTTATTTTTCCTATAACGACATAGATAAATATAATTACCGTTAAGCTTACAAAAACCAAACTTCTAAGAAGAAAGTAAATGAAACACATAATTATGAACATATTCAAAAATCTATTGCTGTTACCATATGAGACGGTTTGCGATTTTTATAGGGTGTCAGTGGATTTCAATGGCAGGAGAAAATACTTTAAATAATAAATAAGTTTTCGTCAATAGTCTGTTTTCCAGCGACAAATGATATTTATGCCGTATGATGTTTGTTCGCAGAGGTGGATAGTGTAAAAAAAAACCCTCAGTAGTCCAGCACACTAAAAACGAAAGAATTAGGTACTTCCTACTAATATTTTTCTAGTTGAAAGTAAACAGTAGTATAAAGCGCATCTCTATCAACAGGTTATTGCAGGCCATTGCAATATGCATAAAATATAACGCTAAAAATTACACACGAAATCTTAAGTGTGTCATTGGCGTCAGTGTAGCGCAGATAAAAAAAAAACTTGTACAAACACTGGGAGCCGCACACAAAAGGAGAAAAATTAAGACATTTTCTTTATATACGGGCAAATATAAAACCCTTCGCCGCAATTCAATTCGGGAAGATGATATTACCAAGGAAGTAGAAGTATAAATCTGTGAATACTACGAATTGGAGCAAAAAGATCAAAGCTAGAAACAGAATCTCCCTAACATTAGCATCCACCCACCGCGAGCGATAATGAAATAATTGTAATTGCAGCTTCTGCGTTTGTAATTAAATGTGGTAGTATGGAAAAAGAGAATTAAATGCAGAGAAATCTGATGCTTTTGCAAGGAACACTCAAATAACATGTCATGATGATATTGGATTATAGATCGAACTTTTAAGTTAAGCCATAGCAAGAAGACCAACAATAACCGCTCAAACTCAAATATGTGATATCTGGCAAGCATCTTATGTCGTTTTCCATTGGTTTCACTCGGGGATCCACTTATTCTGAAATCCAATGGAACAACAAAACAGCTTCTGAAAGAATCCACAATAGTATTGGTGAAATGCCAAAAAATAATCTACGGCGGCTGTCAGCTGACTTGTATAAAATACATAAATTACATTTGTGTGAGTGCTTCTTGAGTGGATTCTGACTTCAAATCGAAAAGCGAAATTCTCTTCTCAGAATAACCAGAAGAGTATTTTTTGTGCCAATGGAACGGTTTCAGAAGTGATTTTTTCGATTCCGGACGCTTCTTTTGTGGATTCTTTCAGAAGCTGTTTTGTTGTTCCAGAACGAGTGGATTCCCGAGTGAAACCAATGGAAAACGACATTAGCATGTGTAGGAGTTTACCACTCAAGCGCACCAAAAAAAAAAAATTATAAAATAGGAATAATTTTATTTATTTAATGCACACAGTAACATTTCTTCAGCGGCACAGAATCCAAACATTAAAGTTGAATCAAGATATATACCAGCCAATTTCATAGATATACTTAAACATTTCGATGCCCCCACGTGTTTAATCTTGCACAAACAATTATTACGAACAACGAGATCTTCATTTTACACATAAACATTCAATAAGTTGACTCATCCACAATTGTGATTGCGATTCATTGGCCATCGTTTCGGTTTTTGCATATCATTGGGCTCACAATTTGTATGCTCAATCTAGGTATTTACTCTCACATTGAAGGCGCAAATATTTTTCAATTTAATATTTAATCTTGATGGCGGATTTCGGGTCTCAACTAACTAAACATTACAATTTCCCGCTCGATTTTGCTTCTTTCAAAGCATAGAAACAAATTTGTATGGGATGATAAAAATAATATAGAACACTGTGTGTACACATATAACTAATTTACCGAAAATATTATCAACTAAAATATCACCAATAAAAAACAAATAGAATTCTTTAAACCACACTCGGGTTGTCTTTCGAGGTCTTGACTTCAACAATGATCAATTGATAATAAAATTGTCGTAGCTGTTGTTCATCCAGGTAACAAAAAAAAAAGTGCATATACATATAACCGTAGGTAGGTATAAGGAGCTGTGTTGCTGTTGTAAGGAATTTCCTTTTCTTTTCAGAACAGATGCTATGGAGAAGGGCAACATCAATAGGGAAATAAAGAGAAGGCATTTGTACCATCTGCTGTTGTTTAGGCACAAGCCGGGTTTTTGTTTACTTCTTGGTTCTGCCGATCTGTTTCTCTTGCATGAGGATGCAGCAATATGGAAAATATTTTCTTTTCACTTTAATTATGCATTTACTAGTAGATGCATTAAATGTGTCGTTAGCAAATAAAGTGGGTTAAGTTGTTTCTTCCCTGTATATATTTAGAGAATATATATTACAGTAGTTTCTATGCTGTCAGTTTTTTTACGTAATGGAATATTCATTTTACGTAATCTCACTGTTTTCACTTTGGTGAGCAACAGTAATCAACCAACAGAATACTGATGCAAAAGACATATTTGATGAATACAGTAAAAAATAAATATCTGAGCTGCAAAATAGCTTCCAAGTCAATACTCATTCAAAGAAAATACAGCGGTTATTAAAAATTAAGCAAGACAATGAGTACTTCAGCAAGCCGGTAATGTGTAAGGACTCTTCATGATCCTTTTATTAATTACATGAAAACAGACGATACTGCTGTTCTTTCTTTCGGCAGTACTGCACGGGAAATTACAAAAAAAAACTGCAGAGCAGTAAATAATAGCACTTTGACCAAAACTTGGCAAATAAAAGTAAATTAACTGATGTCAAATAACAAATAGCTCTGTATTTTTTTAATTCTGTCAAGTTACTATGGTAAGATCATGTCATTGCAACTCATAGCGTGATTTTCTCTTTCAATATACAAATATGACCTTCATTATTGGTTCTCAACAAAGTAAAACTCAAAATTTTTAATGCGTTACCCGGTGTCTCCACAGTAATATTTTATAACATGCCTACTATGAAAATTGTCAATGGAGACCACAAATAGTATGCTATAAAAAATTGGATTCTCTATATTTTGCTCAGGTCATGCTATCGATACTCAATAGTATGATATGGGCTGTCATTTCCATGAATTTCGACACTTGCATTTTTTTCAGCGATGACTGAGTGGCGAAGGTACGAATTATGAAGACATTAATGTGAGAATGCAACGACATAGTATTCTCAGCGACTTTTTAATGAATGAAATAGTAAGCTATATTTTATTGCATACACTTGTTCTTTCTTTCTATGAAAATTGGCATATAGCAAGCTATGAAATATTGCTCATGAAGGCGCGGTGTTATGTTACGAATGTTACACGCTGTCTCCACTTGCGATGAATTCAAAGCAAAGAGCAATATCAAACAAAAAAGCACATACCTAGCAGAGCAGCTGTCAAATTTCGTTTGTTGGGCATTCCACAGAAGAAATGGGCAATGAGCGAGCACACACATGAAAGTATCTTTAGCAGCATAAAAAAAAACTAACTAATAACTATTAATTAGTTTTAAGGCTTGGTGGTTTAAGTGTCCAATTTGTCATTTTTATATTTATAAAAAAAAATTGAATTGTGATTAATTCAAACTAGTATTGCTTGTGGTCGAAAATCGAAGAAGAGAATCCCCACGCCAATCGACTTCGAAATTGGTCCTGAAGTCATTAAGAGCAAGGATGCGGTGAGGTATCTGGGATTGAGGCTCGACACAAAACTAACTTTCTGGGTACAGATAAAGTTCGCAGCGGAACGAGCCTCTGGAGTTACATCACTCAGCAGATTAATGGCGAGCATAGGTGGTCCAATGTCAAGCAAGCGCAGGTTACTAATGTCGACAACGCATGCAATTCTTCTATATGGAAGCGAGATTTGGGCAGAAGCGCTTCAACAAAAAAAAGTACCGGAAGCAGATGGCGGCAGTGCAAAGACCCTACGGGTGGCTAGCTCTTACCGAACGGTGTCGGAAGATTGACTCCCATCGATCTCCTAGCGGCACAAAGGAAGTACGTCCACGACAACAAGGCGGAAATTGGATTGGAAGCGGCGATCGATCAAACAACGCAACAAACGACACGGAAGTGGCAAGAGCGCTGGAATTTGGAAAGCAGAGGAAGGTCGACAGCGAGGCCCATAAGAAACGTGGCTGAGTGGAACCACCGGAAACACGGTGAGGTTAACTTCAATGCCTTCCTCCACAAGGCAAAACGAATAGCCCAGAATGCAAGTACGGGGACTCTCCGACAGACGACGCACAGCACACGTTTTTTGTCTGCAGAAGATGGGAAACACAACGCACAGCCCTGGAAAGCAGCATTGGTGTCTTCAATCCAGACAACATAGTCGACAAAATGCTGACGAGCGACTTAAATTGGGGACAAATTTGCCAGCTTGTGGAAGATATTCTCAGAAGAAAAAAAGAGAAGAAGAACTATACCGGGAAAGCACGTGAGCCCGAAAGGGCGTATGATCACAGCCACCATGAAGTAATGCGAAGAGCGGTCAAAGGGGGATGTGTCAGAAACCAGAGGGTTGGGAGGAGTTTTAGTCCGTATGCCATGTAAGCATGCGGAGAGAGCCGGACACACCGGGATGGTCATCGCAAACAGGCCTCCTTATGGTGCCTAAAGCATTTCTTCTCCCCCCAACAGGAAAAAAAAAACAAACTTGTGATATTGAAAGCATGCTCTATCGCATACCTACTCTGAACTCATCGCAAGTGGAGACAGCGTGTAATGCTGATTGGATCTTAAAGTTGAAATACTTAAGGTCGGGGTCTGGAAGGCCGCCAGAAGACATGAGGTGAGGTTTCACAAACTATGCTACTTCAGTGTGCCAGCGGTGTTTTGGATAATAGTCCCAAATGTGCAATCAAGCAAACACTTCAGCTGCAAAACAATTGGTTAAATATAGTTTGAGACTAAAACCCAGGCAGTACATTTTTTTTTCGTTTTCAAGCAATCCTTCCTGTGGAAATCGGAACATGCTCCAACGTTTTACACATGCGTGTTGTGTAAACAGTACACTGTTTTGAGGATAAGAGGTTTCTAATGCCCTTATAGCGGGTCTCTGAATTTTTTGAATGTAAACTCACAGTGGGAGCACTTAAATAAACAAATGCATTGACAAATGGGATGGGATCGTCTTCTAAATCTCATTTAACCGAATTAAAATGAACTAATAAGATGACATTATACGCATAACGAAGTCTTGACATAAATATATTATATGAAAAATTATGAAACTCATTGGCAAATTTTAAATTATTTAAAGTTAAATATATTGGGTTGTCTGTCCATATTATAAAACAATGTGAAAAAAACCTGACAAAATCCAGTAGGTGACACAACATGTTCATATATATATTTGACAACACGTTATTACACGGGAACAAAAATTCAGAACAAAGATGTATTTCCATCTGAAGCAATTGCCATTCTCCGTAAAGTTGCTTAAGGCCAGGGATTTCCTTAGGGCTCGCATATTGCCCCATAGGTGGCGCTTGAGAATATGTATTTTACTGCCGCGTAAAATAAACAAAAATTAAGAATAGGTAGCGGCGCGTAGCGTTGTCAAACTGGATAATTTTTAGTCACGCCGCCAGCCAAGAAGCTGAAACATTTTTTTCTGACAGTACACTTAATAAAAGGGCGATATTTTGTGAAAATGCATATAAAAAAGCCAAAGACTGGAATATGTGTCAGAGTTTGTGACAAACAATCTAAATACATATACCTACGTTATCGTTAGCCAGTTTCGGAGAAGCAAGGGACATGAACATGTCTTTTGAAAAAAAAATCATTTGCCTTTTTCACTTTATTTGTATTAAATTCTTCCCAAATTTGTAAATATGTAGCAGCAATCTTTCAGAATAGTGTTTCAGATATTTGAACGAAGAAATTTTCAATTTAATCAAAATATCGGACATGCAGTGATTTTCGTAACGAAAACATAGACTACACCTTTGGAAGTGGTTATTCGCCAGGTGTACGGCTGTAAAACGAAACGTTAGTTTCGTCGGAATATGTTGCCCGTGTTACTCGCTGCAAAGGCTTTAACTCCAATACATCATTTTCGGAATTCACCCTAAACGATTAAGACCAAAGTTACTTCTTTATTTTTAATGAAAAATATCATCTGATTACGTATCGGTGCCTTGAACGTTAGTTTGAACGGCTAAAACCTGCGAAAAGCCACTTAACATAGGATATACATATAATACAGCTGAATAAGCCAGTCAACTTGATATGATCACATTGATTTGTCATGGGTCAAAAAAGAAAAGAACTTTCATTTTGTAAACATCTTCATAAAGTTTGAGTACCTATAGTGAGTAAATAAGGATGATTTGGGATATCTAGCTATAATTCGCGGTCATTAACAAACAATCGGTGTGCTCGTACACGATTAGTTTAACAAGTATCCATCTATTCCTTTCAATTTTGAGGACTCTTTGTCAACCAACTTGTAGGCACTTCTCAAGCTCGTATTTCTGAACTAAATTTAAATGAATTAAATTTTGTATTGTAATTGCAAAGTTGTACGACTATATTGCATACATTCACAAAGTTCCAATTTTATTTGGGAAATTGCCAATGACATAAAACTGTTGTTAAACAAATTTCGAATAACCTATCTTTCCGACACTTTGCACACTTTGAAAAAATACTCCTCCAATAATTTATGTTAGATTTGTATTGAGATCGTGGAAATCCCGAAAAACTCTTATAAAATGTCCGAGACACTCACTGAAAACTTAACTTTTCACGCCAAAAGACCTTGAACTGCATCGAAGTGCGTCAGACAATCAAATCCCCACACCACACCGTCACAGCAGCAAATAACGACGATATTTTCTTTAAATTATCTTCGGTAATTGCGAACGTGTTCTTTGCTTGTTAAAAGGTAAATTTATAACTTTGGCGCCATTTTTCCCCGAGTCTTTCTTTCCAAAGCGAAACATTTAAAATTTCACTGCAATGCAATGAACGAGATGATAGTACCACCCTAACCTCACAAAATCATTTCACGAAACATTGCAATCGATTTTAAGAAGTTTTTTATGGAAATAATATTTCATAACGAAGGCGACACTATTGTATAAGAATTATTATCCATCTGATAGATATTTTGCATTTTCCACTACAAGCAAAATGCCGCAGTCGTTTAGGAACACATGTGTTTCGATTTTTTCTTTGAATAGTCAGTGCCGTAGAGGAGTTTGCAATGCGGCAATGACGGCGACTTGACATTGGACGTCAATTATTCTGTTGCGGCAAGTATTACACACAAAAAAAGAAGAAAAATAGTTAATTGTTGTACTTACATTGGGTTTTGCGACTTTCTGGATGCAAAATGCGTCAATTGAATTCCAATGGAAAGCTTGAAGTGGAAAACTTATCACTCTCGCCTCCGCAACACACACAAAACTTGAAAGAAATGATGAGTTTCGCCGATTTCCGTGAAACTCAAATGCCGATGCTAAACTGAACAAATTGAAAATGCGAAATTTTGCCCTTGCTGGCGTCATGTTGGCAGCAATGAATTGAGTGAAGTTGGTAGTGAGTGAATTTTTGAAAAAGCTCATTTTGCAAATACATATGATAAATAAAAATTAGGTAATAATAACAATAATAATAATTAATATTTTTCTAATTAATTGAATGCTTTTTCTATAGTTTTTTCATAAATAGATAATTCTATTGCTAGAGCTCCATCTGTCGGTAAGCACTTGAATGAGTTGAAGTGATGATTGTATTATCTATCTCACTTTATTGGCCGATAGGTTGCTCTCCGCTAGATAGTGCGGTGTGATTAGGCGAATCTACTATATTATTGACTATGCCCGATATGGGACCCATATGCACCAATACACTTATTCGCTAGTACCCGATAGATGGTGCTGTTCCCATTGCTACATGACCAGGCTGCCCTCTGCTAGATGGCTCTGTTCTACAACGCAGGACAGGAAAGCTATCATGTTATCGAACACTCTCTGCTAGATGGACTCATCAATCCAGTCAACAGACAAAAATCGCTTGCTCGTGGTAACTACTAGTTCCCGATAGATGGAGGTGTACCCACTTACTAGATGCCGAACCTCTTAGTGAGTAGGTTAACCAAACTTCTGATAGACACTTTGGAATGTATTGAATAGGTTCCAGAGATAATGACATATTATTTTTGATAGGTTTACATGATGCGTTTACAAAGCGAAGTAAAGTTGTTATATTTTTGTCGGTTGATATGATCGATTGAAATGTTTATTGAGGAAGCCACCAAAAAGACATTTTCACATTTTTAAGTAGAACAGGGCTGTGGTATTCTGTGGCTTTAACCACTCTCACCTTTTTGTTATTGAATAACCCCGAACAAATCATTCACATACTCGTATTATTTGAATCATAATTGCGTTAGACCACCAATATAGGTAGATACACGTAGCTATATTTCCAATGGACTACTGAATTACTAAAGTCAAAATCTTTATTACCTTATTATTTAAAAGGTTAAAAGCAAATGCACATTGATTTCTAAAGCAGTTTCTCTCCCATTGACATGTAACGAATAGGTGTCGATGGTAGATCCATTTGATGCAAACACTTTAGATTTTGTGGGGTATTTATATAGTTGTTCTAATCAATTTTTTGATTTATGGGAACGAAAGAAATATCTGCTCCAGTATCCATCAAGAATTGCAAACCACTTCTTCTCTCTTTGATTTGCAGGCGGGTTGTTGACACACCTTCACTTCAATAATGTCTGCGTGTTTTTCTGAAGGGCTTAATAGTTTAAAGATAAAGATCTATATAAGTGAGAAAATCGTACCTCGCTTTGCATTTCTGTGCCATGTCCCCAAACTTGGCCTCGAGTCGAGAGTGATTGTGTGATCTCGAACGGTTGTTCTTGAATAGGCGTCTAAGCTCATTGACCTCTTTAGTGAGTATGCTGACCTATGCCATGATGTTGTGACATGAGAAATCTATAATTTTGTCAGACTGGATTGCCAGTTTTGTCAAGTCACTGTTTGCCAATATTTCTTGTATTTGTCCCGGCAGTTTTTCAAGAAAGAGAGAAGGGAGACATACATCCAAATTCCTTAAGTGTTGAAGGAGGATGGAGGTTTTATCCTCGGATAGTTCAGTGCTGCGAAGAAGACGTCGAAGATTTGACTCACTCGTTTCGTCGAATGATGAGATAAGACGCAACGTAGGACGGTACTTAATTGCTTCGGAATGTTAAATACAAACGGAAGTGCGGATGTGTCCAGATTTACTAGAACGTAAATTTAATGTGCAACTATAGAGTATAACAAATACTAAACATGATATAATATGATTCATTTCTGCAGCGAGTTTACAGCTAGTGATTTCAATACCTAATCCCTTTCATTGTCTTTTTTTAAGCCCAGAAATAATTTGTTGAAATAAATCCATAGATAGGTATAAAACCTGCAAGCCACAGGATGTTTTCGAATAAATCGTATTTATTTAACACATACTTATACCTGACGCACATCTATGCATGGAAATGAAGGTGGAATCAAATGTAGGTACCTAAGCAGCGTTGCCACTAAAGTCTTTAGCAAATGTAGTACGTTAGCTAACAAAATGTAGCATTTTCAAACTAAATGTAGTACCTGTTTATTTTTTTTTATTGACATTTAAATTAAGTAACAAACAAATAAATAGTAATGACATAACAAAAATATAATTTTAATTCACAAAAAAATAACAAAAAAGAAAAAAAATAATGCTATAAAATTCTAGTACACGCTCCTGGGCGAACGCTATTTAAAATCATAAATTGTTTAATTTACATTGAATTATTATATATATTCCCCATTAACAAATTGGAATGTCAGACAAAATTTTACCAATTCGTCAGTTGGTTCAAATATTGAATCTTTTTTATTAGCTCTTTAGCTAAAAGTACATTTTCGATTGATTCTGAGTTTAATCTGTTTCGCATTTCATCCTTTATTAAAAATAGCTGCGAAATCTTTCTCTCAGCAGAAGCACTACTGTGTGGAAGAGAGCATAAGTCCAGCATGTAAGCAGATAGTTCTTTAAAAATTAAGTTTCCTAAATTATTTGTTTGTTTCTTTAATTGCACCCATATTGCCACAAAGTCGCTTTTTTGAGGTTCACATTTCAAAATAAGATCGAAAGCCCCAATCAACAACCGCCAATCAAAGATAATGGAATACCGAGATATATAACTTTCCAGTGAAAAGGCGGCTGCCTACAAGCGGTTTTCCCGAAAAATTCATGAAGTCACGCACATTATGCTCATTTCTTTTCTAGTATATGTGAGTTCATGAATTGGACTTTAATGCAAGAATTCACTGTTCCGAAATGTGTTTTTCACTATTTTTTTTTATTTTAATCGAAGCGTTAACAAAAACCAAACAAGTTTAATACCAAACACAAAACAATTGAACAACGCGATGCCCATAAAAGCAAAAGGAATATTGGCCAGCCATTAGCAACATGCGTTTTTGTAGCTCACACGTATTCACAGACGGGGGTTGAAATTACAAAACCAACAATGTATACAAGTGGGTTTTGGGGGGATAGACGTACGAAAGATATCCATCTCTTGTATTCTTTCATCTCTGCGGCCAATGCTCATTTAAAATTTCTAGTTTTATTTTCTAACAGGGAAACTCCTTATATAAATTTTAATTGGCTGTCAGCTGTTAATTCCTACGTAAATGACAGAATTCAGCTGAAGATTTGCACATACTTGAGAGTGATGCCAAGTTTTTAAATCGAGATTTATTTAGTTATAAAAGCACAAGGGGGAAATTTGAAATGTTGTTCGTAAAAAAGTAATATGGTTAGACGGATTTTAAGAAATGTAGTACTTTTAGGTTAGTACAGCGTTAAAAAATCCGCCAAATATGTAGCATAGTACTACATATGTAGTACAAGTGGCAACGCTGTACCTAAGAATCACTCTTGATGCATTATCAGCATGCAATTCACGTGTGCTTGGCTGTGTGAATCATACGTACCTCGCAAATATAATTTGTTAATGTTGAGATAATTTTTCGAATATGTTTGTTTGTCAAGTTATATTAAATTCGTATTTGAAATTCTAAACAAATATTTTTCCGGTATAGAATCGTTGTATTTGTGCTGTATTTTGTTCAGTCCGCACTGCATCAATTAATACATTTGACCACCTATGGATTGTTACCGATAGTTTAAAATTCAATTGCGATATATAGTCAACCCACATCGGAAGTAGGTAGATTTGTAGTAGGTTTAAACTTTAATTTCCGGAATTTGAATGTTTAAAATTTATTAAAATCACGCCTGTAAATGGAAACCTATATAAGCTGTAATAATTTAAATCAAACAAAGGCACGATTAAGCAACAACTATTAAAACGCACGCACTCGCCGTCTCAACCAAACGAACCAACTGACACTATTGAATGCATGCACAGGCAAAACACAAGTAGATAGCAAGCAGCTGCAGTACAACAACGTGAAGAACAAAAATAACAGAAAGTCCCGTTAATTTTCGTGTTCTCTTTCTCGTGGTGTATCCCAATGTAACTTTTGCCCATACATACATTTTCAACACGCCATCTCAAAAGTTACATTTACAATAACATTAACTGACGAGTTTGTGCGTTTTATTTTTCTTTATTTCTTTGTTTATTTCTGGGGATAACAATTTGATCCAGCATTCACTGCAAAGGATTGGGGAAACCCAGTAAAACCCAACCAGACCAATTAAAATTAAAATTAAACATAAATTCAATTATTAAACAACTCAAAAAAAAATATTAAATTAATTAAAAATTTTTTTTTTTTTTTTTTTTTTTTAGATTATATAAATTAAGATAACATATTAAATTTTTTTTTTTTTTTTTTTTTTTTTTTTTTTTAGATTATAGATTAAGATAATTAAGATTACATATTAAATTAAGTAATTCAGTTAAAATTTTTTTTTTTTTTTTTTTTTTTTTTTTTTTTTTTTTTTTTTTTTTATAAATAGTTCAAACAAAGTTTTGTTAGTCTATGCCGATAGCCCCAGTTGGTTCCTCAAGGCGATGAATCTTGCAGCTGGTAACGGCTTTGTTAATATGTCGGCCAATTGCAAATCTGTGGAAATATACTTGACACAAATAGTTTTCTTTTCAATTTGTTCCCTAGTAAAATGATATTTAATGTCTATGTGCTTTGTTCTCTTGTGGCATGTAGGATTGTTAGCAATACTAATACAACCTTGGTTGTCTTCAAAAATATCTATTTGACCATTTAATTCTAGTTTAATTTCATTTATTAATGACTTGAGCCACAACGCTTCTCTAACGCCTTCAAATAAAGCCATGTATTCTGCTTCGGTAGATGAAGCGGCAACGGATTTTTGTTTCATAGTACTCCATGTAATCAAGCAACTCTCAAACATTTTAAATAGATATCCAGTAGTACTTCTTCTGTCAGTCTCATTCCCAGCCCAATCGGAATCGACATATCCGATAAGAATACTGTTAAAATTTATATTTTTCTTGAATGTCAACTTCAAATCAATAGTACCTTTTAGATACCTTAGAACTCGCTTAAGACATTGCCATAGTTCCTTATTGTTGTTATTTGTATATCGACTTAAAATACTTATTGATGTACTTAAGTCTGGACGTGTACATAACATGACGTACATCAAACAACCAATCAAATTTCTACATGGTGCATCATATGACTCTTCAGATTGCAGAGCCTCATAGTTTAGTTTGCTTGGGAGGGGTGTACTAACTGGATTACAATCTTCCATATTAAATTTTTTTAAAATATTATTAATGTATGCCGATTGACTAAGCAACAACTGACCGTTATTTCTATCAATTTTTATACCAATAAAATATCGAATTTCTAGTAAGTCAGTCATTTGAAATTTATTTTGTAGGTAAGATTTAAAATTACACATTGTATCAGATTTGTTGGTAGCAACTACTATATCATCCACATACAATAAAACATATATATTTTTAGAAATATCTCCTTTATTCAAAATATAAATACAGCGGTCAATCCCCAAATTTTCAAATCCAACCTCCTTCAACACACTTTCAAACACTTCAAACCAGCATCTTGCAGCTTGCTTAAGACCATAAATAGCTTTATTAAGTTTACAAACTGTATCATCATCATGGGTCAAGCCTTTTGGAACCATCATGTAAATTTCATCTTTTAGAGTTCCATTTAGAAATGCGGTTTTGACATCCATGTGATGGACCAATAAGTTAAATTGATTTGAAAGTGCCAAAAGAAACCTAAAACTAGAAATTCGTGCAACTGGTGCAAACGTCTCATCATAGTCAGTCATATATTCTTGCGTGAAACCTCGCGCTACAAGCCTCGCTTTATACCTTACTAAATTGCCACACTCATCTTGTTTTATACTAAACACCCACTTGCAATCTACTATATTTTTATTATTAGGCTTTTGCACTAAGCACCAAGTATTGTTTTGAAAATGAGAGTTAAGCTCATCTTGTATGGCTTCCTCCCAGAAAACCCTATCGTCACGAAATTCAATTTCGTCAAATGTTTTGGGAATGTCATCTAAAGACATTTGAGTATTCATAAGACATTTTTCTAAAAATCTATATGATAATTTCGGTTTACCTTTATTTCTATCACTGCGTCTGATTTCTTTCTCACTTATATTTTGTTTTAATTTATCACCAGTTTCAATGACTGGATCGGCATTCTCGAGATTTGTGGAATTTTCAATAGGTTGTACATCTGATCTTGAACTAACAGATTCATTATTTTCCACCATTGGAAAATCCGACTCTTCATTTTCTGTAATTGCAGAATCATTATTTGAATCAACATTATCAAGTTGAACCGCAGAGTCTTCTTCATGTACAGCCCTGGATTTTAGCATGTTTATTTCATCCACCACAACATCTCTAGCTGTCATAAATTTCCTCGATTCCACATTCCACAATTTATACCCATTTGGCTCATACCCGACAAGTATAGTTTTGATTGACTTTTCGTCAAATTTTCTTTTTCGTACTTTATTAAGTGCATACACTGTCGAACCAAATATCTTAAGGTATTTTAAAACTGGCTTTTTATTATGCCACATTTCATATGGTGTTTTCTTTTTATTTTGCAACGCTCTACTAGGGGATCTATTAATTAAATATGTTGCTGTCAAAACAGCTTCGCCCCAAAAATGTTTACCAAGCTTAGCACTGTTAATCATAGAACGAGCCTTCTCAGTGATTGTTCTAATCATCCGTTCTGATACACCATTTAATTGTGGAGTGTGAGGAACCGTTAAATGATAGCTGATGCCTTTTTCAATACAAAACTCACGCATTTCATTAGATAGGTATTCCCTGCCATTATCAATATATAAATTTACAATTTTCAAATTAAAATGTGCCTCACTTTTCGCAACAAAATCTTTGAAAACAAAAAATACATCCGATTTATATGTTACTAAATATGTCACACAGTAATGTGTGTACTGATCAATAAATACTACATAATAGTTTTTATTATCAATTGTAGAGGGTGTGATTGGACCACAGACATCGGAATGGATTACAAACAGCGGTCTTTGGATATTCTCCTTATTTTTAAATTTTTCAAATTTTAGTCTAGATTGCTTGCCATTTATGCAAGCCTCACATAATTCATTATTTAACTCAACATGATTTAAAATATTAATATCTTCAAACAAGTTATTTCGCTTTATTTCTAAAAATTTTCCTATACTTATATGGCCTAATCTTTCATGCCACAAGCGATACTCTGCACTATTTGAAATATTTGATGTATATATTTTACCATTTAGTTTAAATTTTATAATTGGAACATTATACTCACACCTTCCATTAAATACCAAGTTACCATTTTTGGTGACTTTTATTCCTCCAGGATTAAACTCAATCGTCATGCCAGCATCCTGCATCTTCTTCACAGATAGTAAGTTGTGGGGAATATCCTTACTATATAGCACATTTTTCAGTGTAAACTTATTTCCAGAGCTGCTAAGGTTAACCACTCCTTTGGCTGTAGCATGGATATATTCTCCACGTTTTGCAATTTCAATCGCCACATGTGATACCAAATTTTCATACTCAGAAAACAATGTGATGTCTTTTATGATATGATCTGAAGCCCCGGAATCCAGGATAAATTCTACCTCGCTTGCGTTTACATTTGTATTTACTTGTCTCACCATGAAAACAAACCCACGTTCTGGCTGTGTTGTTGTTGCTATTTGAGCCTGTTTATCTTTGCCACTATTCTCACTAGCAACAATCTGGTTTCCCCTTTGTCTATTTAAAAGGAAACAGTCTTTCTTTAAATGCCCTAATTTACCACAATGAAAGCACTTTGGTTTTGGTTTTGATTTAAATTTGTTTTTAAATGACTTCTTTGCGTGTTTGTAAAGGGTGATTTTTTAAGAGGTTTAGAACTTTGTTTAAAAAAAAAACACAAAAAATTCGAAAAAAATGAATGAAATATTTATTTTAATCGATAGTTTGAACCTTGCAATTTAATGTTTAAAGATAATTTCATGCAAATGTTGACCGCGGCTGCGTCTCAGGTAGCCCATCCGCTGAGTCCAATTTTGGCATACTCTTTCACACATATCGGCCGGTATCTCACGAATGAATGGATGGATGTTGGCTTCCAGTGCGTCAATCGAAGCGGGCTTGTCCCTATACACATTAGCCTTGGCATACCCCCACAAAAAATAATCTAATGGTGTCAAATCGCACGATCTAGGCGGCCAATTGACCGGCCCGAAACGTGAAATTAACTGTTCACCAAACTCGCCTCGCAATTGCGCCATTGTTTCGCGTGCTGTGTGGCATGTGGCACCGTCTTGTTGAAACCACATATCATGCAAGTCAAGAACTTCCATTTCGGGCAAAAAAAAGTTTGTTATCATCGCTCGGTAGGGTTCACCATTGACAGTAACGCTGCGATTCGCATCATCTTTGAAGAAATATGGCCCAATAATGCCGCCGGCCCATAAACCGCACCAAACAGTGGCTTTTTCGGGATGCATTGGTAGCTGTTGCAATGCTTCTGGCTGATCTTCACTCCAAATGCGGCAATTTTGCTTATTTACGTACCCATTCAACCAAAAATGAGCCTCATCGCTGAACACAATTTTTCGATAAAAAAGCGGATCCTCGGCCAGCTTTCCAAGAGCCCATTCACCAAAAATTCGGCGTTGTGGTAGGTCGGCTGGCTTTAGTTCTTGCACCAGCTGTATCTTAAAAGGCTTTACGCCCAAATCCTTCCGCAAAATTTTCCACGTAGTGCTGTAACAAAGGCCTAACTGCTGGGAACGGCGCCGAATCGACATTTCGCGGTCTTCTGTCACACTAGCTGATACGGCCGCAATATTTTCTTCACTACGCACAGTACGTAAACGTGTTGGTGGTTTAATGTCCAACAAAGTAAATTTGGTGCGAAATTTGGTCACAATCTTCCGAATAGACTGCTCAGAAAGTCGAGAATGCCGATCATAAAATGGAAGCAGCGCGCGATGAACATTTCGAACCGAGCACGAATTTTGATAGTAAAATTCAATAATTTGCAAGCGTTGTTCATTTGTAAGACGATCCATGGTTAAATTGCAAACCAAACTGAAGCTGTTTGACAGTGACACAAGGTACTAAACACACGTCAGCTGTCAAAACCGGTGTTGCCAAAACCAAACCAGCTAAAAAATCACCCTTTACATTGATTTATTTTTATATTTACTGTCCCACGGCTCTCTATTGCTTATAACCTGTAACACTTTGGCACTTGTATCTTTGTTCACACCTTTTAACTTAATTTCCTGATCAAGAAGTCGTGTTTTCACAAAAGCTAATGTTAGATTGTTTTCAGATAGAGTTTCTATTGCCGTGATAACTCCATCATAACTTGGTGGAAGAGTTAACAGTAAATGTGAAATCTTGTCCATTTCGTCTAATTTGGCTCCTGACGCGATGAGTTCAGAAATAAGTTCATCAAAAAAATTAAAATGATTTAGTAGCGGAGTATCACTTTTTAACTTTAATGCCAATAGTTGCTTTCGTAGCGAAAGTTGTGATGCTAAACTTTTCCGCTCGTAAATTGCATCTAAATTTTTAAAAATCTGTTTAGCAGAATTTTCACTGTTGGCAAATGGTAGAAATGAATCACTCAAATATTCTATTATAATGCTCTTTGCATTTCTTTTTGCCCTTCTAATCTCATCTGTCACTTCACTTTGTTCTTCGTCAATCACTTTTAACAAATCGTTCTCTTCTAAAAGAGCTCGCACTCGAAATTTCCATATTGAATACTTTTCTCCGTCAAACGGTTTTATGTTTCTCTTTCCTTTATCCATTTGATTTCCTGTACACAGTACACTACAACTACACTTATGCACAACACCTATACAAGTATGAATTTTCTGCAGCGGGTTGGTATGTGGCGTCAGTGGTGAAATTAGAAATATTTTTTTTTTTTTTTTTTTTTTTTTTTTTTTTTTTTTTTTTTTTTTCGGCGAATTGGCATGCGGCGTCACTTATTGTGAAATTAGACACATGTATGTAAATGTCTCACTTTAGTTTACTTAATCAAAACACTCAACCAGTTATTTGCTGTAAATGCAACTGGGCCCATAACCTAATAATTTAAATCAAACAAAGGCACGATTAAGCAACAACTATTAAAACGCACGCACTCGCCGTCTCAACCAAACGAACCAACTGACACTATTGAATGCATGCACAGGCAAAACACAAGTAGATAGCAAGCAGCTGCAGTACAACAACGTGAAGAACAAAAATAACAGAAAGTCCCGTTAATTTTCGTGTTCTCTTTCTCGTGGTGTATCCCAATGTAACTTTTGCCCATACATACATTTTCAACAAGCTGTTTTTTATTATCAGCGTGATCTGATCCCGAATATTCTGCTCAACGTGACGTCACACAAGGCACATGTCATTTGGCTTGCAATGTCGGGGGTGTTACCATATTTGAAGGTTACACTCTGTTGCCGTGTTATTCGAATTGTTTCTAAAGTTGTAATTAAATTTTCGTTTATAAATGGATGAGAGACTAAGAAATGAGATTTTAGTTTTAATTTAATTGCATTAAAATTAGTAAAAGATATTATTTAACTAATTTAGTTTTCGAACACAAAAAGTGTGTAGCTTCTTAAAAATAGGTCGATACTTTAGCTTTCATTTTCCATTTCCTTGGATTCCTATTCTGCTGACGATCCAAAAAGATACTGAGATTACAGAGTGTGTTTAATATTAACAAGCTTTTTTTGACTCAAGTTGTGATAACGGTTATGATCTTTCAATGAACGATTTTTAATTGAAATATGGTTGTGGTATGCAGATCAGATGCATATGTGGTAGAAAATTTGCAGATTGTAGTTAATTTTCCAAAAAGAAACAATAATAGTAATAATTTGTGTTTTTGACAAAAAAAGCTGTACCTAATAAATATGTTTAAATGTAATGCTGCACGCTCAGAGATCTCTTGTAACTTCTATGTTCATTTATGAAGTGGTAGAAACATGGTGATAAAAGTTTGTGTGAAGCAAATGAAGGGGAAGTTCACACATAGTGGTTAATGGTTATTTTTAGATATAGACGAAGAGCCTGTAGGTGTTATTTGCATCGAAGATGTTTTCAATGGATGTTTTTGTAAAAAATATACCTACCCGAAATTGGGTAGACATTTTTGAGAAATAATTTTGAAACGGCTTTGATTTTTGATTTTGATTGATTTTTTTAAGAAAAACTATGTGCTAGTATATTATTTAGAATACTTATATTATACAAAATATACATGTATCGTTAAAGGGGTTTTTTGTAAAATTATGTAAGGTAAATTGTAAAAAAATATTGCAGTGCTTCAACTGTTTATCAAACAATTTACTGCGATATTTAACTGAGGATATAAACTTTACTTACTATAAATATTTTTATCCAAAACGAAAATGGAGTTTTCTATCTGAAGAGCAGTTTTCGAAAGTACCTTCTAAAATGCAAAAAAATAACGCTAAAAAATTTTAAATCCAAATCCGAAGTTTGAAGCAAATCCAACCCGCTGCTTAGGCTGTAGGGCGCAGGTACATACAGAAAGACGGACGTAAATGCGAAACCCACCTTCCTGAGATGCCCTATATCATTATGATGTTAGAATTGTTTAAATCGGCCCTCGAAAGGTATCAGTCGGAACGAAAAATTCTCCGCAACGCATACACCGTCAGAAGCTCAAATTACATTCGTGGTATCCTTTTTCGAAAAAGAATTAATAAAATGCCACAACGCATTGATATGACATCTGCGTATTTTTTGGTGTTTTTTCCGCTTCATCTTGCCCTGTAAACACAAATGCAAAAAATTACACTGATAAATTATTTTTTGTAATGATTTTATTTGTTAACACTCACTCCAAATCGTAAATAAATTCCCCGACTTATTGTTGTCGGATGATATCGGAAAACAATTCTTGAGAAGCTATTAAAAATGTCACTTACAAACAGAACATTTTTAATAGCAGAACAATGCTTGGCTGTTCGGAAAAATACCACAAAGCAAAAGTCTTTCGAATAGTATAAAATCGAAAAATTTCCCGGGCGAATGCAATAAAAAAGGAATAAATATTGAATTGTTTCGAAATCAGAAATGATTAGTTTCATTATTTCTTTCTTTGTTTTTACTTTCGAATTCGTCACTTTCAGTATCTATATTCAAAACTATTTCGATTGTGATCTGCTGTGACAAATAACATTTAGGTACATGCTAGTTATAGCACTATCCTCCTTGCCGAACAACAGACATATATATGCAAGTATAACACAAATTCTGAGATGCGAGCTGCCAGTGAAAGGACTTTAGGTGTATACTAATCATATCAGTTATAGGCATTTAGAGAAAGGTTAATCTACATTATTGCCAACCATAACAATGAGAAACAAGTAAGAAAGAAGAGACAGTAATATAAAATCATGCACAGAGCCCAAAGGATTTGTTTCTTAAATGCGTTTAGAAATTTTATATACTCGATATTAATTTGGTCGTATTGATAAAAACTATCACTTGTTTTGAGTAAAAGGTTTTGGCAAAGTAAAGACCCTAAGCAATTGCTTTGAATCCGTATGAATTAATAAACCTATTTTGGTAAATTTTGTTCGAATATTCGAACATGGCATTTACTTCGCTGTACATTTATTTGCCTTGCCAGTAAAACAAAATTGTTTAATTTTTCTTGGGATTCTAACAACTTTTGTCGAAAATTAACCAAAAGTATTGAAATTGAAAAAAAAAAAAAAATGCAGCAATATGAGTGTAATATTTAGTAGGTTTAAACTTTAATTTCCGGAATTTGAATGTTTAAAATTTATTAAAATCACGCCTGTAAATGGAAACCTATGTAGACTCCGTTTTTAACAAATGTTAGACGATGTGTTCCTTCAATATGTGAGTTGCATATTTCAATTTCACACCTACTTCATTATGCAATGTGTATATTGCGTAAAATAAAAACAAGTAAAAGTGTTATCATCGGCCTCCACTTTGATACCCTCCACTGCATACAAGTCGTGCAAAACTGTTTTTGTATGGGAGGTACCAGAACTACTTGACCGACATAGCCCTACTTTAATATCAACCTGACGGCGATAAAAGTAAGTCCTCTCACAAAATTTCACTTGCCTAGGTCGATTTGTTTCGACGCTATCCTGTTTTCAACAGATAGAGAGGCACTTGGTCCTAATATTGATTTTGTATGGGAGGTACCAGCAGTTTCAATGCTCATTCTGTTTCTCAGTTTATCTTTAAAATGTATATTGAAGATCGAAAATGCTCTCCCTACACTTTCATTGTAAAATGGAAGTGATGGAATTTTGGTTTCAATTTTCCTGAATGCTGAAACATCTTGACTCCAGCAGCATCTCCAGCAGCATCTGCTTTTCTATCAACTTCCCCCCAGAAACTCTCCGGAGAATTAATGTTTGACCATTGACAAAGGCAACAAACGTAAAACAGATTACATAAGCAATAGCATCACTACTGTATGACAGAGCTTCAATCTGTGGCATTGCAAATACTTAGATCAGCATAATTGGTCAATATCAAATATCCATGATATTTTTTCTTATCTTTTGTCTCCTTCTGAGACATTGAAGATTTTGCCAACGCTAACACAAATTTAACTATAAATACTACGATAAATTATTTCTCATGTCAGTTCTGTTTTACCATTACATAAACTCTCATCGTTGACTTCCCCTTACCACTTTTTAAGAACTTAAATGATTTAGTAAATAAATTAATTCACATTGGTATCAAATTCAATGACAACATAAACAGGAACAATCGCAAATATGATTTATTGATTCCTTTCACACATATGATTGTGAACTTTTCGCAAATGCAACAATGTGTGATGCATGTAGCTTTAGATAGGGTTTTATTAATACACTGGTACCAATGAATATTGGAATGCGTTGTAGTGGAATTGGCACAAATGGAACATACATTTATTTGGTTTGTTGGTGTTAAAAAAATAAATAAATAATTGGCGGAACAGGTCCGTATGGACCCAAGCCTAGCTTCTCACAACCATTCGTCTTGTGTGAGTTTTTATTTTTGGGACGAATGGAAGGGATCTACAATTTTATGCCGAGTCCAAACGGCCAATTGAAAAGCTCTTTCATGACAGTTATACTCTCGGATGTTTGTCAGACGTTCGCGAGAGGTGGCGCAGCGAAAAAAACCTTAAGTTGAAATTTGGGTTTTTCTCGGGATTCGAACCTGGGACCCCTCGCTTAGTAGTCCAACACACTAACCACTAAGCCACTGCGCCTGCGGTGTTGCAGTTGTTTTATAGCTTTTACTGTTTACTTACGATACTTTTTAGTGAAAAAAAAATAATTGAACGCAATTACAAAAAAAAAAAAACAGATTTCCCTCTAGATCTGGAGGGAAAAAACCCAAACTGGAAACGCTGATTGTGAATGCAGACAAAATCTGAAGCGGAGATTTCTGGTTGTTAAAAGTCTGCAGCCAGGTTGAAAATCTGCACTTATGACAACAGCCCCACCTTCGCCCTGCAAATGGCTTCGTTTTTAGTTCAATATTTATTTTCTGATGTCGAAGTCTCCGACCTTTAGAATCAAACGTGCTTTATCATTGAATTTATCAATGATAAAGTATTCAACAGAGGGAACATTCTCATAAAATCCATCGCAGAACTGTGCCACCCCACAGCACAGTATACACATAGCGCGATACTAATATCTAATCATTTTTAGTGTCCAGGCTGTATTTTACGAACGCACAATGGCGAAATGTTGCATATAAACTTACCCATTGTGACCTACAATTTGTGGAAGTTAAAAAAAATTATTATTAACGCCCAGAGAGAATAACTTTTATATTCAACTTTCATTGGCTGTTCAACCTTTTTTTACCAATAATGGCTTCATTCACTTAAATTTAGTGAATTGTGCAATATTAATTTCTGAAGATTGTCATGGGACTTCTTATTACCTTATTCACTTTCGTCGCATCAGTCATACATATGCTTATGGGTCACCATAAGAACGGCGATAAGTTCTCGTACTCTTGTCGGATATTCTCTTTGAGAGCTTTCAAAATCTGTGGCTTTTTACGTTGACTCGAAGATTATTCTAACACATTTCTGTGTCATCAACTGGATTGTCAACGTACTTAAGGCTAAACACCTAGTAGCTGAACTTGGGGGCTCCAGCCTTGACGCCTACGCATCAAGAGGAACACCTCAGGGAGGAGCTATCTTCCAACTACCTTAGGTTATTGTCTCAAATGAGGCACTCATGCTACTTAGACATACCGGGATGAGAATAATTGCCTATACGCTGAAGACATTGTACTAATGGTTACCGGCAAATTTCTGCCAACACTAGCCGAGTTATTAAATGGAGCCCTCTCCGTCCTTGACTCCTGGTTCCTGGACTTGGAAATGTAGTCTATCAGTCAACCCCCAGAAGACTGAACTAGTTTTGTTCCCTAAGAAGAGGAAAATCCAGCGGTTTGTCATGCCTTCTGTTGGCGGTCTGACAATGCTAAATACCTGGGACTTATACCTACTAAGTAAGAAACTAAACTGGAAAATTAACATAGACGAAAGAAAAAAGAAAGCCACAATAGCATTTTACTCCTGTAGTAAAATCTTTGGGAAAACACGGGGACCATCTGCACAAAATCAAACTCTGGTTATACACGGCTATTGGAAGACATATGACAGTCTTGTATGGCGGCCTGCAACCAAAAAGGCCACCTACCTAAAGGCTATTATAAAGGAGAAAAGACTAGAAAAGACAAGTCTGCATCGGAGTCACCAGCGCGATGAGGTCAACTCCAAGCGCCGGACTTGAGGATATCCTCAACCTGATCCCGCTAGATATCTTTGTACAATCAATGGCAGCAACAAGTGCCATGAGAATTAGCCAATCAATAGACTGGAAACAAGATGAAGAGGGTCACTCAACGATCCTGCAGAGATAATTTGGCAATGTACCTAACACGGATTACATCACGCCATGTTTAGAATTCACAAGAACCTTTTCCTACTGTAGATCTACTGCAATTTTAGGAAAAAAATAAAATCTACTGCACCACTGCGCTCGACTGACGATCTACTGCAATTTATGTGAATTTCGGAAATCTTAAATCAAAATTGAATATATTTACACATTTTCGTTTCTTATTATGTTTTTATAACCCCATTGCAAATAATCAGTTACTGGAAGCACTGTTAATTGATTCTGTAATCTATTACAGTGTATTTTAAAAGAAAATGTGCATTTCACCACATTTGCCTTGCGTGAACTGAAAACTGATACTGAAGTCAAAGTCAAGTCTCAAGTGTCTCTTTCTCTTTCTAAATTTATTGTTGTTGTTGTTCTGGCCTGCTGTCGGCTGTCTAAACTATAACCTGCATTTTAAAAAAAATATTTGAAAATATCACTTAATCAAAATCTACTGCAAAAAAGTGATTCTACTGCACTTTTCTTAAAGATCTACTGCGAAGTTTTACAACTGAAGTGCGAACCCTGTTCCAGTCCACTGCAGTGTATTCCAAGCGGAAGTCATGGCAGTGACAAGAGCTGCCCGTGAGTCTGCGATAAAGGCAATATCTTCGGAAGGTATCACCTTCTTTATCGACAGCCAGGCAGCTATAAAAGCTTCAACTGCCCCAGTAATAAAATCGAAGCTTGTGAAAGGCTGTCGCGAAGAGCTCAAAGCTCTTGCACAAGGTATCATTGTGCTCCGTCCAGGAAACGAGAAAGCGGATGAACTAGCACGACAAGGATCGGCTAATGCAATAGAAGAAAACTAAAGCTAGAAGCGGCGAAGAAGGCCATAGATAAGGCGAATGCCAGGTGGATATCCATGGATATGTGCGCTAACACAAGAAAACTATGGCCATCTTTTTGTAAATCCGGAATAGAGAGAATTATGCGGAATAATCGGAAAAGTCTATCTTCGCTTGTAGGTATCCTCAGGGGACACAAAACTGCGGCGACGAGGGAGTTATAGAGGACACAACCTACTTCCTATGTTACTGTCTAGGTCTCCAACTCTGCAGTACCAAATTCCTAGGAAGATACTCCTTCCATAACCTGAACGAGCTTTCTAGCACACCAGCAGACAAAATCATGAACTACATCAAATCATCAGGATGGTTTGCATACAACGACACACAGTAAGCAAACACTTAATTACTACAAGGCTCACAAAATAGGTCACTACGGGTAAGGGATAAACCTTTGCCGCCTATACGGGTATCACAATGGGTCAATTTTGATCTGAGTGTGGCGCGGCCCACAAACCTAACCTAACCTAACACATTTCTCACGACTCGGAGTTAAATATTTCATAGTGATGCTTCTAACATTTTCGAACCGGATGTAGAAACTTTTTAACTTTTAGTATCACACACATTCAACAGCGCAGTACTCAAAGCGATTCACTTTATCTGTCAATATCAAGCTACTTAACACTTGAAGCCCATGAAATGGGTATTGCAAAAGATTCGCCTATCAGCATCATTTTAAATCGCGGACAAAAATAGCCCTGCCATATGCATAACTCAAGTCATACACAATTGTTTCATATATAAAGTGAATCCGCATTTATTTAAAGCCGGAATTGCTGGAAATGAAAACCCAACATATTAATCCTTTTTCTATCTTTGTTTGCGAGTTTCATCGGGATTATCTGCGTGGAGCCAGCCGCTAGTAGGTATACATTGTGTTGCCTATGTTGTTGTCGAGGGTCTGTGTGTTTTTATTGAAGCTTTTTTATTAGCAAATCGATATAACTTTGTACGTCATTCATATCTCTTTAATAGCAGCGTTCAGGGAGAAATGGAAGTTTTTGCGGAAATATTGATCTAAAGCCCAGGAGAGCAAATTATGACCAATATCGATTTTTTTTATGGTTTTGAAAGAGGAAATCTGGTTAAGTATGACTTCTGAGGTCTGCGGATATGCGTGCGGTTTTTTCATAGTCATAAAGTAGAAGGGATAGAGCTATATACATTGCAAAAGATATTTGTAAGAATGAGGTACTTTTATTATTACGTTCTTCGTTTCATTGAAGATATATGGGGTTAGCCACTTTTCTCAGAATGCACATTTCTAATAACTTGTTTGTTCATTTGTGTGCTATTTAATCCTAGATATTATTTGACCTCTCAACGAAGTAGCCATTTTTGAAAAAGTAAAAAAAAAAAAACAGAATTGTAGACAGCATAATATATCATGTTTTTTTTTGCATTTTTAACAAATTTGTTACAGTTTCTTCGGTTCAACTAAATAGGCGCAAGCAATTACCACGGTACGTTGTCCATTTTTTTTTTTCAAATATGTGTTGTGTTTTAATGGATTTTTTGATGACACTTACTCTTTGCTTATGATGTTGAGAATATAATTCAGAGGGCCTAATATAATAACCATTTTGAATCTTCACACAAAATATTTCATAGTTCACAATGGGTAATTTTATATAAAGGGTCCGCCATCTAACTTTTCTTTTTTTTTCAACTAGTGCTTATTTCGCGAATGGTGTATACGCTTGAACAACGCTGGGAAATATTGCGACATTACTTTGAAAATCATGGTAATGTTGAAGAATGTGTGCGAAAATTTGTGTACGGATTTTGGAAGAAGAGAAGCACCGTCAGCTCCGTATGTTCGTTATCTTGTGAAAAAAGTGAAAGAAACTTGCATTCTCATCGATAAACCAAAGCGTGAAAAGCCAAAAACAGTGCGACACCCGAGAAAATTGAAATTTTGGTCCAGAGGCATAATTGGGCCATTTTTCTTCGAAAATGAGCAAGGAGTGGCCGTTACAGCCAATGGTGATCGTTATCGGGCCATGTTGAACGAATTTTTGTTCACAAAAATTGAAGAGGAGGATATTGGCAACATTTGATGTCAACAGGACGGCGCTACGTGCCACACAGCTACACTCGATGTTTTGCGCCCTGTTTTTGAAGATCGCATTATCAGCCGCAGAGCTGATGTCGTTTGGCCACCGCGGAGCTGCGATTTGACACCGTTGGACTATTATTTTTGGGGTGCCATAAAAGATAAGTGTTACGCCGACATGCCAGAGACAATTGACGCTTTAAAGGACAATATTCGTGAAGCCATTGGTGAAATACAGCTGCACACAATCGATAATGTGCTTAAAAATTGGACCGATCGTGTAAGCTACTGCATGGCCAGCCGAGGCAGCCATTTGAATGAAATTATTTTCCTTTATTAACCGGATGGATTGTACTTTCAAATTAAAAAAGAAATTTGAGAAAACATTCAGTAGTTTTTTTTTATAGCATTTTCAAAAAAAAAAGGGTATTTTGCGGACCCTTTATCATTAAAAAAGTACCGCTATTTTTTCTCTGGCTCTCTTGCAAAGCATGGAACGCAGTTTTGTTAAGTGTCAACTGAATACACACAAGGTCATTTTATTCATTCTGGACCTTACTAATAACCTAATTTAAGGTCACAATATGCAATTTTGTATAGAAAATTTCCCCATTGTGAGTTCGAAAAATATACTGGACATTAAAATTGATTATTAGTATCGCGGTCTTCCTTACTTTAACCAATTTTAGTTCCGACTTTTAAGTATTGAGTTAACATTAGCTATATTCTTCATACACATTTTGCAATTATAATCTTTCCTAAATTTAATGTCGAAACTGGTCATTAGTAAGGCGCATTGTTAGTAAGCTTTCTGAAGGGGTTGGTTAGATCAACAGTTGTAATGTTTTAAGTGACACTTATTAAATTAACTGAAATTTAAAGTAAAATGGGTAAATCAAAATGCTATAGTTTTGGAAGATACCGGTAAAATGAGATTAGTTGAAAATTAACCGATACATTCGGCGTAATTCAAATTATATAGTATACTATACTTTTATATGAAGGCATAACTTCTAAAATTATATTGGCAGTGTTGTCAGAAACAACTAAACGGATTTTTATGGAACCTTAACTTAAATATTTTTTAAGCTTCCCATTATTCATCTTTCTGCTACACCCAGAAACTGAGGAACAATAAGTAAAAAATCAGATTTGAAGAAAACTGAAAAGACTGAAAGAAAAGCACATGAACCCACCAAAATATTACAATGGAATAAAAAGCCGAAATCACTTAAATAATTATTATATGATAATGGGCTTGTTGATCTAACCTCTTTTGTTGATGCCACTGCTGCCCAGAGGGTATGGTGCATTGGCCTTGCATCCTTGTAGAATAATTGGAACCGTTTGGCTTTCTGTTTCTCTGACGACGCGTGGAGTATAAAATTTTTTTTTATAAGATGGGAATTTGCACAGAAGGTAAGGGGTCATTTATTTTTCGGTTTCGAAAGTAAATAAAACACACCAAGCGATACATTTTTGATTAACATTTTATTTCATTATAAAGTTTGGACTTTGCCATTAAGCGTGAAATACAATATCATTCAAATGTCCGCCTCGGAAACTTTCGCAGCATACGATTTTTTTGAAGTATTTTTTAACCACTTTGTGGCACATTTCGGGCGGTATCTTGGCCATAACTTGAGTAATATTGGTTTTTAGTGCGTCCAGGAAACTTCTTGTGGCTTGTTGCCACCTTTATAGTAAGTTTTAATAATTTCAACGCGTTGTTCGATTGTTAAGCGATCCATTATTGTAAATGGCAAACATTAACATAATATTTATGACAATTCAAATGACAGCTGAGTTTGACAGGTGTCAAATGCCAGCGCTACAAATTCAAACCCACGAAATGAATGACCCTGTATATCGAGTCAAACACCTGTTTTGCTCTATTATCTCAGTTTAGTTGTACGCATTCTCTTCTTACAATTACAACAAAAATACTGTTACTTAAAATTTGTAGCAAAAAAGCATGTCAGTGATTGGTTTCTTAAGGTACGATTACACGGCCATTTTTTCGAGTGATTTAAAAGACACTGTGACGTCAGGAAAAAATGTCGCATTAGAGTGATTTTCAAGCTACGATTCGTCATTGGTCATTTGCGAAAAAATGGCGATCACACGAAATGACTATCATCGTCATTTTTGTCTCAAAATAAAATGAAGGACACTGCGCGTCTTTTAGCATTTTCCGGCATCCTACCATTAAATGACAAACGAAAAACTGACGATCACATTTTAATGACATGCCACATCAAAATGACAAATGTCACCGTATGTACTATTTCGATTTAGCGTTATTTATCTGTTTTGCGATCAGACGTTATTGACCAATGGGAAAAATATAGCTACTATTTAGTGTTTTTCTCTCGGCGAAGACGCTTACCTGTGCTATGACTTTTTTAAAAAAAAATGTGCGATGATGGTGTAAATTGCGGAGACGGCGTATTTTGCAGCATGTATGCTGGATAGAAGTGACGACGATCTTGATACCATAGGCCAACGCAACGAAAGCGGAGTATTTGGCAAAACAAGAGGTTGAGCCGTTGCGAGAAGAGTGGACTTTGTGCTGAATTACTGCTCGAATTGCGCGTAGAAGAACCTGAACTATATCGCAATGTCTCTTGTATGTCAGGCCAATCAATTCGATTATTTGTTGAGGTATATTTCTGGCTTCGGTTATATCGACTGCGTCGAAAAACACAACCACAAAAAAAACCAATAAAAACCAATTTATGAACTTATACTTCCTTTCGCTACGAGAAAAACACCAATTGAAAGAACAGAACAAATGCAGCGTCATTTGTCATTTGCGTAGAAAAATGGCATGCAATGAATTTCGTGTAGAGTCATTTTTTGAAGGCTGCCATTTAAATGACCCAACAGCCAAAAAGTTGTGTCTTTTGTCCTAGGTGGCATTAAAGGGCGATCACACGGTCTTTGTTTTTCGTCAGTTTAATGACACAAAATTCATGTCATTTGGTCTGCCAGTTTCTTAGTCCTTTACATGACGCGTAAAATGTTATCCCAAAAATGGCGATCACACACAACGACGTTTAAAGGACGGGCATGTGACGTGATTTTTGATAAAAAATATTCCTGGCATCTAAAGTCGTTTAGTTTATTGAAACATTGTCTCAATCAGAACGTCATTTTTCAATTATTGGTACACTTAATGTTCTTCCATCCTGTGGATCCAGGTAATTATTAATGGTTTATATTGCCCATGCGGAACATGTAAGTAGCTCTTAAGTTTAATTTTTTTCAAATTCTAAAGAACTAAAATTTTGAAACTTCACTTCTTTTGATTAGAACAGCCAAAAAGCTATAAAACAGCTATAACTGCAGGTCTTTTGATCTTTAACAATAAGACTGTTGCAAATTTAATTTATCAGTTCCAAATTTCTGAGCCTAGACATTCCTACAACACAATTTTATTAGATAGTCAAACTATAACACTTTCTAAAATATATTTAAATTTTTGTAAAGCCTCTTATCACGAATTCCCACTTTCGCAATTACAGATGACATGAGCGGATGTTATGTGACCGGCAAATTTCTAAATAAATTTAATCAAGTTTGTTTACATTCCTTAATTATTGTACCGCATAGACTACTCAATATGAATTGATTAATGTCAAGTACAAGGGAATATTATGGAGCCGACTCTTACTTAAAATTGGGGGAACACCCTGGATTTTAGCGTTATATATTTGAGAGTGCTCAATAGCTATAAAACATATTAAATCGAAAAATATGTTGTTCACAGATAAGACGATCACCTTTCATGACGAAAGCTTCAGGCGGCAAGTGAGCGGCATATTTAATTGCAAAGTTCGCACAGCCAATTTACTCTCAAAACAGCTCTCCCGCATATAGACATAGAACGAGCACACGATTACTCTGGAAAGATGCTGGTATCTGGTAATGCTAAAATTGATAATTATTATGGTGATGGTGGTGACTGCCGACTGGTGGGCCCATCAATTGAGCAGAGCTCCATTGACAGTCAGTTAGGGCCTAATCTTTGCGAATACTTCTAGGTCGTCAATTCGCGGTCAGTTACTTTAAGTAGACTCACATACATATTAATCTAAAATATTATTGTTCATCAGTTCTGATACCATAATGAATGTAAGAAGTGTGGTTATAAATGTCTGGCTGATTTCACTCTTGTTATTGGTGACAGTGATAGTTGATTGCGCAGTGTGTGGATCACCTTTGCAAAATGGAAATAGTATGATCGCTCAAAGTTTATTTATTGAAAGACTTAACAAGCTGATAGAATGTTTTTCTATTGTTTATTTTCAGCAATATACGAGGAGCAAAAGTGTCTTGATGCAAAAACAAATCGCGAGATGTTTGTAGGCGAAGTGTTTTACAGACGAGGACAATGTGTTCGTGTGCAGTGCTTAGGAAGCTTACAAATTTGGGAAGACAGGTAGGTTCACATCCATTTAGATCATAAAATGTCATATAAAAACCACGAAACTTCTACAAAATTCTTGAGAAAAAGTTCGTTTAATAGTCGGCGGAAATAGTTTTTCAATGTCCTCAGCACACACTGTCCTTGTCACTTTACTGCAAGATTTTCTTGTTCGACTCTTCAGACTTTGATGCCCTGACACGTTCCTTTACCTTTTGGAAACATTTTTCGAATATTTTTCCTGAAGTAGAGATTCTCTATATTTCCGAATGTGCTTCATATGTATTTTTGTCTGTGTCTTTCGGAGAAGCGCAGCTTCGCAGGCTCGATGTTTTGTTGCATACACTTTCCGGCCCTCTTTGTTTCTGATCGGCCACTTGATGCCGGCTACCTAGGACTACTAAAGAGTTTGAATGAACTACGATCGGCGAATGATCAACGGGAAATCTCCACACAGTATTTCCTTGTTGTCTGGCAAATGGGATCGCCACTTGTACCTTGGTTATGACAAAGTAGTGGTCCTAGTCTTTGTCGGCCGCTTTGAAAGTTCGGGTGTCTAGAAAACTGACAGATGACTTTGAGTCTATCGCAAGATGATTGATTTCACTTGCGGTTTCACAATCTGGTGACGGCCGTAGAGGTAAGCAAACTGTGTGCTAGCTATAGTAACATTACGTCCTACAGGGAAAGTCCATTAGCCTAAGTCATGTAGGCTGTGCTTTCCGATTGTTCTACTAAATATGTATTATAGTATATCTTCATTTATATTCTGGAGTTGAAATCATCAAGAGAACTTTAATGTTAAACTTGGGATGTCGCTCATATATCAATTAAACCTCAAAACTTCTTGCAAAAACCTGTGTGGATGGTATTTTGGCAGCAAAAACCCATTGCGATGTATTAATAAAAAAATTTTGTCTCGGCTTTTAATTTACGGAAGCTCAGAATTGCGAAGTTGGTATGGAAAATATAGCCACTTGGAACTACTAACATTTAAAGTCGAAACTAAAAATAGTTATTGGAAAGACCCACTGTCTTTGATGTCAATAATTGTTGACACTTCTTGCATAACATTCTTTGACATAATCTGTAAGTGGCTCTTCCATATGCCTTCAAATGAAACAACTGCAATCAATCACATAAACGGACTGCCAAAAACTAACAGTTTACTTATTTACACAGCTTAATAGCGTTAAAATAAATAGTGCCCTAAATAGAGTCTTGGTCTTCTATACTCGTATGAAGATATTAGGCATCCACTTACAATTCACTCAGACTGCAATTAGCGTAGCGGCAATCAACTGCCAATTAAATCCCGCCCACAACCCCTCTTGCCTGACTGCTTGCCCACCTAGAACGTACATTTCCAAACTGCCATTAATAGAGAAAAACTTTTCTTATTATCCAACTAACCTCTGCTTCTTTTTACCCATATGAACATCTACCGACGCAATCAGATGCCATGTACCAAACTTGGAAGGAATTTGCTCAGAGATGCCGCAAGCTAATGAATTCCTCGATTATCCAAAATGCTGTCCCCAATACCAGTGCAAAATCTTCACGAACGACAACGAAAGGACACAGGAGACGCGGATTCATGACCATTATGGAAACAGGAAAAGCACCTACGTAACCCAGGTGTTCACACGACGTGTGGAAAATGGGGTCACTATGGGTGATGTCAATGAGAATCCGATTACAACACAGTTTAAACTTTGAGAGACATTTGTGTAAGCATACACAGCATGAACATACTATGTAGATGTCCAGGGACTATACATGGTATATTTGTTTAACTGTTATTATTAGCGTAACTTGTATTTATATTCGGGATAGTGTTTATTTATAATTGTGTACGTCAGGTTGACAAATAAAAAAGTGTTGACAGAGACCGAAAACAATTTAAGTAGTCGTTTTTTGACATGCTCATACCATTCGTCACGTTACTGCGTCAGTAGGTACCACGCATGAGATTTTATATTGCCCTAAGCGATTTAACACTCTGAAAAACGATTCTTGTACTGAAAATACTTTGGGAAGGTGTCAAAGGATACGGAAAGGCTCGAAGAATACTGTACACCAGTAAAAACTAGAGAAGGTTAGTCTGAATTCCAAAACGCTGTACTTCTGCATTACTGCTTAATCAAGCGTACGAAAACGCAAACGGATTACTATGATGCAATGCACACTTTTCCGAAACGCATTGTGAACGCATCAGCTGCGCAAACAAAAGCATTATGATGCACATGATATGTGACATTTCAGTTTATAACGCCTAATAAAATTGATTGATGACTGCTTTGGTTTGCAGTAACAAATGCACAACAAGTGCAAAGCAGCGCAAAAGCATTTGTAACCTGGCATCAGAAAAGCAGTGTACATTCACAATGCGGATTTTTTTTGACGTTTTGCAATTCAGCCTCAATTGCGAGAGCATTCGCTAAAGCAGTAGTGGTGTTGTTGAACAGCTTTTCGTGACAACAGACAATCTCAGCCAACCACAACACCAGTTCACAAGTCTTGGTTCTTGGACCCCACTTGTAGAACAAAACGTATTTATGATTTCTCCGACTGACGCTGCCGTTAGGGTGATTGGCTTTGCTAATGATAGCTGATTGCTGACCAGCTTTAAATTGAAAATCCTTATCGATAAGGAAGTCTCCCGGCGGTTCCTGCTTTTTTAAATGACGTAAAACAGCTGTGCTGTTTTTGTGGTAGTATGTGTAAATCTGAAAAAATATATCGATCCGAATCAAAAAAAAATTGATTTAGATCAAAAAAAGGATTTTTGTAAACCAGATATTCTATACCACTGCTCTCCTTTTAAGGCAAACAACATTTTTTACTTTTGTGCAACTGCTGAAAGATTTTAAAGAAGGACACAACCACACTTTAAAGAAAAAAAAACTTTGAGTTACAATTTTATTTTAAAATTACATTGCTTTTCTTAAAAGCATCTTTATTTTCCTCCTTGTTTTCTTTGTTTTTGTTTCATTCTTATTACAGAAATTGTATCAGTAGTTTATATTTGTTTTTACCCTAATCATATCATTTAAAATTACTTTCTGCTTAAACAGTATTTTAGTGAACACTTGAAAATAACTCTGAATCGAAGGAAAAGGAAATATAAACGAGTATTTAATCAAACAAATACCAAAAAGTCAAATAAGTCAGTAAAGGAAAATAAGAAGAAACCAAATTGTAAAAAATCGAAGACAATATGTCCTGTTGTTGTTGACGATCTTTTTGCCCCGTTTATTTTGCGCTTAGACAAAAATAAACTGCGAATGGGAACATTTCTTCGGTTGACCGACTGTTAGTCGTAGCCACTTGCCACGGCAAGAAGGCGCTGGAAGAGCACTCCATCGGGTTGTTCGGCCGGCGAGGCCCTCACCGCGACAGTGGTATGTAGCCGGTGCAGGCGTCGTCGTTGTGGTCGTAGTGGTAGTGGTAGTCGTAGATCGGTCGTATTCATCGTTGTCCTCATCAATCTCATCATCTTCATCCTCGTCTGGAACTGCTGAGTTGTTTGTTATTTCTGACTTTCTACTGCTACCGCTACTGCGGCTAGTGTTGGATTTTGAACTACTGTTCGTAATGGCATTGTTGCTGCTACTAGGTGAGTCTTCAATAAGGGCTTCTAGATCGCAACGAACCACGATCCGATCACCTATTCCAAATGAATAATGAAATTATTTAAAGATAAGTTACGAAAATGGCTAGGCAACTCACCTTCTAAAAGCTGGTTGTATGGCGGAAGTTTGTGGCAGGCTTTTGATGCTTTTATGACTTCAAATTCAACGCAGTACCTTAAAGTTATGAAAAAGATTATTAATATTAATTATTATGTTTTTGTTTTCGAAAATATGTGTACTAAAATAATAAGACTATCTATAATATTTCATAACTAAACCATACACAGGATAAAAAATACACAGGATTAGAAATACTAAAAAGTTTCTGAAACAGTTCAATATAATAATGCACTGAATGAACATTCCACAAGATTGATATATTCACTGAATTTTTTAAAATTATTATTATTGAATTATTGAAAATGTGCAGTCATATCTTTTTACCAAAATGCGAATAACGAAATGGAACAGAAAATCCTAATTTTTTGAAAACAGTTCGCCACTGTCTGTTGCGTTCTGCAACAATGAACAATTATAATTTTGAGGTTGTTCGTATATCAAGAATCTAAAGCAAAAGGTACAAAGACGATATGTATGACCTATGGTGCTATATAGACATATAGTCAAAATTTCGATTGAGACAACAGAGGATTAGCGCGATAGAGGATGAATTCACCTCAGTATCAAAATATCAATAAATACAAATACGAAATTTGAACCGCAACGGGCCGTAAATTTCTACCAACCCTTAAAAACCCCACCTTTAAATGGCACCTATAGAATTATATTCTATGGGGGACTACCCTGAATTAAAAAATTAATAATGTTATGACTTATAAGCTGACTTTTGCATCCCTTTTTTCGATGAGTACCATTTCGTAGAGTACGATAACTTCCTCGTTCTTTTGATAATAAACACGGTTGATCCACAAGTTGCGGCGAAATTTTAATCTGGTTTGTCTCCAACCGATAAAACCAATAAGCCCTTTCACCAGGCAGTACTGTCCCAGCGGTTTTGCATTCACCAGTGAAACAAATGTCGTTGATTTGGCAAAAAGATCAAATTTTCTGATAAAAAAACATTTTTTTTTGATCGCGATGCAATTTTTATCGTTGGAAGGATTCTTTTTTAACTAAATTATTCATTTTGGATAATAGAAACGATTTTAAATTATTTTGAAATGCGTTATTATAAATGTGTGAAGATCTATTGAAATGGACTTCCAGTGCAAGTGAAAAAAAAATGTTGGCCGCAAACAACTCAATACAAACAAGAACCAATAAAATTCGGATTCAATGTTCGATTTGGCAGCAGAAATTGGAGATATCAGATCAAAATCTGAAAAGCCAAATCGAAAACGATATTAGATTTATATCCTATCCAGTGACGTGTCGTAGTGCTTTCAGTAGGGTTTTTACTATATTTTCTACAGTAGTAAGGTAGTTTATTTTTTGTTATATTTTAAGACACTACGAGGAAGTGATAGTTCTTAATTTTTTATAGATAGGTATATTTATTTTGTTTTTTCTTTTTCGATTACTTAAAAAGAGAAAAATATTGTATTCGTACAAAATCTCAAACTGGAGATGTTAATCAATTCATTACGATAAGAATTCCAAAAAATGTGTCTCGAAATTTTGTCCGTCTGTCTGTCTGTTCGTATGCTCCTGAGGCCTACAGCCTAAACGGCTGCCCTGATTTGGTTCAAACACAGGATTTGGAGTTTGTGGGCCTGCAGTTCGGGGCGGTTTTTTTTTTGGTTGCACGGTAACCGCAATATCATCCATTGATACTTGGGTTTCTCGTGAACACGAGCGTCGGTGGCGTGACTGTGCTGGGTGTAGGCAGACCAAACGACTGCGTCCGGACATATGTAAAAGGTCCGCGTCTTTCCTTCTGTCTCTTAGGAGACGGGAAAACTAAGTACATTAATGTTAGGTGTCTGTTTGGTAGTACAATGGACCTGTAGTTGTGTCTGAGTGCTCCACCGGATAGTAACAACCTCCGACAAAAAAAAAAAAAAAACGCAATATTAATGGTATTTCCCATATAAAATGTTCATACTATGTAGTTTGATTTGTTCGAGAACGGTTCAAACGATTTCAATCAAAATTTATATTTGAGCTTAGAGCTTAGTACGCTGCTCGAGTTTAACTAAATTTTAGCTGCTATCCAACTTTTCTCTCCAAACATTAGCTAATCCTTGGTAAATTTTGACACCTGTTCAAAAATTAAATTCTCTCTTATTTCAACTATTTCAAATTCCAGGTACTTCTCGCCCATGCAATAATTAAAAAATGCTCATCCTTGCATACTTTTCCACAACAGAATACAACGATCTGTTTAAATTATTTAGCTTGAGAAAATCTGCCGACGCATCAAATGGCCACGCTAAATTTTGACAGACACATGAAGTACATTCTGGAACAAAAGTTTGATTTTTTAGCTCGAGCTGCGTACCACTGGACTAAATTTTGAAGAGAATTTTGTATGGGAGCTAAAATTTAGCTCGAGCGGGTACTAAGCTTAAGTAGTGAGGTTAAGATGACTACATACTCAGTTTTCCGCTAACAGAATTTGGACATACATAAATCTCGTAAACGGTTCATACGATTGTAACAAAAATGTATTTTTAAGGTAATATATAAAATATGTAATATGGTCATTTCTAACTTAATAGCAAAGTCAGTTTTTTTTCTATCTAACTATCTTGCAATGGATTTTTTTTTAATTTGGTTGTCTCTCGTTCTCGTTTGGCGTTAACAATTTTGACCAAAAATGCATACTTGGAGTAAAATTGATATTTTCGATTTCATTGCGTCCTTAATTTTCAATTCGAATTACAGTACGCCCTCGGTAAAAGCAACCGATGGAAACTCGGGCAGTTGCGTTAATTGAGGTTGTTGCCTTAAACGAGTCACAAAAAAAAATTGCCTTGAATTAGAATTTAAGGTTAAAACCATAGTATAAAAAATTCATTCATTTTAATTCATTTAAAAAAAAATATTTATACATTATGTAGTACAGTTAATACAGCTTTTGGTTAAATTGCTTTCAAATCCTCCTTTTCTTCTTATTCTTATAGGATGCAAAAAATATGCACCTAAGATCTGTGTGTGTTTAAAATTCTGGGAGAAGTAGCTGTAAAATAACTGCCCAGTTACAGTAAAACCAATCACAAAAAAGAAACGAAACAAAAATTAAATGAAATAAGAGCATGGATGGAAAGTTGCGTTTACCGAGTCACAGTTTTTTGAAAAGTTGCAATTACTGAGTCACTAATGGTAAAATTTTAGGTGTTGCTTTAAGCGAGGTATTGCGTTTATCAAGGGTTGCGTTTACCGAGGGTGTACTGTAATTTCAAAAACTTCTCATATCTCGAAAACACCGTTTCCGATTGGGATACGAATTTATAAACCAAGTAATGCTTACATCCCGAACAATATCTTATACTCAGTTTTCAGCTAAATATGCAAGAGTATTTCAAACTAAATATTGCAAGATTTGTTACTGTTTTGTCTGCACAGTGATAGAAAAACCGCTCTAAAGTTTTTGAACAAAGTATATATTTTGGATAATAAAGTAATTCGAATTGAGATCCCATACTTAGTTTTTCTTTCTTTCTTTCGAATAAATCCGCTTCTTAATTATTTCTCAAAAATGACTAACCAGATCTGTCTTTGTAGAACTCAATACCAACAGCTGTACAAAACTTTTATTTAGCAAATATTACACACTTCTACTTTTTCTCAACCATATTGAATATGCACCTTAAAATAATTCCAACCACTTGGAGTTTATACACAATCAGAAACTCCCACTCCATTTGCACCCCTTTAAACCTCCATCGGGATATTCAGTTTATTACTGATAGTTAAAATTCGAAAACAAAACCTCTGAATACCTTAGAAAACATAAAATATATTCTACTTCCAATTCCAATCATAGACACCTACTCAAAAATCTTTTAAAGTATAAGAGCTTATAAATAGTACATTAGAATTATAGCTCTCTACCCAGAACTTGCGAAAATTGCCTGTTACTGAGAGCTGAAACTTACCTACCTAGTAATCGATGAATTAGAAAGTTTCGTGCGACTCAGTCGTGCACTTTATTTTTTGTTGTTGACAAAACAGATAACTTAGAGTCACAATAATACGAGTATCTCCTGCATCATATTAAAAAGCATACATTATTCGCTTTTTTCTTTGAATCTGCTGGTGATTTAAGCGTGAACATATCGGTGATATAGCGGGAGTGATTCTAAAGGTTTTTCTTAAGTTCTTGTTAGGGGCTATGTCCAGATTTTATGAATATGGTAAATCGTCGGAGGGTTACGCAAGCGAAGCCAACTACTTTTTAGGTTTCAAGTTTTATACGGTAGTAATTTATTTGAACTTTTTTTTTTTTTTTTCATATTCTTAAGATACGGATAGATTCGGTCGTTTTTTTAATCCTGTTTTAATTTATATCAATAATGTGCTCCCATATTTCATTTTAAAAATAATTGCGCATGAAGAAAAAGTTAACGTTCATTCGGAACTTATTGCAAACGCCTCCGTCGAGCTATAGCCGCGCTTGTGCAAGCATGCCTACTCACACCACTTTGCCAAAATAACCCACCTTATGACTCACTTACTTATTACTGTATTTTTTTAGAGGAGTGAAAATTCTAGAACATCGTAAATTCATAAGATGGGACTATTATTCGTTACAATTATAACTTACTATTTCGAATGGAATCAAAGTACACTCGTAGCTAAACAAAGAATCAATGTAAGAAACGAAATAATGAGAAGCAACTAAAATTGAAATTGTTGATCACAGCACCATTACTCCGAGTATAAACGTTATAGTTTATGTGGTACACATGGAAATATGAGTTGAATGCAGCTCCTCACTGCTGTACCGTTGTGTTTTTATTCTGGATACAACACGACATAAATTATAACATAATATTGAAAAATCCATTTACCTGGATTATTTTTGTTATGATTTCATAACTCATATACGTCCCTTGTTCCTTTTAGTAAAACAAATTACTACCTACACAAAAACACAAATTAAGATATAGATCATTTTACAGGACAATCATGATCATGAGGTTTAACTATCCATGAACTCCTAGTTTTGCAGTACATTTCTACAGTTGATGAGAACTAAATTTGATATGAGCTCTCCTTCAATCCCATTTATTGTTAAAAATCTCTGAAGTCTTCATTCTCCGATTCAGCATATCAAGTCATTCAAGAATGGTTTTCTCACACGACCTTGTTAAGCAGAGACATGTTTATGTTTATTGCACATAAATATCATGATTTTATATGCTCATTGCTTTTTCACAGCCACACAGGGTGGTGCAAATAAGAAATACAAAACGAATGGTGGGATTAAAGAGTGGATGTCAAATCGATGTGAAAAGAAATTAGTTTATGCTTTTGATTTCCTCGTATATATTGAATTATAGAAAGTGTTTTCCACTTGAAGAATTGGTTTCAAACTGCAAATAAAGGTTTGGCGGGGTCACAGTACATGGTAACCGATATTAACCAACGACATTTCCGTTTTAATCACTTTCAGATTATCTGATTAGAGATTAAGGAGTTCCATATGAAGATTTTTAGAAAAATATATATTCTCGACAAGTACTTTGAGGATTTGGACCCAAAGTGACGTGTTAAGTACAGTCTTTTGAAGTAAGAAAACTCATTTCTTATACAAGTACAAAGAGCTGTATTTAAAACAAATTCTATTTTGTGTGTGAAATGTTTTAATTGACTTTCAGGAAAATTAACATTTCAGGTAATGTAGTGTATCTTATTAGGATAGAGTTCTCTGTTTTCAGAAATTGGTCGACTATCGGTAGAAAACTAACTTGCGATAGCCTTTCTGCGAAGTGGAGAGTTTTCGAAACGTAATGCACTATTATTGTATATCTGAATGAAAAGTCTAGAAATTCATCTTAAAAAGTAACAGTCGTTTATTGGCAGTATTCGATACTTCCTTAAGATGTGTTGACCAGTAATTGTGGCGTAAAACGAGGCTGTAGCTATTTGATTTTGAGATAAGCCAGGGTAAATGGCAATGGATTGCTCTTTAATGAGCTCCTCATGGCGCACGACAGGTCTTAGGTGAGGTTAGGTAAACGGGTGGGCGGGGCAGGGAGAACCCTGCGCTAGCCCACTTAGGTCCTAGTGGGTATCACAAAGTGCCCTTGTGGGGGTCGACCGTTGGTGTTGCATCGGTGTTCTTCATTCCCTCTCCTTTGTGGTTAACAGACGCTATCTAGCCATCCCGATGTCCTCAAAAACCTATAAAGATCAGACAGTAAGAAATCAGAAAGTTCTTGTAAGTCATGGAAGAAATAGCTTCCAAGTGTTCTGTTCCTCTGCTCTATCTCCTCGTCTCCGCAGCATCTACATAATGTCGTCATCTTTGAGATTTAGTTTCATTGCGTGGATTCTTAGGAAGTTATGAACAGTCAGAGCTCCTACTAACTTATATAGCGATGACCTGTAAAACTGTAATAGTATTTTGGTCCGGCTTCTGTTATATTCTGGCCAAAGCATCCGTGTTATTTCACAGATCGTGAGTTCTTTCCACATGTTGTTGGTTTTCATTCGAATTCTATTCTCCGGTTTTGTCTCTGATTCGTAGTATGCTGCGAGCAAGGAAGCTTGAGCTCTTCGCGGCAGCGGGTAACTAGTTTGGAGTTTATTTCATTAGCAGAAACTGCTTTTATAGCCGCCTGACTATCAATGAAGCCAATGGCAATGGGGTATTGCCAATATTGACGCCTTACGGGCCGCTTCAGCGATAGTCAGAACCATGGAAGACACTACTGCCTTCAGGTATCTGAGCAATATATATTTAATTCCTCAGAGAATATGCCGGCACCGGTTCCACAGTCAATCTTTGAACCATCTTTGTAAATGGATATTGATTTTCATTTTGTGGCTTCATTGATGTTCCATTCTTCCCTACTCGGAAAGGAGCAGGTGAATGGTCTGTCAAAGTCCAGATGGGGAGACATATAGTCAGAAGTGACAACGTTCCCTACGTATTTACCTAATATCTGTGCATGCCCAAAAGTGCAAGGATGCCAAGTGTTAGTTTGGCTCATCCTTAAGGGTCTAGAGGTGTTAGATTAAGAATTGCCTCTAGAACAGCTGCATGTGTGGTTCTCATTGCGCTGGTTGTCTCTATACATGATCAACAGTCTTAGTGGAAGTAGCGAATCAAGGAAAAAAAAAAATCAAACATCCAGCTGCGGACCGAGAAAGATGCAATAGATTTCTGGCATATTTTGCTGAAGGAAATCTAATGATGGCCGTTAAAAAAAGTTTATTTACTTATGTTTCTAATTATATGATATAACACTATACGCTAGCGCTACTTTGCTGTAAATAAATGTCACGTCATATACGTTACAATTTTTTTTCTCTACATGAATTGTTAGCTTGTAAGTGCTTTCAGTGAAATAAACCAGTTCCTATCGAATCAATGAACTTAGCCTTCATTCTCTCATTGTCATTGCAACAATGGCCAATAAGAAAGCACGCTTACGATTAGTGCGAAAAAGGCACCTATTAGATGGAATCCACCAGTTTGATTACATTCTTGGAATATTAAACAAAATATTGTCCTTTCAAATACCAACGCGTTAAATTTGAAAAACCCTGTATAGGTATATATAGATATCCTGTAATCCTACATTGGGATCTTCTCAAACAAGTGCGAGAGTGCAAGGCGTCAGATTATCGTCCAATGCATTGCAATAAATATTAAATTTCTCCAAGTGAAATGAGTCCTTCTGACATGATACGAAATTCCAACTTTCAAATAGATACACTTGCTCAAATGCTTGGCTTTGTCAAAACGGAGCGGCCAAAGGTGATTATATTCTTTACTAATAATTTGATAATGAGGCTAAGTATTTGGTAGTGTCGTTTTAATTTTATATGCCGTCTGTGTTTGTTTTCTTCTTCGAGATAAAACCAAAATGGATATGTACTCTGCGGACCTGCCCCAGACATCTTAACTAATTCATAAGGCAGTCACCGTTTCGGTGAAAGTTTAATGCCGTATACGTACCGAAAGGAGGTGCTATTGAAAATCCTGTGATGCAATTCATACAAATGAACAAGATAGCAAATTGTCATGATGACGTAAAAGGAATGATTTATCAAAGGTATTGAAATGTTTTCAATTTAGTTAAGTCGTACGGTGTAGCTGCTGCTTGGCTATGACGGTGACGAAACAGTCTTGCCAGAGGGCTGAGGTTCCGGAAATGTATTTTATAGTTTAATAAGCGGACACCAGCGGTACTTGAAAGTATATAATTAACTATGATAGTATTTCCTGCAGATTCCTATAAAGAATATAAAAACTCGACTAAGGATGTCTGAACAAATCGATGTTCCGTCAAAGTTGATAGAGACTCTACTGAAACCATCGAAACCACCAGAGGGCTTAGACAAGGCGACGCACTGTCATACAGCTGTTTTAACATTGTGCTAGAAAATGTAATAAGGAGCACCCATGCCAGTACATCGGGCACCATTTTCAATTAATCGACACAATTACTTGGGTTTGCAGACGACATTGACGTGATAGGAAGAACAAAGCGAACAGTAACCGGTGCATTCACTACTATGGAGTCAGCAGCAAGCAGAATGGGGCTGAAAATAAACGAGGACAAGAAGAAGTATTTGCTTCCATCAACAAAAGTCCAATCTGTAACATCAAGCTGTTGTAGTCTCCAAAATGCTATGTGTTTCGGGCTTAAATGCGAATGACAGGACCGGATCGATACTGACGTGCAGATGTCTCTATGAACTTTCGCAATTTCGAAAGTTTACCACATCGAAAAAAAAAAAAAAAAAAAAAAAAATCTGGCAGGGTAATTTCCGGCTCCTAGCCTTCCTTTGCTGAAATAACGTCTGAGCTATAAGGTTGTCATGCTTAGAAAATTCTTTAAATACATATATTTTAAGCTAAGTATAAGTAAACTCCTGTTTATAGAACGCTAAATAATAAATATAAAGCAAACTAGTCTAAAAAAAAAAAAAAATAAATAAAAATCTGCAAGCAGACAGTAAGGGTAAGAGCTATATAAATGTGCATATAGTATAACTTTGTAAATCGTGCATTTTGGTAGGATTCCTGTTGTCTTCTCGTGTCTTAGGAGGTGAACATCCACGTGGTGGGTAACATAAACGCTACGAACCTCAGACAAAGTCCAGCAGAAGCTCTTAAACGTGGGGAAGTTCAATAACTTCCCAGCACACACGGAAATATTACACCACGATCGGTGATCGCGCATGCGCAGGATCAGGCCACGCATAGCAGCCACCGCCATAGTTAAGCCATCACAGTCAGTGAGATAACCGCGTCAGCTGCGTTAGACCGAGTAGCAAGTCCCAGTAAATCCCTAAACTCGCGCTTCGTTATGACCTAGTGCACAATACGCCTACACGTAACGTGAGGTGCATTTTATACTTTATCAAAAAAGAAAAAAAAAAAAAAGAAAAAAAAAAAAAAAAAAGTGCATTACCTATATACATATACCTATTTGCTATATGAACTAAAACCTACAATACCTATTAAATCGCTATGAATCTAACGTACATAAATATGTTTTGCTACTTAACCTATTTTTAACCTATTTTGCCTAATTTAGTTTTAAACCTAAAATAATTTAACCTAATTGTCATTCATCTAAGAGTGTTAGACCAGTGAGATAGTGGTTTGATTCATTAAAAAAAAAAAAAAAAATTTACAACAGCTTCATCAACAACAAGCCAGCTCCAGGATGTTCCTGACATGTCAAGAAAATCAAAGGGCAGAAATAACAGGTAACAAGTAATCATAACGTCTATATACATAACATTCACCACTATAACATTCAACACATAACACGTTAAATAAGTTAAAAGTTTCATGCTTACATTTACATTAACTTAAACTAATTAAACATTTACCAGTCTTTCATACTTGCTTCAAATTTTCTTGTATAAAATAATGTTGTTCATTTACTCTATCTAAATCTCTATCACTAAAAAAATTGTGGAAGTATATATAGTAGGTATCTCTATAATCCAGTGGAATCATATTGATAAATATCCTGAAATCAAAATCATAAAGCTGAATTTCATTGCGGTCATTGTACGTATACAATTTACATGCACAAATTAATAGCAAATAAATTGAGATCAGAATATACAATATAAACCTCAGTTCCCGCGCATATTTTTGTTGTTTACCAATAACGCATTTGCTTACGTGAAAATGTTTTTTTATCCAAAGCAGATCATAAGACTTGTCATGTTCTGCTAGCCCCCCCCCATATCGGTCATCTTCGTCATCAGCCTCGCGTCCAGCTCTACGGTACATACACTATCAGCATGACATAATACCTGTCATGTTTCACTCCCGAACAAAATTTGAAACCAGTTCTGGTGATGAGTGTCCGAGTGCACTTGTCAGCATGTAGTTGTTCCCTGTGACGAGCCCCTCCCCCGAGCAGATCCATGAGGATCTACCATTTACTATGACCTTGTTAGCAACGGTTCAGTTCTCTCACAATAACATTCTCATCATTCATTTTCTATCGTCACCTCTCCCCACGACCCAACCCTGAGCAGCCGGAAGAATAAGTTAGAAAGGGAGCATCGGAGGTGAATGAAATGGAATGGACTAGGTATAACACTTTGATATGGAAGTGTAATATCATCATCTAGTTGCTTCCTTCAAATAAATAGCAGTTGTCATATGAACCCAGTCGCAGCAGCATGCACAGCGGACATATGCGACAGTTATTATGGCGCCCAAACAAACCGGGGCTATTTCAGCCCAAACCAAAATACAAGTTATGTGAAGCTATACATTTTATATTAATTCTGGTATACTTTTTTTTGCGAATCGTTAACAAGTGTCATGATCGGGGAACAAGGTTCAGTTCAAAATATTGTTTACTGATTATTTCTGGATGGGGTAAATATTGGAAAGTGTTGGTTTTTCGCTGCAAGGCAGGTTAGAAGGCAGAGAAAATATTTATGTTTTTGTTGCTATCCTTGCCAATGCACTAAGTGATAGTTAGAAAAGGCAGGAAGATCATGCTTCTAGACTTTCCTATCACCCGTTCTTTGTGGAAATTAGATTTTACGAATAGGATTTTCCCTTTTTGTATTTCTTTTCACATGTTCCAACAACCCGATTCAACTACTAAGTGTATATTGCAAATTAGTTTTTTTTGTTAGGGGTAAGTTGTTTTATGAAACTGGTACGAAGATCTTATGACGATGCTATGTGATGGGGATGACCGAAATTTTGTATATTCTGAATCAAAGCGTATCCTATTGATTTTATTTGTTTTGCAACATTTCGTTGTTGTTTTATTCCGTTTGCGAATAATTGTTAAATTTTTTTTACGATCTTTTTTTTTTTATTCTATGGATTTTGAAATGGAGCTCTTGGACTTTGCGTGTCTCGATCCAGATGAGATTAGATTTGAATGTCAGTTGAGAGGTCTTCCGCTGATAGGCACGGTTAGGCAGATGGCTACAGAGCTAAAGAAAGTCGTGGGTGAGGAACGAAAAGGCATTCGAACCTTTACGCCTCACGCCGTAAATAGTCCCAATTTAGAAATGGAAGCATGCCAAGAGAAGTTCGAACGGCTGGAGTTGTTAATAACAGAGTGTGTTAGGTCAGCGAATCAAGAACACGAAAAACAGGCTGTTTCCAAGGCAATACATTTAAGAAATAGGCTTGATATTTTGGCAAACAGAGAGCCAAACTTTAAAACTTCGATTGAAAATCTCAAGTCAAAATTAAAACTTTTGATTGACCATATGCTTAGCGCAGACAGTGGTGCTGGCCCAAGTTCACCGATACATTTTGAGAAGGATCACCGTAGTAAAGATCCACAGCCACGCCAACAACAACAGGAGATGTCAGTAGTATCCCAAAATATAATTTGTGCTCCTATGCAGGTTACCAGGGGCAGAAGTCTTTCTAGTCCTTCAATGCATACAACGTCAAGTGCTGTTGGCACTGCTCAAGTCCTCGAAAACCAAAATTCTGGTGCGATTCCAAAGCGTTTTTCGGGTGTTGGGAAATCTAAGGCAGATCAGTCTAGTGCAAATTGTCAAACAAATGGTACCCGTATCGCAAAGCAAACAGCGCGCACTCAGAATTTATCAATGAACGATATGAGCTATGCCTTGCCTAAGTCTGTTCCACCAAGTCAAACTCAACAAAGGCAAAGTGCATACAAGAACCAAATGTCTCATCAGGTAAATTTCTACGATCAAAATTCGTTCGATCACGATCAGCCTATAGGTAGAACCGAGCCTTTCCAAATTGCAAATGAATTTTCCAGCGAAAATCTCGGTAGATTGCGCAACGTTAGCAATTGGAAACTTCGGTACGATGGTTCCCATAGTGGGCTTACTATTGAACAGTTTATTATGCGTGTTGAAATTTTAGCCAGAGGTGAGGGAATTCTGTTGGATCAGCTTTGTTTGTCTATGCATCTACTTTTGTCAGGCAATGCCAACAATTGGTTTTGGATATTTATACAGAAAAATAGGATACCGAAATGGCAACATTTTCGTAAAGCCATCATTAGTGAATTTCAGACATACACCACAGACCAAGAAATCAGACGGCAGATTGAAAATAGAAAGCAAAAGCATAGAGAGTCTTTCGCAGAGTTCAAGTTAGCGATAGAGACGCTTGATGCAATTCTTCGAGTTCCGTATTCAGAAGCGGAAAAGATCAGTATCCTTAAGTCAAACATGCATCCTGCTTTACGCAAAAGACTTATCCTCGATCACATCGTTTCTGTAAGTGATCTGAAGGAGAAGTGTATGCTAATAGAGAAGGGTTTGGCTGATATAGGTGAATCTCTCGATGATCAAGTTTTCACAAGAAGAAGGCACATGAATGAATTTTCCTATGTCACAAATGCTGGGGAGCCAACCTTTTCTCCTGAGCAATCAACTTTTTACTCCGTCAATCAAACGGATCAAAATACTTTTGAGGTTGAGGAGAATAACTTTATGATATGTTGGAATTGCGAGGATATAGGGCATGGTTTTATGGATTGTCCACAGGACAAAAGAAATTTGTTTTGTTACTCATGTGGGGCTAAAAATGTCACCAAACCAAATTGCTTCAGGTGTAATAATTTAAACCCCAAGTCGGATGTGCGCAAAGAAAGGGGAGTGCGTCATCCGAATGCAGGACAGTCATATCCCCAAAACAATGTTCGTTTTCTACACAAACCGACCTCAAACAGAAATTGTACCACCCAAACAGAACTATAACGTATTTTAAAACACGTAAACAAAATATCAGACAAGTCAAACAGGCCAGAATTTTATCAGACGTTAGTGGTCGTCCTCTGGCAAATATTCAGCTTAAAAACAAACCCGTAACTGGTTTACTAGACAGCGGAGCCACAATTTCAGTTTTAGGAGAGGGGGCCCTAGAACTCCTGAAGGAACTTGCAATTCACCACTTATCATTGAAATCTGACCTTTGCACAGCAGATGGATCAGCTCATAGTGTGATCGGATATGTGTACATTCCGGTAACTTTCAATAACACTGTGAAGACCATAAAGTTTTTCATTTCGCCATCACTTAAGAGACTAGTAACCTTAGGTATGGACTTTTGGTTTGCATTTGGATTACAACCCACATTTTTGGAAGAAATATCCACCTGTAATTGCAAACTCTCATTCTTTGTCTGGGATGCAACAAGAGATACTGGAGGAGTGCATTGCTTTAATTCCATCATTCGAAAAACTTGGCTTGGGTCGAACATCTATAATAGAGCATGAGATCAATGTAGGAAATGTGAGTCCTATCAAGCAGCGTCATTTTGCAATTTCACCAGCTATGCAGAAGTTATTATATGCCGAAATAGATAGAATGCTCGATCTCGATGTTATCGAAAAAAGTCAAAGTAGTTGGTCTTCACCCGTAGTCATAGTAAAAAAGCCAAACGGGAAAACAAGGCTTTGCTTAGATGCTAGGAAGGTGAACGAGCACACACTTAAGGATGCTTATCCGCTCCCTATTATTGATGGAATTCTTGCAAGGTTGAAGAAGGCCAAATTCATAACTGCACTCGACTTGAAAGACAGTTTTTGGCAGATTCCTTTAAGCTCGTCTGCAAAGGAAAAAACAGCTTTTCCGGTGCCTGGTCGTGGGTTGTTTCAGTTTAAGGTGATGCCGTTTGGACTGAAAAATGCTACGCAGTCAATGTGCAAGTTGATCGATCACGTTATTCCCTACGAGCTGCACCAGGATGTTTTTACTTATGTGGATGATCTTCTTATAATTTCTGAAACTTTCGATGAACACGCTGAGCTGTTAAGAAAAGTGGGTTCTTATTTAAGGCAAGCCAACCTGACCATCAATTTAGAGAAAAGCAAATTTTGTCAGCGTGAAATACGTTACCTAGGATATATAGTTGGTGTGGAAGGATTAAAACCTGATCCAAAAAAGGTGTCAGCTATAGCTGAATTTCCGCAACCGAAAACTCTAAAACAATTAAGACGTTTTCTTGGTATGTGCCAGTGGTATATGCGGATGGTGCCAAACTTTGCTGCCGTTGCTGCACCGCTTACCTCACTCACTGGTAAAAACGCTTTTCAAAAGGATTGGTCCAAAGAAGCTCTATCATCTTTCGAGAATTTAAAAACGATGCTTACGACAGCTCCAGTTTTGGCTGCGCCAGACTTTGAAAAACCGTTTCAGATACATTGTGATGCATCTATGGCTGGTGTGGGAGGTGCACTGATTCAGTTGGATGACAGTGGGAATGATCGGCCAGTAGCCTTTATGTCAAAGAAACTGAATACTGCCCAGAGCAACTATAGCATTACAGAGCTGGAATGCTTGGCTGCTGTGCTTAGTGTTCAAAAGTTTCGGCCGTATATAGAGGGTACTCGGTTTGTCATTGTCACTGATCATGCCAGTTTGAAATGGCTGATGTCCCAAAAAGACCTAAATGGTAGACTGGCCAGATGGTCACTCAAGTTGCAGCCTTTTGATTTTGAGATTGTGCATCGAAGAGGTAAAGACAACATTGCAGCTGATGCATTATCGCGTGGGACGATGGAGGAGATTGTCGGAAGTGTGAATGGGCACCTGGACGATGATTTTTCCACTGATAACGAGTATCAGAATCTATTGAAACTTATCGAAAAGACAGCTGATCGATTTCCTGATTTAAAAGTCCACAAAAACAAAATTTTCAAGCGCGTAAAGTTTAGAGATTCCTGTGTCTCAGACGAGTCGGAATGTTGGCGTTTATGGCTTCCGAAAACGTTCCGTCAGGAAGTAATACAAAAAGAGCATGAGCCGCCAAATTGTGCACATCCGGGAGTCAACAAACTTTTGGATAAGTTGAAGCGTTTATACTATTGGCCGAAGATGGTAGTGGATGTTACAAAGTATGTCAACTCTTGTGATGAATGCAAAATTTCTAAGATTCCTAACATGATCTTGAGACCACCAATGCAACCAAGAGAGCCACCGTTACGTCCATGGCAAGAATTGCATATAGATTTTGTCGGTCCTTTTCCGAGATCTAAAAAAGGTAATACGCAGGCGTTTGTGATTCTCGATAACTTTTCCAAGTATCTGGTTGTAAAGCCACTAAAGAATGCCACTTCCAAATTAGCTATACAAACGCTGGTGGAAAACGTGTTTGATGTATTTGGAGTTCCTGAAAAGGTTGTCTCTGACAATGGTTCTCAGTTTGTATCGCATGAATTCGAACATTTTCTAGGTATCAAACACGTACGTACGGGTGTATATTCTCCGCAAGCAAACGCTGCAGAGAGGTCAAATAGGACCATTTTCACAGCCGTTCGGCTTTATATAGGAAAAGATCACCGCGAGTGGGATTCTCATCTCGGATCGATATCTTGTGCGTTAAGAAATGTGGTGCATGAATCCACAGGATTCAGCCCATTTTATTTATTGTATGGTTTCCATATGATCACCCATGGAAGCACATATGCGTTATTAAGAGAGTTTGATGTCTTGTCAGGTGAATCTCCAGAAATCAATGAGAGACACGACAGACTGACCAAGATTAGGGAAGAGGCGTACGAATGCTTGAAGGTGGCACAGATAAAACATGCCAAGGCCTACAATTTAAGATAAAGGCCTGTGACCTTTACAGTTGGACAGGTAGTGTTTAGGCGAAATTTCGTCAAGAGTAGCGCACCCAACGTATACAGTGCTAAGCTAGCGCCTAAGTTCAGGAAGTGTCGGATCAAACGTAAAATTGGAAACTGTCTATATGATCTAGAAGATCTTAATGGTAAATTTATCTGCAGGGCACATGCCAAGGATATTATTTCATAAAAAGTGTTGCCCGTTTTCTCAGTTAGTAGAGTATGAGACGTTCAGGGTGTGAGTCTGCCCCGCGTTGTCCCATACCAATACCATTCGCATGCAAATTGATTATTTCTTTCAAACATAACGACTGCAGGTGCATTCGTTCTGCTTGCTTTGTAACATCAAGCTGTTGTAGTCTCCAAAATGCTATGTGTTTCGGGCTTAAATGCGAATGACAGGACCGGATCGATACTGACGTGCAGATGTCTCTATGAACTTTCGCAATTTCGAAAGTTTACCACATCGAAAAAAAAAAAAAAAAAAAAAAAATCTGGCAGGGTAATTTCCGGCTCCTAGCCTTCCTTTGCTGAAATAACGTCTGAGCTATAAGGTTGTCATGCTTAGAAAATTCTTTAAATACATATATTTTAAGCTAAGTATAAGTAAACTCCTGTTTATAGAACGCTAAATAATAAATATAAAGCAAACTAGTCTAAAAAAAAAAAAAAATAAATAAAAATCTGCAAGCAGACAGTAAGGGTAAGAGCTATATAAATGTGCATATAGTATAACTTTGTAAATCGTGCATTTTGGTAGGATTCCTGTTGTCTTCTCGTGTCTTAGGAGGTGAACATCCACGTGGTGGGTAACATAAACGCTACGAACCTCAGACAAAGTCCAGCAGAAGCTCTTAAACGTGGGGAAGTTCAATAACTTCCCAGCACACACGGAAATATTACACCACGATCGGTGATCGCGCATGCGCAGGATCAGGCCACGCATAGCAGCCACCGCCATAGTTAAGCCATCACAGTCAGTGAGATAACCGCGTCAGCTGCGTTAGACCGAGTAGCAAGTCCCAGTAAATCCCTAAACTCGCGCTTCGTTATGACCTAGTGCACAATACGCCTACACGTAACGTGAGGTGCATTTTATACTTTATCAAAAAAGAAAAAAAAAAAAAAGAAAAAAAAAAAAAAAAAAGTGCATTACCTATATACATATACCTATTTGCTATATGAACTAAAACCTACAATACCTATTAAATCGCTATGAATCTAACGTACATAAATATGTTTTGCTACTTAACCTATTTTTAACCTATTTTGCCTAATTTAGTTTTAAACCTAAAATAATTTAACCTAATTGTCATTCATCTAAGAGTGTTAGACCAGTGAGATAGTGGTTTGATTCATTAAAAAAAAAAAAAAAAATTTACAACAGCTTCATCAACAACAAGCCAGCTCCAGGATGTTCCTGACATGTCAAGAAAATCAAAGGGCAGAAATAACAGGTAACAAGTAATCATAACGTCTATATACATAACATTCACCACTATAACATTCAACACATAACACGTTAAATAAGTTAAAAGTTTCATGCTTACATTTACATTAACTTAAACTAATTAAACATTTACCAGTCTTTCATACTTGCTTCAAATTTTCTTGTATAAAATAATGTTGTTCATTTACTCTATCTAAATCTCTATCACTAAAAAAATTGTGGAAGTATATATAGTAGGTATCTCTATAATCCAGTGGAATCATATTGATAAATATCCAAAATCAAAATCATAAAGCTGAATTTCATTGCGGTCATTGTACGTATACAATTTACATGCACAAATTAATAGCAAATAAATTGAGATCAGAATATACAATATAAACCTCAGTTCCCGCGCATATTTTTGTTGTTTACCAATAACGCATTTGCTTACGTGAAAATGTTTTTTTTATCCAAAGCAGATCATAAGACTTGTCATGTTCTGCTAGCCCCCCCCCCATATCGGTCATCTTCGTCATCAGCCTCGCGTCCAGCTCTACGGTACATACACTATCAGCATGACATAATACCTGTCATGTTTCACTCCCGAACAAAATTTGAAACCAGTTCTGGTGATGAGTGTCCGAGTGCACTTGTCAGCATGTAGTTGTTCCCTGTGACGAGCCCCTCCCCCGAGCAGATCCATGAGGATCTACCATTTACTATGACCTTGTTAGCAACGGTTCAGTTCTCTCACAATAACATTCTCATCATTCATTTTCTATCGTCACCTCTCCCCACGACCCAACCCTGAGCAGCCGGAAGAATAAGTTAGAAAGGGAGCATCGGAGGTGAATGAAATGGAATGGACTAGGTATAACACTTTGATATGGAAGTGTAATATCATCATCTAGTTGCTTCCTTCAAATAAATAGCAGTTGTCATATGAACCCAGTCGCAGCAGCATGCACAGCGGACATATGCGACAAATCCCACCACCGACTTGGTCAAAATGTGACCATTGATAGGTATGACTTCGAGGTGGTCAGTGAATTTGTCTATCTAGGCACTGCTATAAACTCAGGCAACAACATTAGCGCTGAAATCAAACGCACACTAACTCTTGCTAATCGCTGTCTCTTTGGGCTGAATAAGCAATTGAGGAATAGAGCCCTATCGATAAGAACCAAGGAGACGTTGTATAGAACACTCATCATCCCGGTCCTGCTATATGGTACAGAAGCATGGACCCTCCCCCAATCGGATGAAAAGTTCAATTCGAGAGAAAAGTTCTGCGTACGATTTATGGTCCTGTCTGCATAAACCAATAAGAAAACATTTGGCGAAGAAGATACAACGACGAACTATACGTGCTGTACAACGACATAAGCTTAGCCACAAAAATTCGAATACAACGACTAAGATGGCTGGGCTATGTAGAGCGAATGGACGTCAACGCTCCAGCGCGAAAAGTCTTCAACGCCAAACCAGAGGGAGTCAGAAGCCAAGGTAGACCTCATCTTCGATGGAGCGACCAGGTAGAGGGAGAACGCCGACAACTTGGAGTGCGAAATTGGAGACGGCAGGCTAAAGATCGAGCCGGCTGGAGGAGTATATTGAGCAAGGCATAGGTGCACCACGCTCTAGTTGAGCCAACAAAAGAAAAAGAAGGGTCAATCCATGCATTTCCAGATTTTTCGAAATCAACTCCTTTTCTTTCTTATTAATAAAATATTAAACTAGACATTAACTTCTTTTGAGGAAGTTTTAGCTGCACCGCATCGGCGTTATGCAGGGTCGTTTTTTTTTTTAAATAAACTTACTTTTGTCAAACACAAAGACAAATAATTCAGAATTTAAAAAAATAACGGAAAGGTACTACCGTAGCCATTTATGAAATTACTATAAATAAGGTACCCATTACAAAGTGACCTATTTAAGATTCTGTTCACTATTTAAGAGCTAGAGACCTGTTAAATGGAAACGAAAATTGTTCATGAAAGCATAGAAGTTAATTATTAGGACAAGTAAACAACACTGACTACAAATTTTTGACAAAATAATTTTCTTAACCTATTAATTATTAACCACTTTGCGAAATGTGGAACTACCAATTACAATCGATGGAAAATTGCCTGTCAAGCCTTTATAAAGTGATACAATTTTTTTTTGAGAAGTTTATACTTATGTCGTTTTCCTTTGGTTTTACTCAATCTGTAATTCAATGGAACAAAAAAACTGCTTCTAATTGAATCCACAAAAGTATTGTTGAAATGCCAAAAAAATATATCTACTTGTATAAAATACATAAATTTTGCGTCTTGAGTGGATTCGGACTTTAAATCGAGTAGCGAAATTCTCTTCTCAGAATCACCAAAAGAGTATTTTTTGTGCCAATGGAACGGTTTCAGAAGTGATTTTTTCGATTACGGACGTTTCTTTTTCCCCAATGGAAAACGACATTAGTTAAATTACGAAACAGACTTGTATAAAATTCGGCACTGTGAATAATCGCCTAAAGCTGTTAAATGAACAATCGCCCAAAAAATCAAAATGAAACAGCCCCTAAAAAATGGGAAACGCCCAAAAAATTCGCTCGAATTTTTTCTTTATATTATTTTCTCAAATTCTCTAATGTTCAATGTGAATTTATTATTTCAAAAAAGATTTCTGTTTTAGCTTAGAGGATTTGAAAAAATACGTGCGAATTTTGTTACTTATATTTTTTGTCGAGTTCCACTACCAAGCTAATGCAGCGCACAAAAAAGTCGGGTTTCAATATCAAGAGAGTGATTCCTATTTTTTTGTAGGTGCTGTTCATGTCTAACAAATTTTGAAGTAATACTTCTTTAGGTACGCTTGACTTGGGGGGTAAGATGGTGAATGCGTCACGAAAGTGTTACGGAAATTGCAAGCGGAAGTTAAGAGGATCGAAAGAGAGAGAGTTATGTTTCGTATATTAGTGTAAAGGCAAGAGAGATAGATGCGAGCACACATTTTCGTTCTCTCTTTCTCTCAGTCAGTTACGTTTCATTATCTAAGACACATCATATAGTGTAGCAGTGATACCAGATCGGGGGATTTATCACTTTTTGCGGGATTTTCTCACTAATAATAAGTTAAAAGGGACAAAGGGATTTTTCAGACCTCATAGTACAAAAATAAAGGGATTTTACTTTTTGGTAAAATGTTGTTCCTAATTGCTCATTTCATTAAGAATATACAAATTATTCAACCTACGATCAAATTAAATGTTTTCATGTTTAGAAAAAAGTCATTCAAAATATCTAAAAGTTTCATTTTTTTTGTTTTTATTTCCCTAAACTGTTTCATAAAATGACATATGTGTCTGTGAATGAATCACAATAAATTTATTTATTTTGTAAACATAAAAGGGATATTTTGAGTATAACCGTGAGATAACATGCCTCTAAAGTCTGGTATCACTGCAGTGCACGCCTATTATCTGTATCACACTGTAGGAGCAACAGAGACAGGTGCGAGCACATAGTTTCGTTTCATTCTCTCATAGCCAGTTACGTTTCGTATATCTATGATACGCCTATTGCAAGGTTGCCACTTTGGTAGTCTTTAACAAATTTGGTATTTTTTTTGTTTAGTGTGTTTTGGTAATTATTATCTGGTTATGGTAAATTTTTGAGCAGATGTACCAAGAATGCGAACTCGATATCACCTCATTTAAATGCTACCTTACTGCTTCTGAGTGAACGCATTGCAGTATTTGCATATGCTTCATCACCATCCATATAAAACTGTTTTATTCGCTATTCAAAAAATTACACTCATTTTCTTCTTTTGATAGATGGTGAACTTCGAAATAGTTTCTGTTACTGTTTATAACTATATTGAGATATGGATAGGTTAATTAATCATATTATTCATATACAGACATGAAACTCTAATTTGTTAAGGGTTTGTTATAAGAAAATAGGTAGATGATCCCATGTCTTCTAGAAGCTGGTAATTCTGTGCAAAATCAAATAAAATAATTTGAGTTTTTTTCGTAAGTGGCAACTATTGTCTGTATTAAATTGTAGGAGCAAGAGAAAGCAGTGCGCGAGTTACGAAATGCCGTCATGCTGACGCAGCACCCCCAAAGCCACTACGATTAAACGGATGCAGCACATAGCCTGCAGTCATCAACCTTACATACCTTACATTAATTTCTAAGAATTTGCGAACGTACAATATTGTTAATTTAGCGCTTTTCAGTTTCTAAGAAATCATGTAGTATTTGTAATTTTACCTTTTTGGATTTTGAATAATATTGGAACAGAATAAACTTGTCAGTGATTAGAGAAGGTTGTGTTTTTTTTTCATCTCGCGAGGTCCGCACCCATAACTGGCGCAGTCGAGTAGTCCGGTGACTTTTCTTTTTAAAACACGATAATTTAAAGTATTCTAACCCGGCGGTTTATCGGAGATAGTTACGAACAATTAAAGTGACATTTTATGTTGTGATCCCACGTATCGAAGGAATATCGATAATAGTGCACGTCAATATTTTTTTTTTTTTTTTTTTTTTTTTCTTTATTCTCATTCTTATATAGGTACATAACAATTTCATAATAAGTTCTTACTAAATTTATGCAATTGAGAATAGCTAGTGACATTTTTTTATTCGGCTTAAATAGCGATAAATAGTGTTAAATGTCACTTCATATAATTTTTTATTTTAGTTAGTAATTATTGTGATTCTTGTGGGGTGCCAATATTCATATCCTTTTTTTTTTTTTTTTTTTTTTTTTTTTTTTTTTTTTTTTTTTTTTTTTTTAGCAATAAAAGTTCCAAAAGTGTTGACAAAATTAAATTATTTATGCAATGTAGGTGAGCAAAACTTCAATTTCATTATGATCAAAATCGAGAAGCCATGATTTAAGTTCACTTAAAAATCTGTGTTGAGATCTTATGAGTTTTATATCAGGAGGAAGACGATTATAGAGTTTACAAGATACAACTGGGTAGGAGTTTCTGTAGTGAGTGGTGCGAAAAGATGGAATTTCAACAATATGGCTAGAAGCGCTACGTAAGTTTCTAGCGCCAAATATTGGACTCCGCATATAGCCACCCCGTATAAAAAATATCTTAGAGACTCTAAAAAAGAATAAATGTCGCACTGGTAGTATTTTCAAAGACCTAAATAAAACCATAGTATGAGCCAGGCGGCGGACATTACTTATTCTTCTTATGGCGCATTTCTGTAGAACGATAAGTGACTTTAGGTTGTTGATGTAAGCACCCCCCCAGCAACTTATTCCGTATTGTAATTTCGAATGAAAAATTCCATGATAGACTGATTTAAGAGTTTTATTAGAGCAACATTTTTTCAGGCGGTAAAGACATCTTATGGAAGAGCGTAAGTACTGCTTCAATACCGAAATGTGTTGTGTCCAACTCATGTTTTGATCAATAGTAATACCGAGGTATTTAAAGTTCTTAACCACTTCAATTTGAAAACAATTTGTGTTGCATGAAGCATTTCTATTAAATGTTTCACCAGATGTTGAGGAACAAATACAGTCAATTAAATTAAAGCGAGGGCAATCAAAAGAGTGGAAATTGATATCAGTGTACGGTGGGTCGGACGAGCCCAATCTAAAAAACATTAATCTAGTTTTGTTACTTACAATTAACCTGTGTGAAGCAAACCATATCCTCAGCAAATGAATATCATGGTTCAGTTCAGCTGCCAGATCCAAAGAACTCGGTGAGGCATATGCGATGCCAAGATCATCTGCAAAAGCTGTGACACTACCCACAAAAGGCAGAGAAAACAAGGAGTTAATAAAAACTAAGAACAAAATGGGACCCAAGACAGATCCTTGAGGTACACCAGACTTTAGTACCCTAGTGTTGCTTAGAGAATCTCCTATTTTCACTCTTTGTTTGCGGTCCTTTAAATATGATGCAAACCAGTTGTAGATAAAGCCGCGGAATCCGGCATTGTACAATTTTTCCAAAAGAATGTCATGAACAACCATGTCAAAAGCTTTCGTAATATCAACAAATAGGCCAGCGCAGCATTTGCTATTGTCCAAGGCTTTATTAATAAACGAGCAGAAATTTAGGAGAGCATCCTCAGTGGAGCACCCTTCCCTAAACCCAAACTGTACTGGACTAAAAAAGTGGGTTCGTTGCAGATGAGAACACATTCGTTTCTTTACAGATTTTTCAAAAACTTTAGAAATAGAGGAAAGCAGGGAAATGGGTCTATAATTGTTTTTATCCCTTCGATTTCCCTTCTTAAAAAGTGGAAGCACGTCAGCACATTTAAGTTGTTCAGGAAAAACTCCACTATAAATACTAAGATTGAAAAGATATGCTAAAATATCAACTAAGTTAGGGGCGATTTTCTTTAGCATTACATTACAAATGCCATCATTCCCACACGATCTAGAGTTGCTTAGAGAGTATATGGTACGTAGGACCTCTAGCCCAGTAATTTCTTCAAAAAATAAACTGTTTGCATTCGTAGTACTAACTACCATTTCAGAAGTTCCACATCGGTTGCAAATCGAGTTTGGTTGATGGGACATATTCCCAACTGAAGCGAAGAAAGAATTTAACTCATTAGCTACTGCTATCGGCTCCACAATTTCAGCATCTTCGCTACTTAGCACAATTGGGCTAGACTGATAAAGAGGATTACTATTCATTATACTATTTATAACAGCCCACTCTTTTTTTGGATTTCCTTGTGCATCCTGAAATTTAGAAATATAGTAGTTATCGCGGCATTTAGAGATTTCCTTATTAATACTACTGCTCATTTTTTTAAAACGACTTTTTAAGTTAGAGTTAAGTGGATGTCGATAGCACAACTTGCGCAATTTGTTTTTTACTTTTATTTTATTCAAAATAGAAGTGCTTACCCATGGTTTTAATCTTGTTTTAGATTTTCTTTTTACAGAAATGAAACTAGAAGATTTTATACAATTTTGGAGAATGTTCATAAACGAGTCATACGCTTTAGATGCATTATCCTCGGCATAGACCTCATCCCAAAGCTCAAAACGCAGTTGATTATTTAGTACGTCATACCTTATATTTGTTACAGGACTTGGAGAACAGTAATAAGTACGCTTCATACCAGAAAAGTCTTTAAATAAAATACCTGTCATACAGTGATCAGTTATTTGCAAATCGAAGTTAACGCCAACACAATTATTTAAGGAGATTTTCTCAAAACGACCGAAAACATGATCAATACACTTATTTGATACTGGCCTTGTAGTTTCGTTTACAAAAGATGTAAAACCATGCTCAGCTGTAAGGGCAAGAAGGCAATCAGACGCAGTGCTCACAGTCAAAATGTCAATGTTGAAGTCACCTAATATGACAATATTACCCCCTTCCTCATTACACAACAAAACTGAAAAATCATCCAGAAAAGCTTGTGGACTATGGGCGTGCAGCCTATACACACAAACAAAATCGAAGTGCATATTGCGAATACTGATCGCGATTTTAATTACATCTGCGCTACCCATGCTGCATCGTTCCACCTTAAAATCTTTACCTGTATATACCTCACGCACAAAAACTCCCACGCCACCTGCTTGATATACTTCGTTTGGGTTTGTATACAACTTATAACCGGGAATAGTATAATCGTCAATCTCGCAAGAGAAAATCCATATCTCAGAGATAAATATCAAATCGGGCAAATATTCAAAAGTTTCTAGATTGCAGATCAGTCTATCAAAGTTTTGCCTCATACTACGTATATTTTGGTGAACAGCGAAAAAAGGTTTGCTTTCATTTGCCTTCACACGAAAAACTGTATCGCAACTACTTTTAATTGATATAGAGATTGGGTTGTTGCTATCTAGATCGAAGTTTTTATTAATGTTGAACATATTTTCAGTTAATTAAAGCAAAAGCAAGACAAATTAATCTTGCAGTTTCGATAAATCATCGAACGAACTAATAGCAACAACCCTACCCTTATCGATCTTGCGCAAAAGTACTTGAGAATTTTGGAACCACACATATTTAAAGTTTTTAGCTATTTTAACCCTTTTTGCCTCCATAAGCAAAGCACGATTAAACTTAGTTAAACAATCATTTACATAAATTTTACTCTTTTTCCCTTTAACAAATAATGCAGCATTCAGCTTCTTCGTTGCAGTCCTCTTTCCCTTATCGAAGGAATATCGGTATATAGTGACATAAAAAGAAAAAGAAAAGAAGGATTTTAATCCCCAAATCACCGAGAACCATCAAATCACCAAGGACCAACGATAATCTACTCAACAATCAACTCAACAATATCCAGCTGTTCAACTATAATTTACACAACTTTAAGAAAAGAAACATAGAAGACGCAGTATGATACTATTGGGATACATGTAAGTTTAGTATATTGATATATTTTCCTATCTCTCGCTCTTTATCCCACTCCATATGCATAGAAAGTTAAAATCATTTTTCCCTTATAAAAAACCCTTACGGACACTAAGTCTTAGTTCTATCACAGAAAGATCAGAAGAGGAAGAATTTAGCGAAGGTTTAGTGTTCTCAAGAATATTAAGTACAAGTTCACCATTGATTAACGCGGAATTTAACACAATGTCAAACCCAATTACACCAAATGTAAACGTAAACGCAAACGCGAGTGCAAACGCGAATGCAAATATAAACGCAGGTCCCAGTCCAATGAGAATACCCCTTAACGATATATTTAACTCGCTTCGAATTCCTGACGTAATAAAGGATCTACCAAAATTCGATGGTAACCCTAGATTACTTCACGAATTCATTAATAATGTAGAAGAAATATTAGATTTAGTTTCTACTGCAAACGGTACACCATATTCAGTCATTCTACTCCGTGCAATTCGCAACAAATGAAGTCTTAAATATGTATGGAACCCCATTAGTCTGGAGTGACATAAAAAATAACCTTATATTACACTATTCCGACAAAAGAACAGAAACAACGTTAATTAGAGACCTACATAATCTAAGGCAAAATAAAAAAACCATAGAAGAATTCTACAGTAGAATAGTTGAAATTCAAGCGACAATTTTAAACAATATTTTAATTCACGAGGAGAACCCAAACGTCATTTCAGCGAAACAAAAACTGTACGCCGAAATGTGCCTAAATGTCTTCCTAACAGGATTAAATGAACCAATCGGTTCAAGTATAAGAGCAATGAGACCAGACTCTCTCGCTACTGCATTGTCCTTTTGCATAAAAGAACAAAACATCTTTTATACTAAAGCAACAAGCAATAGAATTCAACAGTATAACCCAAGATACAACCAACCTAGGCAAGATTTACAAACAATACCCCATTACCAAGCAAGACCACAAAACTATAATAACAATAGGTATCAAAACCAACAGCCTCAACCAGTTCCACGTCCCTATTATGCTAACCCACAAAACAGACCTCAACAACCAAATACATACACCCAAAACCCAAATAATTTTAGGAGTCAAAACAATAACCTTAATCAGAATAGGCAACCTCCAGCACAACCTCCAAATAGGCCCCATACAACGGAACCTATGGATTGGAATTCCACAAATTCTCGACTTACCATTAGAACAAACAGATCGAATCAACCACACACACACCAACAACCGAATTATGTAGCTGAGGAAGTACACAACCTGAATACAAATGCACAAATCGGAACCTATCAACAGAACCTCGATCAATACTATAATGAAAATGGAGCAATCATCGACCCCTACCAAGATTATGAATACTTCGACGAGCTAGACAGAAATCTACTTGACACATTTCAAGCACTAGATACGACAAATTTTCAAATACCTGCCCCGATAGAGCAGTCGGATACTTAGATATTAATAAACATGGGCTCACTCTTCCTTACATTCAAATTTCTTCTCCTTTTGGTAGAACACTTAAGTTTCTAATAGACACAGGTGCTTCTTCATCATTTATAAACCCACAATTCATACACCCCGATGACATTATAAAAACACAACCTATTACAATAACTACCATTTTAAATAAACACAACATAGATAAAAAAGTTATCCTTCCTAAATTTATAGAATTCAAACAACCAGGAAAACTACAATTTTTAGTATTCCGTTTTCATGCATATTTTGACGGCCACCTAGGTCTTGATGCCTTAACGGCAATTGGAGCAAAAATAGATCTGACAAAACAAATACTTATAGTAAGTAATACCAGCATACCTATTTGCCTTAAGCCAAACTTCACCTCAGGGAAACATATAATCCCTCCATATTCAAAATACATAGCAAAAGTCCCTACAGATATTCGTGACGGCGATATCTTCGTAAGAAAAAATTATAATCGAACCAGACCTATATATCTCTGAAGGAATTTATAAATCAAAAGATTGGTTTAGTTCAATAGAAATCGTAAACAAAAGCATGTACACTAAAACATTTCTTATGGAACAACCCCTCAAGGTCGAACCATACAATTCCCCTGAATTTCTTGAAGTAAATAATTTTTCTCCCGAATTCACTGAACTCAACAATTTCAATATCAAAAACAACCAAACAACAATAGACGACGATGACATAACAAACCTCATTCGTTCCTCACATCTTAATCAGGAAGAAAAGAAAGGCCTTATTAAAATCTGCAGACAATTTGAAGATACATTCTTCAAAGAAGGTCAAAAATTAAGTTTCACTAGTCAAATCAAGCATAATATCCAAACCACAGATGACATCCCCATCTACACAAAATCTTATCGTTACCCCCATTGCCACAAGGAAGAAATCCGACAACAGATAAACAAAATGCTCGAACAAGGAATAATCAGGCAAAGCTATTCACCTTGGAGCTCACCTGTTTGGATCGTCCCGAAAAAAATGGACGCTAGCGGCAAACAAAAATGGCGCCTGGTAATAGATTATAGAAAACTCAATGAAAAATCTGTATCAGACCGTTATCCTATACCTAATATTACAGAAATCCTGGATAAACTTGGAAAATGCATGTACTTTTCTACCCTTGACTTAGCCAGCGGATTTCATCAAATTGAAATGAATCCGAGAGATATACCAAAAACAGCTTTTTCTGTTGACGGCGGTCATTACGAATACTTGCGCATGCCATTCGGTCTTAGAAATGCTCCGAGTACATTTCAACGAGTGATGGACAACATCCTCAAAGACCTTATAGGAACATGTTGTCTAGTCTACTTAGATGACATCATAATTTACTCCACATCCTTACAGGAACATTTAGAAAATCTCAAAAAAGTTTTAACCAAATTAAGGGAATCAAACTTAAAAATCCAACTAGACAAATCCGATTTTCTCAGAAAGGAAATTGCTTTCTTAGGCCATATAGTTTCAACTGAGGGAGTAAAACCCAATCCTGATAAAATTCACGCAATAAAAAATTTTCCTCTCCCTAAAACTCAGAAAGATATACGAGCTTTTCTCGGGCTACTAGGTTACTATCGCAAGTTCATTAAAGACTTTGCAAAACTCGTAAAACCCATGACCCAATGTTTAAAAAAAGGCGAATCTGTTAAACTTAACGAACAGTACACAAAAACTTTTCAAACATGTAAAAATCTTCTAACAAATGATCCTATATTGCAATACCCCGACTTCACAAAGCCCTTTTTATTGACAACAGATGCTAGCAATTTTGCTATAGGTGCTGTTTTGTCACAAGGCCATATCGGCAGCGATAAACCAATATGCTATGCGAGCCGAACATTAACAGACACAGAGTTAAACTACTCCACAGTCGAAAAGGAGCTTTTGGCCATAGTATGGGCCACTAAATATTTTCGACCATACCTCTATGGAAACAAATTTCAGATTTTAACCGACCACCGACCTCTCACCTGGTTAATGAGTTTAAAAGAACCTAATTCTAAACTCGTTAGATGGCGACTTAAATTAGAAGAATTTGATTACACTATAACTTACAAAAAAGGAAAATTAAACACAAACGCCGACGCACTTAGCCGTATAAAAATTCATAACCCAACCATATCAAAACAGGAAGACATCAACATTAATGATACATCAACCACAGTACAAGGAACGTCTGGAACTACAGTACACTCCGCAGAAGAAAACCTCGACGATGGCATTCCGATATCAGAAAGGCCAATAAACGAGTTCAAACTACAACTTATCATCCGAAAGTCCGAAAGACAGCCAGGCATGACTTTAACAGTACCCTTCAAGAACAAACAACGACGAGAAATACAAAATACTGAATTTAACGAACAAACAATAATTGACATTTTTAAGAAATTCATACCCCCAAAGAAATTATCTGCGATCTTTTCAGACGACGAGACCTTTCGAATAATACAATCTGTTTATTCAAAATATTTGTATATCTCGGAAATAAAACACGTGACGTTTTAGAGTCGGGAAAATATATAAAAACCCGACTATTAAATATTCTTTATTCATTGATCTTTTTCCTGTACGCTCCTGTACGTCTGTACAACTCTGTTTCTCGATAGCAACTCACTGCTTCTACTCTCATTCGAAGAAGAGAGTCCAGGCTTGCTCATACATTTATTATTATAATGAGAGCAAGACTCATACACGAGTGCACAATATACCCATGTATGAGTGATTCGATACAGTGCCAGCAAAATTCATAATTTTCTTTACATTCTCTTATACATGACTATACATTCTCTATACATGAATAACTCGAATTACTACTATACATTCTACTTAATGATCACAGCTTTCCACTGGAACTATGCAGATCTTCTGTACAGGACGCTTCAGTCTTCCTGTCTCAGTTTGCACCACTACTGATCGTACAAGCCCATCTTTGCTGGTGATAAGCTCGCTTACTCTACCAAGCGCCCAGTGTGCTGGTGGAAAACCTTCGTTGGCCAATGTGACCAGCTGACCTATCTTCAATGGTTCCTTATCTCTACGCCACTTCTTCCTTTGCTGAAGAGTGGTTAAATAATCTGTACTCCACCTCTCCCAAAAGTGGCCTAACATTTTCTGACGATCTCTCCAAAGCCTTGCTCCTACTGTGGTTGGCTGCTGACTGGTGTTGAATGGAATCGGAAGAATCATCGGCTCGCCCACTAAGAAATGTCCCGGGGTTAATGCCTGTACATCCTCTGGATCGTCACTCAAGGGATGAATCGGCCTTGAGTTTAGTATCGCCTCAACCTGTACTAATAGGGTTGAAAGTTGCTCGTAGGGAAGCACCTTCAAACCCACTACTCTCTTTAGATGATATTTCATCGACTTTACCGCGGCTTCATAGATCCCTCCTTGATGCGGTGCTGCTGGAATCATGAAGCGCCATTCTGTACCCTTGCTACCAAGATGAGCCATTGCCTCCTTATCCGACCATTTTTCTATTGCTCTCCTTAACTCGTTGCAGGCTCCGACGAACGAAGTCCCGTTGTCACTATACATGCGTTCGCATCTACCTCTACGTGCTATAAAGCGCTCATAGCAAGCTATGAAAGCTAACGATGTCAAATCTGTCACCAAGTCGATGTGCACTGCTCTAGTCTTCAAGCACACGAAGACTGCGACCCAACATTTGGACTTGGTGACTTGATCTCCTTGCCTGTTGATGACTTTCATCTCTAACGGACCCGCATAATCCACACCGCAATGCAGAAACGGCTTTCCGGCCTGTACCCTGTCAGCTGGCAATTCTGACATCAGCTGATGCTCTAGCCTGTAGTTATATCTGGCACAAATGACACACTTGTGCAGATATTTCCTTGCCTCACTACGAAGCTTCGGAATCCAATACTTCTGCCTCACAAACTGCATCATAACCTGTACTGCTCCATGCTTCGTTGCGCGATGGGCATGATCTATCAGTAGCCATGCTAATCTGGATCCATCAGGAACTATGGCTGGATGCTTCATTTCATATGAATTGTTGCTTCTATCTAGCCTTCCACCTACTCTCAGTAAGCCTCTAACATCTAACAATGGTTTAAGCGGCTCCAGCTTGCTTCTCTCAGGTAGGTCTGTACTGTTCTTTAATGCTGCTATCTCTTTACCGTACATCTCTTCTTGTGATTTACGCAAAATGTATGTCATTGCGTACGCTTTTTCCTCTAACGTTGGCTCTTTCACACCTGTACCACCTCTACTCGCTCTTATTCTAAAGGTTGGCCTGACCGACCAGTTGTTCACAAACCGAGTCATGTAGCTGATTATATTGACCAACTTCTCTAGCTTGTTGCTATACTCTAAAAGCGGGACCCTGTACTGTGACTGTGATACTCTACTGGCTGAATGTTTCGCACTTATGCTCAACATTGGTTGAAATGCTGTAACAACAAACACTTTCATCTCACTCTGTACCTGTACTGACGTGCCCTTCAGAATGTCTCTTGTCGGCCATTCCGCCTGTACTGACCGAAGCCATATCGGGCCTTCTAACCATAACCTGTTGTCTATTAGCGCAGACGGCTTTACACCTCTACTCAGCAAATCAGCTGGGTTCTCCTTCGTACTGACATAGTGCCAGCATTTCACTTCCGTATTTGATTGAATCGACGCGACTCGATTCGCCACGTATGTTTTTAAATCATACGGCAGCTTCCTTATCCAATGCAACACTACAGTCGAATCGGACCATAGAGAGTAGGCTGCTTCTTGTAATTCCATTGACTCCTTTACCTGTACCAATAGCCTGGACAGCAGCTCAGCTGCAGCTAATTCTAGCCTCGGAATGGATACCGTCTTTAGCGGTGCCACACGTGTCTTCGACACTAATAACTTGCATGTAACTGCACCATCTGAATGCACTGTACGAACGTAAATGGCTGCTCCATAAGCTGTGCTTGAAGCATCACAAAACCCATGTATCTGTACGTCTAATTCTTTTGAAGTACCTAACCATCTGTCTATACGGAACTTTTCCAAAAGAGTTATCTCCTTCCACAACTCCTTCCACCTGTACTCTATTTCTATGGGTACGCTGTCATCCCATCCTGTACTCAATCTCCAAATGTCTTGGATCATGATCTTGCCTATAACCGTAACCGGCGAGATATAACCGTTCGGGTCGTAAAGCTGAGCTATGCAGCTAATAATCTTTCTCTTGGTGAGGATGCCGTCTAATTTTGGTGTTTTCACCTCGTATGTAAATTGGTCTGAACCAATCAGCCATTTAAGTCCTAAAACGGATGACTTCCATTGGCATAACTCGAACCCTGCACCTTTCAATATCCTGTACATCTCTTTCGCTAATTTTATCGCCTTAGCCTCGTCTGACTCGCCTGTGGTGCAATCGTCCATGTAGTAGTCATTTTTGATTGCCTCTGCTGCTTCTGGGAACTCCGCTTGCGCTTCTCTTGCTGCCTGTACCAACGATCTTACTGCTAAATGCGCTGACGACGTCAACCCAAATGTGACGACAGTTAACCAATATTCACGTAGTGGCTGATGCCTGCCTTCTCTCCAAAAGATACGTTGCAGGTCCCATTGATCTCTACTGAGCCTAACTTGATTGAACATCTTCTTTATGTCACCGCATACTGCAATGCGATGCCTCCTGAAACGCATTATCACCTCATGTAGATCCCTCTGCAGCCTTTCACCTAACATCTGTACATCGTTTAAGGATATACCTTTATCTGTACGACAACTCGCATCATAGACTATACGAAACTTCTTTTCTATACAGTGGTGGGGTATGTGATACACCACCTCGCCTGTGTTCTCCTTTCTGTTCACAACCTGTATATGACCTAACTGAATGCTTTCACGCATTTTCTTGATGTAGTTTTCTTTCAATTGCACGTTCTTCTCTAATCTGTTCTCCAGGTACCTAAACCTGCGCAGCGCAGTTTCTCTTGAACTGCCCATCTTCTCAAACCCTTCTTTCAGTGGCATCTTCACCACAAATACGCCATCTTCATCTCGATGATGCGTCTGTACAAAATACTTCTCTACAAGTTCCTCTTCTTCTGTACGACTGGAACATACCTCTACCTGATCCATTTGCCATAGTCTTTTCAGCAGCTGGTCTAACCGGTTTTCTTCACTGATTCTGATGCCTGTACAAATATTGCCTGCATTGTCATAATTTCCGCAATCGGCACCTCCTAGAACAACTGTACCTAGCGACGTCTCCAGCGATGTGGTGCCATCAGCTTCCTTAGAGGATACTGAAATGATGGAGTTCGCAAAGAAATCCACTCCCAATAATATGCTTACCGGGCCTGGTTTAAAATATTCCGGATCGGCATATCTGACTGAAGCTGTACCCGTTCTACCTTTCACCTGTACTGTACCAAACGGCAGGATTGGCTGCCATTGATTTTCCTCTGGCATGAACCAAACAGAAATTGACGTGTGTGTTTCTGATACACTTGACGCGAACCATGGGAATACTTTTACTGTGGCCTTGCGTATAATTGTAAACGGCGCGCCATCAATGCCTACTAGTCTACCGGCGGCTTTTCTTGTAGGGATCCTCAGTTCCCTTCTCAATTTGTCCACCATCAGGTTTAGATGGGACCCTGTGTCTAACATCGCACGGAAAGGACCATGCATTAGGCCATCGACTGCAACTTTGACTAAGGCAGTCGGAATTAAAGAGCTTTCATACCCTGAGAAACTAACAGACTGTACATATTTCTTATCATTTATTTTCCTTAACTTCCTCGGCACTACATCTTGCACATTTTCTCCTATACTTTCCTGTACCTTTCTTTTTCTTGACAATCTCTGCAGCTGCTGACTCAACGCCGCTTCCTCTACCTTTAGCTCGTCAATCTTGCTGTTTAGCGTCTGCAGCCTGGCTGTGAATAAAACCTGGTTCTGCTCGTCCTCTACTTCCTCCTCATCTTTGTCTGCCTGTACCTGTACGTCTATACTGGCTGGATATCTGTTCTCCTGTACGCGCCTATACTGCCTTCTCCTTAGTCAATCCTGCTTCATCCTGTCGCCTGTTGCCCTCCTTGCCTTGCCCCTGCTCGAGGGTTGAGCTGGAGTCCTGTACTGGGATTCTTCCTCTTCCTTCAACTGTACGCGCACGGCTGGTAGCACATGCTTATTCACCTCCCTTGATGGGCATAGGAGTATGTTGTGCTTTGGTTGACCTGAACATCGGACACAGCCTCTTTGGTAGCAATTGTTTTCCTTATGCCCATGTTTTAGACAGTTTGGGCAAATTGCTCGTCTCTCTACGAAATCTTTCCTGCCTCTAAACGACAGAGCACAGAAATCCGGACACTCCCAGATTTGGTGATTTTCTTTACACACCTCGCATGGAGGACGCCCAGTGTTTCTCGAGAAGTCTCTAGGGGCTGCTGCCCTCTCCTGTACTCTTCCCCTGGAAGCTGGTCCTGCTCTGGCTGCAGCTTGTTTAGCAACCCTCTCTACTTCTGTACGGCCTGTACTGATGTTCTTACGAGCACCTGCTACGTTAGATAACGCAGCCGCCTGCTTATCAATGAACTCCAGAATTGCAGACAACTTCGGCTGATCTGAGTCGCGCTGGAGCTCCCATTGTCGAGCAGTCTCCTGGTCCAGCTTCTCACATAACACGTGTATAACGAAGAAGTCCCAGGCCTCTACGGGTAGTCCTAATGTCTTTAACTGACGCATGACCTCATGCGTCGTGTTCGCCATCCTTTGGAGCTCGTTTGCTGACGGCTTGCTGCTTAGCTCAGGGAGATTGAGCAATTGGCGTAGATGGTCGCGCCCGATCAGATACTTCTGATCGTAAATCTGCTTGAGACGGTCCCAGGCTTCGCTGTAGTTATCCGCTGTCAGCTGCCACTCCCCCATTGTCCTGGCGGCACGACCAGTGAGCGACTTTTTGAGGTACGCAAACTTGTAGGCTGGTGCGACCTTGTCATTTTGATGAATGGCCGCAGCAAACCTATCATGGAAACCTAACCACTTGGTGTAAGTTCCATCGAACTCACCCCATGTGTTCTTCAGATCATGCTGTAGGAACGGCATGTCCACCTGTACCTGAATGCCTGTACCCTGTACGTTGTCCTGTACTCTGGGGCGCAGTGCTTCCTTCCTGTCCTCAAACGCTGTGCACGCATGAAAATAGTCATCCTTGACAGATTCTTTCAAATCTATGCAGTTGCCTATGTCTTCACCTTTGGCTTCGGCTAGTAGACCTTCATGCAGCTTGCAGAAGCTCTGCCAATCTTCCTGTACTGTGCTGAGGCGCAGCTCCGCATTTTTGTACGAAATCGCGGCTGCCTCCTCAGACTCTGCAAACTTGCGCGCCATGCTGATTGCATGCGCTGCTGCTCTCGCTTGATTAGATGTCATCCTTCTCTTGTCTATTTTTGGGGAAGAAGACAAAAGAGTCTTATTATAACCTGTACTTGTTTGGAGCGTTATGATCTGTACTCTAACATCTAACTTAGCTTAGTGGATGCAAATTATTTGGTGTAATTATTCTCTGTGAAACTGCGAACTCTCAACTCGCTGTGAGAGGCTTGCCTTGAACCTGTACATCTTTTGGTTGCACAATCCTTTAACCTGTACGTGCTTTTGGTTGCCCAATCCTTTATCCTGTACGTGCTTTTGTTCATAGACTCATTGCTATAACTCTATACACTCGCTCCACCTGTACACCCTTACTGACATGTCATAGCCTGTACCCTTTCCGATCACTCAGCATTTTGGCATCTTGTGCTAGCTTTTAGAGCGTGGAATTCTAACCTCCTATACTAGCCACCTATTATTATGACCACCTGACAAGCATGCTTCCTAATCATTTTATCCTTTACACTTAACATCTTTTCTTTCTCGCTTTAGTTTACATAATTGTTCCGTATCTACGGTTCGCTTATGCCATCACTCTCTGTTGACATACCTCTATATATCTATGTATAAACCAAAACCCTTCTATCCATATAAACAAATCTCACTGTACCTGCTTCTTATACACTTGCCTACCTAATAGTGATCACTATATACTTCCTGTACATCTACGTATCCTATAGAATTTCATTGTATTTTTGCTCCTGTACACCTATATACGACAATATTTCTCCGTACTACACTTGCCCCAGCAGTTGTGTACGTACAAAAAAAAGAATCAAATTACTTGACTGTCATCGACGCGCGCAGATAGCACTCTTTAATATTTAATTCACATTTACACTGAATAATTCTATAATTTGCACCACTTTCCTATACTTCTTTCCTGTACACTGCACATACGCAACCTATACATTTAATTAATAAATTCTGTACTCACCAGTTTTGTCCCACAAAAAAGGTTTATTCTTCTTATTCTATACTTGCTAATTTATTGTTATCTTCGTTCGTCTCTGCTGAGCACTCAACTAATAATGCCCATACAGTAACAATATGTAACCACTTACCCTGTACCTTCTTGCGCCGTTCGCTTGTTTTTGCTTATTTTTCTTTGTTTTCCTGTACTAATCACCTCGCCGACCGGCTGCCGTTGGCGACCATCGGAATTCTTCACTCGTTACTGTGCGATTTTTTTGTTTTTTGTGTGCGTGAATCCAGACAACACCAAAAAGAACACAAAAAAAAAGGGTTATTCTTCCGCAGCCTGTACTTGGGAATGAAAATACTGTTCGTCACAATATTTCTCTCGTAAGTTGCTGTGTTTATGAGTTGCTTTCCCGCTGTTGGGAACAAACTGACTCTGAACATGATTAAACCTGTACACTTCGATAGCGGCAACGTCGCACTTCGCAGTTTATGTTCGTCGTCATTTTATTGCATGCCCAAAAGGCCATTATGTATATGTGCCAATATACATAATTTATGGTTTCTCTACGTTTGCGAAGAATGATGAATGATCATCAGGGCCTGTACTCTGTACTACTTTCTACCTGTACTCACTGACACTATACACGAACATCACACTGCGCGTTTCATTTCTTCGAACACTTCAAGTAAAAATATTATTTTATTATTATTTTTTTTTTTATATTATTGATTCTAAATCCGGCTCGACATGGACCAATGTATATCTCGGAAATAAAACACGTGACGTTTTAGAGTCGGGAAAATATATAAAAACCCGACTATTAAATATTCTTTATTCATTGATCTTTTTCCTGTACGCTCCTGTACGTCTGTACAACTCTGTTTCTCGATAGCAACTCACTGCTTCTACTCTCATTCGAAGAAGAGAGTCCCAGCTTGCTCATACATTTATTATTATAATGAGAGCAAGACTCATACACGAGTGCACAATATACCCATGTATGAGTGATTCGATACAATATTTCTCCAATAACAAACTTTTCCGACACGTAAGATGCACGGAAATACTAACAGACGTAATACCAAATGACGAACAAGACAGACTAATAAACGAGTACCACGAAAACAGTAACCACAGAGGCGTTAACGAAACCCTACTTCATCTCAAGAGAACTTACTATTTTCCATACATGAAGACAAAAATAACACAAACTATAAACAATTGCCATACATGCCAAACGCTCAAATATGATAGAAATCCTCCAAAATTAAGATTTGAAAAACCAGAAACTCCAACTAAACCACTCGATATAGTTCATATGGACATATACTCTATCAACCACAAAAACATATTAACGCTCATTGATAAATTTTCGAAATTCGCTTCAGCCTATACACTTCCCTCACGTACAAGTATTTCAATGCTAAATGCATAAAACACTATATAAGCCTACACGGCATCCCTACGAAATTAATTTGCGACCAAGGTGCAGAATTCACAAGCAATATATTCAAAGATTTTTGCAAACAATATGACATAGATTTGCACATCACTTCCTTCCAACAAACCTCTAGCAACTCACCAGTAGAGCGACTTCACTCAACCCTGACCGAAATATATAGAATCATTATGTTAAAAAGAAAAGAAAAAAACTTAGACTTAGAACACGAGGAAATCCTTAATGAAACCTTAATAACATACAACAACGCAATCCACTCTTCAACTAAACTAACTCCCTACGAAGTCTTTTACGGTAGAACATATAAATTTAACAATGAAACACAATTTAACAACGAACATGACTATTTAAGAAAACTTAACGAATATCAAGCTATACTTTACCCAAACATTAAAGAAAGATTAGAATATATAAGAAATACTAATATCGATAAACTCAATGAAACAAGGGATGAACCCGAAATATTAGATATAAATGATTTAGTTTATAGAAAAGAATCTCGGAGGAACAAACTAACACCCCGATTTTCAAAACATAAAGTTAAAATAAACAAAAAAGTAACAGTCCAAACAGCGGACGATAAAAAAATACATAAATGTAGGCTAAGAAAAAAAAAAAACGATAGGTATAAAAAAAAAAAAAAAAAGGAATATATATCCCATTTCAGATGCATTTTAACCATTGCAGCAGCGCAGAAAATGGAAACCAAAGTACTGACTAACGGACAGACAATACTTCCTCTTAAACTAGGCAACGCAAGGACAATTATTACATTCAACAACCTCGTACACATCATTGACTTAGACGTATACAAAGACAATATCATAAACATTTCTAAAGCAATATCAACAATTGACAAATTTTACAACTTAAAAGACTCTATCGAAATAACAAGACAAAAATTAGAAGAAGTCAAAATCAAACTTGATTCGTTGACTCCAAAAACAAGAAATAAAAGAGGTCTAATAAACGGTTTAGGATCAGCAGTTAAATTTATCACGGGTAATATGGACGCAGACGATGCAAAAAATCTTAATAATCAAATTGAAGAATTATACCGTAAAGAATCTTTATCCCAAAACAAATTACAGAACGAAATTATAATTAACGTAAAATTGGCCCAAAGGCTCGAAAACATAACTAATCATATTAATGACCAACAGAGCAAAATTGAAAATTTCTTCCAAAAATTCCAAGACCAAAATAGTAATAGACTTCATATAAACGAAGAACTTCTTCTTAGAACACAATACCTGAGCCAGATAAATTATAATATTGACCTCCTCAATAACCATATTACTAACATTGCCGAATCAATAGTAATGGCAAAACTTAACATTATACCGAAATTCATTTTAAGACAAGAAGAACTTAATGAAATCCAAACAATTTTTAAAGAACAATCGATCGAAACCATTTCTAACGAACATATCTATGAGATGCTCGAAATACAAGCATATTACAATAATACAAAAATCATACTTAATGTCCGTATACCTATACTATCCAACCAACAATACTCCTTATTTCACATTATCCCATTGCCTATTAACATTTCCAAAGAAATTGATACTCCACCTTACATCCTATTTAACCCTAAAAGTATACAATATCTAAACGAACCATGCCCCAAAGTAGAAGGTATCTTTTACTGCAAAGAATCCATTCATCAAGAAGAAACCAAAAAATCACCATGCTTAGGAAAACTGATCACTAACCAACCAGCCCATTGTAACCTAAATGAGATCGGACCGATTACATCAATCTTGCAACCAGAACCAAATTACATACTTCTTATAAATGCACCGGAAACAAGCGTAAATTCAACATGCGGACATAACCCACACAAATTATTTGGCACGGTGTTAATACATTACGAAAACTGCGACATCTTCATCAACGGAGTAACCTACAGAAATAACCCGAACATTTTCTGGGAAGAAATTCATCTTTTACCCACAATACAACATGAAGTCAGTCCAAATCAAACTAGAGAAAAGTTAAACCTCCAAAAATTGAATGCATACAATTACATCAATGCGAACTCAATCGAAACCTTACGAACGGAAACTAAGCAAATAGATAACTACACATTTGGCACTATCATAATCATTGGAGTTTTACTAATATCATTTGCAATCTATACTTTCAGAAGATTATCATCCTACAGCATACAGGTCGAGTTCGCTCCAGCCCAACCTACATTGCCGTATCTTTGGCCATCGCTTCACACTAAGGGGGGAGGAGTTACGAAATGCCGTCATGCTGACGCAGCACCCCCAAAGCCACTACGATTAAACGGATGCAGCACATAGCCTGCAGTCATCAACCTTACATACCTTACATTAATTTCTAAGAATTTGCGAACGTACAATATTGTTAATTTAGCGCTTTTCAGTTTCTAAGAAATCATGTAGTATTTGTAATTTTACCTTTTTGGATTTTGAATAATATTGGAACAGAATAAACTTGTCAGTGATTAGAGAAGGTTGTGTTTTTTTTTTCATCTCGCGAGGTCCGCACCCATAACTCGCGCGCCCATTCTCTTGCTCTCTTCCTCTCATAGCCAGTAAATTATTGAAGAAAATTGATATATTAATATGTATAAACTAAACATGTTTATATAGATGGAGCTAAAGAAGTCTTACTTCAGTCGTGTGGTCTAAAGCACACTCGTTTTTTTTTATATAATATACTTGCCGCTGGTCTCTGAATATTCTTACGAATGAACAAAGTAAAAGACAGGAGGACTTCAATCGTCAAATCTAAGGAAGAGTAATGAGCTTCAATAATACTACCAAGAGGTATGGTTTGACTTCTTTGGTAGTTACAACCACAAACACACAAGGCTGAGGTTGGATTTGGAAGGTCTAATATGAGCAGCAGACTTTGGAATGGCTTGAGTGGTTTTGACTTCTTCAGTGGAGTATAATGAAAGATTCATGAAAACTACATAACATAAATTTCAAAGCCGCATCGGTACTGTCGAATTTTTGTCAGAACTTCGTACATTGAGCTTTGTTTTTCACTTTTTATCGTATCGCCTTTTAATGCATCGCTTTCTCGAGCCACTGTGCGCAAGGCCTTTGGGTCATATCCCGAAAAATATAAGAAACTGTACAATTTAACCAAAAATACGTACCCACCATCTTCCCCATATCAAACAAGAAACTTTACTAATATATGCTGTGGTATTGCTTTATCATCACCGCAGCCCTTAAGACCAATAAATACTGTCCTTTTACTATGAAACCGTAGAACATATCCTATCAAATTAAACTAATTGCCGAGTCGTCATAGAAACATAGAACTGAAACACCACAGATAAAATCAATTACAGAAGCCCGTTGAATGTTGTTTTCCATCCCCAGCCGTCTGTTTTCAATATAGGAAAGTACTTACCAAGAGTTACCAGCAACATTCCTTCACTTTGATGCTTGAGAAAGCTAAATCGAATTTCAAAGTTTTTTTCACAACTTTCAAACTGTGGGATATAAGGACAAAAAAAAAGAGAGTGAAACGGAAATTTCTCCCGGATATCCTTGATGTTTTCTACATAAAATCCATTGGGACTTCTGTCGCTGATGGGAACACTTCACCAATTGACGTATATATTCACTTTTCTTTTTATACAGCGGTACGCGGTTATTCAAAGTGTTCATTCAAGCGACAAAGCGTGAGATCCTTGTCCATGTTATTTTTCATACACAAAGGCGAATAAAACGTACACATCCACATAAATTCACGAAAAAGAATTGCTGTTTTGTCAGAGATTTGAGTTGGTGGTGGTGGTGATTTTTTATTGTACAAAAAAATACATTACATATTCTTGGGTTAAGTGGTCAGTTATAAGGTCCAAGTCATAGCGTTTGATGTTGCCTGAATGGTTTATTTATGTTCAATGGGCTCAGATTCCATTTCCATGTGAGTTTGGGACTTTTGTTTAACTTTTCCAAAAAATCGAATCAGGAACTCCACATGTTGAAGAAGTAGCTGCTCGGAATTGACCTCTGTCAACTGACCACAGCAACACAATGAAGGAATCTAATTTCGGCAGTCTGTACCAGCGATCATATTCTTATAAGCAGTACTCAGATTTCATGAACGTATTTAAGAGTTGAAAGAAATCGATAAAATAGCTTTGACACCTAGTTGGTTGTTCCTTTTAACTGATTGACCAAACTTGACCAATAATATGGGAAAACTCAGAATTTCTTCTTTCATCGATCGTAAGACTCCGATATATCTAAGCTTCTACAACTGTTTCAATGGAACCCACTAACACTGAATTTCTGGAGACGACCATCACTGCACTTTTGTTCACATTTTCCTTTATACCAATAAACATAAAACAATTCAGTGTTCAATTTCAATCTTTCAAACTGCAACCAACCACAAAATTTCATTAAAATCGGTTAAGTGGTTCCGGAGATCGAAAACAGCGCCACCTGAGTGGAAAATACACACAAGTTATAAAGTGTGTGCTGAAGTTAAGTCAGGAAAGCTTAAAGTATGGTATAGAGCAAGGTACTTAAGCCTTGGACTTTCAACGCTATCCGCCGAGGTTGCTCTGTATAACATCAAGTTTACATCATAATTTGTAAAAAGGAGAGGAGACAAAACACACCTCTGAAGTGTTTACCCCAAACACAATTAGAACAATTTGCATAGAGATGTTTTAACTAATCTAATCGAAACAGCTCACAGATTTTCGACCACAAGCGATACTAGTACGAATTAATCCTCTTGTTTTTTTTTTTGTTTAATCTTTGCCTTTTCGTTTTTCCTATAGGTGTTATGCCAATTAGAATCCGTGTGACATGAAAAATCATACAAAAAATACCAAAATAAATGCCGCTAACCGTGTAAAGTGCTATAGTTTGGGAATACCACATTTTAACTTTACTGAATGCTATTATTATATTGTAGCGTGGAACCTAAAATGTAAACAACCCATTAGTTACCAAACAAGTTCCACTTCCAATTGGAGACTCGAATCTGTCAATTAAGTGGAGAGTGAAGTGAGCTAGGTTAGGTTAGGTTGAAGTGGCTGTCGGCTACACTTAGACCCAGATATAATACTGAGATCACCAACTCCGACCGATTTCCTGTTACTTAGCCTACAAGCTATATTTTTATGGGGTGGCAAATGCTAAGTGCGCTTGTATTGTTACATAGAAATTCGTATTGACAAATGTCACGTAACTTCAAAAATTCCGACTCACCAACACACTCGCACCTTGCATATGCCACTTCCGCTGTGGACAAAGTTGCTGCCAGCGTTCATAGAATTTTATTCGTTAAATTTGAAATTGTTCGTTACGTGTGGATAATATTTTTATTTTTAGGAATAAGTGTTCATTTGCTTAAAATATTAATAAAAAATTAACAACGTAAATTGGTTGAAGGAAAATAAAAACATTTTGAGCAAATTTTTTTCAGTTATCTAAGAAAAATTAACACATGAAATCGAAGTTAAAGATATTCAAAAGCAGAAAATACGCAACCATGTCTGTCCTAATAAGTTTCTAGTATATAGAACATCTCCATTAGATAGTTTTATTAACTAAACAAATCAAATTATTCGCCTTTTTACAATATATAAGGTGGCGCAAAAATAACCTTCCGATGTTTTTTGGCTGTAATTTAAAAAAAAAATTAAAAACTTTGATTCTTCTTGTGGATTATTTTTATTTGGTCTTTTAATTTTTTTTACATCAAGTCGAGAATATGATGTCATGTAAATGGCCGCCGCCACAGTTGATTGTCATTTGAGCCCTTTTTATGGCATTTTCCATCACTTTGGCCAAAACTTTCGGCGATAGGTCCTCACATTCTTGACGGATATTGTCTTTAAGAGCTGCAAGAGTCTGAGGCTTGTTGACATAAACCCGCGACTTCATAAAGCCCCACAAAAAGAAGTCTGGAGCGGTCAAATCAGGCGATCTTGCGGGCTAGTGCAAATCGCCAAAAACGACCCGGGAACACCGCTTTCAGAATATCGGTTGTGGCTCGCGCAGTGTGTGCCGTAGCTCCGTCCTGTTGGAACCACATGTCCTCCAGTCCTAAATCGTCCAATTGCGGTAGAAAAAAATCGATAAACATGGCCTTATAGCGCGCACCGTTCACTGTTGTCGTTTGACCAGCGGCGTTCTCGAAGTTCTCTCTGGATTGTCGTGGGGTGCGCATCTTAGAAACTTAGAACTTTTTTGTAATTCATCTTTTTTCAAAATGAATTGCTCCGTTTGTTCGCAAAAAATAGATCGCCATTGCTTAACAAAAATAAATTGTAATGATTGCTCGCATTTTTTTCATTACTCGTGTGTTAACTTCACTGAAGAAGATGCTGACTTCTTAAAAACAAGTGGAAACGCATTTCGTTGTGACAAATGTGCAATGCTTAGACGCCGTTCTCTCCATTTGCCGCTACCGACTTCACCAATGCCAAACAACAACAGTGCACTTGCTTCTAGTAGCAAATACAACAAAAACCAAGCAGAAAAGATGTGCTCCGCAAAAATATCAGGGGCACAGCCTACAGAAGGTAACGAGAATGAATGCACTCTTCAAATGATCTACCTGAAGCTCTCTAACTTGGAGGAAGCAAACCATCGTTTTCTACAGCAACTTACTCTGATCCAAGCAGAGAATACAGAGCTTAAGAAAAAAGTTGAAACTTTGGAGAGCAAATTGAATTGGCAGCAGCAACATCTTCTCAGCAATTGTATTGAAATTGTTGGATTGTCAGATGTGAACGACAACAACGTTAAGACCAAGGCACAACTACTCTTCAAAAATGCTCTTTCAATTGATGTTCCAGATAACAAAATTGAAAATTGTTATGTCAAAAAAGTGCAATCCAAAAACAACAATGATGCCGGCTCTTCTGTTAATAAATCAATCATCTGTTTAAAATTTTCTGATGTACAAACGAAGAGGGGAATAATGAACGCAAAGAAGACGAACAAAAATCATCTCAACTCTCAATTGAACGGGTTCGACAATGCAAGAAACAGCAGCAGCAGCAGCAGCAGCACCAGCAATACGAAGAAAAACGCTAAGAGAACCGGTATTTATATCAATGATTCTCTTACTAAGTACACGCAAGCTCTCTTCATGAAGGCGAAAGAAACAATAAAGCAGAAAGGTGTAAAGTATGTCTGGTTTAAAGATAACAAAATTCTTGTAAGAAAGGTTGAGGGAGGAAAAGTTATGTCAATTAGATCTTTTAGTGACCTGGCACGTATTTAGTGCTTTTTATCTCCAGGTAAAATGTTTGATTTAAATGATGTTTTCAATGACTTTTCTTCCGTCGACCTTTGTAGTTCCAATTGCGCTAGTGTCTTAACTGATAGTTTATTCTGTAATAACAAATTCTTTATTATACATCAGAATATCAGAAGTCTAAGAGAAAATTTCGCAGCTCTTGTCACACATGTTGATTCTTTTCAATGCATTCCAGACATTGTTTTTGTGTCCGAAATCTGGATTTACGAGTTTGAGAAAAACGATTATTTTATGGAAGGTTTCAATTTTTATGCTAACACAAATGAAAATTACGCTGCAGGTGGTGTAGGTTGTTTTATAAAAGAGAAAGCGGAATATTTAATTCGTGAAGTCCTTTGTGTTGACTTTTTAAGCGCTGATGTATTAAGGGTTTCCATTGAAATTAACCATGAGATCTATGTTTTTGTGTGTGTTTATAGATTGCATTTGTTTAGTGTTTCGACGTTTTTAGAGGAATTTTCCGGTCTGCTAGAGAATGAAAAATCAAAAAATTTAATTGTACTGGGAGATTTCAATATTAATATATTGGAAAATAGTGAAATTGTTTCGAGTTATTTGGAATTGTTAGCATCACATGGCCTAGAAAACTATATCAATGAACCTACTAGAATTATCTCAGGTAGATGTTTAGACCATATTTATGGACGCTTAAAAAATGGTTCGTCCAGAAAGTGTATGAAATGCGTTTTTGACCTAATGATTACCGATCACTCTATGACTAGTATTTTGTTTAATGTTTCCAAGAGTTTGCGTAGTCCTAGTTCTGTATCTTGTAAAACACCAACCAAAATAGACTATAGAAAACTTAAACACAATCTAACTTATGAGTTTTGGGAAGATGTATATCTGTGTACCGATGCCAATACTTCCTATTCTTTGTTTATTAATTCTCTTGAGAAGCATATCCTGAGCTGTTCCTCTACTTTGCGTCCTAAAAGTAATTGTAAAAGGCTTAAACCTTGGATTTCCTCATACTTATTGAACAAAGTAAAGGCAAAAAACAAACTCAGAAGTAAATGTTATAAACACCCTGGAAATCTAAGTCTTAAAGAAAAATATAAAAAAGTGTGCACTGAACTTAAGAAGGAAATTCCAGTTTGTAGGGATAATTATTACCGCTCTAAATTCAATTCGGCAAGAGGTAACTTAAGGAATGAATGGCAAGTAGTAAACAGTATATTAAACAAAAACACTGTTACAAAAAAACCGTCTGTTATTCGTGTCGTTGACTGTGTTGTTTCTGACAAACTTGTCATTGCAGATGCTTTTAATTGCTATTTTACTAACATTGCCACCAGTTTGCAACCATGGACTGTCCATCCGTCTTGTCGTATTTGCTCGACAACTGGTTGCTTTGCTGAACCAAATTTCTGTAATAGTTTTGTATTTGAAGCCATAACTCCTCTTGAGGTATTAAAAGTTATCGGTACCCTAAAAAACACTAACTCATGTGGTGCTGATGGTATCAATAATACATTGCTCAAAAATGTTGCTTGTTTGGTAATGGATGTTCTGTCACACATTTTTAATCGGTGCATACTCGAAGGGGTTTTTCCAGATGAGCTCAAGGGTGCAATTGTAGTTCCTTTATTTAAAAAGGGTTCAGCTGTGGATGTATGTAACTATAGGCCTATCTCACTTCTTCCAGTGATAAGTAAAGTTTTTGAAAAGCTTGTAAAGAACAGGTTAGTGAGCTATCTCACGAAAACTCAGTTTTTTAAACCAACGCAGTTTGGTTTTCAAAAGGGCAAATCAACCGAAGATGCACTTTTGCAGTTTTGTAGCAATATAATGTCAAACCTCGACGGTAAAAAGTGTACTGCTGGGTTATTTGTTGATATCACCAAAGCGTTTGATATGGTCGATCACCACATTCTACTGGATAAACTTGAAAAAGCAGGAATTCGTGGCTTCATGTTGGAATGGTTTAGATCTTACCTTAAAAATAGGTCACAAAGTGTGAAGGTTGATGATGTAATTAGTGATCCATTGATTATCAACTTAGGGGTACCCCAAGGTTCTGTCCTAGGTCCGATCCTCTTCCTTATTTACATTAACTCTCTTTTTATGCTTGATTTTAAAGGTGTTCCAACTGCGTTTGCAGATGATGTAGGTTTCGCATATGGTTCGGCTAGTCGCCTTGATCTGGTTTCCGACATAAATTGGGACCTTAGCCTTTTAAGAATTTGGTTTTCAAAACATAACTTGGTTATCAGCTCCAAGACTAAGATTATGATTTTTAGTTTGTCGTCTCTACTTGATTTTAATGTGAATGTTTACTTTCACGCATCTGATTGCAATAGATTTAAACTTGATTGCTGCAACTGTCGACCTGATTCGTCTTGTCCTAATTTTGATAGTAGCCTATGCTGCAGTGATAAATGTTTCCCCGTCGAGAAAGTTAAGGAATTCAAATACCTGGGTATAACTATTGATTCAAGAATGAGCTTCTCGAATCATGTAGAAGCTTTGAGGAAATATTTTCGTTGCACGCTAAGGCATTTTTTCTATTTAAGCAATATCTGTTCGACTACTTTGCTAAAAACTATTTACTATGGTATCGTTCATTCAAAATTACAATATGGAATTACGTGCTGGGGAGGCGCTTATAAAAATAAAATACAGCCGCTCTTGTTAATACAGAAATATATTCTACGGAAGCTATGCCGAAAACCTAGAAGGCACCCTACTTATCCTTTGTTCTGTGACTTAAAAATTCTCCCTGTGCGTCATTTGTATTGTTTTAAAGTTTTGAAGACCTTCTTTATGAAGTCTGGAAATCGCAACTTCCGACTGATCTCTAACTATAGTTTACGTGGAAACTCTTCGTACTCTTTATCCGTTCCTCAATTCCATACCACGGCTTATCGTAATTTTTATTATATATCGTCTATTCGTCTATTCAATAAACTTCCTCAATCGTTCAGGTCGTTATCTATACCTAAAAAGTTTCTCAAGCTCGTAAAAATATGGCTTTTCAATTTTAATTTCGCTGGCATAGAGTCTGTTCTTTCTGACCATCTGATATAACTTAAGAATTATAATTTGAGTCTTAATTGTTAATTGATCTTAATGCATTCAAAGGAAAATTGTTTTGTTTTAAGACTGTTTAAACTTATTTTTTAAAGTAACGTAATTTTTTGATTTTTTAAGGGTCACCCCACCCACGCATAACTTTTTTTAAATGCCTAAATTGTAAATTGTAATGGCATTCATCACTATTATTATTACATAAGTAAAATAATATAGAATGTCAAATGAATTTCATACTTTAATTACATAATTTGAATTATTGTTCATATTGAATTATATATATAGGAATTTATGAAATCAATAAATCTAATAAATAAATAAATATAAAAATAAAATAAAAAAAAAAAATGGCCGCGTCAACAGAGGCGATATTCTCGGCACAACGGGCGCTCCGGGGCCCGCCACTCTTGGCAACGTCTCGTGTTGTGCCAGTCTCTTCGAGGCGAGCGGCTAAACGTCGCAGTGTTTCACCAGTAGGCGTTGGACGGCTAGGAAATCTGCGACGAAATTCACGTTGTGCCAAAGTCACCGACCGATTATTGCTCAAATATATAGTCACCAATATTCCGCGTTCTGGAGCAGTGTAGCGTAACATTGTTTATTAACGTGTATTTCGCATGTGTTTACTACACAAATGTCAAAACAGAACTGACATTAGGGGCCAATCGCAAAATTTATAGCATTTTCTGATAGGAGGATTACTTTTGCGCCACCTTGTATAATTACTAACCAATGGCATTCAGTAATGTGAAAATGTGGTATTACCGAATTCTAGCACATTTCCCCACGGTTGTCGAGGTTGGCAGCATTTATTTTTGTATTTGTTGTATGTTTTTGCTTGTCAAACGGATTCTTAATTGACACAACACCGATAGGAAAACAAAATGGCGAATTTGAAAAAAAAACTGAGGGGCCCAGCGGCAAGAGGATTGTGAGTTGGGGGTCTCAGTATCATTTGTCTCTGCTTAGACCATTATAACGTCCCTTGTAATACCCCATGAATCTATGTTTATAATTCTTCCTACTCGTTGAACCAGTTGGAGCTTTTAATAAAGCGTAAGAGATTATGAATGTCCGTGTTTTTTGGATCGTTAAGATTGCTGTAGTAGAACTCTCCTAAATGGAGTTTTCGTCTTTGTGAGAGAGCCGGACAAGTGCATAGGAGATGAAGAATAGTTTCTTCCTCTTCCTCGTCAAAACAGCTTCTGCAAAAATCATTACATAATACGCCAAGCCTTTTTGCATGCCTGCCTATAAGACAGTGTCCTGTGATGACACCTATTGTAGTACTGATGTGTTTCCTATCGAGGGAGATCAGGTTCCTAGAACGTTTTAGATCCAGCTTTGGACAGATCTGTCGCTAGGCATGTCGAGCCGGTTTTCCATCTAAGATTTACTCTTTCGATGGCGTCCAGCTTTACAGTTTACAAGTAGCGATTTGGATACCTAAGGAATCATTATCTGGAAGCATAGGCAATGTTGTACCTTGTTTGGCGAGTTCATCAGCCATGAAGTGAGCTAATTCTAGAACCATCGAGTTTGTTCGGGACGAATCGGAATTCATTAGAAATTTCCCGATAGATGGCGGAGCGGGTGTAAAAGGGCCGCGAGAACAAAAAGAAAAAGTTGACTTTTAAACAGTGATTGGTAAAGTTCGAAATAGTAATCGGTTGAGAAGATAAAAAAAGTGTAAAGTATGAAGTGAATTAAGTGATTGGTTTAAGTCGGAAAAGAATCTTTTAAAGAGATATTGTTTTGAAGTGAATTATAAGAATAATTCGTAAAAGTGTAATACAAATTTAAAGTTAAATAGAATTGCGTTTTATCTATTCGAATCCCAGCTCGGATATAACAATGTATTTTTTAAAGGCGAATAAGTTGAATTTGTTGTTTAATAAAATTATCTAAAGGAAATGTTTTACACACTAGAACATAATTAGGGCAAATATGGTTATGTATTTTTCGCTTTTAAACTTCCTGCGTAAATTTTTCTTAAATAATGAAGAAAATGTGCTAAAAATATTTTGTTTGTCCTTAACCAATTTACATTGTTAATTTTTCGTTAATATTTTAAGCTTACGCAAATGTACATTTATTCCAAAGAAAAAAAAAATGATATCCAAATATAAAGAACAATTTAAAATTAATATTCTATGAAAGCTCGAACGCTGCCAGCAGCTTTGCTCACAGCGGAAGTGGCTCATATTTTTGCCGAGTGTGTTGGTGAGCCGGAGTTTTAGAAGTTACGTGACATTTGTCAATATTAGTGGTATGAGTATCTCTACGAATCAAATTTCGTTGGTCTAAAAAAATGCCCGAAAGCAATCTAGGCTTGAGATCACAAATCTTTGTTTGGTGCATAGTCCTTATCAATTTGTGTTTTTATGTTTAGAAAACTATGTAAAAAATGCTTAGCCATAAGCTTAGGAAACTAATTTATTTATATCATCATCATCGCGAAAAGATAGTGGGTTCTTTTTGTTAATGTATTTGTTACTACGACTGCACTTATTTATTCGTGCTTGGATAAAGATACCGGCAAAATTCTAAAAATTGAATAATATAATTCCATCATTCGATTCAGGTTTCTCGGGCATTCTCCTTGCTTGTTAGTGAATCTTATCCTTCGAGGGCAGTGTAGAACTTTTACAAAAATAGAACACGTCCTTAAGGAAAGGATTAGGAAACAAATTTTAATAAGACAAAATAAAAAGGTTTCAAGACGGGTACATCTTCGCAAAATAGAAACATATAACCGGAAGGTAAAAGAAGAGAGAGAATTTTTTTATCCAATTAATATTTAGCTATCTCGCTGTTTGTATATTTAGGTATGTCTCCTTTGAATTTGAGTTGTTCTTTGAGTAAGTAACTATACTGTGTACAGAGTAACGAAGAATTGAAAGAAAAAACCGAAACAGGGACGATTGTAGTATTTAATATTCTCTCAAGCGTTACCTCTGAATAATAGCAAGAAGTCGTTAGATAAAAACTGTTCGATCTCAAACTTGTTGCAAATGCAATTTCCCCAAGGGAACAAGTTGTAAAAAAAAGATAGTAAGCAGGTGGCGTAAAACAATGGATTGACTGAATATTAAAATATTAAAAAAAAAACCGGATTATTATAATAAATGCTAAATGCGTTTCTAAACATATTGGTCAAACACTTCCTAAGCTTTTCGTCACAGAAAAGTGACCATCAAGGCAGATAATATATCTACTTTGAGTGACGTATCAACGCCATGTAATCGAGTTGGGGGACGCAAAAAGTTGCGTGCAATAACCAGGTAACCCCACTTTTACTCCAACGATGATAGAGGAACTCAAAGAAGTAGGTCGCGAAACTCTCCCCGTCTTTCTGTCTGTCCGTATGCTCTCGAGGCCTACTCTGTACACAAGAGTTTGTGACTCTCGAGGCCTACAGTGGGAACGGCTGTCCTGATTTAATTCACACTTCGGATTCGGAGTTTAGGCCCTTTTTTGTTTGCACTGTAACTTCAATATTAATGGTAAAATGTTCATACCAGTTTGATTTGTTCAAAAACGGCTCTGACGACTGCAACCAAAATTGTTATTTGAGCTTAAGTAGATAAAGTTAAGATCACTACATACTTAGTTTTTTGTTTAAAAATTTACTAACGGTAATTTTGAAATTTGGACATATCGCCAAAAGCGTTCATTTATAAAAAAATTGTTTTTAATTTTTAATTTTCTTTGTTTCTAAAACAATACAGTGTCAATATTTCGCATATTTCCTTAATAAATTTTGTTTTCTTTCTTCAATTAATGGTGTGGGTATAATATTTCGTTCTCAGATCCCACAAAATTGAAGTAAAAGTGAATTTTTTGTGAGATTTGTTGTGAGCATTATCGGAGAATACGAAAACTGTTATCAATTCACAATAAACCTCCCAAGGAATTAACCTCACAAGTTTGTGACTTGTGAGGCCTCACAACAGCAAAATCGGGCTGTAAGTTTTTCTCAAAAAATTCGAATAAATCAGTTTTTTAATCATTTCTCAAATCCCTATATATTTTCGCATTTAAAAATGCCATTACAGCTACGCAAAATATATAACAAACTTCCTCTATTTGGGTATACCAGGTGAGCAATGTGGTTTGAGCGTGGTATCGATACTAGGGTTTTTTTGTGTGTTATAACCATCTGCCCAGTCAAAGTTCATGAAGTGGAGAAAATAATTTTAGTTAAACTACGTGACATTTTCATAGAAAATGCTATAGAATTCATACCCTAGCATGCTATATATTTATAATAATGCATCAGTAACTTATACAGCGAAAACGAGTATGTAAGCGAATCGAGTGGTGAAAGGACATCAAGTGATATATTCAAAAATGTAAACATAGTGTACCTATACATACATTTTTTGATTTTCAGTAGATACGCTATTATTTATTTGATTTCAGGAAAAAAACGTGTGCGAAATCAACACACGTTAAAAAGGTTCGGAGCTAAAAGAAAAAGAAAAGACGGCAGAAGGTATAAAAAAATCTAAGAAATTGTCGTTGTAGAAAAGACAATGGGCAAGAAAAAAAACCTTTTGATGCTCGATTTTGTTGGGAAGGGTTTTTAAGAGTTTAATAAGCTGGAAAGGCGTCGATCTGCGAGTGGAAATGAGGTAAGGAGCGGAAGTGTGTAAAAATATTTTTTTCTGTTCATGGAGTTGACAAAAGTAAAATTGAATATTGACAGTCGTATATAAAGTTTCCCAAAATGTTCTTCATTAAGAAGTACTGATCTACCGACTTAAATGTAAAATAAAGCACGACTGGGTCGTACGAAACTTTCTCGAACAACAGTTTTTATTTTATTGGTTATGTAGGTAAAAAATTCAGAAGCGATACTTGATAAACAAACCGTACTGAAAACAGAATATACATTAAATAAAGTGCAGTTTGGCTTTAACATATTCATTTCAGATGGTAGTGAATTAAAATAATAATGTGAAGATTAAGTTCTCATTAAAAAACATTTTTCGCAAGTTCTATTTATAAGCTCATACACCTTACACGATTTTTGAGTACAGGGACAAGCGTAGCAGGAGTTTCTGATCTGTTAAGGAAAGTTATCGTTTTGGACTTGAATAGATTGGCGATGCTGGTTTTCTTGTCTATGGTTGTAAGGGGATCATGATATACCAAAAAGCTTTGCACCAATATACCTATACCTCAAATTCGGAGTTTGTTTTCGCAGACTGAACAACTGAATAAAGTGCAATTAAATTGTTTTCAATCGTGTATAATCTAGGTGGTTGTTGGTTATTTTATGATGTAGATATGTCTCAAAGAAGAGCAGAAGTGGATGATAGTTGCTTAAATGATCCTTTACGGAGTTGTTGCGTTTTTATTGAAAGCGAGCCATTGAAAAAAAATATACCGTTTATGAATATAGATCGGGATTTGGATAATAATTTTTAAGAAATATATTTAATTCGGCTTTATTTGCATTTTTAAAATAAAACTAAGGATGGTATGATCCCATTCTTTTATTATCCTAAAAAGCTATGCTAACAAATTAGTAACCGAAATTCAATGTCAAGTTTAAAAAAATACTATTGCTTAACTATTTAGGCCAATACTTAGTATTACAAATTGTTCGGGATGTAAGCATTACTTGGTTTTAAAATGTATATCTAAATCGAAATTGAGTCTTCGAGAGCAATGAGCAATTTCTAAAATTTGAGCTTTCGGTGAATTGCAAATTAAGGACGCAATAATCTCGAAAATACTAATTTTAATCAAAGTTTTGCAATTCGGTCGAAATCGTTTTGCGTTTTCAAAAAAAAAAATTGTGAAATGTTTTTTTTTCCAAAATGCATTGAACGATAATTTTGAGAAAAGTATTTTGTATTGCCTGGACACTGAAAATGATTATATGTATCGCGGATTATCTTTTATTAGCACTTAAACTAATAAAATATTTTGAATTATTTTTGGATTAAACTACATATTTATTTCTTCATCCTTTTTAACACTTAGCTTGAAGAACTTTAGATTACTAGAAGCATTACTGTGTACATAACAGAATACATCCAGCATGTAGGCGGGAAGCTCAGAGTTGACTAAACTAATTTTTTTAATTAATTTCATCCATAATGCCACAATGTTACTATTTTGACACCCACATTTTCTAAACGGAAACTCTTTACACATTTGTAGAGTGAAGTGAATCAATCACCCGTGGATATAAGTACTTTGAAGTATAAGCAATTTGAATCACTAAAAAAAAAAAATTGTGATACCTAAGAGACGTAGCTTTAGAAATGTAGTAAGTAGTTTCAAGTAAAGATATAGTATGTAGTACGGCATTCAAAAATGAAGCAAATATGTAGCATAGTACTATATTTCATATGTAAGTGGTAACGCTGGTTCCTACTCATTATGGATTTACTTTGGCCTTCGAATAAAAAGTGTTGGTTTCCTCAAATAAATGAACGACAATTTCTCTTTATATGTTTTTATTGAAGTCCGCCTTCGTGGAGCAATTCCAACCGACTGAGCCATAAACAATAAGTGGAATCATTTAAGGATACGAATGTGTAGGAGGGGATAAGAGGGGTATAAGAGATTCACAATTGAGTGGAGAGGAGAGAGTTGAGTGATCCTCAATTTGGTTGCCTTTCAAAAGTTTGTGCTTTTTTAGCTAGACTCTGGATTCGACGAGTTATATTATGTTAAAGTGGCTCTCGGTGAGAGAAACACTTAGGCTGTTAATCGCCCCATTGTGTATACCACTGGTGTTTTGGGGTTTCTTTAATGGTTTCTCATTGTGAACCATTTACTACCGTTGATAAAGCCAAGAATGTTGGCAGCGCTGATGTAGCATCGATCATTAAGATCATTGAGGAGGTAGTTTCCTAAGTACGAAATCCTTAGGTTGGATAGGGCAGGGCAGCTGCAGATAAAGTTTGTGAGGGACTGGGTATCTTCCACATTCCTACAGCTTGTTCAAAAGTCATTATGTGGCAGTCCAAGTCTTTGCGCGCGTCTGCCTAGAAAACAATGACCGGTGATGACATAAGCGACTAATGACATACTACTATCGCAGAAGCGACTTTTAGTCGTCCCTATTATCGTTTGCGAAGCGAAAATTCGTCTCGTTGGCGAATAAACTCATTCACTAAAATTCAATGCCGACATAATAAAAAAAAAACAGAATTTTCTGCAATTAGTGTCAAAGTGAAAACAATTATTAATAAATTTGATTCTTTTGAGCTTCATTCGTATTTTTTAAGAAAATGATAGTTTCATCGACCTGTTTTATGGTGATATTGATGAGAACGAGATTGTATAGCTACTACCAACATGTTGCTGCTGCGAAGAAGTATAAGGGACACATCTAATCCTCTGGAGCTCCCTGATTCGACGTGAGTTATTTCAAAGATAGAAAAACTATTATCAATCATGTATTATTTTCAATTTTCAGATTCGTTTCTTATTTCAGGCTGAGGGACAAATTTGTTTCTACGCGTTCTTCTTCCATCGCCCCAATAAAAAATATTGCCTTTGCTTTGCGATTTCTTCTGATGGAAGCTACCAGAAAAGCGTAGGAAATGATTTCAATTTTGGATTATCCCAGCCCACAGTTTCAGTGATGTACTCAGGTTTTTTGAGAACGGGATTTGTGCTAAGTGGATAAAAACTGATATGACAGCGTCTGAAAAGCAGGATGCAAGAAACATTTTTTACACAAAAGCCAAAATGCCTGGAGTTATCGAATGTGTGGATGGAATTGGTCCTGTTCAGTTAAAGCATCAATACCTTAATAGAAAAGCTTACTTCAGTCTAAACGCTATGATAGTAAGTAGCTATTCTTAGAAATCATGTTCAATTTGTATAAATTTCTGTTTTACAGGCTTGATCACAATATGATGATAAGATGCATCGATACTAGATGCCCATACCCAGGATCTATTCATGATGCTTTTGTCTGGAACTGCACACAATTAAAAACTGTGTTGGAATCGTGGTACCAAAACGGTGTACGATGTGCCAAATAAGAGATTCTCTTTAAATAAAACTTGTTGTTATTATTATAAATTTAACGGAGATAAGTACACATACATAAATAAATAAAATAAAAATTAAAGGAACAGACAATATTTATTTTTTGAAGTGATAACTTCTTTAGGCGCGTTGGACATTTTTGATATGGGATAAAATCATTGAACTCGCGACACGAATGTTGCGACAACAGTGTTCGTGAAATTGAAACGGAAGTTGATAGGGTATATAGAGAAATTTTTATATACAATGATAGAGTATATAGATGTACCAACTAAGAACCAGCGACACCTAGCAGATAACAGCCCTATCATACCTCAAAGAGAACAACAGACGCCATTAATGGTGTCACCGGGAACTATCCTTCTGACTATATCGTTTGGGTTGTAGTCTATGGTATTTAATGTCGGAAATAAGTGTTACCATATTACAAGACATTTTGTGTTATTGTTTTGGGAACCATTTTGTGAAATTAGAGTAGGAGCTACAAACGCAGGTTATATTCACTTATGAATACTAACACACGAATAGATGGGAACGAAAAAGCGGACGAATTGGCCAGATACGGCTCTGACATGAACCCTCAACTAGCGGACGGAGAGGTGCTACCGCCTTTCAACACTGCTAAGACTTTTATTGAAGGCGTCACCGCACAACTGGCAAAGGAACAATGGAGCAACACCATCGATTGCGTCATAACCCGAAGTCTGTGGCCTGTGATTGACACCAAAAGATCAAAGTTCCTAGTCTCCCTTAATAGAAGTCAGATCCGGATGCTCGTCGGGGTTTTAACCGGACACTGCACCATAGGAAACATGGCTAAAAGGCTGAGACTTCTTGCAAATGACTTCTGCAGAAGCTGCAGAGACGAAGGAGAGTCGGTGGAACATCTTCTATGCCACTGCCCAGCTTTACAGGAACGCCGCTCATCCTGTATGGGAGCAACGTTCTTCGAAAGCTTAGAAGACTTGGCGGTGGTACCTTTATCAGACATAAAACTATTCCTAAGCAGATCGAAGTGGTTTTGTTAGCCACATGTCCTTACATGTACAAACAGGGTACTCATAATGGGCCTTCACGGCTTCCGGGTGAAATTTGCATCGGCTGCAAAACTGCCCTCCCAACCTAACCTAACCTAAAGCTAAAGCAATAAGTTTCTTTAGAAAATAATTTGACTTTTAGGTTTAGAGAATTTGAAAAAAATAAAAGTAAAAAATTCGCGGAAATTTGAGAAGGTAAGTTATTTAAGAGAGAACTTATTTTCAAAATTTGGGTTGGTGCGAGGGAGCTGATTGTTTCATAAGTTTCATTGGTATTCAGTTCAAATAATACAAATTTTACTACCGTAAATTTCAACTACAATGTGCAAATGAGAGTTACAGTCATAGGAAATCTAGAGAGAGAATTTTCTAAATTAGCAGGGGAATCGGGTAGGAGTCCTGTTATGTTATTTCAAAATATAGTTTTGTTGTCAGTAGTTGTCATTTTTGCACAGAAAATTCAAAGTAGCCGTGATATAATGCTAATATTATAATTTCGAAAGTAAGATTGTTACCTTTTAACGACCGCAAAACCAATCTTTATGAATTTTAATACAGGGATAGATGGGACCTCTGAGAATGACATAATATGCTCCTTTTTGTCGCGAAAACAAAACTTGAAGTGGATGAAGTAGGGGATTCATGTTTAAATGACGAACCAATTATTTCTCAAGTTAGGGATAGTAAAGTTCATCATAGGTATTTATATTTGGTAAGAAATAAATGCATTTGCTGCGTATTTTACCAAATATCATATTTGGCTGCTTTTAAATTAATTTCCTTAATTTTTATCTCCATACTCTCCTGGTGGCGTCTATTTTTGTCAGCGTTTTCTTGTGGCTTCCGTTTGTCTTTTGCTTTCATTATCCCCAACTGCTCCATCTTAACTCCATAAGTTTTTCTGAAAATCCCTGTGTTGCTTCAAGTAATTTGTCTTGGGTTGCCGTTTGGGTTTTGAGGAATTCAAGATGTTCAATTTCAGCATTAAGTTCTTCACGTTGCTTATTGTCTTCTTGAGGTGCGGTGCGGTCAGGTATATCTTCTTCATTGGCTGGCGAATTTGGACCAAAAACTGTACCAGTTGAATAAACCGCACTTTGAAGACCAATGGCGAAAGAGTCAGTGCTATGTGGGGCCCACCTCCCGTGCCTTTTATATCCTGTTTATGGGTTGCAATTTTTGCTTTTAATTTTGTTTGTAGTCCTCCCAAACCTACAATACAATATGATCTTTACAAAACGGTTTTTATTTGCATTGAAATACATACCTTGTTCCACTCTTTGCTTTTTCGATAAGGCGGTCCCAAACTATTTAGTTCAACTCCAAATGTTTCCCAAATACCCATATTTTCTCTTTTCGATGAGCCGAATTTTGCAAGGTCGTGGTTGCATTCCATCAATTCAACCAGCTTTTTGAATTGATTGGCATTTGTCTTTTTCATACGAAAAACCAATTTTTCATGTTATAAATTATTGTCAGTTGCGTTTTTTTAACTATTTGTGCACTCATATTATTAAGCCGGGTAACGTCACAATATCCTAGATGTTTCCATCTATGATTTGCTTTTCCTGTTGCGTCCGCATTAATGATTTGTTTAGCGTAAGACAGCGGTGCCTGCACCTTGTGCAGGCCGGAGGAGCCTAATATAGAAAGTTCGTCAGCTGCACAGTTCCCTGGGATATTACAGTGTCCCGGAACCTAGCAAAGAGTACGGTTGTACTGTCCGGATATCTCGTGAAGAGATACGTCAGTTTCATTATATCTTCAAAATTGTCTTAACTTTTGACGGAGTTACTAATAGCAAAAACCAAAGGAAAAAACTTCGTGCGTTTTATGAACATTGGCTTCTGGGTTTTAAATCAGCCCCTATTCAATTAATCTCATTTCGGGATCATTATACTACTGGTTAAAAATGCAGTTTACCATCACTCTACATTTATGAAACTTCGTGTTTACAGCAGCATCAAAAATGATTGCATTGTATTGAATAGGAAACGAATTATACAGGGTGGGCCAAATACAAGTTTCTTTTTAAAAATGCATTAAAATGAGCAAAATTATATTTTTTCCATGTATTATGGCTTAATTAGTAAGAGCAAACATTCCCTTTATTTATGGAACACAACGTCGTTCAAGTGGCTGCCTCGGCTGGCTTCGCAGTAGCGCATTCTGTCACTCCAATTTTCCAAGACCTTGTTGATGGTTTCTGGTTGTAGCTCACGGATTGCTTGGATGAAATTGAATTTAAGTGCTTGAATCGTTTCCCGATTAGTGGCATAATATTATATCGGTCCTTCAAGGTCCTAGCCCCATATGCGGCAATATTGTTTGTTAACGTAGCCGCAGAAATGAAAAGGCACGGCGGGTACTTCATTTTGGCCAAAACTTATTTTCAAAAACTCACTGTTTGGGCTACGCAGCACTCACTTTGGAATATTTCAATATTTCCCAACGTTGTTCAAACGTAAACCGATTCATTTTGTTTCGCGGAGGTATAATACTGACTTTCCGTCAAGATTTCGAGCGGGAAACAGCTGTCAGTGTCAAAATCACCTACGATTTGAAAATGAACCACTAGATTGCCCACCCTTTATTGCCACCAAACGATTTTGAAATCCTATACGAAAATCCAACTACATATCCTGTGACGCAAAGCAAATTTGTTTGCCCATTGTAAATGTTTACCCATAATCCTGTTTTCTGTGCATTTTATTTGTCGTCCGATTTGGAATTGAATGGCTCCCTTATATTGCCAACTCATCCTATCTAAAATTTTATTCATACCCTTTTCTGCTCATTCTCATTCTCGGCCTAATTAATCAACTCAGATGTATACATAAGCAAGCTAGTTAGGGACGGAAACATATCAAAAAATGCAATTATCACATTCGATAACATTAATCTCAAAGAAAACGGAAGCCACATAACTGCGGAAATAAAAATATCCACAAAAGTAAATTATCGGCTAAAAGTTTTAATGTAATTTACCCTCCTATCACAATGAAAGCTGCCTCCTCTACATCTGCTATCCTACATTACCTGTAGTACCCACAACGAATGGCAATTCAAGCCATGGCTGCGACAATTTTAATTTCCAAAAGAATTTCCTTAAATCAATTAATTACCCCTTAAGCCGATTATTGGAGTGGGAGCAAACCTTGAAAAAAGTAGACTAACTTTTGCAATTAAAGAAGAGCGAAAACATCACCAGGATACCAGATTGGGGACCACGCGGGAAACTGAGGGACAACTTAAGTACTTAAATTAATTTTGAACCAGAATTATGATCCAAGTGCCCCCTTGCAACGTTAACATTTTCAATCGAAAGAGCTTTGAATAAAATTTGCCCAGCGAACCGAAGAAATTTGCACCCCACATTTTGTTGCAGCTAACACGAGCTGCTTGTGCTCTGTGGATCCTCCCCATATTTTGGTTAATCCATTTTAATTTTTAGAATCATAAAGTTATACAGGCAGAGGAGGTTTATGGAGTTTTTTATTTTGAGGGATATTTTCTTGACATATTTGGCAATTCCGGGAAAGAAGGTTTTTTTAATTTTTCACTACGTTTTCGGATTCCCATGGAAAAGTATAATCAGCTTACTTGATTAGATGGGGTGGACATCTGTTTCATCTGTTTGTGACTATAGGCAAGATGAGTGATTTTTTGAAATGCGTTTTGTGTAAAATTAGTTGAACATACTTAATTCACATAGGGCCTTACCAAAAAATAATTTTAATTTTTACTCTAACTCTTTTAGTAGTTTAGAGTGGCAATATTTTGCATACAAATTTCGCAATTGTGAGCTGTCGTAAATTTGTTATTAGTACGGCATATAGATTTTGATTCCCCTTGTAGAAGTATTTACAATATCAAATTTTATTGGGGTTAGCTCTTTGAATTCATGCATTTAATTAACAGATTAGGGAAAGTTGTCTGGCATGTTTGCTTTTTTGGTGTGTTTAAATGTTTTAATTGAATATTAGGGTGACATACTGTGACAGTATTCCAAACATGTTTACAAATGTTGACGAAGAAAATTGCGGGCGAATATCTCGAGGTAAGCTCTGAAGTCCACTGCAGGGGGTCGATTCTTGTTCTGTGATTGTTAAGTGATAAATTTGTTTATTACACCTTCACGGCAAACGTGGTTATTGTTGCACGATTAAATGGAAAAATACGTAAAATATTTTTTCAAAAGCCATTCGTTCCGTGAAACCAATTGTATTGGAAAGATTTAGAAGGATAGCGAACGAAAATTTTAATAAAAGTATTGACTATCTATATATATAAAAATGATGAGAAAAATGTATAGTTATTTATCAATTGCGAACAGCCGCGCCAAGTTGGCTTATATATTTTCCAGTTGTTCTCAATTGCCAGGAGAAGGTTTTTATGAAGCAAAATTTTGGGAGAACCCTCCCGCGAATTTGGAAAAATGGAAAATTGATTTTTTGTATGGAATTTTGTGTGCAATTGTTCCGGAATTGCTTTTCGAATGGAAAAGTACTAAATGATTAGTGGAAAACTCGGAAAATTACAGAATGTTTTGGAAGTGAAAACTTCTTTAGGCACGTTTAAAACACGTTCGCGCACGTAACGTGTATACACGTCTTCGTCGGCTCTGTCGGTGGTGCATTACGTTCATACACGTCATTTAAAAATCTCCTTTTTTGAGCAAGACGTGTATACATAAATCACATTCTTAAATCACATTAAATTTAAAGGAAACCTAAGGAACAAATCCGTTCTACTGCTGATTTTAGCGATATTATGCCTGTTTGGGTTTGATGCGACAAGAACTATCATTCAAACTGTACCACCGCAAGTCACCAAAATATATACCGTGCGCGAACGTGTAAAAGAAAATATGCGTAACTTGAAAAAAGATGCCTTTTTCATTTTTCAATAATAGGTATAATGCCAAAAATAGTTTTGTTTTGGTAAAGTGGAACAATAAATTAAAAACTAAAGCCTAGTATGCTGATCTCGGAAAGATAAAATTAAGCGCCTCTCCGATGTTTCTCTCCACCACTTCGCTTAATGTTCGCTTAATTTTAACACTGTCAGAAAAAAAAACTGTGTTGGTAAAGCTGATTGACTTGGTTTTGTTTCTTTATTTGTAATTTTACAGCTCCCTCCTCAAAAACCTCTTACCCCTCGATTATATATTCCATTTCTAAAAGAAATTAAAATAACAACGAATTTCTAACAATTCTCCATACTGTTAATTTGCTTTCGTTTGAAATTTTGATGCGAATACCGATATTTTCTCTGATCTATCAAAATTTATCTGTGAAAAAATTAATTTTGCATTAATACGCTTACTTAAATTCTGTAGAGATTTTTCGTACAGTGGTTGGCTTAACTGATTTGCTTAATTTTATCTTTGGATACTTACATTTTTGTATGGGAGCTTAATTTTAAGCGCGAGCAGCATACTAGGCTTAAACACAAACATAAAAAAAAGAAACAAAAATGAATTTTTTTTTATACAACAAACATCTTCCAAATTTGTTTCCAAATTCATTTCACCCACTGGAAGTGGAAGCTGGAATTCATTTTAAGGAATGACAGAGTGTTTGGCAAATGGACAGAGTTCGAAGGTGGAAACACATTTTTTAAGATCGAGGTTATACAAGGTGGCGCAAAAGTAATGCTTCTATCAGAAAATGCTATAAATTTTGCGATTGGCCCCTAATGTCAGTTCATGCGAAATACACGTTAATAAACAATGTTACGCTACACTGCTCCAGAACGCGTAATATTGGTGACTATTTATTTGAGCAATAATCGGTCGGTGACTTTGGCACAACGTGAATTTCGTCGCAGATTTCCTAGCCGTCCAACGCCTACTGGTGAAACACTGCGACGGTTAGCCGCTCGCCTCGAAGAGACTGGCACAACACGAGACGTTGCCAAGAGTGGCGGGCCCCGGAGCGCCCGTTGTGCCGAGAATATCGCCTCTGTTGACGCGGCCATTTTTTTTCGAGAACGCCGCTGGTCAAACGACAACAGTGAACGGTACGCGCTATAGGGCCATGTTTACCGATTTTTTTCTACCGCAATTGGATGATTTAGGACTGGAGGACATGTGGTTCCAACAGGACGGAGCTACGGCACACACTGCGCGAGCCACAACCGATATTCTGAAAGCGGGAAGGGTCGTTTTTGGCGATTTGCACTAGCCCGCAAGATCGCCTGATTTGCCGCTCCAGACTTCTTTTTGTGGGGCTTTTTGAAGTCGCGGGTTTATGTCAACAAGCCTCAGACTCTTGCAGCTCTTAAAGACAATATCCGTCAAGAATGTGAGGACCTATCGCCGGAAGTTTTGGCCAAAGTGATGGAAAATGCCATAAAAAGGGCTCAAATGACAATCAACTGTGGCGGCGGCCATTTACATGACATCATATTCTCGACTTGATGTAAAAAAAATTAAAAGACCAAAATAAAAATAATCCACAAGAAGAATCAAAGTTTTTCATTTTTTTTTTAAATTACAGCCAAAAAACATCGGAAGGTTATTTTTGCGCCACCTTGTATATAATTTCTTTTTTTTTTGGCAAATATTTTTTAAGAATGTTTAAAATTATGAAAAAGTCAGTATGTTAAATCTAAAAATATATATAAAATAAAAGATTTTCCTTTATGAAAAAAACAAGTCTTAAAGACTTAATGCAATAATGCCTAAAAGGCATGAGAAAACCTTAGTTTTATAGTAGTAGTTTATAAAAATGAATAAAAATAACCCCTCATTTAAAAGTAGTTCCTATACAATAAAACATTTCCTGACGATTCAATAAAATACACGTAATTGTTCAAGTTTTCACTTCTGTCGGCACCCCCGGAGCGCCACTGTTTTTTTTCGACGAAATTTTGCATTTTATCGCATGCTTTGATCGTTTTGGACGATGTCAAGGTGGAAGCTTGAAAAATTTTAGATAAATGTGAAATTCATTATTATAAAAGACGTTTTGCGCACAACCCGAAAGATGGCGTTTATACGTTGACTTAGGCTGTGCGCAATATGACAAGTATCCTTTTCGCATTGTCATTTTTTATTGAGCAAATGTGCTATTTAAAAATATAAATGTCAAATACTGTTCTTTCAGGCGATGATAAAGCGTCCTAGGTTCAAAAACATTTTATTTTATTGTATTTTATTCAAAGAAAAAACAACATTTGCGTTATATTTAGAATTAAAAGAACAGTTCTTAATAAATCACTCATTATGCTGAAACTTCGTGAAACATTTAAGTAATAGAAATAAATTTAATACTTCGAATCACTTACATCTGGGATACTATCGAAAATTCGATTTTTTAAGCTTCAAATAATCTTAAGGAAATTTGTTTGCCCTTTTTTGCAAATAGGTATATTTTATGGGACACGAAGAAAAGTGTCTTCTTCTGCTTGCTACTACAGAAATTATTTGAGCTGCTGCAGCTATGATAATATCTTCTTCAATTTTTTTTATATCCAACTATTCAAATACTGCGATGTTTTTGAAGATGAAATTCGAACACCGACCTGTCTCAATTAATAAACGTGTGTGTGTGATTGAAAAAAAGATTATGGAATGTTGGAAACGCTGCAAATCATCAGCTAGTGAAATATATTGACTTATGGAAATGCATTAATGACCGGCAGTACGATGTACGTTGTCCTAAATCCACTGATGGCTTGTCTCAGCGAAAAATGGAACCATTCTAGTAATCCGTTATTGCGCTTGATATTTTAATGGCAGAGCTCGTCATCAAAATCGGTTTGTCAAAATTGTGTGTTATTGGAAAGAATATATTCTTTAATAGGTTCCAAAAACTTCCTTTCTTAGAAATTACCAAACCGGTTTGGTTTGAAATACAACATAGTCGCAAGACTCCGTTTTGTGTCCAACACCTTTCTCATTTTTATAAATGATCTCTGCAATTTCCAATTCACGCCCCAGCTATACGGCCGTAGAACTAGACCACCAATAGCGCTATTAAATGGGAATCAGCCAATAGAGAGACGCTTTCCATACGTTATGTTGTTTGCAGTCATTAAATCACAATGCAAATATTAAGTTTCATGTTTCAAGAACACCAAAAGAATGTTCGATCTTGCTGGAAGAATAATTTTGATTTTTTATAAATAATTTCCTTTCTACTATAGTGTTCGATTGAATGCTATGATTCAGTGTACCTAGATCCCATGTGATGATCGCCTACTGTTGAGCCCACCGACTACAACGGGTTGAAATGCATTTTCTGGAGTAGAAGCGGCCACACAAAATTAACATTTTTATTAATTACATAATACATACATTTCCTGATACATTCAGTAGTATATAATATTATAATAAAGGAGATTTTTTACAAAGCCCAACAATACTCAAAAACATGTGGAAAATTGCCTCACTCTTTTTTCCTATCATCAAAATTCGAAATTGTATAAATATAATGAGCACCAGTACCTACTAACGTCTCCTCTTCCTACGTCTACGTCTACTGCATCCACTTGTGCTCTGCACTTCACAGCTCTTGAGTACCTGAATATTGTAAAAAAAAAACTAAATAGAAATGTGTTTCACATTCAAACTCGAGTTGGTACACATTCACAGACCGAGAAGCCATTATTCTAAATAAAAGTGAAGTATTTCTTTGTATTCAAATGCAGCAACTTTTTTTTTAAAGAGAACACAGCGTTTTCGTTATTCAGATCAGGGCTCGTTATTTAATTGAATTTCCAAAGTCATTGATAAAAGTCTAGCCCCACTCTCTGATGTACAACGTCTTGCAACTTATATTAAACTCGAAATTCGCTACGGCTTCAGAGTTATGGAAGAGGCAAAATTCAACAATATAATTGAATAGAATTAGATCATCTTAATACCTCAAAACTTCCGACACATTTCCTCAACCTAAATTTAACTTCCCCTAATGCAATGCCAATCGACGAGAACTCAACGAAAAACTTTGCATAAAGAAACCTAATTACAAAAGCACCAAAGAGCAGATGTGAAGAACAAATTTCAAAAATTCAATGCTGCCCTAGTCGCCCTCAACTTAATAAAACAACGTTCAAGAGATTATTACAAATGCAACACCAGAGCCATTATTATACCACGAGTTCATGCTATGAGGGTATTTTGTCTAATGAAATTGTGTATCTTTAAATAGAATTATTTTGTTTGTCTCGTCGTTTTTTCGTCCTTTCACTCTCTCAAATATAGCTACAGACAGGAATGTATAGTATAGGTATATTATCTTTTAGTCCTCAACACATTTGGACGGCAGAAGTGAGGTGTATTTGGCAGTGCAAATATTTACGTATAGGTACATGATTAAAGGCACTTACAAAACCCCTATGTTGAAATTTTCGTAGTCTGTAGATGTAATGCTTGTATCTGGTAGGATAGGCACCCACTTCAGATGCCAGTATTTATTCTTTACAAATAAAGAAAGTGAAGTACCACTTTTGGAAAGCAATCAATTACAAACTTTCCGTAAAATCCTTAATAATAAATCTTTTCATGATTTTCATCATCCCGCCACTTTGAAGCTTGCCTGATAAATAGCATAGAAAATTTCGCTGGAAAAAGTCTGCTCTAAAACAAACAAACTCTCAATTGTCTCATCCACAACTCTGCGCGTCCACAAAATGTGTTTATACACTTCACCAAACTTCCCAGCTTCGGCACATAGTCGAAGTGCTACCAGTTTGTCATGACAGGCTTGGGCTTGGTAGAAAAAAAAAACTCTAAAAATTGAATTATTAATGAAACACATTCACGGGCGATGTTTGTTTGCGCCTGTGTTGCCGGGAAAAGGACTAAAACAACCAAACACACAACTGGCAAATTCAAATTTATGCAATTTCACTGAAAAGGGGATACCGCTCTATACTTTCAAACACAAAACTATATTCAATTTGTTTGAAATTTTATAAATTGCATGCTGAAACTGTCATCATCATCAACTTTGTTAAGTTTGAATGCAATTATGCTTAATGGATAATATTATTGAAACATAATCTACAGCACAATTTGCTGTGGGTGGATGCTGACGAATTTGTCGGTTTCTGAAGAGAATAGGCTCACACTGGAAATCGAATATAGAAGTTGAAGTAGTTACGGACGGAAAGCAGGTAGTATGATAATTTTACGTATGTATATCATATATACGGTGACCATATTTTAGAATTCCATTAATGAGTAATAGAAAAAGACAAACATAAAGCAATTTTCAGTTATTCAATTTTTCCATTTCATAAATATTTGTATAGGTACTTTGCACACCGACTACACTAGAGATATATCTCATGATCATATATATCTATATTATACATTTTTTTTTGCATCTGTATCATGCAAAATAAAATGCTAACATATCAAATTCATGTCAGACATCCATGATATATATATAATCGCAGAGAGCGATCGCTAACATCCAATCATAAGATGAAGTAGAGTAACTCCACAAGATATTTCATCTTATGATAAGCATTGTGAGAGAAATTATCTCCTGTGGAGCCGGGGTGTTATAAAAAAAATAAGAAAAAAAACTTAAATAACACATTTTTTAGTAGATACTAAATTACTTGTTCGCTCCTTCACTAACTTATGGTACTTTAGCATTATCATTTTGTTGTTTTTTTAGTTGTTTCCTCAAAATAAAATATTTATTTCCAAAAATTAATATTTTAATATAGCTTAAATTAATTGTTCAGTAGTAAGATTATTTATATCGTATATATGTGATTGTAATTTTTTGCGGCAACAATTAAATGTAACATTAAACGTAATAAAATATCTTTTGTTTATTGAATTTTGGTTTTCTTATTGTTTACAATATTTATGTTAAAAATTTAAATAAAATACAGAACAAATAATGAATAACTTTTCAAATACACAACATTTATATGTTTTCGTACTATTTCGTAAAATAGTTCATAATGAACATCGTCTTCAAATACAAAACTGTTCATTATTATAAAAACCGTTCCCATACCAAATGATCATTGGATTCACCATATTTTCCTCAAAATAAATAATTATGATAACATTAACAGCTTATAGAAATTCGAAATGCTTAGTTGACCCTAACTGTTGGACTAAATATATGATTGTTAAGCAGTTTACAAATCTCCTGATGGTAACTGTTAAAAGATGCCAACAAAAGTTATCAATATCGCCTGCTTCTGAAGAAAATGTTTACAGCTCTTCATCTAATAAAAAAGTCATAACAGAAAATAGAGTAGAGTGCAATTTGCTGATGCTGTCATTTTCCCTTTCCTTTATGCGAACCGTGGTCACCTGCAAATAGCTCATTTCAATATTTGGTGCAAAAAAAAAAATATTAGCACAACGGAACTGAATATTGACAGTTTTTCGGATATTAAAACGTCTATCATCGTCTGTATTTCTAAGATGATTTTCATTCTTTTTAAGAAACAAATATCAAATAGCTTTAGGCTATTAATTTACAACAAAACTGTTACAAACAAACTTTTCTGGTTGGACGACATCTTTTTTTTTAATAATAATACCCAATGGAATAACGGAACTCGCCAAAGGCCGGATCACTACAATCTCTGCCTTTCATTTTACGTGAAAAGTCCGACCGTAAATTTAACAAAAAACATATAAACCCAAACAAAGAAACGAGTGTGCTTTAGACCACACGACTGAAGTAGAACTTCTTTAGCTCCATCTATATATACATGTTTAGTTTATACATATTAATATATCAATTTTCTTCAATAATTTACTTGCTATGAGAGGAAGAGAGCAAGAAAATGGGAGCGCGCACTGCTCTCTCTTGCTCCTACAGTATGATACAGACAATGGGCCACGGTTGCGACTTACAAAAAAAACTATTTTATTTGATTTTGCACAAAATTACCAGCTGCTAGAAGACTTGGGCTCATCTACCTATTTTCTTATAACAAACCCTTAACAAATTAGAGTTTCATGTCTGTATATGAATAATATGATTAATTAACCTATCCATATCTCAATATAGTTATAAACAGTAACAGAAACTATTTCGAAGTTCACCATCTGTCAAAAGAAGAAAATGAGTGCATTCTGTAATTTTTTTAATAGCGAATAAAACAGTTTTATATGGATGGTGATAAAGCATAGCTATGCAAATAATGCGTTCACTCAGAAGCCGTAAGGTAGCATTTAAATGAGGTGATATCGAGTTCGCATTCTTGGTACATCTGCTCAAAAATTTACCATAACCAGATAATAATTACCAAAACACACTAAGCAAAAAAAATACCAAATTTGTTAAAGACTACCAAAGTGGCAACTTTGCAATAGGCGTGTCATAGATATACGAAACGTAACTGGCTATGAGAGAATGAAAAGAAACTATGTGCTCGCACCTGTCTCTGTTGCTCCTACAGTGTGATACAGATAATAGGCGTGCACTGCAGTGATACCAGACTTTAGAGGCATGTTATCTCACGGTTATACTCAAAATATCCCTTTTATGTTTACAAAATAAATAAATTTATTGTGATTCATTCACAGACACATATGTCATTTTATGAAACAGTTTAGGGAAATAAAAACAAAAAAAATGAAACTTTTAGATATTTTGAATGACTTTTTTCTAAACATGAAAACATTTAATTTGATCGTAGGTTGAATAATTTGTTTATTCTTAATGAAATGAGCAATTAGGACCAACATTTTACCAAAAAGTAAAATCCCTTTATTTTTGTACTATGATGTCTGAAAAATCCCTTTGTCCCTTTTAACTTATTATTAGTGAGAAAATCCCGCAAAAAGTGATAAATCCCTCGATATGCTATCACTGCTGCATTGTATGATGTGTCTTAGATAATGAAATGTAACTGGCTGGTAGAAAGAGAGAACGAAAATGTGGGCGTGCATCTATCTCTCTTGCCTCTACAGTAATATTCGAAACGAAACATAACTCTCTCTCTCTCTCTTTTTATCTCACTTACTTACTTACTTACTGACCCCTAAGTCAAGCGTGCCTAAAGAAGTGTTACTTGAATAATTCAACTTAGAAAGCAACGTCCACACGGTAACGACAGCAATCAACCTAATCTGTTAAAATATCCCAATTATTCATATTGAATTTCATCTATTTCAGGTTGAAATAAGTTGTGGTAATCTGACAGATTTAGGTAAGTTGATATATTGCCGACTATAAATTTGTAATATTATATTGTATAACTAAATAACAGATATAAAATAATAACAAACAAAAAAAAAACTTCAAACAAACTGTTGTGCTTTTTCTTTTTAATTTGTAGGTTCCATGAAATCTGTTTTTCATATACCAACTCCATTTGTTAAAGTTTAAGTACATTGAAATAGCTATGAACAAATATCCGGAAACTATTTCGATTGATGTTGTGACATGTCGCGCAGCAAAAGTTAAAAGTTGGCCAATAAGCATTACAGCGGCACGGCCCATTGTGGTTACGTTACATGTAATCTGTATATTTAAAGTTTGACAGCCGCTGCTTCATTCTGCTGTACTAATAATCATTTTTAGTGTCCAGGCTAAATATTTCGAACTCGCAATAGCGATTTTTTCTATATAAAATAACCCATTGTGAACTATAAAATACATAAGGAGAAGGTAAGGCAGTAACGGATCGAAGACGTGATTTTTAACGTTAGCACGCTTTTCCATGGGAATTTATAAAGATTTTATAAATACCTACTCAACACAAACGTAAATATCATCAGTTTCTTATTGATTGGTGAATGGTGATTCAGTAAAACCCTTTTTCAATTGATCGGGTTATTACGACTAGCTTGATGGAAAAGTAACGAATTCACCTGTTAGTTTTCTAGTATTGCCAAATTGCGGTTCAGTGCTGTGCAAAACATAATTTGTGTTGTGAACCGCGGTCACTTTTAAAAATGTGTAATGTACTAAACGTTTAAATTATAGTTGTTCATTTTGATAAAACAATTTCATGGTAAGTATTCTACCTACATTGATTCGAAAAAAAAAAAAAATTATACGCTTCGATTTAATTAAATACTTTTTTACGGTCAGAAAGCGTTTGTGCGCGGGGCCCGTAGCATTTGTTACGTGGCTAATCCGCCACTTTTCATGTAGGGATTCGAATAGTTAAGAGATGCTGCGAATAGTGGTTGAGCCGAATATTCGGCCTCGCTCCAATCCGAAGCGCCGAATATTCGCCGGCCGAATGTTTTCGTATCGCAGGAATGGCAGCAAAAGTGATTTCATATAGTCCGATCTGTTTTTAACTAATTTGCTCCCTTATTCAACGCGATTCCAAGATATTGGTTTTGAAGCTCTTGAGGTTAGAAGACAGAAGCCAGGAATATAATATTGAAGAGATGGAATGCAGAGATGTCTTAAGTTTTATTTACCTAAATGCCGTAACAGATTTCCTATACATGGGTGACCTAAAATTGTTCACGCAAGATTTGAATTAAATAGTAAACAGTAAACACAGTTTTATTTTCAATTGATTTTTTATTTATTTAAACATAAACAACACCAACATTTTGATAATCCATTCAACGAACTTTATTGTCTGTGTCTGTCATTTGAACTTTGTAACCATTCACACTGACTTTTCCCGGAATGTTTCAATTACTCCCTTCACAATTGAAGAAGTTAAATCAATTTGCGAACTTTGTCAGCCAAAATTTCATTATTTTTTAAATATTGTTCAACAATGAATGCATAGTGCTCTATTTTCATTAACTCTAATCGGTGAGCTGTTAATGTCGTTTTCAACAGATTTTGATCTGAGATTTCAGATTTCTGCTGCCAAACCGAACATAAAATCCAATTTTTATTGGTTCTTGTGTGTATGGAGTTTGCCGCCAAAAATATGTATATATATATATTTATAAAAAATATTCTTGCACTGGAAATCCATTTCAATTGATCTTTTCACATTTATAACTCATTTCAAAATAACTTGATATTAAAAATCATTTCCATATTAAAAAATAATAATTCAGTTAAAAAAGTAAAAGTCGGCGCAGTGGCTTAGTGGTTAGTGTGTTGGACTACTAAGCGAGGGGTCCCTGGTTCGAATCCCGCGAAAAACCCAAATTCCAACTTAAGGTTTTTTTCACTGCGCCACCTCTCGCGAACGTCTGACAAACATCCGAGAGTATAACTGTCATGAAAGAGCTTCTCAATTGGCCGTTTGGACTCGGCATAAAATTGTAGATCCCTTCCATTCGTCCCAAAAATAAAAACTCACACAAGACGAATGGTTGTGAGAAGCTAGGCTTGGGTCCATACGGACCTGTTGCGCCAATTATTTTTTTTTTTTTATAGTTAAAAAAGTAATCCTTCCAACAATAAACAATTCGTAACCGCCAGTTGTGTGTCATTAACATTGGTGTTAGTGAAAGTATGTGTAAAATCTGGGGAAAAATTGAGATTTCTCAAAAGTGATCTGATATCAAAAAAAATATTGATTTTTGTGGCAAATCAAACATGAAAAGCAATCTTGATAAAAAAAAAAATTGATTTTACTCGACATTGATTTTTTCTCGACATAACGATATAAATGTTTTTTATACCGCACAAATATAGGCAAAGTTAAATATTGCGCGAGTTTCAGGACAAAATATATTTATTTAGAACGAGTTTAGGCGGCAGGCGCACAAAAAAGTCCAGCAGAAAATAATTTTCCGTAGAATTTCAGGTGCAAACGATACGACAGCTGTATTAAATGTAAAACCAGGAAATAAAAATTAAATATTATTATTATTAAAAATAAATGACAATGAGACTACTTGATCCTTGTGCCAACTAACCCCAGTTTACCCCAGTCTACCTTGGGTGGGAATACATACACCTAAGTTACTCAGGCAGTTCGAAATCAAGCAGATCTAGGGACACAACAACATTTTCGTCCATAGCGATATTCAAACGTCGTCTCACGCATTTAATGTTGCAGCAGTGCAGAGGCTACACCAGTGAAAACTGGCCCCGTACAGATGACCCGATAACTTTTGATCAATTAATCTCTCGAACTTATGGGGTGCTGTAGCCGTTTGCTAAAAATATTGCTTTTATTGTATTAGGGGCTGAAGACTTAGATGCCTAAAAATAAGTTATTTACTCTCTGACCAAAATGTGTCAAAAGTACTCCTTTTCTTATCACGAACAGAACCTACCTTGTTACTAAGCCATCATTAAAAGGTTGGGTCGCCAAAAACACTCATCTTCTTTCATATCTCAAGCAAGTGACCTTTTCTATCTAATGGCTGTCAAGTGGTATCTATTCACCACCCATCTACCCTTATTAAAAGTCTATCAACTACAGTAATAAATAATGACAAAACCTGTGACAAAACGGACCAGTCGCATGAAAAATCATTTCCTAACGAAAACGATTCTCTACACAGTAATAAACTAGCAACCTTCCGCCAAAGTAACCATCCAAATAAAGCAACAACAGGCAAAAAAGGGTGATGAAGTCCTTTAGTGGGTTATGAGAGAGACCAGTTCTTTTTTTCGCCATACCCTATCATAGGCAATAATCTGAAAAAGGACTGTTATTTCGCCCATTGTTGTTTTTTTAATCTAAATATTTTTTTTTTTTTTTTGCGATCTTCATTTCGTTTAAATGCGCCACGACCGACGAGCAAACAAAAAATAACTACATTGCCAAGCACATGAATTTGTTTTTTTGCTCTTTACACAAGTGCCTTTTTGTTTATTTTCCGAGAAGAGAGCAAAGCTAAAAAGGGTACAGACAAATTGATGGGCAACTGTATGGACATCAATGTTTTTAGTCCTTCTTGTCATTGAATCGTTTCGTTACATAAAACTGCTTGCCTTCTTTTATGATTCTAGTGATATGGTCATTTCATTGACGTCATAATGAGTACTTTAAAAAATGAAACAAATCATTGGGCATAGTAAGGATATTATGAAATTAGTGGGATGTGAAAAAGGATTGAGTGGTTAAATCATTGCCATTTCTGAAAGTTCTCGCTATCAAACTGAACCAATAACAACTGGTGGAATCCGAAATTGAAAACGACAAAAGGGACTTATTTTGAACGTACTGTTATCCTAATTACAGTGCTAAATGGAATTTCTGCTTTATAACCAGAAAATTGATTTACAACAAGTAAGGTTTAATCAAAAACAAAGAAGAAAATATTTTTAAATTGCAAAAATAAAGCAGATATTAAAAGCAAATTGTTCATGGTGAAATTTGATTATAAACACAAAACCCGCCTCAACTTTAAATCATGAATGAAACAAATTAAAAAATCACGTAACCAATGGGAGAAAGTTTTTAAGGCAGCGTTGCCAGACGGTTGAACTATTTCCCCCTGGACAAATCTCAAACCCAATTTTTTTTTAAATTATGTATTTTAAAGCGGCTTCATCAACATTGCAAATAGAGTAAAGTAGGGTAATATGGATCCCGATTCACATTTTTGCTAATAAAACACAAACTGTGTAATTTTTATTAAAGACGTTTATTTTAAAAAAAGATCAGTCTATTTTTATTCAAGAAGCAAGAAAATCAATAATTCACTTCATCAAAAATTAAAAAAAAAATTAAAAACAATAGTAACTCAAAAACATAAAAAAAATAAAAGTGAGGGGTAATATGGATTACTGGCTAATCTTCCAAGGTTCTTTTGTATGGCGACCCGGTTAGCAGTGTGAATTTTCTGGGCGTTTATAGAACTGGCATTGAATTACCAGTAGTTGTGGAGTAGTTGTACGTTCAATAACAGGTTCTTTACTTGTAGGCTCCTTTGCTGGGGTGGTCCCTTAAACGTCTTGTTCAGTGGCTGCATCTTATGGCTGGAATGAGGCGGAATAGAAAGAAAGGAAACGTGGTTCTCTCCCTCCCTTATAGTGGTCCATATTACCCGAAACACGTGGTTTTAAAAGAAAGCTACTTTGCAACAAAACGTGATTTATTACAATAATTTCACTAATACGAACTTTAAAACACATATTCACTTCTTATATTTATTAAAGGAATGGATAAAAAAGATATATTTAACAAATGGAAAAAAAAGAAAAAAAAAACAAAACACTTACTACAAAATATGATCACTGCCTTCGATTTTCTTTTATTTATCACAACTCAGAGACGCATTCCTTCTGACTGCTGGAACTACACTAAGGTAAGTTTTAGGAGGCCGCGCGTAAGCAATGCTCACCTCAATTGCATTTGTGAGCAGTGAGCAAAGCTGGTGGTCCATATTAGCCGAGTGGTCCACATTACCCAACTTTACTCTAGTGTCTATCTAATAGAACGCACTAAAAAGTAATTAAATAGGTAGATATCTTATCAAAGAAAAAATAAATTAAAAGCAAATTCAAATTAAAAGTAAAATAAATTGAAATTCAAATCAAATTTGATTTAACCTAATAAACCGAAGTACAAAGAAGCTAAAAACAATTAAACGAATGCTTTTTTGGATCAAATAAAATGCACGTTTCGCAGAACGAAAAGGAATAACGCATACACCAAACAGCAAACAGCATGAGGTCGATCGCACAAATAATACTTGGCATTATGCGTTACGCTACATATTCATTCCATATTCCATATCCATACACCATGAGAGAAAAACAAAAAAAAAAAACATTTTCTCGCGCAGACCTCACCAATTCATCCAAAACCAATCACCAAACCCGCCATATTGCGCGATATATCGCAAAACGCGCGGTATTTTTTTCGGTATGATATTAGAATTTGCGATATCTCTTGTTTATTGTGATATTTTGTTTTATTAATTATTAAAACAAAATTAAATACTAATTCAATAAAATTCTTCCCATTTGAAAACATTGAATTAAACCATTATTCCTAAACACACTCATTTTCATATTTCTTCTATCTTGATGTTGCCGTTCAATTAAGTTCAACCGCACAATAAAACTGTTTATGCTTGTTCATTGTTCTAACGATGTCTTACGGCGTTTTCTATTTGCATTTTGAAATACTAATACTATAATGTGTTCCTTTTTCTTTGTTATTGTTTTCTGTTACCTAACCAAAAATATTAAAAATCAAGTGAAAATCAAGTTTAATGTGTTATTTTTGTATTTTTAAGTATTTTGCGATTTTTGCGATAACTTTTTTGCAATCTTGCGGTTTTTGCGAAAAAAGAACTAAAAATTGCGATATAGGCTTATAAAAATCTGGCAAGCCTGCCCACAGTTAACAGCAAATAACCATGTAGGCATGTACGCACGAATGCATTGGTTGCTATGGACGTGCAGTAGACTACGATTATTATTCTTTTCAATTTTAATCGCCGCATATCCACTGTGTAAAAGAGACTAAAAGTGTATTACGAAAGGGGTAGCAATTGTTTTCAAAGCAACCACAAATTTTCAAACGAATTTATTTTCAAATAATCTTGAAATGTCAAAAAAAGCTACCAGCAGATGAAAAATGTTACAGTCTACTCCACTTATCTGAAACGGCAATTTGCCACAAATTTTATTTCACTTATGCGGTATTTTCACTTATACGGACATCGGATAACTGAAAAATTGTTGTACTTAACCGAAGTTCGAAGTTTTGTTAGCAATTCAACGAAGAATTAGGGTATGTAGTAAAGCCGAAGGAAGAAGAATTAAAAACACAACTGAAATCGTGCTGTCAAAATTGACACACAATGAAGTTAGTGTCATAAGTTCAATGGACAAGTTCAGTTGACGAAATAAAAAATTGTACTAATGGGCGCATTCAATAACTTTGTTTTAGTAATGCGGAGCTGCGGGTTTCAGTTAAGCGGAGCTATTCGTATGAATTTTTGAAAAAAATGCTGCGTGCTAAATTCGGTTATTCAATTAACCGATTTTTTCAGTAAAGCGAAGTTTAGATAAGCGGAGTCGACTGTATTTGAATACTTTTTTCATGCATTTGTTTTGAAATTTCTAATTGCCTATCGGCAATTTTTGTTCTATTTTTTCGTACTACTCTAGGTTAAAAGTAGAAAAAATGCAAAAAAAAATAGTAGTATCATACGGGCTTAAGAAAAAAGCTGGATGAGGAAAGTCATACGATCTCTACTCTTTTCTTCGATACATTTATGAAAACAACGAACTACAAAAAGCAATACAAAAAGGAGAATGCAGTACAAAACAGTACGGCAGTACAAATATTGCTTTTGCAGAACTTTCGACAGCACTGCGCATGCCTGCCGCACACGACACAAACACAACCAAAAGTCCAAAACCGATACGGAATGGAATATGGAACATCAATATTAACCATTGAGAAATCGAACGCACTGTGGCTGTAGGTATTTGTAAACATCAATAATGCTTTCCATGAGTACGATATACTTAACCCACTCACCCCATAGCATAGCTGGCAATCGAGAAATCAATCTTCATTTCTTGTTGAACTGTCTTTAATTTCTTCTAGCTCATCCTCTGGAAGGAGCAGAAAGATAAATGATGGCTTAGAATACTCGGGGAAGTATGGGATAAATAGCATTTCAAGCTTTTTTGAATTGACCAAGCTTTATGAATGTAATAGCAGGTTGAGTGAAGTAACGTTAAAATAAAAAAGATTGCAAAGAATTTTGAATAAAAAGGCGAAATAGGTATTCGATGATTTGTTATTTTCTATAAATAAACAAAATTTCAAGTTTATACGACTAACGGTTCGTGAATAAGACAAAAACCTCTCTAAAAAGGGCAGGTAGGGTCGTATCGGAAAATGCCTTTTTAGTCCGCGTCTACACAGCTAGTGGAACATATCCTGAAAGTTTCATGAACATACAATTATCAGTTTGTCCTGAACGATGTCTGTCAGCTCAATCACGCTACTCTTTTATGCATAGAGATAAAGGTACCTAATAATTGCAATATTTAATAAGAAAAATAAAATATAGTTGTCGTCGTCTTCATTTTTGTTTTTTTTTTACATCTGCTCGGATGTGAACATTTTGATTATTTGATCAGAAGGGGTAACATTGATACATTCCGATCCAGCCTGCAGAGTGTAGGTATCTAACGCGCAAAATACTATCTGCCTTTTCGATGCTCATTCTGTTTCTTAGTTTATCTTTAAAAAATGTATATTGAAGATCAAAAATGTTCTCTCTACATTGGCATTGGAAAATGGAAGTGATAGAATTGCAGCAGCATCTGCCTTTCTATCAACTTCCCCCAAAAAACTCTCCGAAGAATTAATGTTTGACCAACTGCACATTAGTATCAAATTCCATGCAACCGCAGCAAGCGAGCGAACAGACAACATAAACAGGAACAATCGCAAATTGGATTTGGCAATAGACAAAATATATAAAGAAAGTCTCGCTCTATTTATTGCTTCCTTTCACCCATATGATTGTGAACTTTTCGCAAATGCAACAATGTGTGATGCATGTAGTCTTAGATAGGGTTTTATTAATACACTGGCAGCAATGAATATTGGAATGCGTTGTAGTGGAATTGGCACAAATGGAACATACATTTATTTGGTTTGTTGGTGTTGCAGTTGCTTTATAGCTTTTAATGTTCACCTACGATACTTTTTAGTTAGAAAAAAGTAAATGAACGCAATTACAAAAAAACAAAACCCCTGATTGCCCTAAATAATGTCTTCCCCCAGATTTCCCTCCGTCGGTCAAAAAAAAACAAACTGGCAACGCTGTTTTACGGTTATATCTCTTCTGACAATAGCAGTCATACACTCAAACTGCGTTGCTCTAAACTATTTGTTTAAATCGTATTTTTGGGTTTGCTAGAATTGCATATATATTTAAATTTTACAATTTTGTACTACCTATGTTGTATGGGATTTACAACCTTAACAAATTTGTTTCGATAAGTTAGGTACTTAGGTTAGGTATTTCAAGCTGTGGTACTGTAACCTACATTTTTGTTTGACGATTTCCGAAGAATATCCTGTTTTCTCGCTAAAGAGTTGAAAGAGCCCATAATAAATTTATTAGTGGATGCAAGACATCACACGAAATAAATGCCGCAGGATATATATTATCAGCCTTATTTATAAACGTATCATAAAGAGTGTATAAAGTTATGCGCTCTTTAAAATACCTCTAAACGCATAAACCTTATATATAAAAAGTATTCAACGTTGTATAGAGCTTGTAATAAGCTAAACGCACTTGAGCGTTAGTGCCTGTATGGAAATCTGTCACATTTTATTTTAATTGAAATCAAAAAGAAATTGGATAGATTGTATCGGTTTTTTTTTCCATTTTAAAGTATCCTCGATAAGAAATAAGTGCAGATATGAGATATTTTAAATTGTTTTAAAAATTCGTTTTAAATTTGCATAAGACTACCGTTTCATAGGAGTCCGTAATTTGCCAACTTTTTCTTTCCTACTTTTCCATTTTGAATTCCTATTTGTATTTGAATTTGCATTTGTCACCAGCTGCTATGTTTTTTTTTTTATCTTTTCGGACAGATGAATGAACTAGATTTCTTCATTCAGAACCTTTTTTGACGCAGGCCCTGTATAACTAGTATGCATGCAAAAATGTTTTATAAATAAGAATTTTTGGACCGGTTTATAAAGGCTGAATAGATACTTATACACTGCATAACTATACAGGTGTTTAGGCGCGTTTAGCAATTTTATAGTAAAAGAGCTAAGGGTGCCACTTCAAAATGGCTCGACTGATTGCTTATTAGTTAAAACAGTGTTTAGGTGAGGATATGTTTATGAGTCTGAAATGAATAGATAATTGAACTATCGAGATATAATACCATTGGTTAAAAGCCAAAACCAATCTTCATCACAGTAAGGAGGCTAGCGCCAATCTTGTTCTCCTTATGGGGACAAAAGAAAGTAGATATCGATCTAGTACAAAAATCCTGGACCTTTCGGAGGAATATAAGAGGGCTGAACTCAAAAGACTTGCTTATCTACAATGCAACAGGTAAAAGTAAGTCTAAAACATGACGTATTGTAGCCAGTAAATAGATTAAACTTTTTCCCTACCTAGCCTCAGCGATACCGACCAATAACAGTTGTCTGTCCCATTTTTGAGGGACAATAAACGTACTAATACTGGCGGCAATATACAACATGCCAAGTAATGTAATCAGCCCACCTTCTGTGCTAAACGACTCTCTAATTAGAGAAGCAGAGCAGAGGGGTAGTTCCAAGGTGAGTCCCTTTTAAAATGTATTATTCAAAACAACTTACTTATAGCCAATGTGGGTTTAAGAAACAGACGTGAGGTTTTGGACATTGCCCTTTTTTATAACTCACAAATTAGAAAGTTTCAACACAGAACCATCCTTCTCAGACCATAAAAGTATAGAATTTCATATTGATGCAAAAATTGCCCCATTAGGTAAATAAAGAAACCCTAGATTGACTTCCTTATCAGAAGCAGCGAAATATGACCGGAAATTGCATCTGCGAAATGTTAATTTAAAAAACCCGACTGATTTAAGGAAAAAAGTAAAAAGATATGAACAAGACACGTTGAAGTATACAAAACTAATTGACAATCGGAGAATATACCAACACAGCTTAAAAAAAAACAGAATAATCAGTCAATAGATAATACCGTAATAACGACAGTTCCAGGAGAACTCATAACTGAAGAAAAATTCATATGGACAATCGATGCATTCTCCCCGATCAAATCGCCTGGAGGATTTCTCTAATCATGCCCCAGAAAGCTAAGAACAGCATTAAACCGATCCTTACGAATTTGAATTCAAAGTCTAGAGTGCGGCCTGGCGAGAAGTCAAAGTTGTCATTTCGAAGGTAGGGAAATCCAGCCACACCACTGCCAAAGACTTCAGGCCTATAAGTCTAACATCATTCAGTCTTAAAACCATTGATTGAAAAACGTCTTTATACGCGGTCGGCTAGATGACAATGTGATACCCACGGCTCAACATGTTTATATAGAAAAGGCAAAGGGGTGGAAACCGCATTACATGTGTTAAGTACGTGGATAAAATGTGCGGTCTTAGGGGCAATCCCCAGAAAACCGATCTTGTCCTGTTCACGAATAAAGGAACCATACCGCGATTTGAGCCACCAACTCTAAGGGTGGCAGATATTGCGAAATAATTGGGAATTGTTTTTGAAAGGAAACTTAATTGGAAGCCGAATTCTTTGTTTATCTCGACCTGCACATGGAAGAGTGTCGTGTCAAAAGTGCCTTAAGGATCAGACAAATTAACACTTGCAGCTATGGGGATGCATATATCTTAGGTAAATACGTAGGGAACGTTATCACTTCTGTTTCTTTTCGAGTAGGGAAGAATGGAACATAAAATAACCCACGAAAAGAAAATCAGTATTCATCTACACAGACGGACCAAAGATGGGCTGTGGAACTGGCGCGGACATATTCTGGGAGGAATAAAATATATACTGCTCAATCAGACTACCTGATAGCAGAAGTTTCTTTCAAGCGGAGGTCCTGGCAATCGCGGAAATGGCCCGTAAGGCGGCAATATTGACAATACCTCGTACCGATATTATCATCTTCATTGACATTCAGGCGGCCATAAAAGCAGTTTCTGCAATTAAATAGACTGCAAACTAGTCCACCGCTGCCGTGAAGAGCTCAATTTTGAAAAAAAGTGAAAGAAAACACCGGCAATAAGACGGCGAATGAATTGGCTAGGAAGGGGGCCCAAATTGAATCTTGAACGAGCACTTCATTCGATAGAGCCACCACTTTGCAATCGCAAAAAGCGAGTGGAGAATAGAATTCGAATGAAAACCAACAACATGTGGAAAGAACTCACGACCTGTGAAATATCACGGATGCTTTGGCCAGAATATAACATGAGCCGGAACAACAAACCTCTACAGTTTGATAGGTCATCCCTAACTAAGTTAGTAGATTCCCTGTCTGGTCATAACTTTCTAAGAAGACACACAATGAAACTAATTCTCAGAGATGACAACGTATGTAGAGGCTACGAAGACGAAGAGGTTCACATTTATGTGATATTAAAAATAATACAAACTCGAGTGCGAAGATAGCGTGAATAAAAAAAAAAACTTGTAGAGTAAAAAAGAATTTTGACGAACACTTAATTGCACTACTGACATTATTTTCTCGTTTCTTGCACTTTCCTATAAACCTTTCAACGAGTTTTTAAAAAAAAGTACCTTATGGCTGTGTTGTGAATATTTTCTAGCTTTCCAGGTTTCGCTATGGGATTATCTAGAAACCAGAAAGTTTCCATTAATTTGGTAATCTTTCAGTGTGCAAATTAAGAATTTAATCACAGCCTACAACCTTCAACGGTCTCCTATTTTAAGTATTTCTATAAATGAACATTAACTTCCCAAAAAAGATTTCTGTACTAATAAATAAACATAACTCTAAATACGCATAAGTCTAAACTGATGTGCGTATATTTATATTACTGCCACCAGACACAGGATATAAATTCTTTGCAACTGCCGTTGTAATGAATAAAACATTAGTTTCCAGAAGGGCAAATTAAATTGAATAATTATTTCCGCCTGTTAAATTTGGCTTGGTTATATTTTTCATTTCTTCATTGCATCCTGTATTTGGCTTCTAAACCCTTTGTTGGAATTAGGAGATGTACAAATAAAAATTATTGGATTGGAAGTTGATAAGGGGTTCATTTATTCAAGGCCCCTGTAGGGATGACAGCATGATACTGTCTTAGAAAGGAATAATCCCCACGATTATATATCTCTCTAGGCAATTTAAAAGAGGCTTTTATTTAAAAAAAAAGTTTAAAGAATATTACGAATTTTCCTACATATTGTTTTGAAAGCAGAACAGCCTTTATCCAGATTCATTAAAATCGAGCCCAGGTACAAAACCTTTAAGTTAATAACTACATCTACTTGACTTACTTGCAAAAATATAAAACCAATACAGTCTACCAACCAAACTATTGATGTAAATCATTACTCCCTACTGTTCATCCGTCGAATATTTCGCCTGCTTCCCAACCTACCGAGAACATGAATATTCGATCAGTATAATGCAATCAACTTACTGAAAACGGAAATGCTTAATTCATTCTTGAAATTAGTTTGCGAATCCGTTTTCAATTAAGCTGTCTCCGAATGTCACTATCCCACAATCTAAAATCATGCAACCCAAATAGAAATACAACTTTGGAGTCACTGCCATTCAAGGATTAACGCCACGTTCACTATTTATTTCTTAAAGTTCAGTACGACAATCTTCCATAAGTACGAACCACCCACCAACTACAATATTCGTTCGCAATTACAGCAATTTAAACAAGAATACCCCATTCTTGTGCCTTAACCAACAACATAAAGCCTTTAAATCAACGGCATTGCCCTCGCCACCTCCTACCCTGTGTCACCCCGATTCCGAATGATTCATTCCATACTGTGTCTGCGTCTGTCGAAATTGAATTGAATGAAGAACATCCACGTCACGCTTACGGATACTTCTATTGTTGCCGTTGTGGAATGAAGATACTTCAGTGTTTCTCTTTTATCGAATAGGAGGGTACCCCATATTCCACCAATTCGTCATGAAAATAGCAGTTATCCCTGAGAACTGGAAATACACGACTTAATTGGACGGGCGACCTTTCCATTTTCCCATTGATTTACCCTAGATTGAGTTCCAGTTCAATGATTTCTTTTTTCCCAGTATAATATAACGTTCTCACATACCTATTTGCTGGCGTAGACTCCTCACAGCAATAAATATGTCCTATTCCTATGTGATTCTAGGGTGTGATCGATATTGATTTTGATGAAACTACCAATGAATTTAAAGAAGCTTTTTAAGTTGATTTTGCGTATGTTTGCAAGGGTAAGTAATTGGCAATAAATAGCGTATGTGACGTTTACATTCTGAGAGAGAGAGATTCAAAGAATTTGATGATTCATACTGATTCATATAAATCATCGATAGTAATTTTCAAAGTGAAGCCTAAGTTTTGCGTAGAAGAAATTACGTCCACTGCTGCAGCGACAAAGACATGTAGCACTTATTTACTGTCACAATTAACTTCGAGGCATTCATTGGGTCGTAAAAGTGGGAACAACATTCGAAGAATGTGTGATTAAGTGGGGTTTAATTGTCATTGAGATTTCTTTTGCAATAAACCTCTAATCGTGTATTTAATGTTAAGAAGGACGTTTCTTGTTAATTAGTTCATTCAGAGATTTCATTTCACACACACATGAAACCAGCGATTTATACTTAAATACTATCTTGATTTCCGGTTGAAGTGAACCCTCGACCAGTTTCCTTAATATTTTTTTTTTCAACCAGCTGCCCTTAAAAAGCAAATTATGGACACCAACTATGTTGAATGAATTCAATAGGCTTTTGCAACGCTGGCGTCAATAGTCAAGATTAGGTATAGTAAAAGAGCCCGTTCGACATATTAAAAGCAGGGGTTGGTGAGGGTTCTTTAGGACTACTAGATGGCGGGTGGCGACCCTTTATCTAGCTCCCCGAAGTGGGTTACTGAAACCGCAATACAGAACAATGACCGAAGTCTCTTGACTGAAGATTAAGTATTTTCAAGGACTGCGTAGTGCAAAACATTGCAAACCTCTTACAATCAGTATGTAATGTTTTTTACGTCAGCTTAAAATATTTAAAGTAAACCAATAGCCTCTGAAACTATTTACAATTCATTAATATGTTGTTCAATCTTCATATAGGAATTTAACTAATGCAGTACAAATGAAAGCGAAACAAAAAGAGAATTGAATTCTCTTCCATAAAGTTTTATTAAAGCTTACAGTTGAGATAGTCATCCCGATGGTGACATTTAAACGAAAATGTTGAAAATGTTATATCGAGTGTGACTACCAAATCTTGAATTTTAAAAATTCTATTCCAATGAATTTATTTTTTTTTCAGGATTGTAAGTTGCTTATCTGTTGAAAGAAGTCACATTGCACTTTTTTATATAAAAGGTTTGGCTTTTGTTTTCCATTTCATTTAAAACATAAAATCAAAAAGAAAGAATGACTGGTATAACATCAGCGCCACATATGCGGCTTAGCTGTAGAGAATTGACCTGCTCATTGATCAGTTGTAGAGATCAAGGGCACAGTAGTGACCAGCCAAGTTGTCTAGTAAAACACTACACCCTATAGGAACCAACTCAGATTGTTTTCGACACTTCTCTAACTTTGAAACCAATTGAACTAGCTTTAAAATTATAGCATTTATTAATCATCAAAATTATTAAGCACTTCTTGCCACGAAATTTGGCACAATGGCAGATCATTTATGGTGCAATTATTTTCCATTAGGTATCCGCCCATTTTCTAAAATCGTTTATTATTTATTCAGGCCACTTTCGATTTTCGTAAAGTGTTGAAATTTATTAGAGCCATAGGACCTGTACGCCAAGTTCTTATTTCAAAAGAATTCGTTAAAACGTTGAACCTTCTTAAACTAAGAACTTGGCCTAAGTTAATAAGTCGTTGCTATTCGTGGTTGACTAGTTATACACACTTAATTTGTACTATATATAGGGGAACTTAGCTCTTTTGACATTTATGTTTTTGGTGTGATCTATTGTTAACAGTATTACCAAAATTATTGTTTGCATTGTTACAAATTGCGTTTGGAATTTATAAAATAGTAAAGGATTTGCTGCCCTTTTGAATTTAATGCAAGTTACTAAACTTTTTGTAAACATAAAAATTACTTAGAGCCTTGTTTTTTGTAATTTATTTGCTGATTTAATATTTTATTATATTGTATTATTATAATATAATCTATGTTTTCAAACAGATTATTGAGTGCAAAAAGATCTAAACTAATTTTTGGATATTCATAAATTTCTGTTACTGTCGCTCTAATATTTTGCAATTTAAAGTTCCTATTGTATGCATTATAAACCGCCGCAAAACGGAGAGATATACCCGGAGACAAAACTAAAAATAATTGATTATAAAATCGATTCGATTTTGATGAAATTTTGTGTCGGCATTTATTTTAAGTATTTTGATGTGTGAATGTAGGGCGTTAACACAAATAGTTTAGTCAGTTTTTTTTTTATTTCAGTGGCTATTTCCAGGATTGGTACCAACTTCACCTCGATCCGATTAAAGCGGAAAATATTATAAAATATTTATCAAATATTTCTTTTGGACAAACAATTCATCAGGGCATCCGGCATCAGGACATCAGGGCAATATTTATGACATCGTTTTGCAAATGACAATAATACTCGTATATAGTATAGACTAGCAAACGTGACTTGATTTGTTGAAAAAGTCTTCAAACTGTTTTTACACGACGGAAGATTTTTTTACTTGGCTGCTGTCACAACAGTTCCGTATTTAACTTTCTCCATTACGTAGTTATTCTGACATAACTCAAAAAAGTGTGTCGCAAAATTCTGTCCGTCTATCTGTATGTCCCGAGGCCTAAACGGCTGCCCGGATTTTGTTCAAACTTCAGATTTGGTAACTTCAATATTAAAGGAAATTTCCATATACAATTTTTATACCAGTTTTATTTGTTCGAAAACGGCTCTAAAGATTACAACCAAAATTTAATTCAAGCTTAAGTATGTGAGGTTAACATGACTGTATACTCAGTTTTTCGCTGAAAAATCGAACTTTTGAAATTTGAACATATGTATCTCGAAAACGGTCCATACGATTGTAACAAAAATTAATTTCTAAGGTAATATGGTCATTTCTATTCGGGTTATAACTGCTAATGCAAACTCAAAAGCAAGTCTCTAAAAACTTACATAAATATCTATGTACCCTACTTCCATTCGTAGACACCTTAAACCAGCCTTACTAGTATATTTCAGTCAAAAATAAAAATACCTATGCCTTAGCAGATCAGAAAACAGAAACCACTGCCGCACTTTGCCTTGTAAAGTGTAATAACTTATAAAATAGTACTGTAGACGGGACTGACAGCTCCAACTTATAAAAACTCACATTGTTATTTATATTTATGTACTGCCTATCAGATGAATAACCCAAAATTTAATTTTATTTATTTTATTCACATTTTCTTTTATCTACCACCCGTTCTCAGATATTTACTTACCTACTTAATAAAATACAAAAACAACCGACCAAACTTTTGATGAACGAGATAGTTTGTTTGACCAAATTGTGCACTTTATTTTTTTTTATTTTAATGAATAATTAATCACACTTGATTTGACCAGAAAGAGTCAAGACAAACGTTTTTTTAGCGAAATGAAGAAAAATTAAAATTTTGAAACGGATGAATTTAGGCTTCAGTTTTGATTCATCAGCTTTTTTTAATTTTTAGTACAATATATTATATAACGAATAAATTGCTGAAGAAGTTCAATATAAGTTATTACTCAGGTTAAACTGAATAACGTCATTTTACTGACACTTCCACCCCACACTTCTCAAAAACTGCAGCCATTAGATCGAACAGTTTTCGGCGCCTATAAAACGTTTTACATTCAACCTGCAAATAAGTGGATACTTAGCAATCCTGGAAAGCCCATAACCTTGTATGAAGAAATAGACTCCATAGCGGCTAACAAGTCATTCGTCCTCTTCAGGAATCAACCAATTAGAGTTGCAAAGACTATGGCAAAGCAAATAATTGCAGAAGCCAAAGAAGTTACTATCGAGCCAGATGAAGACTTCGAGGCGGACAATGATTCATCTATCAATATGACAACTTAGTTTTAGTTTTTTGTTCAGGTTTTGTTTTTTCAGTGAATTATAGTTTTTTGTGTATTACATACTTTGTAATAGTGTAATTTTATGTGTTAAATTTTAAAAAAAATGTAAAATATATTTAGAGAATTTAGTTAAGCGAAAAAAAAACTAAAATTTGGTCCAAGGTACAACACCTTCCCCTACATAACGGTTATATTACGTAAATTGTTTTTAATGAATGGACGAAATTAAATACCTAACACAAACAATTGTGATCCAAATGCAATCGTTACTATTTACGGTTCTCGACCTCTTCGCTCACGGATTAAATTTAGTAATATCTTCTCAAATTGAAATTATCACATTAACAAGTTGTAATTTGAATAGCTTCCGATATTTTAATACGAGTTGAAGAACACTTAGCTGCGCCATCACCTTCAGTGTTATAAACTCCTAGCTACGCTTCGTTGCCACCATCAGGCATAAACTCCGCTTACTCGCTTTATGGTTAATGAATGTAACAAAAGGCCATAAAATATCATCACTACGAGTATAATAGCGTCAAAAACACAGAAACTGCAATGCAGTCTAAAATATGTTCAGGTCCTTTTCTTTTCATTAAAATATTCACCCCCTCTCGAATGCTATCTTTCTAGCAACTCAACTTTGATGACCCTAAATTTAAATTTAATTTTCTATTCAGTATTATGGATCGAAGGAAAGCAGAGATGACGAAACGGACAAAGCATTTCACTTCCAAATGTATATCCTTCTATATGGGTATATAAAAGTGAAAATAAATGCAAATCAAATTGCCATCATCGTAATTGTCCTTTAGTTATAACAAAGTCGTACCATACCTCAATCAAAATTCACTTTTCTCCCTTCTATACAGTCCCTCTCCCTCCGGTGAATTTAACAAAGTTAATAATTTTCACATTACACGAGATTTCCTTTTCACTGGCAACACAACCAACCACCCGAACACCGACTGGTGAAACGATTTTTTTTTCGTAACAAGCACCACGCAACAAAAAAACACATTTTATCTGTGTTCCATTATTGTCGCATGCAAATCAGGTCTTAAGTCGCCATTTCATTTTATACCTGAATATTGTAGCAGTGGTGGAAGTGACATACAAGTTTTACCATCACGTTGGATAATCTTAGGCTGGTTAAAGGTGGAAGTACCTACTCCTACTGGACTAAATGTAAAAATTACAGAAAAAACGATTCCCGACCTCTTAAAAATTGTATTTTCTTTATTTGAAAAGTATGCTTAGGTAAAATGGTGATGAGATACATAAGGAACTCCCTTCCTTCTACCATGATGTTACGTTATGCAGTCAAACCCCATTTAAAAGTAGCAATATGCTTAGCACAACAAAATAATATAATTTACTCACTCGTGGTCTCGGTTGTGTTTAAATGAGTCCCTATAGCGTAGTCGTAGATTGCGCCGAATGTCGCTGCTGTCGTTGGCATGGCGATTCCTTGACAGTGCCGCTGGTAGCAAAAGCGCCATCTCTGTAATAAAGTGAGAAAATTATTTATTTTAGTTAGTCCCCGAAAGGGTACATATCATCATCAAGCTATATCAACTACTCAATAACAATATCATGAATAATAAACAAAAACCCCAATTAGCTTTAGCGTCGCTTGGGTCCTGGTCCTGGGCCCTCTGTTACACGAAATGGTTGGGCGCAAATAAATTCTAACATCTAGGTGAAAAAATGCAAATTTTATGGCGTGCAAATTATTTTAGAGCTCTTTCTTTTCTTCATTCATATCTCACACAGAAAATTAAACTCCCCTCACACAAGGAGAGGAGAAATTCAAATACTATATAGGACAAGGATTTTACTATGTAAATGGTTAATTTCAAATTTAAGTAGGTCATTACTAGTTACTGTGTATAAGCTATCTCATCATTGAACTATTACCGGGGTGTAAGTGGAGCGGAAAAAATTGAGAAAAATAATATGTTGCGTGTACGCTCTCGACAACAACTCTGGCGACAAAAAGCGAACAGGAGTGGTCGGTCAAGGACAAAATGCGTCATTTCAGGATGCAAAGGTGAGAAATAAGTGGCTTTTGTAATTTCTTGTACTGTAATGAGAATTTCGCAGAACACTTTGGGAATTTCCCTTTTTATTTACGCCATTACGTAGCGGGATCGTCAGAGGTTATTTTAAAATGGGAAAAGAGGTCAATGATATGGTGTGGTGACGGCATTACTCTGAACGGATAGAGAAATAAATATCTCACAGCTCACTGTGTTAAGAACTACTTGTGCATGTCCAATTGCAAGCGGATTTTCGACGCGAAACTACGTGAGCCTGCAGAGAAACTTGGCGCAATATTTCCAAAATTGTTGTTGCAAAAGAAACTTAAATAATTGAAATGGTAGGTCTACAACTAGAAATCAGTGAGTGTGTGGATATATCAATCCACTCCTTAGCAAAGAACTATATGAAGATAAATAAAAATAAACAGTATTTATAGAGGAAAAATATAAAAATCCAAAAATGGATATTTTTCGATTAATTTGGCGTGGAGAACGGATTTGGCATATTTTCATACAATAAAAATTAAAGATCAAATTAACACGCAATAGGACTGTCTCTTAAAAGAAGCTACAATAGAATAAGAAAATGGCGTTCGAATTTAAAATGTCGAAACAACAACAGAGAGCGGATTCCCCCTTTTGGCCTGTAGGCCGATGCGAATTTTTAGCACAGAATATATAATATATAATTATATTTGTTTATAGGTTGAGAGTTTGCAGCGCTCCCCAAACCCATTCATTTTAAATGAGGACACCACTGCTACCTTCAATCGGATTCAATCGTATAGTTTTTAGTTATATGAAAAGTTGCTAATTAATGGCAATAAAACTGCATGATTGCAGGATAATTACATGATTTTCCACAAAAAAACAGGAGTCACATTTCTACAGGATTTTCGTTGAAAATATAGGGGGTATACTGTACAATACAGGATATATGGCATGCTTCGCATAGGGTATAATCTAAGGCCTTTTGGAAATATTTTTACAAGAAAAAGTCTAGAGCAATTTTTGAAGTACGCAGGAACTAACGCAGGGCAGGATATTTCCTATAAAATACCTATTTAAGCAATTCACGGAGAAAAAATCGGTCATTTAAAAATAAGATGAAGGTCATCTTAACACCAACCTACTTAAAACAACAAGATTTCCTATGAAAATAAAGTTTTGTTGAAACAATGTTAAATTCAAAATGAACTTCATTGCCTTTTTATATGAAATTTCTATTTAATTTTAGCCAATTCAAACTGTATAAAATTAACTCAATTCTCAATAATTCGAAGTGCTGACTAATTAAAATAAGACGATTCTCTTAAAAAGTGAGAATCATTTTTTCTCGACTTTAAATTTCCGGAAGCTCACAATTGCGGAATTTGTATGGAAAATATTGCCACTGTGAACTACCAAAATTTAGAGTCGAAACTAAAATGTTTTCGATACTGTCATCTGTTGAGTGTCTTATTAAAGACAAATTGGTTAATTGGCGCATTGCACAGGTACGTATTTAATTAATTTATTTTTCAATATTAGGCCTTTTTTATTATACTCACATGATCTGTATAGAGCACGGTTTACAACAACTGTGCAAGATCCAACTTTTGTTGTATACGATGAAAATCAATGATCTATACAGATCATGTGAGCAAAATAAAAAAGGTCAATTGGTATTGAGTGTGGTAAATTTCCTTGGTGTTATTTTTTTTTTGTCCTCTTTTTTTTTTGGTTTAAAGGCCAAACTTTTGGAAGCAAAAGTTCAACTGATAGTGCATCTATCAGTTGAACGGTTTACAACAACTGTGCAAGATCCAACTTTTGTTGTATACGATGAAAATCAATGATCTATACAGATCATGTGAGCAAAATAAAAAAGGTCAATTGGTATTGAGTGTGGTAAATTTCCTTGGTGTTATTTTTTTTTTGTCCTCTTTTTTTTGGTTTAAAGGCCAAACTTTTGGAAGCATAGATGATAGATGCACTTTCAATGACCATGTCTGTTTCAAGCTGGATAGGTAATATGCAGTCCCCGCCTTTGACATCTTCCTCTGAAACACTGTCAAATACAGAAATAAAGAAAACGTATTTACTTACAATTTAATGAAACAAATCGCGGAAAGTATTGTTAAACTTTTTCCAAATGAGAAAGAGGCAGTGACGTTTATTCAAAGGTTCGCAGGTCTTCACTGCACACCCTATACAAATATATTATTATAATGCACTGAACTTAAGTTCATTATGAAACATATTTCTGTTTCTTTGCAATAATTTATACATTAACAATATTTGTAAATGTATAGTTGATATCAACATAAGATGTTAAAAGATAAAGAATTGTATCGAACCAAAATTCAAAACTCCCTGTATCAATAATTCCAAATCACATTCAAAGTAACTTCATGGTAATGAAACTTACCCTACCCAGGCTTCGTGTTCTCCTACATGGAACAAGAAAAAGCACAAGAGGGTTCGGACTTTACTGCAATTGCAGTAGATCTATTACAATTTTAGGAAAAAAATAACACTGCTTCGACTAGCATCTACTGCAATTTATGTAAATTTCGGAAATCTTAAATCAAAATTGAATATATTTACACATTTTGGTTTCTTAGTAGATATATATTTTTATATGCCCATTGCAAATAATCAGTTACTGGAAGCACTGTTTATTTATTCTGCAATCTATTACAATTTATTTGAAAAGAAAATGTGAACAAATGTTTAAACGTCCCATTTCCACTCCAGTCCCTAGTGCTTCGTTGTATGTTCTAATGTGGTGCGCTATTCTTTGCAGAACCTTATGGTGTTTTCGATTGAAGAAAAGAATTTCCCTTTCTATGAAAAGAGAAAATCTAGAAGTGCTCTTTCGATGTATTTATTCTATGTTTCATTGAAAAAAAGTGCATTTCCAGCTTCCAGGTCAATTCTTACCACAAAAGAAGTGTCTGGAATATTTTTAGAGACCTGCTCTGAACTCACCAACACACATTAGCAAAATGTCAGATTGAAATGTTTGTTGTGTTATTAGAAACAAATTGTTCGCTTGTGATCCGAAAACATACAATTATGCGTGCAAAATGTACCTAAACTAAAATTGAAATATATTGATTTGGCCTACTACATTCATATTTACTGTAGAAAATGAAAAAGAACGAGCAACAGAAATCCAAATCTCACATGTGGTGTCTACCACTATTGCAAAAGCCTCTAAAGAATTTCATTGAAAAGAGCAATTCTGAATTTCGGGGAAAATCTCTCAGATCTTCAATGAAAGAAGCCATTAAAGCACAACCACAAGGTTGAATTTTATAAAATTTTCATTCTCATTTTGGTAGAAATAGAGGTCGTATGCACAGTGACAACAACTGACCAATAATATCAATTCGAATATATGTGAAATTTTCGAAGCTGTGTTCAGCTGATAAATAGGAAATAATTTATTTTCAAATTTAATTTATTCTTTTATTAATTTCATGAGAAAAGATGATGAATTCAAGCTTTGGCTGTGTTGCCCTTTTATAAGCAAAGTCTTCTGTTCCAAAAGAAATATAACCGAGTAGGAAAAATTAAGCACGACCGTTTACATAGTTTATTTTATTTAAAGCACAAAACGTACGAACGCCATTTAATGAACTGAAGAAGAAAATATCGTATAAAAATATGATAACGAAAAACTTTTTTAATCCTTTTGCATTCTTTTTCGTTTAATAAAGCATAAAATCTTACTTAAACTTAAAAGACGGCTCGAAAAGAAGCTGATTGAATGACAAAAAATACAGACACTTTCTAATTAAACTTGGCAAACATTTGAACAATACATTTACTAACCTGTCGATGAATTGATCAATCATGAATGAAAATTTATATGCTCCATGGCAGAATATGAGTTCGAACCTGTTTTCAATAAATTCACCGGAATCACTGAAACTACGCTGACGACTAAACGCACTGAAAGACTTGAATATATCTCAATACAATAGTAATAATCAGAGGTTTCCTTGAAGAAAATATTCAAAATAATCAAAATCAGGCAGAACTTTTGACAAGTACGATCTCACTGTATATTACGATCAAAATTATAAAAAGGATATTCCCCGTACAAATTGTATGGAAAAACAATTTTCCAATTTTCTCGCCGTATGTATTTACTTTCCTTAGGCGGATACAAGCACAAAAAAAACATTGGCACTCCGGGAGTGCTGACAGAAGTGAAAACTTGAACAATTACGTGTGTATTTTTTGAATCTCCAGGAAATATTTTAATGTACAGGAAATTCTTATAAATGAAGTCTTTTCTTATTCATTATTATAAACTAGTACAAAATTTATAAATACTATAAACCTCAATTTCCTTTAATGCGATATTGTACATGAAAAATAGTACTTCGTCTGTGTAGAATTAGTACTTCGAGTAACTCATTAAAATATTTATACAAATCGGGTCAAAAACAATTCTATCTTTCAAGCCAACCAATTAGATGTTTTAAGAATGTTTAAAAATATAAAAAAAAACATAAAAAAAAATGTAATAAAAAAGGTGCCCTTTTTGGAAAAAAAAACAATTCAATTCAATTCAATTTTTTCAACATTTTTAAAAAACCTTTGCCAAAAAAAAAAAATTAAATGTCTGTCCATTTTTCGAATACTCTATCTGTCATTCTTAAAAATAATTCCAGCTACCAAAATTATTTTAGCACAACATTTGTGCTACGGGTTCAACTCATTGACTGCACTTAGCGACATCTACATCTCAGTTCTGCAACTGGACACTTACTTTCTCAAATTCGCGCGATTTGTTTACTTTATTTTTTTTTAAATTCTCTGAAATTAAAAGTTAATTTATTTTCTCAACTAACTTATTGTTTTAACTTTAGAGAATAAAAAAAAAAAATGGTTCCCAAAACAATAACACAAAATGTCTTGTAATATGCTAACACTTATTTCCGACATTAAATACCATAGACTACAACCCAAACGATATAGTCAGAACTCAGAACGTAAGTTCCCGGTGACACCATTAATGGAGTCTGTTGTTCTCTTTGAGGTATGATAGGGCTGTTATCTGCTAGGTGTCGCTGTTTCATTAGTTGGTAGTTGGTACCAAAGATAATGGAATATAGAGATATATAACTTTCCAGTGGAAAGGCGGCTGCCTACAAGCTGTTTTCCCGAAAAATTCATTAAGTCACGCACATATGCTCATTTCTTTTCTAGTATATGTGAGTTCATGAATTGGACTTTAATGCAAGAATTCGCTATTCCGAAATGTGTATTTCACTATTTCTTTTATTTTAATCGAAGCCTTAACAAAAACTAAACAAGTTCAATAACAAACACTAAACAATTGAACAGCCCGATGCACATAATAGGAGAAGAAATTTTGGGCGGCCATTAGCAACATGCTTTTTTGTAGCTCACACCTATTCACAGACGGGGTTGAAATTACAAAAACAACAATGTAAACAAATGGGTTTTTGGGGGATAGACGTACGAAAGATATCCATCTCTTTTATTCATTCATCTCTGGTTGGTACATCTATCTTCTCTTTCATTGTATATAAATATTTCTCTATATACAATGACTCTATATACCCTCTCAACTTCCGTTCCAATTCCACGAACACTGGTGTCGCAACATTGGTGTCTCGAGTTCAATGATTTTATCTCGTATCAAAAATGCCCAACGCGCTTAAAGAAGTTATCCCTTCAAACAAAAAAATAGAGCTCAAATCGTACGAACCGTTCTCGAGTTATGGGCGGTCTTACGGATGCAACTTTATTTTATATAATAGACAAAGGGTTTTTTTTGCTCTTCATATTAAATTCTTCAACTCTTGCAGTCAAAATTCGAAATAACCGGTTCGGTAAACATTCAACCAAAAATTGGACCACTCGGAGGTGAGAAGCCGAAAGTTATTATTATTTTATAATGGCATACCTACATGGATCTTCCAAATTAAATAAATATTTTGTTAATACCTAACACCTAAGTTCTTTAATTTATCTAGCTAGGCTCCGCCAAGAATTCAGACAACGACTATACAGCGCAGAGATTAAACGGAGAATAACTCCTGCCAAAAAGCATTTTGTCTTAGAAGAGTACAAACGAAAAAGAGCGCTATTAGGCGTTTTTCTTTTTTAGTTCAGAGCGCAACCTGAACTGTTATACAAAAAGTTCGTGTTTCTTTTTTAGCTCAGATACATCAGAGCTCAGAATTTGTGTTTCTTTTTTCGTTCAGAGCATGACCAGAGCGCGCTCTATGAGCTCAGAATAAATTGACTGATTAGGCTGAGTATAAAGCTGAATACACACTCACAGTCACATTTGACAGAAAAAAAAACAGGATAAACAAAATAATTGAAATAAATAAGTAAATAAGTGTAAATAAAAATTAATAAATTTTCAAATTATACATATATTTATTAAAAATGTCAGATATGTGCTCAAGTGTGTTTCATAAATACATCAGAACGATCTGAGCACGCTCGGCTCAGAGCGCGCTCATAATGCTCGAGCTCGGTTCAGAGCTCAGCTCTAAAAAAGAAAAACGCCTATAGAGTCATTGTATATAGTTGTGTAAGTAAGTTGTGTGTTGCTAGTTTGGTTGTGTATGTGTTTTTTGAATGCACTGTCCTTAATGAAGGCTATGTGTGTGAGCAGCAGTTTTCGATATATAAAAAGTGAGTTTTAAAGAAAGCGAAACAAATTAACTATTTTTATTATTATTAGGAAAAAAATCATAAACTTCCACGACTTTCCGTGACACTCCCTATAAAAATTTTCATTTTCTGACTTTCCAGTCAACTATAAGGATTCACTCCTGAGGACTTTAATATATTCAAGATACACTTAAGAGCTATTACTAAGACGGTCCATTATAACACATAGTTAGCAATTCTATAATAAGAAACGAATTACATTACTACCAATGGATTCATTAAATTGCATAGATATATTCCGACAGTTTCTTGCATTTAAAGCAAATGACTGCCATTAAATGGAAACAATTTTCACCCCAGACACAATATCTGAGGCTATACCTTGGAAAATGGTGCGGAATACCGCAAGTAGTTCATGTTTTACTTGAACATAACGTCAACATAATTGAAAATGGCAATATAATATAGCAAATACGAGTTTACTCACCTCGCAGGACCTTCCTATCATGATGGCCATGACAACGGAACCCTTGACAACCACGTTTCTGCACCAACGACGGACAATGCTTTCCCCCGTTCTGTGCTGGCTGTAGAACTGTTCGACTGCGGGTCATCATACCGGTACCACAGCTCTTGTCGCACTCGCTCCATTGGCCCCATTCGCTGACTTGACAATCGAGTACTGAAAGAAAAAAAGAAAGAGAAAGAGAATTATTACTAAATTCTGAAATAAACTGTTTTTTTTTTGTGTCTTGTCTCTTTTTTGTCACGTTAGCAAATGATTTATCCCTAGAACTATTTCGAAAGAGAAGCAAACACGGAAATTAATTTTTTTTTTTCGTTTTCCACAGCTTGCAGGGATAATAATAGAGAGGAGGTGTCCTTAGAAAAGATATAGTATACAGAGATAAAAAGTATTTGGGTAAACATTAAATGACAAAGTTTGTTCTTTGTATCCTTCATACTAGAGGATGTTGGCAGGGACTCAAAAGGCATTGTAATCATGTCACTTATTGAATGCAAAATGTTTTCTTAGAACCTGAGATGTCTTTTTAGCACCCACGGCTGACTTAGGTAGGTACATACCCACTAGGAATTTAGCCGTCCACCTAAATATGCTGGGGTGTGATAAATTTGTACCATCACGCGGTGACACTTATTGTTATTTCTTCATAACTCAGTTACTCTTTTTATGTTACATCTTAAACATCATTCCAATTTTTTTTTTCGCTACACGAAATAAGAGCAAAATGGGATGTTAGTTGACTTTACTGCATGACTTGCTGTTGTGCGAAGATGTGGGAAAGACATCGAAAAAGAAAAGACCTCGAACATATTCGTCTTTAGAAGACGTTTTAAGAAGTGGTGTTGTTTTGTTGTTATTCGTTTTAGTTGTGTCTGTTACATTCTTATAAGTGCTTATATATTTTACGGTTAATATAAACAAAAAATTAACCTTTGAAAAAAGGAATGAGTTTTGCCCTTTTTATAAAGAAATATTTAGGACTTTCTTTATAAATTCAAAGACAAACTTTTCGTAAGAATTTTATTTTATTTTAACGGCCACATAAAATTTGGCTCCAAGCCAGAAATGCAAATTGTACAAACAAAATTGAATAACATACAGCAGAACCGCTTAGAATTTGGCGATTTTGGGCTAAATTTCATATTTGGTGCCTTTTCCGTTTTCCAGTTTAGGGTAGAATTGCATTATGAAAATTAACCTCAAACTGTTATATCAAGGAGGCTGGCAACAAACATAAAGTCCTGGGTTTTGATTTTTTTTAAATATTCCTCAAATTAAATGACAAACAATTAAAAAAAAAATATGACAACGATTATAAAGGGCTTTTCAATAAGGACGGGTGAGTTATTAACGAAATCCTTTTTTATTTGCAATGGCTGACTTCTGGTGGAAAGCGAGGAATTGATAGCCTCGGGTACTCCTAATCACTTACACGGACCGAGGGAATGCTCTCGACCGATAAGGCGATCCTTTGACGTACGTGTGTTAGCTGATTGTTTCGAAATTTTCCTCAAAATGTTGGAGATTCGAATTGGAGGGCCACATCATCTGCTTTAAAATGGGCGCAACGCGAAAGAGTTACGGAAATTGCGAGCGGAAGTTGAGAGGGAGATATAAGTTAGTGAAGTAGAAAGTGAGAGTGAGAGTTACGTTTCGTTTCGTATATTACTGTAGAGGCAAAAGAGAGAGATGCGAGCACACATATTCGTTCTCTCTTTCTCTCAGCCAGTTACGTTTCGTTATCTAAGACACATCATACAGTGCAGCAGTGATACCAGATCGGGGGATTTATCACTTTTTGCGGGATTTTCTCACTAATAATAAGCTAAACGGGACAAAGGGATTTTTCAGACCTCATAGTACAAAAAGACTGACCTCCAGTAGACTGGGTCCACTCTGCCTTTATCTTCATGGCATTGCACATGCTCGTTGGACTAATCGGCAATAATTTAATATTCTTTGGACAATGAAAATAATTTTATAATATTCAGCTCACTTTTTTTTATTAATGTAACGCTTGGTATACAAAGACCATATTAGCGGTTTCTATCGACTAAGATAGTGATATTTGCTGCATTACTTACTGCCGTGGCTAAAGCAATTCTTAATTAATTCAACTCTCGCTTTTCTTAAAGTTTGACCCTCTAACTTATTGATTGTCATGGCAGAACAAACATTAATAGGAAATTGAATCCGTTTAAACTGAAATGGATAATTGCTGGAAATTATTTGTATTCTTGGTATAAACACCGTATCTCCTTTACCAGACCCAGTTAAAATTAACGCCTCAATAACGTTTTTCTGCAACGAAATCACTGTCAATCTGGTTCCATTACAAAGCTTAGGGGATTCAAATTGCGAGGCAGCATAATGGGAACTCCAACTTTTAATTCCAGGCCATGGACTGTAATTCTATTTACAAACACAACCGGATATTTTACTGCCTCATCTAGATTGCAAACATCATTTGTAAACAGGTACGACGTATATCATCAAGAATTTTCCCTAATGTAATAATACCACGATCTGGTATCACTGATAATGATACCTATTTGACATTCCTTTTATGGCTTTTTTTGTTCTTAACACACCAAACAGCATTCTGCCTCCGTCTGTCTCCCTCTCCGTCACTGGAGTAAAATAAGGTTAAAAAAGATGTCAAAATTTTGCGCGGTTAGTATGTTTGATTTGAGAATGAATTGCATATTCACTCATGCAGGTTTCAAATTTTGCCTATTTATTTAAAAACCTTTTAAGTTATCGAGTTATTGGATATCCTAAGTTGTACCTGCAGATGTCCTCTATAAGCTGCTGTTAACTATATTTAAATGCTCCCAGTATTTTCGAACGGAAAGCGTGACAAAGAAAAAAGCAAAAACAAAACGAAAAAATAAATTACTCTTGTCCAATTTTCTCCGGAATTTATAGAGATATAGAGTTGAAACAAAGTAGATACTGTAGGCCTAGGTATCCTCTATAGGCCTGTGAAAATGCACCAGAATATACTGACCAGTTTCTAAGATTTTTGCATTTACATGCATGCAAATTCAATCTTAGTCGAACAGAACTACACCAATTTTATTTATATGATTTTCATGTTTAGAAAAAAGTCATTCAAAATATCTAAATGCTTTAATTTTTTTTTTTGATTTCCCTAAACTGTTTCATAAAATGGCATATGTGTCTGTGAATGAATCACGAGTATTTTTTCAAATAATAAATTTATTTATTTTTTAAACATAAAAGGGGTATTTTGAGTATAACCGTGGGATAACCTGCCTCTAAAGTCTGGTATCACTGCAGTGCAGCCATATTGCCTGTTTCACACTGTAGGAGCAACAGAGAGCGGTGCGAGCACACAGTTTCTTTTCTTTCTCTTATAGCCAGTTACGTTTCGTATATCTAAGACACGCCTATTGCAAGGTTGCCACTTTCGTAATTTTATTTTACTTTTTGATTTTTGCTAATTTGGTAATTTTTATCTGGTAAATTTTTGAGCAGATGTACCAAGAATGCGAACTCGATATCACCTCATTTAAATGCTACCTTACTGCTTCTGAGTGAACGCATTGCATTATTTGCATAGCTATGCTTCATCACCATCCATATAAAACTGTTTTTTTCGCTATTCAAAAAATTACAGAATGCACTCATTTTCTTCTTTTGACTGATGGTGAATAATAATAATTAATCATATTATTTATATACAGGCATGAAACTCTAATTTGTTAAGGGTTTGGTATAAAAAAATAGGTAGATGATCTTCTATGTCTTCTAGCAGCTGGTAATTTTGTGCAAAATCAACTAAAATAATTTGAGTTTTTTTTGTAAGTGGCAACCAGTGCGCGCTCCCATTTTCTTGCTCTCTTCCTCTCATAGCCAGTAAATTATTGAAGAAAATTGATATATTAATATGTATAAACTAAACATGTATATATAGATGGAGCTGAAGAAGTTTTACTTTAGTCGTGTGCAGGTACATAGTACCTACCTACAGTAAAAAAGAAAAATAAGAACTATATTACATTTAAAAATTATTTTGGATAGTGGTTGGCATTGTGATAGAAAAAAGATTTTGCATAATGTTAATAAGTATTATTACAGGCGGATTATATACATTTCCCTGATCCCTGACTAATTGTTGTACAAAGTAGGTACACAAGTAATAATTGTACGTACTCACTTTTTTAACCAACAAAATGTAGTACAAACGCTACAATTGTAGCGTGGGAGCAGCGCTGGTCGTGTGGTATAAAGCACACTCGTTTTTTTAGTTGGGCGTCGCGAGTGGTTGTGTTTGTTTCGCCAAAACGGCGTATTGCGAAGTCAAGCTACATGAAAACAAACAGGTAAGATTCTTGTGCCATTTCGACATTTTTTATTTTCATTATAATATGATTTCAGGGCAAAACGACACTTTTGCAATTAAGAAACTATCAGATTTTTCGCCAAACGTCGCAAGTCCGAAGATTTTTTTTTAAATATTCCCTTTTAATAAAAATGAAAAAGGGAGAAAATTACTTCAATTATTTATGTAAACGAACTTTGTATATTTTTTTTTTATTAACAAGAAAACTATTTTTAGTCTGACGCAAATCTTTAAACGTCTCGCCTTAAAATCATGCATTTTCGACTTCTGTCACTTTGCCCTGAAAGCGACGATTTGTTGATGTGCTTCAGTTGCATCCTAAAAGTCTAGACAAGGCCAAGGACTAGGGTATTTGCCATTAGGCGAAGTTATCAGGGCGTTGGAAAATAGTACTTCAATAGCCATTTCGAAGCTATTCTTCCCTCAATCACATAAATTTTTTGGTGTTTATGGATTAGTCTAAAATTCACATACATTATAAATACATTGACTATTGACATTGACATACTGTATGTTTGTTCTGATGGTACAAAATTCCCAATCGTAGCTTCCAATGAGAAAAATACTTTAAAAACTTGCAACATAGGTTAGAAATGGATGACTCAATGCCAAGTCAATAACGTTTTAACAAGTTTTCAATTTATTTATTTTGTTTAAATATTGCAATAAAAACCGTAATAACAACGTGGAAATAATAGCTTGTTTATTCATTGTACGAAGAAAAATAAACCAACAAAACACATGTACATAGGTTTACAAATTTTCTATTAGTTAAAACAAAACAATTATTAATTTGTGTAAAAAAAAAGAACAAATTGCAGCCGCCGCTGGGTCGATGGGTTAAAAGTCGCTAATAGATGGGGAGAGAAATGTGAAAATCGTCAATGTAAATTCGCTAGTGGTATATGGTGGGGAGAAAGTGCTCCAGGTAGCCGGTTGGATGCTACCGCATCGGTCGCTCAGCTGGGGTGGGTGCAGGGCTTTGACGATTAAATCAACTTTTTTTTTTGAGGTGGCGAAATCCAATCGTTTAGTGGGGGCCACACAATCTTTTTCGAAGGAATTATGAAATTAAGAAACCTTAAAGAATAACTTCCTGATGATTAATATTTGCGAAACGAAGTTAAGAAATATTAAGAATTGGGGTTCACTTTGTTATGAACTCCATATGGAAAAATAGCGTTGTATTCGACGAATTTATAGTGTGGTAAAAGAAAATGGTGAACGTCGAATGGGCTGTTGAATGGGTTACGTGTGCCGCTTATTCTGAGGTTTTGACGAAACGAATGACAACGTGATAACAAAAAAAACCTCTCCTTATCTTGCTTCCTTTTTCCCCAAAAATCTCTCCTAGTTGGTAGCATTGTGTCTAAACTGTCTAGTGTGACCACTTCAATATTCGAAATCATAAGCTCAGCAGCATTTTTTTTTTGTATAAAAAATCTAAATATTTTTTTGAAAACCTGCTAAAAACCTACAAAAAAATTAACGAAAAAGCTGTTTTTCAAGAAAAATAAGATATATTTCACAAAAATATCATTAAGTAAAATTTACTTCGTGACGCTTACTTACTTAGTTACATAAAAAAAATATTTTAATTCAAATAAGTTCGGTGTTTGTTCGTTAAATAAAATTTTTTTTATTATTATTAGTATTAAATTCAATTAATATTGTTGTCAGTGACAGATGAAATAATATACAAATATAATTAGTACCTCTATCTATGCGAGTTGCGTGTGAGTACGAAAGGGAAAGAAATGTGTGTGCTTGCAAGCTCAAGCTTGCTGAATTCGTTGAATGGCTGTGTTCAGTGTTCACTGTCAAATGAGAATTGTAATGGCTACTAAGATTCGTCTGCTTTAATTTTATTTTATTATCTTAATTCACAATTTGACTAAACCAAAATCCTGCTAATTTTTCCTGCTACAGCATGAAATCATGCTAAAAAAAAGTGCTGGGATGGATGATCTCAAAAAAGAGGCTAAAATAAAATAATCCTGCTAAATTTAGCAAGAAGTATGCTTAATTGGTCACACTGATACTACCGCTTTGTATTTCCTCCTCTCTTGCCTCCCCTTTCTTTCTCTTTTTCTACCTTTCTCTTCTAATTAAAATGCGCTATTCCACTATTAACACTAATCAAACTTAAACTTTATAAGCCATTCAACTAATAGCAATTTCAATAAAAACTTCAATCCAGGTTTTATACACGGTTTTAAGTCAAGCTGTCTCTTTTCGATATCGCAATTAGCCAGGAAGTTATTTTTCCTGCTTCAAGTCTTTTCTTTTTCCCTCTACTCTCAGACATATATGTTCTGTTCATACACTAAGCAAAATGGGACTATAAAATTGTCCGCGACTGCAACACTCCGTATCCGTATTAATTTTACGGAGGTTCGTGCAGACTCACGTTCATACTCTCAACCATAATACATATTTGCGTTCTTTTGTGAATTCGCCCTCGTATCTCTTCACACATTACATTGAGTATTTTAAATGTTTTGCTTTACTTTTTTTTATCGACGCTGTTACTCATTTGAGCAACCTTACCAAACAATTTAAGCTCTTAGCCAACTTACAGCTCGAGTAAAATTCTTGATAGAATTCGTTCGCTACTTTATTCCTTCTAGCGGTCCTATCTTTTATTATTGCACCGAAAAAGCAAACGGATCTTTAGCAGGCGAACTTTTTGGATTTACACTGCTTAGGGTTTAGGGATCAAAGAACCTTGTTCCTATATGTGGAAAGAAGCGTCTTGGGGAGAGAACATGCTGATCAATGTCTATTCCTTACTTTTTCCCTATGCTAGTGGGTTTTGGTGTGCAGATTTGGTGGTTGGGGATGAGCCGATAGAGTGCTATCTTAGAATTTAATTATTTACGTTGGTGGCACTGGACAGCTGTTGCTAACGTTGGGGTGAACATTTCGTATTCTATTTTATATATTCTGTAGTATAGTATTCTTTGGGGTTATATTTTGTATGATATGGACAGTGCCGTAGCCAGGATTCTGTATCCGGAGGGGCTTGCTTCCAAATCTTACGAGGAATTCTTTCAACAAAGCGTGGCCAAACCGTAAGCAAGAAGTTTATACATATATCAAGCAATTCGGTAGAAGGAGGATCACTCGACGATATTTTTTCGCACCAAGGCCCCTCAATAATTTTTAATTGTATTCGCTGCATATGTAAGCACACAACATAATGACTTGTCATAAATATATAGTAATTTTATTGTTTCACTGGCTGTATGAAATGTGGCTCCATCATGTTGAAATCACATTTCGTCCACATTAATTTAGAAAAAGCTTGGTTATCATGTCGCCATTTCAAATGCCAGTAACAGCCACTGTTACTATAGTTAACGCAAAAATATGGTCCAATGACGCCTACGTACAGTGGCACGTTGTGGACCCATTGGGTTCTCTTCACAGTAGCTGACGAAGTTAAATCTATATTCCGACCATATTTTGTACGAAATTTGCAAATTATGGCAGCTAAACTTTCATTGTTTTTCAAATATTCTTCAACAAATTAAATGAAGCATATAAACGCGTTCATTTCAAAATATTCCGCAGCAATTAGTTGTTGAAGAGCTTCGGAAAAAAATGTGCCGTGTAGGTGTCAAAAGTAAGTGGTATAACGTCGGAGAATTTCGAAAATTGTATCGGAACCTCGAATGAAAGGTTTTCTTACAAATCGGAAAAAAAAATCCATTCGAACGGATGCCTCGATTGGGGTGATTTTTTACATGGCGACAAATTCGAATGAATTTTGGGACACCCGTTATAAACAAATTTATGGGTGGTGCATTCATTCCATTGTACAAACACATTCTGATGTTTTCTCCCTTTGTAGATATATATTTTCACTGCATAAAGCAATACATTTTAATTATACTTCCGGCATTTGTGATGTGGAAAGTCCGGGGAACAAGCAGAAAACATATTTTCTTGCATCACTCTATCATGCACTTCACGAGAAACCGCATGTTACCGGTATTATACCTTACATTTTGGCAATGTAGGTGCAACAGAAAAAGGCTAAAATCCATGCTGGAGCTTTGTTAAAGTTGCGGAGTTGTTGGAGTTGCGATGAGTTTTCCCTTAACATCCCTTTCGAAATGTTAAATTTTCCGACACAGGTAAAAAGAGCCAGTGACGGGTCTCTGTTGCGATATCCTTATCATACTCATATGCATGGCGAGCATAAGCTTATTTGTCCGGATGACCTAGTTTTTCCAGTTTATGTGTGCGCCCTCCTCTGCATTTTCTATTTGAAAATGTTTATATATATACCTATAATATTAATTATATTCCCGCCCTCTCTCTCTCTTTTACGATTTCGGCTTGGATCTGGATGCAAGGTTTTTAGATGCTACGGTAGCACCTAAACCAATGGCATCGTGTGCATGGATGGGATTTCGTCAATTGTTTGGACTCCCTTGCGCTAGAAATTCCACAAAGTCACCCGAACTGCCTTTTGCCTCAATTCATTTATAATTCAAGGAATTTACTGTCAGTCTTGGCATCAGAGAATTACAAAGCACGTTTCGCCTATAATGGTGCGTTCGTGAAAGAGAGCTACGGGGAAATTGAATTAAGTTTTCGTCATTTAGAATCTGGGGTGACATTTGCAAATTTATCATTTTTGTGGTTGGTTTTCCGAGGGGATTACATTTTTGTGGGACGAAGGGGCTTAAGATTAACTGGGACAGGGGGATCTTCAACAACAACACTGTGTTTGTATGAGAACTTCTGTTAGAATTCAGTAAAAAAACTGGTAGATAAATCCAAGACCATTCGTTCACCTAGAAATTTGGAAAGACTATACAAGAAAAATATTTAAAAAAAAAAATTTAGAAACAGAATTACAAATACGATTCGTTTAATATTTGAGATAAGCTATACGGTTCGGGTACTACACAATGTTGTAAAATGCTCTTACCTTCAGACCGATCAGTTCCAACTCTTTTTCATCTAGTTTTCTGACTCGCTTACTGACTCTCCGAAGACTATTGGGGATGTTTCTGCTTCCTCAGCAAAGGTTTATGTCTGGATTATTGGCGGATTTATACTATGAAGTCATAAAGAATTGTCTCCAAGACTAAACAAGTTTATTGCGACGATATTGCAATTATTTTAAGGTGCATATTCAATAAGGTTGAAAAAAAGAAGAAGTATTATCAACTTATTTGATAAAAATAAAAGAACGATTGTGCTTTAGACCACACGACTGAAGTAAAAATTCTTTAGCTCCATCTATATATACATCGCACTAATAATATAATACTGTTACAACTCAAAATTTATCAAATTTGAGATACGTCATTACTTAAACGTAAAATTTAATTCCCCACACGTCAATGAAACCGTCGTATTTATAGTACAACTAACAAAACAGAGATGGCACTATAAGTCATTGTACATGATTGGCCGACTGTAGTAAACCTTTACCCAATATTGCATCATCTTCAGTTACGATCAAAACTCTGCAAGGAAGGACGTGTCACTCTTTGTTTAACACCGCATTTATTCGATTTGCCTCATTATTACTGAATCAGGTATGTAAAAGTAGAGCTATTAATTTGAGTTAATTCAGTACAGTTGATTTATACGTAGAGATTAACTTGGTGTATTTCTAGTTGTAACACTATCATTGATCCACAAAAACGTGATTGAAAATGATATTTTTACTTACAACATTCTTGTTGGTTAAGTAAGTTATTTTAGACTTAATACAGTTTTCTTGAAGAATTTTCATTAGCTGGTTTCTTACGATAATTTGTTACAATTTTAACAATTACTTAATTGGTAATAAAAGCATTTCGTATAACGCATTTGAAAATGTCCAAGTTAAATTAATAAGAATCTCATTTACTTATTAGTTTTTATAATTAAGAGTTACTACATTCTAGGTGACTTACAATTACTTAAGGTTTTTTAGTTAAGAAATATTTGTTTTGTTTTGTAGAATAAGTATGCATCGAGGTCGATTGTTGGCTAATATGGCGACAAAACAGTTGTCAAACAATCGCCAAGAGATGGAAAACGGCAAATCTGTAGAAAAACCTTCAGTTTCTTCGAATTCAGCACCTTCAATTAAGCCGGTGAGTACTAACAATAAGTGCTCCCAGAATGACGACAACGAAACTGTGAAAGAGCAAACGGTGCATTCGATAACTTCACTTTGTACAACAAATCCAGTTCTTCAAAAAAGTAACTTGAACAGTGCTTTGAGTACGTGCAGTAATGTTGAATTGACTGAATTCAACCAAAGGAAATATTACATTTCACCCTTGCACACTGATCAGAGTGATTTTGATGATTCCGATGGTGACCCTTCTTTTGTACCTGGTTCAAATAATAGAGTAGCCATTTTATTTCGAGGTGAAGAAAAAATATCGTCAAGTCGTTCTTCGTCAATGAGCCCTTCTTCAAGTAGCTCCTCTTCCAGTGGTTCTTCATCTTCAGCTGAAAATATTTTAAGCCCACAGAGTCAAATGGTGCTTCGGAAGTACAGGACAAAACCAAAGGCAGAAAGAGGTCACGTAATACCGCAAATTGGAAAAGCAAAATAGCCAAAACACTTCGTAATACTGGTAAAGCTTACCAATCGGTAACTAAAAAACAAGTACCTGCAAGGAAGATGGGTCCAACGTGTAGCGAAAAATGCAGGTTAAATTGTCGTTCAAAAATAGATGAGGCAACAAGACAGGATATTTTCAACAATTACTCTAGTTTAGGAGACTTACAAAAACAAAGAGAATTTATAATAAGACATTCTACAGACATTAAACCAAAATACAGATACTCATCCACTCAAAATTTACGTAAACTAAATACCGCATTTAATTTCCAGCTAAACAATACTCGTATAAGAGTCTGCAAACTTTTATTTAAAAATACTCTCGCAATAAATGACCGACCAATTGCTACTGCATTATCAAAAAAAACAGAGACTGGTTTTGTACAGGAAGAATTGCGTGGGAAACATGGTAACCAGCATACTGTGGGTCCTGAGGTCTACGATAGTGTCAAAAGTTTTATTAACGCTATACCACGTATCGAATCACATTATCTCAGAGCCCAGACGTCACGGGAGTACATACAGTGTGATAAGTCTTTAGCCGACTTATACCGAGACTATAAAGATAATAGTTTAAAAGATAACTTACCGTTTCCTTCTTCATCTACTTTTAACCGAATTTTTAATAATGACTTTAATATTTCATTTCACACACCAAAGAAAGATCAGTGTGATCTCTGTGAAAGTTATAAAAATGCTGACGAAGAAGGTAAACGAAGAATCGTCAACACTTACTAAAAACACTTGAAGGAAAAAGAACTTTCCAGAAAAGAGAAAGAAAAGGACAAAACTAGGGCCGACAATACAATTGTTGCTGTTTACGACTTACAGGCTGTGATGCCGATACCAAAGTGCCAAATTTTAGTATTTTATTACAAAAGTAAGATTAATTAACTCATGTTTTATATTCTAGGTCCAGTTTAGTGATTACATATTAATACTGTACAATTACAAGAGAAACTAGCTACTTTAGTACATGAATAAATATTATATCTAGTTTGTTTTCTTTTTTTATGTTTTCTCAATCTAATTTTGTTCGTGTTTTTTAAGTTGTATTTTGTGTAAATAATCACAGAATTTTGAAATAAAGTTTTAGTTACCTTTATTCATAAATACCAACCTGGCTTTATTCTTCGATGGCTTAACTGAAGTGAAAATGGTTGTGTTAAGGATAACTACAAAATTTAAGACTAAATTGAAAATTTGTTGTAACTTAAAAAAGTTACTTAAAACCATGAAGAAAAGTCAACTTTAGATTGTAGTAACTCACAATTTTTCAGCAATAACTACGCAATTAAAAATACTTCATTTATCCGAAAAGACTGTTCAGGGCAATATAGCCTTAACTCAAAAATTGGAAATATGTTAATTACCTGTATTATTTAGAATAATTGGTAAATAGGAAGTTGCTTTATTTTTATAAATTACCCTAATAATGCATTCATTTTCTGACAACCTAAAACAGGAAGTGAGTTATCAATTTTTCGCCGATTCTGAAAACAGTAATATTTTGACTTACAACAGTATTGTATTATTAGTGCGACATGTTTAGTTTACACATATTAATATATAAATTTTCTTCAATAATTTACTGGCTATGAGAGGAAGAGAGCAAGAAAATGGGAGCGCGCACTGATCTCTCTTGCTCCTACAGTATTATACAGACAATGGGCCACGGTTGCCACTTACAAAAAAAACTCATATTATTTTAGTTGATTTTGCACAAAATTACCAGCTGCTAGAAGACATAGAAGATCATCTACCTATTTTCTTATAACAAACCCTTAACAAATTAGAGTTTCATGTCTGAATATAAATAATATGATTAATTATTATTATTCACCATCAGTCAAAAGAAGAAAATGAGTGCATTCTACAATTTTTTGAACGGCGAATAAAACAGTTTTATATGGATGGTGATGAAACATAGCTATGCAAATAATGCAAATATCTCTGTTACTCCTACAGTTTGATACATGCATTTTGGTTGCACTGCAGTGATACCAGACTTTAGAGGCAGGTTATCCCACGTTTATACTCAAAATATCCCTTTTATGTTTACAAAATAAATAAATTTAGTATTTAAAAAAAATACTCGTGATTCATTCACAGACACATATATCATTTTATGAAACAGTTTAGGGAAATAAAAAAAAAGAAAATGAAAGCATTTAGATATTTTGAATGACTTTTTTCTAAACATGAAAATATTTAATTTGATCGTAGGTTGAATGATTTTTTTATTCTTAATGTCCCTTTTAGCTTGTTATTAGTGAGAAAATCCCGCAAAAAGTGGTAAATCCCCCGATCTGGTATCACTGCTGCACTGTATGATGTGTCTTAGATAATGAAACGTAACTGGCTGGTAGAAAGAGAGAACGAAAATGTTTGCTCGCATCTATCTCTCTTGCCTCTACAGTAATATTCGAAAAGAAACGTAACTCTCTCTCTTTTTTTCTCACTAACTTATATCTCCATCTCAACTTCCGCTCGCAATTTCCGTAACGCTTTCGTGACGCATTCAACCCCCAAGTCAAGAGTGCCTAAAGAAGTATTACTTCAATAAACTTTGCGTATTTTGATCAAAATCGTTAGAGCGGTTTTTGTAAAATTATGCAAAAAAAAATACAATTACAATTTTTGTAACACTTAGTTTGAGAAATACTATTGCTTGACTTCTTAGCTGACAACTGAGTATAAGATATTGTTCAGGATGTAAGTTGGTATTACTTGATTTTTAAAGTTTTATCAAAATTGAAAATGTGGTTTTCGAGATATGGATAGTTTTCGGTGATTCGAATTGAAAATTAGGCCCGCAATAATTTTGAAAATATAAGTTTTACTCAATGTATAAATTTTTTCCCAAAATTTTAAAATATAAATTTTACTCAATGTATAAATTTGCAATGTATAATGTGCCGTTTTTTGGCAAACTCAAAAAAAAAAAACTAATTTAAAAAAACTACTTATTCAAAAATCTATTCTATGATAATATAGAGAAAAACTGAGTTCGCTATGACCATAATTATATTGTCTTAGGAGTACATTTTTGTACAATCGTATGGATCGTTTTCGAGATGTTTTCTTTTCATTTCAAAACCACTGTCATTTGTTTTTTTTAGCAAGAAATTGTGTAGGTAGGGCGGGGCTAGTTGGGCCCTACTTGTCCCGTGGCCCAACTATCCCTGGCCTACTCGAACAACTCAGAAACTAAAAGTCATACATAAACACGATGACACAGAATCGTAGCGTGCTGACTAACGGTTTTTCAGTTTTTACATTCAAAGGAGCCCGCCCATTCATATTTGTGTTTTTAAGGGTGAAAAGTAAAAAAAAAATGTAAAAAAAGGTAAACATTTTTCAGGTGTCCCGTTATTGTATTTTATTTTTTCGAGTGTGAAATTTAAGAGTTTTGTGTAGTTGCTTCTTTGTTCAATGTTCAACAAACTCAGCGCGGGCTAAGTCGGACCGCCAGTGGTCCAACTTGATTGATCTGTATTGGTTTTGAATTATGTGTATGGAAAATGTGCCAAAATAGGACAAGGAAGCATCTTTATTTACATAAATTGCAATAGCGGTTTAGATTCAAAATCAATGAAATAATATTATAATTCGTGTTTAAATTTGTTTTTTAGAACGCCATGAACAATTTTTTTTTTATTTTGTAAGAGTGACTTTTCAGATTTTATTCCAACTAACCCCACTCACTGGTCCAACTTGCCCCGCTGATGAAGTAAGTTGAACCACATGGACACGGTGTATTTGAGATAAAATAATTATTAAACAAAATATTACATAAATTGTTTTTTTTTTTAATTTCATTAAAAAGTTGAAGTTTCAATATTTCTACTGATTTCAGTTTCATAGCTTAATTTGGTGGAAATCGTATGGATCGTATGGATCGTTTTCGAGATGTTTTCATTTCATTTCAAAACCACTGTCATTTGTTTTTTTTAGCAAGAAATTGTGTAGGTAAGCCGGGGCTAGTTGGGCCCTACTTGTCCCGTGGCCCAACTATCCCTGGCCTACTCGAATAACTCAGAAACTAAAAGTCATACATAAACACGATGACACAGAATCGTAGCGTGCTGACTAACGGTTTTTCAGTTTTTACATTCAAAGGAGCCCGCCCATTCATATTTGTATTTTTAAGGGTGAAAAGTAAAAAAAAAATGTAAAAAAAGGTAAACATTTTTCAGGTGTCCCGTTATTGTATTTTATTTTTTCGAGTGTGAAATTTAAGAGTTTTGTGTAGTTGCTTCTTTGTTCAATGTTCAACAAACTCAGCGCGGGCTAAGTCGGACCGCCAGTGGTCCAACTTGATTGATCTGTATTGGTTTTGAATTATGTGTATGGAAAATGTGCCAAAATAGGACAAGGAAGCATCTTTATTTACATAAATTGCAATAGCGGTTTAGATTCAAAATCAATGAAATAATATTATAATTCGTGTTTAAATTTGTTTTTTAGAACGCCATGAACAATTTTTTTTTTATTTTGTAAGAGTGACTTTTCAGATTTTATTCCAACTAACCCCACTCACTGGTCCAACTTGCCCCGCTGATGAAGTAAGTTGAACCACATGGACACGGTTTATTTGAGATAAAATAATTATTAAACAAAATATTACATAAATTGTTTTTTTTTTTAATTTCATTAAAAAGTTGAAGTTTCAATATTTCTACTGATTTCAGTTTCATAGCTTAATTTGGTGGAAATCGTATGGATCGTATGGATCGTTTTCGAGATGTTTTCATTTCATTTCAAAACCACTGTCATTTGTTTTTTTTAGCAAGAAATTGTGTAGGTAAGCCGGGGCTAGTTGGGCCCTACTTGTCCCGTGGCCCAACTATCCCTGGCCTACTCGAATAACTCAGAAACTAAAAGTCATACATAAACACGATGACACAGAATCGTAGCGTGCTGACTAACGGTTTTTCAGTTTTTACATTCAAAGGAGCCCGCCCATTCATATTTGTATTTTTAAGGGTGAAAAGTAAAAAAAAAATGTAAAAAAAGGTAAACATTTTTCAGGTGTCCCGTTATTGTATTTTATTTTTTCGAGTGTGAAATTTAAGAGTTTTGTGTAGTTGCTTCTTTGTTCAATGTTCAACAAACTCAGCGCGGGCTAAGTCGGACCGCCAGTGGTCCAACTTGATTGATCTGTATTGGTTTTGAATTATGTGTATGGAAAATGTGCCAAAATAGGACAAGGAAGCATCTTTATTTACATAAATTGCAATAGCGGTTTAGATTCAAAATCAATGAAATAATATTATAATTCGTGTTTAAATTTGTTTTTTAGAACGCCATGAACAATTTTTTTTTTATTTTGTAAGAGTGACTTTTCAGATTTTATTCCAACTAACCCCACTCACTGGTCCAACTTGCCCCGCTGATGAAGTAAGTTGAACCACATGGACACGGTGTATTTGAGATAAAATAATTATTAAACAAAATATTACATAAATTGTTTTTTTTTTTAATTTCATTAAAAAGTTGAAGTTTCAATATTTCTACTGATTTCAGTTTCATAGCTTAATTTGGTGGAAATCGTATGGATCGTATGGATCGTTTTCGAGATGTTTTCATTTCATTTCAAAACCACTGTCATTTGTTTTTTTTAGCAAGAAATTGTGTAGGTAAGCCGGGGCTAGTTGGGCCCTACTTGTCCCGTGGCCCAACTATCCCTGGCCTACTCGAATAACTCAGAAACTAAAAGTCATACATAAACACGATGACACAGAATCGTAGCGTGCTGACTAACGGTTTTTCAGTTTTTACATTCAAAGGAGCCCGCCCATTCATATTTGTATTTTTAAGGGTGAAAAGTAAAAAAAAAATGTAAAAAAAGGTAAACATTTTTCAGGTGTCCCGTTATTGTATTTTATTTTTTCGAGTGTGAAATTTAAGAGTTTTGTGTAGTTGCTTCTTTGTTCAATGTTCAACAAACTCAGCGCGGGCTAAGTCGGACCGCCAGTGGTCCAACTTGATTGATCTGTATTGGTTTTGAATTATGTGTATGGAAAATGTGCCAAAATAGGACAAGGAAGCATCTTTATTTACATAAATTGCAATAGCGGTTTAGATTCAAAATCAATGAAATAATATTATAATTCGTGTTTAAATTTGTTTTTTAGAACGCCATGAACAATTTTTTTTTTATTTTGTAAGAGTGACTTTTCAGATTTTATTCCAACTAACCCCACTCACTGGTCCAACTTGCCCCGCTGATGAAGTAAGTTGAACCACATGGACACGGTGTATTTGAGATAAAATAATTATTAAACAAAATATTACATAAATTGTTTTTTTTTTTAATTTCATTAAAAAGTTGAAGTTTCAATATTTCTACTGATTTCAGTTTCATAGCTTAATTTGGTGGAAATCGTTAAAGCCACTTTCAAACAAATCAAACTGGTATTACAATTTTATATGTGAAGTACCTAACATTCATATTGAGGTTAGGTTAGGTTAGGCAGTTTTGCATCCGATGCAAATTCCACCCAGGAGCCGTGAAGGCCCATTGTGAGTATCCTGTTTGTACATGCAAGGACGTATGGCTAACAAAACCACTTCGATCTGTTGAGGAATAGTTTTATGTCTGATAGAGGTACCCCCGCTAAGTTGTTTAAGCTTTCGAAGAATATTGAGGTTTCCGTGCTAATAAAAAAACAGCGTCGAACTTTAGGGTCACAAACTCCAAATCCAGAATTTGAACCCTACCTGAGAAACTGTCGAGGCTGTTGGCCTTGGACGTATACGGACAGACAGACGGGTAGAATTTCGCGACCTCTATCATCGTAATATTAGAATTGATTAGATTAACATCTCGAGTTCGAAACTTTGTACGAAAACAATATCTTTCTCTACTTACTACGTAATCAAGAAAGTTCAAAATTAAAAACAAAAACATTGACATTTTTGTGTCCAAAACCGTATTTAAAAAAAAAAAACAAACAGGCCCATTATCCACATAATTAGCGCACACCATCATGAATCAGGATGAGGTGGTGAATTCTAGTAAATAATTTTTAAGTTCGCTATTATGCAGCTAAATATTGGACCGCCGATAATTATGCTTGGCAGTATCAACCAACCAAAACTTTGTAATATCACCCGGCCCGTGTCACAAAATATTAAGAAATATAAAATTTAAAGAGAAAATTAAGTTTTCTAAATAGTCATAAGCAAGTTTGGGCTTAAAGTTTGTGAAACTGACTAGCTTGTTGACATAGAGTGTTATGGGGCTTTGATTACCCAACTTATCTCTTTCTAATAAAAATATACCATACGGTCTTCACATTATTCTATTTTCAAAAATAAACTTCCATTTGTACCAACCATTACAAACGGTTCAAATTTCACCTAAGCTTTGAACATTCCAAAATAAAAAGGGCAAACAAAGTCATTTCCTACTGGCAAATATAATACCCATATGGTGTATCATCTGCGAAAACATACCATTTAAATCCACATGTATAAGCATCTACATTCTTGTACTCGTGACCTAATTGACCGGAGATTTGAAATTTAATTCCAATCACTTAACCGCAACGAACACACAAGCACGTGGATTGTGTATTGCGATTGGAAAAGGTAGCTCATTTCTCTCATTGCATTTGATTGAAAGAGCATTACGTTTCAATTCTGCTGTTTGTAGTAGATCACTGTTTTGTCTTTATTTCTCTTCATATTGCCTACTATTTACTACTACTACTACAACTACTTTTCTACTATTGTTTTCCAAATGGCGGCAGTAATATCTATATTTGCGTAAGCAGCTACAGCTATAAGCCTCTGTCTTATATTGAGTTACATTTTTAGCAGCATAAAAAATAACAGTGGGACCCAAGAATAGGTTCTATAAATCAGTTTTCACACATACAACGTGGCACGCTCGTCGTTGTCTAACTTTAAGAAATTAATTTGGCTGGATCCTGGTGATCCAAAACAATATTTGGAGTACTGCTGTCCTAAACTTTGGCGGGCATGACGATGATGATAACCGACTAGAAGCATTTTCATCTGAGAGGATTTGTAAACATGCAAAATTGCAGATTGTGGAACTGTCAGAATTCCAACCTTCATTCCACCACTTAGTGTTATAACACTTCGCGTGTTTTTCACGCTATTATACTGTTTTTTAAACATCAAAAGTGCATTCCGCTTTTTCTCTCAAAATACAGCGTAATGTCACTTGAGACATTCATGCTTTGATTTCTTTGAATACCTCGAAAAAGAAAAAGAATTGCTTCAAAAACTATCAAGTACTAGTTTACGCACATAACTACTTACCCAATTAATTTCTGTGGTCGAAAATTCCACTCAATTATATTTATATTCGCTTATGTATTTATTTTTTATTGTATCAAGCCCCTCTAAATGCATTAAATCGTCTGATGCAACTGCAACAATTTATTCATATACGTATATGACTTGTAACTTTGTCAGCCAAATAAAGTTAGAGAGTTCTAAGTCAACCGTTGAGCGAACAACATCGTTTTAATCTTCTCCACTTCGCCTCTTCTACATTTCCAAACCGAGATCCTCTTAAAAAAAAAAAATTGAAAGGACACGTCAACAAATTTTCAACAGGATAATAATTTACTAGTTTGCTGCCAGAGCAGAATAGATTTTGACGCTAACAACCTCGTTTTTCACAGCGATAGTGAGAAATTTTTAAGCGCAATCGACACACTGCCTTACTTATTAATCTTCATCCTTTATAAACGGTGTTGTTTAATATAGTTTCGTACAAAAGTTTGTTTAGCTATATCGAGCTTCTGAACGTGTTTCTGTCAATACTTGAATTTGTCGATTACTATTTTTTTAGTGCTTTGCGCGTTATACTGACTCTCACCAGATTCAAGTTAACATCGATTTCGATTTTTTTTATTTCAACATTTTGACATTTATACAGAAGAGTAGCTGATTATAAAATACCTTTATTTTTATGATATTCGAATAAATATTGGTGGCCAGCTGGTAGGATTTTCCGTACCTTATAGGAAGACGATGATGTCGAATTGGTTCAGCCAATAACCTAGAAGAATTGAAGAGGAGGACAAATCCATTGAAACAAACTTAATAGAAACGTCAAAAACAACCCTCCTTTCGGTTGTAATACTATTTTTTTTAAATAAGTGATCAGAATATTTTTGGAAGGTACACGGTTGAAAAACCTGGCATTCAATTTAATATTTTCAACGCCGAGAAAATATTAAAATTTAACATTTTGAATATATTCAAATTAAAAAAAACTAATAGAATATCTATTAATTTTAAATAATGTCTGCTATTACAAAACATGTCTGAAATATTGAATTTAAATATAAATATCCTAATTTATATTGAAGGATTGCAAAATTGTAATACATTTGTATTCGAATTAAATAAATTGCAGATTAAAATATAATACTTTCACCTGAATTTCAATACCTCGTTTGCTTTTTATAAACCCATGGAATATTCAAATTTAATACAATCTTATTATTATTTTAATACTTTTTTAGATTTGATTTAAATATCTACACCGAAAATATTTTATTTTAATATTCTTTTTTCTTGGTTTTAAATACAATACATATTGAATATTGTCGAGCGTAGGCAAATTCCCGTGGTTTTATCCCCTTTTATTCTAAGGAGTGCCGCTGTGCTTCCCTAAGTAGGTAATTTTTCTAGAAATATAAATTAAGGAGAACACATGTATACCCGAATTATGTTATTAATTATTCAGCCAATTACTACCTTTTTGGAATGTAAAAGCTATATTTCTGAGGCTATGAATTCGAATCTCTGCACCGCCCTTATCTTCAAAAGCATATTTAATAGGAATAGCTCTGCGCTTCACAGCCTAACACAAAAAGCAAATATTAAATACTCTTATTACAAGAAAACTTTAAAATAAAAGTTACTTACTTGGAAGAATATTCTCATTGAATATCAATGCAACCCCATTTTCAGCATGACCTTCACTTGTTTGTATTTTTATATTCTTAAAACGTTTTTCTTTTAAAAAGCTTTATCCAAATTATCCACTCAATTGAAGGGGGTGCCCAAACTAAATCTAAATTCTTAACCAAGCGACAAAATAATATATTTGGGTTCAGAAGCAATACCGATGTATTTATATCTAATCACTTTGGTTCAAATCCTGTCTTAAAACCAAATGCAAATCACTCATTTGCTGCAATATCGTCACAATTCAAGATTCAACAATTTTGAGTAATGGATGGAGAAGTTTTGTAAATAAAGTAACCTTTTATCCTGCAGAACTTCATTTCTCAGTTTCTTAAACTAGCCATTACAGAAAAAGTTTAATAAATTGGAAATATTGAAAATAATTTTTTCTTGTATTTTAACCTGTAATACTGCGGATGTTTGGTCCTGTGTGCGAGGAGGGCGAATGGAGGAGAAGATACAACCGCGAACTCTATGAGCTGTACCAAGATGTGGATGTAGTCCAAAAGGCCAAAATACGTCGACTACATTGGCTCGGCCACATCGAGCGAATGGACAATAATGCTCCAGCTAAGAGGATCTTCGAATCCAAGCCGCCAGGTTCAAGACGATAAGGAAGACCGAACCTCCGTTTCAAAGACAAAGCCATCGCGAATGCCAGAGCTCTTGGTCTGGATAACTGGATAACGGATGGAAGGCTACAGTGTCTCAGGCATAGAATCTTCCCGGTCGGGAGCCCGTTAAGTAAGTAAGGATGTATTAATAAACTCCACCATATTTTTATCAGTGTAAGTGTTCTTCTCAAGGAGTTGTTCATAACTAAGTCAACTACAGAGAGCTCCTGTAACCGAATCGTAATAATCAACCAATTTTTTCGATTATGAATAGTAGTGCAACGATAAAACCTCCATGGCATATGTAGACATCATATTTCCGTGTTTTCTAGGGGTTTGCTTGGTTGTGGTTTAAAACAATATATCAACTCAAACTTAGATTAAGATGAATATTGTTATAAGATGTTAGTATTTTCAATTAGAATAACTGATATATAAATTAATAAGTACTATAAACGATTATATCTTAATGTAAAAACTATTTAATAATAAAAAAAAAATCCAGGCTTTCATCGGACTACTCATCGAACCACGCCTTCCATTGCATTGTCTGCATCGAAATTTCGAGTTAAATTTTACTAACTTATATCCAGATCGAAGGCTGTTAAAGTAGACCGAACTTTCATTAAGGAACGATCGCCGTTGCTCCAAACCAAGTCCAATAAACTGCGGGAATCTTTTATACAGCCAGACTTGTTTGGAAATTGTTCAAGTATTAGGGCTAAGGATTACATTTTATACACCTTCATTTGGAAAGTAGTCAAAAACGAGTATTTGAATCTTTGGAATTTTTTTTTTATGATCATTGCTGCAATTAGCACACGAATTGGAAGAACACAGAAAGTACAGCTGACATATAGGGTTGAAAAAAAAGTCCATTGCTTAATTGCAATCTCCATTCAAGTGCAGCCGCTTCCAAGCAGTAGAAAATGTATCTATTTTGCATTTCCATGATCAGTGTGCACACGAACGTTGAGTTGTCTACATAAAGCATTCCCTCTTAAAATATCATAAAATTAAAATGGATCGTTGGTTAGGTAAAGTTGCTATTGTGACTGGTGCTAGCTCTGGTATCGGCTTAGCTATTGTTAAAGATCTTGTTGCAGCCGGGTTGAAAGTCATTGGCCTAGCCCGACGTTTAGATAAAATGCAGGAGCTCAAGGACGAGCTCAGATATCTTAAAGGGTCATTCCACCCGCGTGAGTGTGATATTTCCGATTTAGATTCAATAAAATCGTCGTTTAAGTGGATAGAAGAAAATTTTACCGCTGTGAACATCCTCATTAACAATGCTGGCATTTTAAAGTTTTCCGGAATACTGACCGAAGGAAATGAAGATGGACTGAAAGAGCTAATCGATGTTAACCTGCTTGGGAATGTTTTCTGTACAAAAGAAGCTTATCGCCTTATGAAGGCTAGTAATGGTGATGAGTGTCATATTATCAATATCAACAGTATTTTGGGACATACCATTCCGGCTAGTCTTGCATCCTTGACCTACAACCTGTATCCAACTTCTAAGCATGCTCTGAGAGCAACAACTGAAGTCTTGAGACAGGAGCTTGTCAATGAGAAAAACATTCGCATTTCAGTAAGTTAATTTAATTATTTATGCTTCTATTTCTATATCAGGCGTTTTTTTTTCAACAGAGTCTAAGTCCGGGTTTGGTGAAAACCGATATAGCCCATTCAGCGAAACATCCGTATGCTGAGAGGATCATGGGTTCGAAAGCTATTTTGCACGCAGAGGATATTTCAAGAGCGTGTTTATTTGTAATTGGCTCTCCAAAGCATGTTACCATAAATGAACTCATTATCACTCCAACGGGCCAAAAGTACTAAATATGTTATGTCATATAAAAAAATCGGTATTAGTAAAATTGTAGGTATACATTATTTGTGTTATTGACAATTTTACAACTATTTGTTCAGCCGAATCAGAAATCTGTTACGAATGTTCTCTTTTAATTTTGAGCGCTTTGCTGGAGTGAATTTCAAAAATTATAAATATATTCTTTAAGCTGGTTTGAGCAAAGTAAGGCCTAGAATGACCAAATGTCAAAATCAAGACATTTGATAACATCAACCTATTGCTGATGAAGCTGATTCAGTGAACTTATACTAAAATGACATTTTTTGTGATTTTCTGGCTCACAACTCTGCAGTCACTCCCTCACACCTTAGTATTTTGTCCAACTATTGTCCAACATTTTAAATCCTTATCAATATTTTATCAATAAGAATACATTCAACTAAAATTATTTCTAAAACACACAGATAACAGCTTCCACAATTTAAATAAATTTGATTTTTAAAATACGTATAAACGACATTGGTTTTATTGCTAGTAATAAGGTCCTTAAAAATAACAACAACGGCAAATAAAATCTGAAATTCAAAAGACATTTCAACACCAATAGCGGCTAATTTTATAACCTATCGTAACAATTGTTCGAGTACAAATTAATTCGCCATTGCCGTTAAATTCCCATCAAACTGGGTATTCAATAAATACGCGTCGAAAAAATAAATATACATACCAACGACAACAGTCAAAACTGAACATCGTTTCACAATGTCCCTGTCGTAAAAAACTGCCATATCAAACAATAAATAATGTAAGCAGGCATACTCGTACACACTCTCAATTTTGATGGAGAAGTTTTTGAAGAGCCCTTCAAGGAGGGATAATCTAAAGCTTTTAAGTAAACAAAAAACGGAGGACTCTTCCACGTAGACAGCAACCAAAGAAAAAAATAAATAGCGTCGAGTTTGTCAGTCCTATGCTTTGCAATTATGACCATGACATTTAGAAATCGTAAATCGATTTGTTCAGGTTTTATAAAATTCATTCGGTATTCGCTGGGTCATAAAAAATTAATGTTTGCTGCGTGGCTCTATCAGTAGAACATTTTTGCAGGTAATATCAATAGGAGTTGAACCGAAGAGAGTTTATGTATATCAAACTGAGTTGGTTCTGAACGTCCACATATAGACACAATATCAGCCGAAGGACATTGGGGTGAGTAACACTACTGTTAACCGACTTTAGGTCTGTTGGAGCTAGCTTGTAGCTGTTGTCATTACCCGTACTATAGAGGGAATGAGTGAATACCTACATAGTGGAATTTGACTTGCAGTGTATGTATACACGTATGACGACAGAGAGACAGATGGTATAATCGGTTAGCAAACTCGACCGAACGATAGTCCGATTCATGTGTATTTTCAAATTCATGAAAACGTTTCTATTCAGCAATGTTAAGGAATTGTCAGAAGGAAATTTTCTGATAAAAAAATGTCCAATGACACCGAAATTTGGGTCACTTGAATTGATGTATATTAAACGACATGGTTTACCAACTCAATTTGTTTTTAAATTCCTCATAAATTAATCTGTTCAGATTTTCAAATTTTTGTAGAAGATACAGCATGACTTACGTACTAAGGGTTTTGGGCAAGGTTAAAGAGGGAGAAAAGTGTACTAATAACGGGTTAACGATTTTCACATTTGCATAGAAGCTGTACGTCCTCATCCGAATCTTAAGGCATGTATCCTCAGAAGACTTCTGATTGTCTTCATCTTCTTAAATATATAAGAAATAATACGTAAATTTCCATTGTATATCGCCACGTTTACCTATTACTTCATCCCGAATTTTACGGATAAAATTGAGAGAAAGCGAGGTCTAAATTTATACCAAAAACTTATTAAAAACTGCATTGAATTTAGTTCAGCGTGATTTGAATTTATAAAGCTGTGGTTCAATGATTTCATTCATTTATATTTATTTCCCGTGCCATATTCGATTTTCGTCTGCTCGGACCTTTAGTGTGAATTTTCTTAATTCTTTAATTTGTTCTTAAAATCAAAGTTGGAAACTTGTATCTACACTAGCGCACATTCCCTGAAACAAATTCGTGCCTAATTAAAATTCATTAGCCAATTTCTCCAAAAATAGTGAAACATGAATACCTAATTTATCAACAAAGCTGTCCGGCTATAATTCTATTTCATTTCTTCCTAAAAACCAGGCAAAGCTTTGCATAACAAAGCAAAAAAGGCGAATATGAAAAGCTGGCATATAAAAAAGTGTTAATTTGAAAATGAGTCCTTTTCATGTAAATTTCCGCAAGAAGCTAATTAAATACATTTTGTTCTATTTTGTAAATTACTTAATTTAAGCAAGGATAGAGAGCACTAATTCAAAAAATAAACCGGTGTGGTTAATCTTTTATATTACTGGAAATCGCCTAAAGGAGGGTGGTTGTCGCTGTGTGATTCTTTCATTTCCCTCGTCCATATTTTTCATTTCTTTGTTAATTTGCGTTGTTTTTTCTATAATTTATATGTCTGGCATCAGATGGTTGCCCGTCCCATCGTTCTTACGTCAGAGCACCACGCTGTGAGGTTCTTGTGGGACGGTAAGTATACTCTGGGGAAATCAATTAAAATTCAATTTGTGTTTCGAATATTTATAAAACCGAGAACCTAATTAAATTCTCAACAGAGTAATCAGCAAAGGCAGCTAGATTGATTGGATGATAGGAGATTCCGCTATATAGAGATAGTTTTCAAGAAATACCTTAAGTACTTCAATTTGACTGGTTTTACAGCGATTAGATCCTTAGAAAGAATATATAATACAACACTTCCAATTAGTTTAATGTAAGTTCAAATTAGTTGCCTTAACAGATTCACCGTTAGCGTTGTAGGATGCTTAAGTTGACTCTCGATCTTCCGCCACAGTCTCAGAACAGTGAGAGTACCCAATCAGATAGGTGGGAGTCAGACTTTACCAGGCCACCACGGGTCTATCTATAGAGAACTGAGATTCCATAGCATATTTTGGAATCAGAGTACGGGAAGTAAATACGATGAATAAACACCGATTACTTAGCTTTTACACAAGGTTCAAACATTCTTATATCAGATTGACCTTGCTATATTCAAATCGGCCAAACCTGACCAATTCCTTCCGTCGCAAACGAGCCAAATCATTCAATTTCATGGCGTTGTCAAGAATTGGGACTCTCCCAGACCACATTATGGGGAATTTTGCGTATTGATCTTTGCCGGTGTTAGGTCTTATCGACCAAGGTCATAACGCCCAAACCACAAAATGTCATAGCACCCAAAAGCCAAATTTCTTTAAGAAATTAAAGGACAAAAGCTCCAGAAAGCCAAAAAGAAATGCCAAAATGCTCAATACTTTTTTCAAATGTCATAAGGCCCAACTCAAGAAATGTCATAACGCCCAAAACGAAAACTTGTTTTTAAATTTGGGCGTTATGATATTTCATTTGGGCGGTATGATATAAATAATATTTAAGAAATCATCGCTCATGCTCTTAACACCCAAAACGAAAATGTGCCATATGGCCCAAAAACTGTCACATGACCCAAAACGATAAGAAGAAAACAGTCAAAAAGCCAAAATATTAAGACAAATGAGCGAAAAAAATGGTTAAATAAGAAAATAACAAAACTGTAGGCAACAAACTTTTAAAAAGGAACAAAAAATTATATTTTTCAAAATAACATAAAAAAGAACTATAAGAAAAAAGAATTCAAACAAGAAATTATATTTTTCAAAAATTACAAAAAAAATGCATTGTTTCCACAACATTTTTAAATGTTTACAAGGAAGAGCAAGGATATTTGGTTGTTTATCCTGATAAATTACACACAAAGGTGCTGATTTGAAGTGTCATAATATTAGTTGAATGTTTCCCATTTACGATAATGGATCGCTTAACAATCGAACAACGCGTTCCAATTATTAAAACTTATTACAAAAGTGGTGATTCAAACATAAAAACGTAGCTTTTTCACGCATTACGAGATGATTATGGTCATCATACACATAATGGCAAAATCTAAACTTTATAATAAAATAAAATTTTCATCAAAAATATATCGCTGTGTGTTTTATTTAGCTTTACTTTCGAAACCGAAAAATGAGTTACCCTTTATATCTCTCTCGATCTTTTCCGCTACATATAACATTTATTATACCTATATATAAGCTATAAGTAAAAAACAACCTTTATACGGATACGGGACCATTGATTATTTTTTTTTTTCTAATCTAAAGAAGTCAGTAGATGTTCCAAAAATAAAACAATGGCACTTTGGGAGTGCCGACAGAAGTGAAAACTTGAACAATTATGTGTGTATTTTTTGAATCGTCAGGAAATATTTTAATGTGCAGGAAATTCTTTTAAATGAATTGATTTCTTATTCATTCTTATAAACTACTATGTACTACATAAATTATACTATAATCTTAAATTTCCTTTAATGTGCTATTGTACATGAAAAATAATATAAATTTTATTGAATAAATGAATTTTATTATCCTTAACTTGAAAAATAATTGGTAGATACTTCATCCACTTCCCTCTCACCAAAAAGATTGCCCTAGCAAATTTTGAAAATAAAATGTTCTCTTAAATTACTTTAACATATCAAACACAGCTTGTATTATTAGGTAAATTCTCTTAAGTGTTCTGAGCTTGCGGCAGCGTTGCCAACCCCTTTTAACGATAAAATAAATAACTTAAAAAAAGGATGACTTTTTCAATAAAATAATACAAAATAAAATTTTTTAGGTAAAGTGGAACAATAAATCAAATATAAAAAAAATAAACAGCTATCGACAGGTATTTCAATCCACTTACTGGAAGTGGAAGCTGGAATTATTTTTAAAGATTGAAAGATAAATTGTTCGTTTCCCCCCCAAAAACCAATTTGTTTAAATTGTTGTTTTTGTAATTTCCCCCCGTCTGTGAATACGTGAGAGCTACAAAAACGCATGTTGCTATTGGCCGGCCAGCATTCCTTTTGCTTTTATGGGCATCGCGCTGTTCAATTGTTTTGTGTTTGGTGTTGAACTTTTCGATTAAAATAAAAAAAATAGTGAAATACACATTTCGGAATAGCGAATTCTTGCATTTAAGTCCAATTCATGAACTCACATATACTAGAAAAGAAATGAGCATATGTGCGTGACTTCATGAATTTTTCGAGAAAGCAGCTTGTAGGCAGGCAGCCGCCTTTCCACTGGAAAGTTATATATCTCGGTATTCCATTATCTTTCGTTTAAAATTGGAAAAACATTCTTTAAGACCGAGGTTACATATAAAATTTTTGTCTGGCCAGATTTCTTAAGAATATTTTCAAATATAAAAAAAAACACATAAAAAAAATGGTAACAAAAAAAGTGCCCTTTTGAAAAAAAACAAGCCTTAAAGCCTTAGTTGGCATGGCTGACTGGCGGTGTATTTAATACTTATTTTATGGTAGCAGCACTCCTGAAAGCATTCCCTTTTTCTAACTCGTGTTAAACCACTATTCCCATAGCCATTCGATTTAATTTTTTTGAATAAATTTTTTAATTTTTTAAACATTTTTAAAAATCTTTGCCAAAAAAAAATGAAATGTAACATCGGTCTTAAAGAATGTGTTTCCACCTTCAAACTCTGTCCATTTTTCGAACACTCTATCTGTCATTCCTTGACAGAGCTTCCAGCTTCCACTTAGGGTAAATGGAATGAAATTGGAAACAAATTTTAAAGCTGTCTGTTGTATAAATACAAATAGTTTTGTTTATTTTTTTATATTTATGTTGTATTTTTGATTTATTGTCGCACTTTACCAAAAAAAATATTTTAGCACAACATTTTTGTGCTGTGAGTTCAACTCATTCCCTGCACTTAGCGACATCTACATCTATTTATACTTTTATACTTTTATTTTTTCAAATTCTCTGAAGCTAAGTCAATTTATTTTCTCATAAAACTTATTGTTTCAACTTAAGAGAATGAAAAAACAAATTCCGCAAAGATATTCATCCATTCATGTGTGTAAGTATTCATAAGTGAATGTAACCTGCGTTTGTAGCTCCTACTCTAATTTCACAAAATGGTTCCCAAAACAATAACACAAAATGTCTTGTAATATGGTTACACATATTTCCCACATTAACTACCATAGACTACAACCCAAACGATATAGTGAACAGGTAAGTTTCCGGTGACACCATTAATGGCGTCTGTTGTTCTCCTTGAGGTATGATAGGTCTGTTATCAGCTAGGTGTCGCTGGTTATTAGTTGATAAATATCATTGTATATAAAAATTTCTCTATACACAATGACTCTATACCCTCTCAACTTTCGTTCCAATTTCACGAACACTGGTGTCACAACATTGGTAACGCAACATTAGTGTCGCGAGTTCAATGATTTTATCCCATATCAAAAATGCCCAACGCGCCTAAAGAACTTATCACTTCAAAAATAGTATTCGTCCTTTCCATACACTGAATTAATTGAATTGCACTGAAAAAAAAAAATTATATGGCTCTTTAAAACTTGTGTGTGATAAACATTAGTGAATCTGTGCCACTCGGGCTATGAACGCCACACTCTATCGAAATCAAATCAAATAATTTGAAATTCTTAAGCTGTCAAACGCTCATTTTAGTAGAGAGTAGGTCGACTCGGGCGTCGCGTTGAGCGATATTTACGATCTAAAGTCGATTCAGCGCATGAAGTTGTATTTTGTGTGGTAGCATATGAACGGGTTGTTTCTACACAATCCTTCAATGCACGCGGGCCTCAACACGACATAGCTATTTGAAATATAAAATATGAAAATAAATACAAAAATAAACTAACGACCCAAAATACAATTTAATTTTTTCATACTTAACATGTGAAAATATCCCTCAAAAAAAATTTCAAAGGAGACCTTCAATGTATATTATAAAACTTATCTGTAAAAAGAAAGAAAAGCATGTATTGGACTTTTAAGCAATGGGTCAAAGGCTCGATCTCTGAAAACATAAATTACATCTTGGAGTTTTTTTTCCACTGCGCCACCTCTCGCGGATGTCTGACAAACATCGGCGAGCATAAAGTCATGAAAGAGCTTCTCAATTAGCCGTTTGGACTCGGTATAAAATTGAAGATCCCTTTCATTCGTTTAAAAAATGAAAAACTTACACAAAACTAACAGTGATGGAAAAGTGGATACAATTGCATCTTTTGGATACAATCTGAAAATAAAGTGACATACACTTTCCCAAACATTTGCTTCAAAAGTTACATAGTTTAAAAGAAAAGAAAGAAGTTTAAAATATACAATCTGATACCCACGCGACGAACACATCCACAATTTGTTATATATAATATAAAATGCGTTCTGACCTGAAGTTCAACTCTATTACATTCGGCTAACCAATTCACTTTTGCCAAAGGACGCATTCAAGAATCTATTTATCTTAAGTCGACTAGATTGGTCTGGATGAGATGCAACCTGAACGCAAAAACTTGATTGGTGGGGAACGTCACTTTTCCTACGTCAGCCACATATGAGAACTGTCAACTTAGTACTCAGTCACGAATTTCTTGCCAAGAATCGTCGGCTACCCCTCCATAAACGTCAACTGAAACAGCTGCTAATATAACCGATTTCCTCCAATCAAAACCGAGATACATCTAGTGAGAGTAGTACTAGTACTCCGTTGCTCTTTCACAGTGCACACCACACATGATTATTGCGTGTAATTTTCACTCACAGAAGTATTCAATTCTTTTTTTCAATTTTTTTTTACTACTACATATTTTTTTAATATGGTTAAACAGTTGTAACCAATAAAGTTCACAAAATGATATCGATTTGTTTTATTTCAATGGCAAAAAGGGAAAATATGTAGGCATTTGTTTTTTTTATAAAACATGAGCTAAGTAAATTGGTAGTAAAAGGTATGGAGGATATTTATCTTAACATTCATATAGCTACGAATTTCCACAACGACAAAGATACACATCTGTACTAAATTTAAACTTGGGAATAGTACAATCTGAAATGTTCATTTCCCATCACTGAAAACTTATCGTTGTGAGAACCAAGGCCTAGGGTCGTTGCGAACTTGTTGCGCCAAAAATTTATTTATTTCATAAACTGCATAGTTTTTTTTGTACTTAATTTGACATACTTAAAAAACAGGATTGACCATTTAAACAATATTTAAAATATTTATTTTTTAATTCCTCAGAAAAAAAATTATTTATGTTTTAAGCCCATTCGAAGACAAACAATAAACATGAATAATTTAGCGCAGTGCGCATTATGGTAACCGGATCGTATTTCATTATGAAATTAAACCCCAATTGGTTAAAAGGAAATGAGGTCCCAAAAATTAAATTCCACACAAAATAAATTGTGTTTTTTTAGAGGTATACTAATTCAATATGAAACGAAACATTCGAAGCCAATTTTAATATCAACATATGATATTAGCTTTATTCAATAGATATTTTTATTACTGTTTAAAAATGATTTCGGGCATTTGCACACCACGGTTATGGTTCGAAGGAAGCGCATTCGGGAAGTCAAATTTTCGCCAGCTTTATCGAGCAACTGGGCCCGTTGCTTTCCAAATCGTCCAAAATCTCTGGTTTACCAGCTTAGAGTAGTAACTTCACATACCTACCCTCAAAGAAAGTGTGAGATCACAGATAGTGGGGGCTAGTTCACACGACCAATACGCGAAATTATGCGTCCAGCTATTGTTTCCCGCAATAAATTGATGGTGTCGCGGGATATGTGACATTTTGCGCCATCTTGTTAAAAAAAAGCTCTGTCACCTCAATGGCATTCAACTGAGAAACAAATAAGTCAGAAATCACCATCCCATAAATTACACCAAACAGTGAGTTTAAATGGGTATAATGGCGTCTCGAAAAAGGCTTCTGGGATTTCCCCACTTCCAATTCGGAAATTTTGCTGTTTACATTATTCATACTAAAATGGAACAACATTTTGCATTAACATTGAGAATCAATATATGGATATGGATTTATCCGCTCTTCACTCTCAAGGTTCGAATCATGCTGTTTTAGTAAAAAAAAATAATTTGTTTTTACCAGAAATTTATTTTTAATAGTTATCACCTTAAGCCAAGACTTTTTCTAATTGGGCCTTACTTATGTTCATTTCTAACCTTCACGCTAAATATTTTGTAGGTCAAAATATGCAATTTTGTATGGAAAACCGCCATTGTGTGTTCGAAAAATTTAGCCTTGACAATAAAAATGATTATTAGTAGCGCGAATTTTTAATAATACATATTCAATTCAATAATTTGCAAGCGTTGTTCATTTGTAAGACGATCCATGGTTAAACTGCAAACCAAACTGAAACTGTTTGACAGTGACACAAGGTACTAAACACACGTCAGCTGTCAAAACCGGTGTTGCCAAAACCAAACCAGCTAAAAAATCACCCTATGTATATATTTTTGCTCTTATATTTTGCTTAACTTCAGTGATTGGCTTCTAGTCCAGAGCGATTTTGATGAAAATAAAATATCAGGTATTATTTACATAATTCGATTGTATAAATTTTCAACAAAAATGGTTTGTTCAACTGAAAAATAATAATCAATACAACTTGTTTTATCAATTTGAACAATATTTTGTCAAACGGATAAAACGTATACTACAAAACTACTTTGTCAGATTAACAAAACACAATTTTCAGTTTAATAAATCGATATTTTATCAATTGAACAATTTTATTTTTGAATTAACAAAGTTTTTGTAATTAAACTCCATTAAAGCAGAACAAAAAATGACTTTGACTTCACCGCTATGTTTCCGTATGCTTTAACAGAAACTAAAAGACGCAACTTTAAAAGAAGATGACTACATCTGCATCGTTGTCGGTGTTTAAGGTAAAGCGGATCTTTTTATTTTCAAGTTAGATAAATGCATTCGGTATCATTATGTCTTAAAAGTTATAACCTATTTTTATTTTTATTTTTAATTTTACATATGCATATTTTGATATTTTTTATATTTTCAGTAAAAATAATGTAATGTAATTTCTATAGTTCCTTTATTTTAATAAATCTAATTGCTAAACTTATTTGTTTAGCATGTAATTTATTAATATCTTATGCTATCAAATTATTTGTTGAATTAACAAATTAAAATTGTGGAACTGAAAGAATAATTGGATAAAACCAGCAATATTCTTATAGATTCAACAAAAAGTAGTATTACTGACAGATTGTTTCTGTAATATCAACAATATTTGCTGTTGATTTGACGAAATGACAAACAATTTCGATGGTATCGACAACTTGTTTTGTTAATTTACTATTAATAATGTACTTAAATTAGAGATCTTCGTGTTCTTTTTGACTGTAAACTTACTTTTTAACTCCGTTTATTAACAAATTAATCTTGAAAGCCAACTCTGCTTTTCTTCTTTTCTTTTTATTCTCCCTCTCTTTATATTTGTCACTCCTCTTCACTTATATTTCTTTAGTTTTATATAAGTTTTATTTAAGGTTTTGTTTATTCTTCCAAAAAAAACATGTACTATCAAAGACTATGTTTTTATTTGTACTTTCCTTTATAAATAAATTGAACTGAATTTCAAATTTCTGAAAACAAACTCATAGGACTCCAAGGATCACTACATTCTAATAATTGTCATTTAGATTAACATCGTTCGTCAATGTCTGGAATAATGGGTTGCTTGGAACACCTCAATCCGTTGATGTCTATTGTCTTATTATTCGTCGATCTTAATAAATAAATAAAGCAAAATGAATTGCTAACTTCAAAAGCGAATCTATCCTAGTTGATCTATCTGCTATTTGTAGTTAATATGCCTAAGCTAAACGAGAAAATAAGTATGAGCGCTTAAATATTTACAATGACATCCTGAAGTTCGTATATTAAGACACCTCAATGCTAGTGAATATTTCTATGTTTAAATATGTATTTTCCCCAGGGAAAGTGATGACAGTTTAACTGCTCTAACTTCCCACAGAATTCATAAAAGAATTAATCTCAAATATGTCGCCTAATTAACTAACGATTGAATCCATTCAACACACCGTCACCACACAAATTGCAAAGAATCCCTAGAAAAAGTGCTTCACTATTCTCCATTCACATTCAATTCATCTCACACCCTCCAAACATCATACACGCTGTAGATATATATTTGTGTTCCTTCTTCTAAATTCGGATTGTGGTATCAATTCAAAGGAGCAAAAGCCACATCAGAAAAAAGGAATGAAATGCCCGCAGCAGATGATGATCGAGCAGATAAGCAAATTGCAACAGAGTTGAGGCGGTATGCGGTGGTGGCCCATTCACTTGTGAGACTATTAACCTCGATTTATCGCGCTTTCAATCGCACGCTCGATTATACACAAAGCAGCATCACCGCACACCGCTGGATGTATAGGCATTGGCACAGAGGACGACGCGACGCCTACTCCTTTTTTAGGGAATTACCTGATGATGAATGGGAATGGGAACAAATGCCAGCCAGAAAAAGGTGCAGCTCTCTTGACATAACCCAGATTTAATGAATTCATGTACTATATTCACTAATTTCAAATCCCATTCAGAAGCTTCTTGGTAGTCATCATTTGTCCATCCCTCACAGGGGCTCGTATCTAATAGCGTTGTCAGCTAGTCTTAAATGTATAGGCGGCGTTGCTTTCAGTTAAAGCCAACATTAAATTGTGGCCAAGGCAAGGAATTTGTTTAAACTGCGACTGCGAAATCCAAGAGTGCACAGTATATTATGCGCTGAACGGAATATCAAACCCACTCGTAGATATAAGATAAACTAAGTTTGACCCGGGAATCTGGAATATCCCTTTGTTGGAGCGGTTTCGGTGCCTCTGAACGCTGAAGTATATCTTATTTGCAGTTGCGAGGAACAGAAATAATAGGGTCAGGGGAAAAAGTTTCGATTACAAGATGTGTACGTATATATAAACGCTGTTGGATTAGAGCACAAAGTTAAGATGATTTCAAATATGAAAGCGGTGGATTAGAAACTTAATCTGCTAGCTATAAGAGAATAACTTTCACAGATTTTTTAATTGCTTTGAAAAAAATGATAAGGGAGTTAAATTGTGGAGATAGTGGAGTGTTTACCCAAAAAACTTTATCATACATCCGGTCAATAAGGGGGATCATTTATTAATTTGAGCGCCTTGAGCTGATGCCTCACCTTTTTGTTAGTCCCACAAGGGCCTTAAGTTCGCAAAAGTCTGCCGAACAAACTCTTATAATTTTTGAAATCCGTAACCTTTAGCTAACCTTCGTACATTAGTTAGTGTGTAATAAAAAGGGACGCTATATTTGCTGTATTTAAAAGGAAAATCTTGGGTTCAAATTGACGATAATCAATCAGATAACGTGCAACGCAATTGGGCATCATTGGCGGTCTTAACAGAAAATTTTGGTGAATGACTTGAAGATGTTCTATTAGGTACAAAGTGCAGACAGTGTATCGGCAGTTATCTGTTGACCAGCAAGCGCGTGTAACATACGCTTAAGCTATACTGAATCTCGACTATAAGGGAGACAACTTTTTAACGAAAATCATCATGAGCGAAGAGGCCTTTTCCCATCTCTGTGGATATGTGAATAAGCAAAATTATCGATTGGGGCTCCGAAAATCCGCGAAGAGCTATTACATATGCTCAAAGTTACTGCATGGTGTGGTATTTACGCTGAAGGCGTCATCGAGATTAATCTTTGACCAAAGACTTGTGTTACGTTCATGCTTCATGGTTCACTTTTAGATTGTGATTCCCTAAGTTTCGGTAAACATTCAATAAACAGTGCATCTGGACTGGGTGTGTTATAGTTCGTCTACCCACCAAACACATCTTTCGTCGCACCGAAATTCATTCAAACTCGGAGTATCTACAGGCTATTTAAATGGTCAATAGTTAGCCCAAGATACTTGTGACTTGTGACGAAACACTTGACAGATACAGCAAAGGTCACTAGATATATGGAAATTCAGTGGTGCGAATGTGAGAAAGTATAACGAAACTTCGAAAAATCTTCGGCTACAGCAGTATATTCAATGTCAAAGGGGATAGCTATTAAACAAGATATCAAACTCTGCTAACAGTTCTTTCAAGCAAATAATATTTTAGGGCAAATGTAAGGCTACAGGATCCCAAAGCCAAAAGCTTTACTTATTTGTTTTAGTGTTCTATTTTGAGGACAAATAGATCCTATAGATGAGAATGTGCCTATGTTGGCTTTTGCTTTCATTTATAGGCTAACAAAAGAATCAAATTAAAATCAAATTCAAACCAACGAATGTATTCGAATGTATTCATAGGGGGTTTCCAGTTCCATCACAATTAACATGGCAATCAGCTTCAATCAATTTACGAGTATACCTACTATGACACGTGATATTAATTGCCATCATCCACACCCACACGAATTCTGGTCGACATTCAACGAGGAACGAATTGACAAGACGAATAAATTGCAAATACTTCTTTCTTAAGAAGCTGTCGTATCCGTATCGTATATCTACTACTTCACACACAAAAAAAGATTATTAATATAAAATTAAAATCAGAAAACCATTTTCCATTGCCGTTCAATTTCATTAGTTATGCATACATCAGTGGAATTTTCAATTAATTCGCCTGTCTGATGCAATTTGCATTGAAACCAAACGAAAAACGAAGGAGGGTTAAGGTTCTGCTAACAATAAAAAAAAAACCATCAGCAGTGTTGCAAGGAAAGCGGATTGAAATTTATTTTCAATTATATATCTACCAACAGAGTTTGAAAGAGAATTTTCCATTTTAAAAATGCCTCTGCAATTAGCCAAAATTTTGATTGCCATTCGACGTTCGCACTTTCGCAGTCACAATTAGGACGTCTGATTCAAATTTACTATAGAGCAGGAATTGCTTTGACCTTTTGTGATTAATATTTACGTGATTTATACGTGTTTTATTATTCTAATTACATATCTGCCATTGCAAATGCACACAAACATAGCTGTTATTAATTTCAGGACTTTATTCAGAAAAAAAAAATAGTCAACAAAAATACTTCAAATTCTATTTTCTAATTTTGTTCGTGTTTCGGTAAGTTTTTGATAGTTTTATTAATTACATACAATCAAAAAATTGTTTTATTTTTGGCAGGTATGGCAACTAAACAGAAACAACAACAAAAAATGTCCACTAAAACACTTAAAGTTCGGTGGAGACGCCTTTCGTGATTTATAAATCACTTTGGCTAAATTACGTTGGTGGGAAGTGAAATCAAGAAACTTAATTTAAAGTTAGTTGCAAAAACAACTCATCAAATAATAATTGATGAATATATATTCATTAGGCAAAATTAAAAGGCTATTAAAATAAGGGACGTATGGTCACCATAAAATTAGCCACAAGCGAGTTCAACCAGGGTAATTAGGTAAAATTAAAAGGCTATTAAAATAAGGGACGTATGGTCACCATAAAATTAGCCACAAGCGAGTTCAGAGTGCAATTAGAGAGTGACGTAATGTGGCGAATAAAACATAAAACACCTATTTTAAATAAGTTCTCTTCTTAGGCACAAATATATTTATGAGTCCATTATAGACTTATAAAGAAGTCCAAATAGATATAAGTGAGAACTTCCAACTTTTGCAAAAATTCGGACTCCATTTTGTTCTTTAGCGCATTGTGCATATTATCTTATATGATATAGATCTCTACGTTGCCGGCTTTTTTCATATCATGCGAGAAACAATTTGTACACAAATAGTAAGGGGTAACAAAATTAAATTTCATAATTGAAATATGATTAAAAAATCTGAGCCTTATAATGGCTTATCGAATTGAACAACTTTTTTTTTGGAATTTCATTGCTCTAAATCAATGAAGCTTTTGCCATGTGCTCCGTTTACACTAAATAAATTGAAATATATTTTGTGACTTAATGCGAACCTACTTTATAAAGTCTGTTTCCGATTGCAGCTCTGCTTGAAAGTATCAAGCACCGAAACCACATAGAGACAATTGGTGTTCATTTCATTCGTTCTTTTGCCGTGGACAGCAAAAAAGAATGTGATGTGCAATTTTCAAGCGATTGTGACCAAGCCAAGGGTAGGATTATGAAAAAAACGAAAATCAAAGAAATCATATGAAAGCAAAAAAATCGTTTCGTTTTTATCTTCCTATTTGCAAACATGTAAGAAGCTGTGCATTTTAATTGCTTCCTAGTCATTTTCATAAAGCTTAAGGAATTTTGGTTTTTGACAGCACGTATCATAAAAGCGATTTTATTCTCATTCTTATTTAATTATTATAGAGTCATTCCACGCAACTAACTGCATCTAAATGAGTGCCAACTATTATTTCTTCCTTTTGATATCCTATTTTTGTTAAGAATGACTGGGCGTGAAAGACGAAAATGGTCCTAGAAAAAAACAAAATAAAATGGAAAACGTCAATGATAGAGCTGTCATTGTTTACCTTTCGTAAAAAAGCGAAACTATCTTTCGTTTTGGGAGTGACACGGAGCAAACAAAATTAAAACGATAATCAAATAGCTTTCCTTTACTTTTTTGCTTTCGTGCAAACTAAAATTCTTTTCGCTTTTGAAATGAATTTCTTATGGTAAAACGTTTCGTGCAAGCGAAAAAGATTGAACGTTTTTGTTTTACAGAATTCTATGCCAGTGTTCCTATTTCTTAGTGTACATTTGAAAAGTTTGGTCTAAATATTTATAGTGACGAAGATAATAGGTTCATAGTTTAGACTAAAATATCTTGCTGCAATGCAAACAAAAGTGCAATGCAAAGACTTCATTGTATATTTATTTCCGAAATTATTTGTAAATATTTTGTTTTTTAAACTGTGCAAAAATGGAGCCAAACGGAAATGTTTTACTTTGAATAATGAAAGTCGTGTAGCAAATCGAATCTGCTAGAATAATATTTTTACATATTTTTTTTAAATACTTTGCTCTTGGCAAATACTTACTTACAACGATTGATGAGCAATAAATCCTATAGTAGTTTTTCCATCTGTGTAAATAATTTTAATTTCATACCCTTTCTGAACCAACAAATCAGCACTCTATTTATTTTTTTGCTTTCTGGCAACGTTGTCACACCCGCGAACCCGCAAATGAGTCTGACTGGTTTATTTTATACGCCAAATGCATTCTAATGAAAACAGAAACAGAGAAACCATCGAACGCAGACACTGCTCACTTTGTCGCATCTCACATCACTGTTTGACAGGCATAGCTCGTAGATGGAGTGCAATACACCACAAGGGGTGTAGTGTACATGCAGCGAAGGACTTTTCATATGAGATTTATAACCTGTCAATTGGCCAATTCAATTCGAATTGGCAAACGAAAATGTGGTAGAAGAAAGGATTTCCGGAACAAACAGACCTATACTAAAAACAGGGTGATTTTAATATGAGCGGAAGACATAAAATAGAGGTAGGTGGATGGATGTTCATATGTTCAATATGTTGAATATTTGGAGGCGTGCACTGCACGATGAGCTGACTGACAGTTGTAGTGTGTATAGTACAAGGTGGGCCAAAAGAAGTCATCCGATGTTGTTTGGCTCTCATTTTTTTTTCCAAATGAAAAACTACGATTCTGTTTTTTGATTATGTTCATTTGAATTTTATTGGTCAATTCGAGAAGATGATATCGGCCAAATGGGCGCCGTCACTATTGATTGCCATACGGGCTCGTTTCATGGCATATTTCATCACTGCGGCAAAAACTTCGGGCGACAGATACTCGCACTGGTGTCTAATGTTGTCCTTGAGGGCTTCTATGGTCTCGGGCTTGTTCACGTAAACACGGGACTTCAAAAAACCACACAAAAAAAGTCCGGAACGGTTAAATTGGGCGATCTTGCGGGCCAGTGCAATTCCCAAAACGAGAGATGAGGCGACCCGAGAACGCCGCCTTCAGAATATCGGTTGTGGCTCGCACAGTGTGTGCCGTAGCTCCGTCCTGTTGGAACTACATATCCTCCAGTCCTAATTCGTCCAAATTCCGGCAGAAAAAAACTCGGTTAACATGGCCCTATAGCGCGCACCGTCCATTGTTGGCGTTTGACCAGCGGCGTTCTCAAAAAAAAAAATGGCTCGATGACTCCTCCAGCGTGAACAGCGCACCATGCAGAAACTTTGAGCGGGTGTAATGGCTCCTCGTGCATTACTAGTGGATTTTCGGTGCCCCAGAAGCAATATACTGGACTTTGTACGGGAACATGCGCAAGTCTTTGACCAAAATTCGCCTTAGGGACGACCGGCTGATGGCTTATTGCGAGGCACGGCGTCTAGTCGATGTTTCCGGCGACAGCTCGACATCCTCGTCAACAGCGGCGATATTCTCGGCACAACGGACGCTCCGGGGCCGGTCACTCTGGGCAACGTATCGTGTGGTCCCATACTCTTCAAGGTAGGTGGCCACACGGTGCAGTGTTTGCGCAGTCGGTGTCGGACGGCCGTGGAATCGGCGACGGATTTCGCGCTGCGCCAACACTACAGACGAATTGTTAAGCAAAAAAATAGACACGATTATTTCGTGTTCTTGCGTGTATCACTCCATGGCTTGTTCACTTGTATTTTACATCTGTCAAGTCCACAAATGTCAAAACAGATTTGACATTAGCGGCTATTTGCAAAAATAAGAGCATCTTCCAATAGGCTGATCACTTTTGGCCCACCTTGTATAAATATATGTGAAGTTTATAAGAATTGAAATTGCTTTTAGGCAAATGTTATTTTGAGTTGCAAATAACTCCAGCCGCACATAATAATTCAAAAATGTATAATAAAGCTATCAGCCTACAAAGTCAATGAAAAGATAGTATAAAGAAAATTATAAATAATAAGTAGAAAGAAAATTATAAATAATCTCTTAAGGTGCGAGATAAAGCCATTTTCATCTCTGGTCAACCCACAAGGCGAAGGAAAATAGAAGAAAGCAGCCGATGATCCGATGATTTCTGTTCTTGCAGTAGGTAATCGTATTTGCACATGCTCTTTGAATAGGTTTTTCAATTGGAACGGGTCGATGTTGGAAGACTGTGGCGGCCACGTTATTTTCGTGGTGTCTGCCTAATATAGTGTTGTTATTCAAAAACTGATGCCAAATACCATGGCAAGTTACGGGATTAGCAAACTTCTTTCGCCAATACAAACGGTTAGATACAGCCCACACCCGTTGGTCAAAGGAAAGGAACGCCAGATCGGCCGAGAACATTGCCGCGGCCTTGAAAGTGTACAGGGGAACCCGAAGCAATCGGAAACATTGCGAATAAAGAGGTGGGACTTGGATATATAACCGTACAAGATTCAACTGACCCAGGAGCTCAAGGTTAATGATCATAGGTTAACATCGATTTTTGTTCGATGACTGGGCCCAGTTTTGGTCAAAAAATCTTCTTGAGAGACGAGGCACATTTTTGGATGAATGGCGTAGATTGCCATATATAAGATAACGCTTATCCACACGAGATTCACCAGGTAGCAACGCATCTAAAGAAAGCAACTGTTTAGCGCCGATTTTGGGCCGACCGACGGTGTCGTTTTCCCGTACTTTTTCGGAAAAAAACGCTGGTGAGGCCATCACCTACAGCACAACTCTAACCGACTTTTGACTCTTGAAGAATGAAAAGGTTGACAACATTTGAAGCCAGCAGGAGTGGAATTTACGTGCAACTGCCACATTAGACACCTCAATGGACATTACATGTATGAACGCTTTTGTAGTGTATGGTTATCTCTCGCAGAGGTAACATGAATCGGCCACCAACATCGTGCGATTTGACAACGCTAGACTTTTTCTTGTTGGGTTCTCAGGTCTATGCCAAAAAGCCCCAATTGATCCTAAATGCCATCATTAACGGTCAGTTGTTGCCATCGGTCAAATTCAGCCGGATCTATGCGGTCCTTACTAAAAATGCACACTATTTATTTTGTAGGTCACAATATACAACTTCGTATGGAAAATATTGCTATTGTGAGCTGAAAAATGTTTGCCTAATTATTAAGTCGGATCCGTGCTACCGTGAGAAGCCGCGGCAGACATTGTTATATTTTATATAAGCACTAGCTGTACCCTCCCGGCTTCGCACGTGCAAAATGTGGTATCAGAATAATTTATGGCAAAAAAAAATTCCAGAAAGAGCCTTCTGCAAAAGTGAGGGACTTGAACCTCCCGTAGACAGGGCCCACTCTGCCTTTATCTTCATTACATTGCATATGCTCGTTGGAGTAATCGGCAATAATTTAATATTCTTTGGACAATGAAAATAATTTTATAATATTTGGCTCACTGTTTTGTTATTAATGTAACGCTTCTTTGTATACCATATTAGCGGTTGCTATCGACCAAGATAGTGATATTTGCTGCATTACTTACCCTGGAGCACGCTCCATATAAGATATAACTGCCCGTGGCTGTAGCAATTCTTAATAAATTCAACTCCCACTTTTCTTAAAGTTTGACCCTCTAACTTATTGATTGTCATGGCAGAACAAAAATAAATAAATGAAGCCGTTTAAACTGAAATGGATAATTGCTGGGAATTATTTGTATTCTTGGTATAAACACCGTATCTCCTTCACCAGACCCAGTTAAAATTAACGCCTCAATGACATTTTTCTGCAAATTGCGAAGCAACATATTGGGAACTCCAACTTTTAATTCCAGGCCAAGGACTGTAATTCTATTTAAAAACTCGACCGGGTAATTTACCGCGATCTGGTATCACTGATACCTATACCTATTTGACATTTCTTTTATGGCTTTTTTTGTTCTTAACACACCAAACAGCATTCTGCCTCCGTCTCTCTCCCTCTTCGTCACTGAAGTAAAATAATATTAAAAGAGATGTCAAAATATTGCGCAGTTAGTATGTTTGATTTGAGAATGAAGTACGTATCCACTCATGCAGGTGAAAATCGTAGAAATGTTTCAAATTTTGCCTATTTATTTAAAAACCTTTTAAGTTATCGAGTTATTGGATATTCCAAGTTGTACCTGCAGATGTTCTCTATAAGCTGCTGTTAACTATATTTAAATGCTCCCAGTATTTTCGAACGGAAAGCGTGACAAAGCAAAACGAGACGAAAAAATAAATTACTCTTGTCGAATTTTTTCCGGAATTTATAGAGGTATAGAGTTGAGACAAAGTAGATATTGTAGGCCTAGGTATCCTCTATAGGCCTGTGAGAAATGCACCAGAATATACTGAGCAGTTTCTAAGATTTTTGCATTCAAATTCAATCTTAGTCAAAAAGAACTACACCAATTTAATTTATATGATGATATAATTGCTCTTTCAAATAAATGAATAATTTCATTTCAATTTCATATTAAAGTAGAATAAAACAAACTAAGTGAATGATGATTTAGTTTGTTTTATTCTACTTTAATATCGACCCGTCCTTATTTAAAAACAATTTATGAGGCTCAGCTGTAACATAAACCGACGGCAGAACAGCTTCTGTTGAATATTGATCGATGAACTGCATTACATCTTTCACTCAAAGGATTAATTAATAATGAGAAGAAAATTGCATTTTTTGTGAATAGACTTGTCTACATCAATGGCACAGTGTAAAGTGTAATAAAACGAGAGAAAGGACTGCGCGATGCGCATCCTTTTATACATATATTTTAAATCCCCTAATTTAAATGCAGACCGCAAATGCCATGTACAACATAGTTGAGGGTCGTACAATGAATTAAATCTCCAATTAATTCGAATGCACAAAAATAAAAAAAGATTGTTGAAAAGCAGAGGATACACTTTCAAGAACCTTGGTGCCACAAAAATACCCCCTCTTAGACTATAGCAATCAATTTAAATTTTAAATGTTCTTTATTCATCTGAAAATAAATATAAACGAAACAAAAAAGATGCTTCTCAATAAAACTCATTCATCCGTTTGGCAACCGCAAAAAGGAGGAAATCCACCGAGCATCGTAAATTTATTGGGCGGCAGCCTGTGCCAGGACTGTCGCTTATTTACAAAATAATAAAAAAAATCTTCCTCTCAGCGGAAGAAGCAGCACACCTCGTTTCCATTAATAAACAGGCGCACCGTCATCATCAGCATCACCACACCGTCGCTTCGTTGCAATATTGCACCAAAAGCGAGCAAGAAAAACCTGTATAAAGAAGGACCAACATCAAAATGCTGTCAAATTAAATATGAATCAGGGAAAGAATATACGAAAAAAAAGTAAAACCAGACAGAAACAGTCACCTTGACAGGAAGGAAACAGAAAGAGGAAATGTTTAAGAGGAATAAACTGAATGAGAACAACTTAAGCGGAAGGGCACATAGCATTTTAAACCTATTTTATGATTGTATTAAAAGCACTGCCATCCAAAGGTAAAAAGGATTAAAATATTACTTTTAATTCATTCGATACATCTATTTTTAATTACAGATCGAATTGTATTTGGCAAATTTGTGAATAATTTACTTACCTACTTAAGGTGGCGCTACAGTCCGGGGTGGGCCAGGGCCTCAACCAATACGCCGGTCCAGTTAGCGCTGTTCTCCTTCTCTCAAGCCCGTAAACGCTAACGGAACCGAAAATCATTCGAAGAATTTTGCGTTCGAAGCGACAGAGGAGATCTTCATCAGCCTTTGATAATGTCCCTGCTTCTGCACCATAAAGCAGGACTATGGGATGCTGAGGGTCTTATATAGAGTCTCCTTATTGTTTCTCGGCCTTACTTATCAATTGCCTTCTTAGGCCGAAGTAACAGCGGTTGTCAAGTGTAATTCTTCGCTTGATTTCTGAGGTGATGTCATTTACAGAGTTAATAATGGAGTCGAGGTAGACTAAGTCCCGAACCTCAAAGTTGTTGCTGTATATCGCCACCTTCTTTCCGATGCATCGATGCTGTGTGTCCCCTCTTTGTTTTGAAGCTTTTGTACTGATACTTGCAAGCACATCAGTGACGGAAAAATTGTGGCCCTGTTTTTGTTTTGCGAGTTTTGCACAATTTTCTCAAGCACGATGTTGAGAAAATCACATGACAGCGTGTATCTCTTACAAATCAAATATTACTCTTGCTAACCGCTGCTTCTTTGGGCTAAGAAAGAAGCTATTTGATATCTCTGATAACTAAGGAGATTCTTTATAAGACCTTAATCATTTTGAAATGTATTGTAGGACGTTATCAACATAGCACATATTTTCTTTTTCTTTTACAGTGTGCTGAAATAATGGGCCTTACCAATAAACATTTTTAGTTTCGAATGTTAATTTTCACAGTGAGTATATTTTCCATACAAATTTCGCAATTGTGATCTTCCGTTCATTCAAAGTCGAGACAAAAATTTTTTATTCGTTAGCTTCTAAGTTACCAAATAAATTATTGTAGTTGTGCGTAAACATATGACATCCCAGTCCTGCCTTACAGCGCTGATATGCTAGGACGTTAACTAAAGCGGATGAAGATTTCCTTCCAGGAAAAGATAGGTCTGCCAGTTTTCAATTCTTGAAAAAGACATTGTACGACCATAAAACACAAAACCCAACTGAAGTATGTATGCAAAATCTCCCGGGACAAATTAAAAACAAATTCGACCACAACATGGATGACACTCTGAAGAATATTTCCGTGATTTCTATTCCAAAAAAGAAAATAGAATAATTCCCCAGACGAAAGAAAAAGTCTGCTTGTTCGCTCAAAACTTTTACCCAGGTACGAGTTCTTAGAATTCTCCTCAACGAACGAACGGGAAGCTCTAATTTCACCCCCGGTGTACCCTAAGGGATGTAATGACAAAAAGAAAGAAAGAGATCTTAACGTTTACAGGACACGAAACGTGCAGTTAACCCTTTTCGGTCTATCTGAATTTTTCATAATCTACCCAAAGGACCCTCATAAGTTGTCTTTAAATTGATTAGGTTTCATGTTTCTCTCACACTGGTTTGGATTAATCTGCTTACATAATTTATTATCGGTTTTTTGGTGCAAAAATAAGAAGAAGGAAATAGCGAAAGATGAAAACAGTCCATAAACGTTTTAGACGAAGAAAATGTAAGTTTAACTTTAAAAAAAAACACTCATATTCATTAAGCTTTAATGTAAACAGATGCGCAATAAAAAATATGTATTCTTTTTGAAGACTGCAAATAATGGTCAGTTACATACGTCTTATGTCAGCCGCAAAGTTATAATGTTCTTTTAATAGATTTTTCACACCGCCCCAGTGTGTGTTTGAAGCAGTTTTTGTTTACATTCTCCGCACGCACTACTTACTCGTCCTTAAACAGTAGGTACAGTGTACCTTCTTACATTTCCGATCTCTGTGATTGAAAGCTTGCGTACCTCTGTAGTAACTTTAGCCTGTCGGTGCTGCAAGGATACGTGTGTGTTTTCACCTCACAACAAAAATTCCATTTAAAAATCGAATTGATGTACGCGTGAGTTCGACTGTTGCTCAAATACGAAGGGATGAGCGTGTGTATGAGGATTAAATGAATTAGCTGCCATTACATTCTTGAATCCTTCAGAATCTTCGTGCTGCTTAAACGCAAGGAATTCCATTTTTCCACATTGTAATCGAATTTGTTCTTTCTCACTCACTTTGTGATTTACTGTCAATGGAATTTCTTCACCTGGTGTACGAATATTGCGAAGACAGTTGGAAAGAGGAAGAAAAAAACAATAAATGAGGCGGAGTGGGTGTTGTTAATTTCAATTCTCTAGTCACCGTGACACGAAATGTATGGGTTTTCTTTTTATTATTTTCTGGGCATAAATGTGTCTGAAAGAAAAGGGAAAACATAGAAATACAAAAATCTGACCGGCTTAACAGCGGGTCATCTTGCACAGTGTTACCTTCCAATATTTGCTTACCTAGTCGGAGGTGTTTGACACAAACTCCGACAATGGCGAGACGTTTCTGTGATTTTTCCTTTTCATTCTTGGACTTTTATTTCGATGCTTTTCGCTTTCTGGTATACTATACAGTAGGGTGATAATGGTTTACCGCGCTGTTTGTAAAACAGAGTAGTTGTGACGACAATTCCGAAAAAGTGCAGGTGACATCATGTATAAAATCTAAAATTGTTATAGCGATAGTAAAACAAATAAATCTCCACTATTGGATATGTTATTGACTAATTACATTCGTTACAACTTGAAAAGCATCGTATATTTCAGTATTGAAGTGAGTAGGTTTCTATCTAAGTACCCATTGAAGATAAAACAAGGCCCTGTGTGAATTTTGAAAACATATTTTAAAAATGGCAAAGGAATTTTGACATCTACCTATCAATAACTCATCTCTAAATAAATATTTTTAAACAGCGTAAGAATGAGTTTTTACTTTTCATAAATCAGTAGCATAAATAAAGGGGTATGTGGTATCACACGATCTGTGTCTAAAAGCTTCATTAAGTGTGTTTTAACTCCTGCAGTAAGTCTTGTTATTAATTCACCTAGTGAGCATATTCCCCTTCAGTTTGCTCACTATCTGGGTTCGTCTTTTCTTCACAGTTCATTTACTATTTGTGAATTTCTTAAATTAAACGAAGTGAAATCGATGGATACGAGTATTACGATGCAAATGTAATTAGCAAAATTCAGCGGGAGAAATAATTTGTAAAATTGATATGAAATTGGCTTGGCTTTCTTTTTTATATGAAAATAAATTGGGGATATTTTTTTTTTTAATTTTGTTTAACGCCCTTCCCAAAGAATTTATATAGGTATATATTATATTCATCATTTTGTGATGAGTTTGGAAAAGCAGTTGGTTGGTAGCATATCATCAGTTCCACAGGTTATAAACGGAGTATTAAGTTGACTGACAGCTTCGGCCTTAAATGAAGGATTGCCTACAAGCTGAACTTGACCCTAGATGTTGCCCTGATTGAATTCATGTATTTGTGCTCATGTCTATCAAAGAGGGCAGCCACATACTTGAAAAAAAAAACTGCATTTACGGTTAAAGCCGGATGCCAGGACCCCAACGCTCAAATTCCGCATAGCATAATTCGTATACAAGCAAATCCGCCCGAAATTTCCGCATAGCAGAGAAATTGGTATTCTCAAAGCGGTACGGGTTTTTTTTCCGACCATGCGAAAATTATATTCACCTCTCGAATGAGGTTAACCATTTTAACAGGTTGTAAAAAAAAAAATAAAATTTAAATTGGTTGCGAATTGTTGTTTTCGATTGACAAAAAAATGAAGTACTAATGTATGTATATATAATAAACATTTATGTGTTTTCGCAATGACTACTTTGGGTGGTATAAGCTCCGCGTTTGTTCGATTGGCAATGAATCGGTTAGGCTACATCGAAATATACCTACCGGACTATCCGAGAGTTTTAAGACTGCTTTAAACGAATGGCATTATTTCCAAACATATTTATGTCAATGGGAATGGGAAGGGATATCATTCAATAAGCGCTTCCATTTAAATTGTTTGATTTGCCTTAATTTGACTCTTATTTTCTCACACACAAATCAAAAAAACAAACCATTCTTTGGAGTGTCAAACTCACAATTCCGGAGACGCAAATCCGGAAAAGGCAGACGAGTAAAATTCGAAGAAAATTCGCGTATACGGATTGCGAGAATTGCAAATTTCAGTTTTTCGCATCGCATGGGACGGAGATTTTGACAGATAAAGGTATGCAAGAATTGTTGAGAATTGGAGCCCAAGAAGCCTGAGTTACATTCCCACCAGAACCCAGCAACATAGATTAGAATAATATCACACTTTTTTTTGTAATCAGCAAACTTAGAATAATGTCATATCATATTTTTGTCGACATTCTTTTAATCATAGATTACGATATTTTTCTGTAATAAAATACATTTCATAAATAAATCCATTCTCACGCTGCGCACAATTGCACCGTCAGCACTTATTTTGTTTTTATTTTTATTATTTATTTATTATTCTCATAATTCACAAAATTCATTTAATATAGTAAATGTTATTACAATTTATAGTAATCCTAACATGAATTAGGGAATAGTTAGTGACATTTTATTTTTTGGGGAAAAAAAAAGAGGTAATGTTACATTATATAAATTAATACAGTGTGGGGTGGACAATAGGTACAATATAAAGGTATATAAATGCAAGAAAAGGAATGAAAGTAACGAACAGAAGACACAATTACACAGTTTTGAGATGACATAATTTTAAAGTTAATTAGGTGATGAAGCGCAACAAGGTTTCGATTTCATTATGGTTAATATTCAAAAGCCACAGTTTTACTTTCCATAAAAAGATTTTCAGTGTTCCAATGATTCGAATGTCTTCAGGGAGTGTGTTAAATAATTTGCAAGATACAATTGTGTAGAAGCTTCCTAAGCTAGAAGTGCGAAAAGTGGGTATGCTAACCAGAGAACTTGAGTTGCTTCGAAGGTTATGGTTATCATTGATGGGGCTCCGTAAGTACCCACATCTAGTAAAAAAAAATTTTAAAACTATAAAATAGTACAGATGTCTAACTGGCAGAATTGTCAGTTTATTAAAAAGGACAAAGGTGTGGGCTACGTGGGATGAAAAGCATATTTTCCTGATTACATATTTTTGTAGAACAGTTAATTGTTGTATTTTATTACAGTGGGTACCACCCCAGCAGCCTATACCATATTGTAATCTTTTGTTATCTGTTACTGTATTCCAAAGTAAATATTTTTTTAAATGTAGAGCAGTATTTTTCAAGCCGATAGAAGTTTTGCAGAGTAGATAGAAAATATTGTTACAAAATAAATATATGATCACACCAGCTTAGGTTTTGGTCAACTACGACACCCAAGTACCTACTTATAGTTCTTAACAATTTTAATAGTAAAGCAATTTGTATCACATGTAACATTTTTATTATATTGTATACTGCATCCACAATTCAGCAGGCTAAATCTGCGGCAACAAGCTGCATGAAACACAATATTAATTTCCGGATGTTCCTTGGCAGTAAGTTTTTTAGTTTCATGTTGAACACTTTGACTACATTTTTAAGCCATGAAAAGTTGTTTAAATTTCTTATATCTTGGTAGGTATCAAGCAATACAAATCAGTTCACTAATCAAAAAAGTATTTCATAAAAAAATATTTAAAGCAAACATACGAAATAATTAAAGGGAAAGGTTCAAATTGTACGATATACAGAAAAAAAAATTCTTTTAAGTCATTCTTCAGGTTATCAATTTTGAATTGTAATGTAGGTATATCATTTAACATCTCAATATGGGGAAAAGCCCCAGTGTATTTCAGGCGGACCTACATGCCATCATAGAATGCGCAAACCTTATGTACTCCTCAGGGATTAAAGGCGCAAACATCCATATCTTCACAAACAGTCAAGCAGCTATAAACGCCCTTAGGTCCCCAATAATTGTCTCAAAATCAGTCATGGCACTGCTTCAATGCTCTTCAAACTCTTTGTTCTAGAAACAAAACCAAAATATGAAGGGTTCCCGGCCACGAGGGTATTGAAGGAAACGAAAAAGCTGACGAACTGGCCAGGAAAGGGTCAGGAACCCCGTTCATAGGACCAGAACCTTTCTGCGCCGTTACTAAATCAGCAACCACTTCCACTATCAATAGTTGGGAACACAACATGTGTATCAAACAGTGGCATGAAATCCCAGGCCTCAGACGGGCCAAAAGAGCAATACTGCCATTCAAGAAAAATGCCATCAAAATTTGTAATCTACGAAGGTACGGTATGAAAAACTTTGTAGGCTACCTCACAGGTCACCACGCTTTGCGATACCACTTAGATAAACTTCACCTAGCGGACTCCCCAGAGTTCCGACTATGTCTTAAAGAAGACGAAACAGCTTCACATGTGTGAATGTCCAGCACTAACTAGAATTATAAGGAAAGTCTTCTTCCGGGAAATACTAAGCCCAGAAGAATTGAAGAAGTCCTCTGCTGGAAAAATTACCAGCTACATTAGGGAGGTAGAGTCGCTGCTAGCCTAAACACAATGTTCTGACACTCCCGGAACAATAGACCTTCTAGATCGAATTGCCTATTTTTAGCCTTGGCAAGTCAGAAGTTTAAAAAAAATATCACTTTAATGATATTGATATCAAAAACTTGGTCGCATATTCCGAATAGAATTTCCCTTAAGTGTCGCAACATAGATTTCCTTCCATATTCACATTTTTTTTCGATATTTGCCAGCGTTTTTTCATTCGACTGTTTTTTTATTCAAATGATCAATTTGTCAAACAATTAACAAGAGCATAAAGTAAAATTGACAAACTGTAGGTACAGTCGCTAAAAAAGTGTCGGAAAAATTACAAAATATCAGTTTCCTTGACTAATTATGTGGAAGGAAAGAATAATAAAAGCGCAGTCATCATTTTGTAACAAAATTGTGGATGCTTTTTCCCTACACTCACAGTGGTATCTTTATTTTACTTCTCACACATAATCCTCTGTAAATATACATGAAATGACATTATTTCTATTTATAAAATCGCTACCAAAAACTTTTAAGTAGTGGTTTTTTGTAGCAAAAATAACAAAAAACGCTTACAAATCTAATTACTAATGATGTGATTTCGTATGCATTAAAAAAAACTTTAGGCAGCTAAACTTAAATGCGTGAGACATATTAGGTTATTAGTAAAAATATATGTTGTTTGCGATTTTGCTGCTATACAATTTGAGTATTGTATCCATTACACTTTTCTTAATAAATTAATTATTCATATCCCGGCTTCAAATGTAATTTCATTAATTATGTCATTTCAAATCCTTACTATAATAAAACTGTAACTTATATTCCGGTGTTTTTGGCCGGAATGAATTAAAAAAGTGCTGCACGAAATTCATTCCGGTTTTCACAGTTGTATTGGAAATTGTCGAGATTACCAGATGGGATATGTTTTACTATTATCCGTTGTCCGGAAGCGGATATCTAAGCTGGGGCAGATTCCGTATAACAATAATTGTCGGGACGGTATTGTTTTTGATGAAGAAGTAATATTCTTCCAGAATTCGTTTCACTATCGTCAGCTTTCATAACATTGGGGAAAACGAACTGGATTAAGGTCTCTATCGTTTCGACGATAATCGTCTAAAAAATTACGGAATGAGTGCCCTGGTATTTATGAAAAATTCTAATTCTCGAATGCATTCTAGCTCTTAGCTTTGGAAAAAAGCTTAAAAAAAATCCTATTTCATTTGGATAAGTCAAATGAAATACCTGCGATTGGCAAAGAAACACATGCCGCCGTCAAGTTTAAATTTCCATAATAACGTACTAAAAAAAATAGCGAATTGTTTTCAAAAAAAAAATCGTTTTCATAGAAATATGTAAACAAAAGAGCGACATCTTGTCCGAAAAGATTCATTTCCATAGTTACGTATAAACAAAAAAGCGTTATCAATTGGACAGAAGCAAAGCTACAAAGAGAGATTTAAAATTAATTGTGTGATGTTTTTATTTTATAATTCTGAAAAAGAAAACGAAAAAACAATTTCTTTACTTATTAGGTACCCATAAACTAAAAAAATAAACAGGTATTTCCATTGTGTCGTTTAATCCCACTAATACTTATCGCGGGAGGTAAATCTTCGGTGAAATTAATTAAATTTTAATTAGTGCCGTAGTTAACCGACGTATTTCTTTTTAACTTCATTCCACTGAATGTGCTTCCTTGTAGCCATCTCATGATGGATGAGATATGCGAGATACGGCTAGTTTCTTATTATTTATTTAAGGTCAGGTTATTCAAATCGAAATCGCCAATGTTAAATTGAAAATCGCCAAAAATCGCCAAATTCATAAGTTACAAGTTTTGCGGCAAGTATTTTGGTACTTCAACTATAACAAAATAGCTCGCCACGGCCTGCATTTTTGGAGAAGTGTCTAATACAAATATATACATAAAAATTTACTTGTTGATACATCTATTATCAGGGAATATCTAGTATCCTATATATCATTTAACAATGCTGCCAAAAATGCGGAAGCTATAATTTTTCTTATTAAGGCTGAACATTTCGGATTGATGTGCTGAAATGAGCGAACAGATCGAAAAGAACTATGGCAGTTGGTGAAGTAAGTAAGCTTCAGTTCACTTATCTTTGATTGTTTGTTAGTTTTCTTTACTGAAACTTTAATACATCAGTTTAAGTACAAAAACATCCAAAACTAGGAAAAAACTTAAAACATTTAGCGTAACTTTCCATCGGTTTCGTTTTTATTTTTACTGCTTTTGCAACTTGACTCGATCTTTCGGAGTATCGTTCAGGGTCTGCTTTGTGGGAACGCAAATCACAATCGCATACCTTGCAATGAGCGAATCCTTGTTTATTGGGTTTCGTTAGCCAACCTGTAATGTTTTAACAGGTAGAGGCAGAGGATACGAAATTGTTAATAACAACATTTTAAAACAATAACCTTAAGGAGATCGGATCTATTTTTCCTGGCTTTAATTATATTCAATTGTTCCCACTCTTGTTGGTAATTAAAAATCCGCTGTTTTTTGCTTTTGTATTAATTTTATTGCTTGATTTTATACTTTATTTTTCATTTACAGAATCAAGTTGCCAAGTTTAGAAATTTATTGTGACAGAATATTTCAGTTTGACACATGTCATAAATTTAAGGGATTTACTACGATTAAATAGAAATATATTAAGCTTTTAATTCGAAAAGGAAGAATCGCACGTTTTTGGGTATGCCAAACTGATTTTCATATCGCCAAATGAGACTTGAAATCGCCCATTTGGCATTTGACACCCTGGATGTAGCTAAGAGCTTTCTTTTTATTTAAATAAAAAGTGTAAACAATTATCTATACAAAGATAATAAATACAAAAATAAATATTTAGCGCAATATATTCATGTACCCAAGGAGTAGCTTATTACAACCATTCGTGTTGTGTTTTTATTTTTGTGACAATTGGAAAGGTCCCTTCCTATAATTATTGAATGCAGATTATTTATTTTAGTTCGAACGGCTGAATTGTACGTACGTCGATCCCCCCAAAACCCATTTGCTTACCTTGTACCTGTAAGTTATTGCGTGTGAGCTACAAAAAATCATGTTGCTTATGGTCGGCCACCAATCCTCATGCCTTTATGGGCATACCTATCGCTGTTCGTATGTAGTAAAATAAGCAATACGGAAATAAGTAGATACTAAGCCTAAGTAGAAGACACACATATTTATAGGTACATAAATAAATCAAAAACACGAACAAATCCTATGTCAGTTGTTACTCTCACATAAACATAGGTGCAAATTTGTAATGAAAGTAAACTTTGTCGTTTGAAGTTTACTTTGTTTTCCATTGCAAAACAGTAGCGCTCCAGTTTTTGTGGAACATGCGTCAAGTTGTCTACTAGAAGTTCATGTATAATAAATCAATGGGGTCAAACATCAAAGGACGGATACAGGATTGTTTTCTGGGAGGGGCACAAAGGCCAGATAGGTGAAGATTGTATACCATAGTATTGCATTGCAGTTTGTCTTTGGGATTCATTCTTTATCAATGGCATACAAGAATAACTATAAAAGATACTTTTTGTAAAGGTTTAACAATTACATGTTTAATTATGACAGTTTTCTTTTATGTCGTTAATTTAACTTAATTATTCGTACACCTCGTCGAGTGTTCGTCTACTGTAAAGGCCGGTACGCAACTGTATCACTCTGCAACTTTAAATTTGGACATATTAACTACAAAATAACACAAGCTCAAAAGCTTCTAGCGTTTATTAAACTGTGATGCAGTACCCACACTCTACAAAGTGTAATTCTGAAGTTATATGTACAATTTAATAAATCAAGTGCGAGCGTATAACTATAGCTCTTTTCAGGAAACGGGGAATACAGCTACTTAAACCAACCAACCAACTAACTATAGCTCTACAACAATGCGGCTTACCCTGTTCAATTGTTCTTTTGTTTATGACTAATATTCACCGCTTGATTGAATTTACTATAATAGCTTGAATTAAAACTACCAACATTTTTCCGACTTTAATGTAAGTCAGAATGGGCAGCACGAAATGAAATATGCAGAACTCGTTTCGGCATCAATGTAATTACTAAACCCACAAAAATAAAAACGACTTGCGTGATGGCGACGATGTTGTTACCAATATATCCTTATACATCGCGTGTTAACCACCATTAAGCAGATGGAAATCTCTTCAATAGTTTGTGGGTCCCATTCTTTTGTTTCTCGTTTCTGTTTCTGTATCCCACATTTAGGTATATGGTTCTGACCAACAAAATTGAATTTGCACACCATTTGGTTTGGGAAAGGATTTCGTCCTTTTTTGCTATTTTCCATAACTTTCCTCTGTGCGCCTTCCAGAATTTGATTACGAAAACCATATGCAGAAATGATTCATATGTATCGAATGTCGTGTATATGTATGCTGGCGAGAAAAGGTCCAGACTGTTCAACATTTGCTGAATCTCCCGTTATTTTCTTGTTTCTCCGTTTTGCAGTCGGTGGCTCCGTGTAATACGACAGCTTGCATATCAATGTTCTATAACTGACATCGAATATCCGTTACCTACTGATCCCATTGCTTGGGATTTTCTATACCAACGACACAACACTATTATCAACTTGCTCTCCTCGTATGTGGGTATTGCTAGATGTAATTTTTCAAAGTAATTCCCTCAGTCCCTGTAGTTTTAACCTAAATTGAATGAAAAATTTATTTATGCGCCCAGAATTTTAGACACCGGACAGAGCTACCACGTCCCATCTGTCAAATTGTTGTATACAATTCTTTCTGAACACACACGGTCAGCTCTGTCAATTACAGAGAAGTGTTCGCTTTTGTGTGGGAATAACTTTAAGGGTATGAAAAGAGTTAACGGATAATTGAAAATACAACGGAAATAAAAATAAAATTACTGGGTGAGTCAAACTCCTAAACTCTATATCTTAGCCTTCTTAATGGTAATGACAAAAGCTGAGATGATAGGATGGAAATGGAGGCTGTCTTCTTTTGGGTTCAAATGGGAGGTACGAGTATGTATATCCATTGGTGCAATATTCAAAATCAATACGTCCCCATTGTGGGTTCAGCATATTTTGTTATTTTTTTTAATTTCGTGCGAATAATTCAAATTCCTTACAAGCGCTACCAGCGCACCAACTTTCGAAAGAAGCGAAACAGAGGTGTTTGTAGTACTACGAAATCTTAGTGTTCAAAATTTGATCGCATTCTACTAGAGAAACGTTTGAGCAAAATAGCATTATTCGGGAATTCACCCACGGAAGCTAAGACTTTATTTCATAAAAAACAATTTTACAATGAAGCGACTCAATACATAATTATGAAAAGCCGTTGAAGGTGATGGCCTCACCAAGGCCATTTTGTAAAAATACGGATCAATGACGCCGCCGCACAGTTTGACAATTTGCCTATTTAGCGGGATTTAATTCAAAAATCGACTTGCACAATTTTAAATAAAAACCGATCTTTCTTGAAGCTTAAAGGTGACTGTTAACAAATTTTTATGTTAGAAACATATGCAACAAAAAAAAAAAAACGAGTGGGATTTAGACCACACGTCTGAAGTAAAATTTCTGCAGCTCCATCTATATATTAATATACCAATTTTCTTCAATAATAACTTACTGGCAGAGAGAGAGTAAGAAAATGGGCGCGTGCATTGCTCTCTCTTGCTCTTACAGTATGATACAGACAATAGGCCACGGTTGCCACTTACAAAAAAAAACTCAAATTATTTTATTTGATTTTGCGCAAAATTACCAGCTGCTAGAAGACATGGGACCTTTTCTCTTATAAAAAACCTTTAACTAATTAGAGTTTTATGTCTGTATATACATAATATGATTAAATAACCTATCCATATCGCAATATAGTTATAAACGGGATCAAAAAGTATTTCGAAGTTCACCATCTGTCAAAAGAAGAAAATGAGTGCATTCCTTAATTTTTTGAAAAGCGAATAAAACAGTTTTATATGGATGGTGAAAAGCATATGCAAATAATGCAACGCGTTCACTCAGAAGCAGTAAGGTAGCATTTAAATGAGGTGGTATCCAGTTCGAATTCTTGCTCAAAAAGTTAACATAATCAGATAAAAATTACCAAGTTACAAAAAAATGCAAAAAAAAATTAACAAATCTGGTAAAAAAATTACCAAAGTGGCCACCTTGCAATAGGCCTGCGCTGTGTCTTAGATATACGAAACGTAACTGGCTATGAGAGAAAGAAAAGAAACTGTGTGCTCGCACCTCTCTCTGTTGCTATTACAGAGTGATACAGACAATAGGCCTGCACTGCATTGATACCAGACTTTAGAGGCAGGTTATCCCACGGTTATACCCAAAATATCCCTTTTATCCCTCGCCAAATTATAGAAAATCCCACATTTATCCCACGAAATATTAAGTTAAGAAAACATTTCTTTTATTTAATTCTGTCTTGTTTATTATTAACAAATGCATGTTACATTATACATTAACTATGCAAGCTAACAAAAATTAATACATGTTAAGATACGTTTGTGTATAATACAAAAATATAATTGTAGGTACGTCGTTGCAGTGGCTTAGTGTGTTGGAATACTAAGCGAGGGGTCCCAGGTTCGAGTCCCGAGAAAACCCAAATTCAAACTTAAGGTTTTTTTCTCTGCGCCACCTCTCGCGAACGTCTGACAAACATCCGAGAGTATTACTGTCATGAAAGAGCTTCTCAATTGGCCGTTTGGACTCGGCATAAAATTGTAGATCCCTTCCATTCGTCCCAAAAATTAAAACTCACACAAGACGAATGGTTGTTGTTAATGCCATCTATGGCCGACTAGCGAAATTTGTAAGCTAGTACAATTTCGGCCATAGATCGCATGGCCGCACCTCCACTAAAGTTACACACCTCTATTCTATACACATATATATATACCCGGACAATGCGCTTCGGACTTCTCTTTTATTTTGTTCTTCTGCACTCTGCGCAGTGCGCATCAACAATTGTAAAAACCAAAACTTGTGGCTCATTAATAAAAATAAAATTTGTACGCCAACATTTGGTCCGTCAGAGCCGGATAAAGAAAAAAGAAAATAATAAAATAAAACTTAAAAGCTAAGAACAAAGTGGGAAAATAAAACGTGCTGAAACGAAATTTATTCAAGCGGCGTGCTTCGCAGTTTTTTCGTCGTAACAAAGGATTCAGCGGCGACAGCAATTTGTGATTAATCGTTTCAAGCCAGGAAACGAAATACAAATCAGTGCCTGCTCGTAATAAACGCTATTCCTACGACCACCAAAAATCGCCACAAGGCGAAGCTTACTCGGAGATGTGGGACACTCTCTACTCAAGCTGACTGCATCATCAGCGCGAAAACGCACAACAACAACGCTGCTGCAACTGCAGCCACTAACGAAAAGATTCGGACATCATCATCAAAACAACCGTTATCATCAACCCCCAGGAGTACCAGGTGTGTATCATTAATTCAGTGCCTTTAAAAAAAAAAAAAAAAAATAAGAGTTTAATACAAATATACGTATTCATAGACAACCGTTCATTCAGGTAAAAGAAAAAAAAAAAAACGTTTAAACTGTAGTTTAGCGGGACTTATTTCGATACATATGTGATATATATATATATATGAGATTGCGTCATGAGGATTTCGTTTTTTACATATTATTTTTTGGTTTTGAGTCAGTGTTGCCGTCGGGTTTTTTGATAAGACTTTAATACTTTTTGCTGAAGTTGACGGAAAGTGTTACCGATTGAGTTTGGGGTACTTTTCCTTTTTTTTATATACTTACGCGGATCTTTTTGTGAAACAAATTTTATATAGGATGTCTTAATGATTGTGTGCTTCCATCGTGTCTCTGGGGATAACCGCAATAAAGAGTTTCTGTTTTAACGGGATAAGGCTTTCTGTACGGTATTTTATAATCGCGTGTTCGCCGCGTTGATGAACAAGTCTCAACCAATCCATGCTTTTGCTTTTTTGGTCTCTTCATTTACTTATGACTCACTATTGAGTTTTTAACATTGCCTCTTGTTGGACGTCATAAGAGAGCTACTTAAAAGGTTTTCCCGGACTGGCGTTCCCTGTACGGAAATTTCTCACGTGGTCAAAGCCTGGGTTAACAAATCGTAAGCATTTTTTATGCTTCTTTTTATTTACACTCTTAAATAAGTTGTGGGAAAAAACATTTGTTCTATCATTTAGTGCTGGTTGCTTGAAATCTCTGAGGTGATTAAGTCACACTAATTTTCTATTAAAACTAATATGACCACTGTAGTTGATTTCATCCATGCGGCTGATCAATTGGTCAAATATGCTGCCACAATTCGTGAGATACCAGAAAAGCAGCATACCTCGACCACATTAACAGCTCGAAAGATCGAGTTAAAAGATTTGTGGGTAGAAGTCAAGGTTAAATACGCGGACTGTGCTCGTCAAGGGGCCGACGATGATGAGGCATTTAATAGCGAGGTTTTCGAATCCAAATACAGATTATCAAACGAGACCTACATTTCATGTCTCGGCTTGCTCTTGGAACACGAGGATAAGCTATCTGCTGACCCTGTTTTAAGTCCAGTTGTAAGTCCAAATGCAAGTATGTCACATACCAATAAATCAACTTCACACTGCATTAAATTGCCACCCTGCGATACTGAAATCTTTTATGGAGATTATCTTTCGTGGCCATCATTTAAAGATATGTTTGATGCGATTTACATTAACCATCCCAAGCTGGGTGCGGTCGAGAAGCTCTTTCATCTCCGTTCCAAGACAAGAGGGGAAGCCTTTAGCATTATCAGCAAGTTCCCCTTAACGAACAATAGTTTTGACCTTGCCTGGGAATCTTTGCGCTCCACTTATGAGAATAAGCGCATACTGGTGAACAACCAGGTCAAGCGGTTGCTCAATCTTCCAACGTGCCCCGAGGAATCATCCAAGGGGATTATAAACTTGCAACGACATATTAACGACTGCATTGCCGCATTAAAGGCTCATGGTGTCTGCGTCGATAGCTGGGATCCTATTCTAGTTTTTGCTTGTTCAAATCGCCTACCAGCCACTACACTCGCGTTATGGGAACAATCCATACCAAAACCGACTGAAGTCCCAACGTGGAAGCAACTTGACCATTTCTTAAGTGCTCGTTTTCAGGTTCTGGAAACTATATCTGACGTAACGTCTTCTACGACCGGTGATAAACGAGAGAAAGCTCATAAGCCCAACGTTTCAGCTAAAACCCGTGTAAATACATTTCATTTTAAAGGCCAAGACTTTGCTTGCCGGCTTTGCTCCGGTAAACATGCGATACGCAAGTGCTTTCAATTTATAGCAATGGCAGTGCCTTCTAGAATCGAGTTTGTTCGGCAAAATAACATTTGTGAAAACTGTCTCTCAGTAAACCACAAGAGCAGAACTTGCACCAGCCAGTTCACTTGCAATACTTGCAAAAATCGTCATCATTCGCTATTGCATATAAATACGAATACCGCTATCCCCTCACTGTCTCCCAACGTGCAGACTCCGAGTACATCGGCAGCTGCTATTGCGGCGGAACCTTGCGCCCTTTCTCAATTACAGTCCACTTCTCCAGAATTCGTGCCGCAGACATACAATCGCGCACATTTTGCTTCTACGCAACGACGAGTATTGCTTGCCACTGCTTTGGTTAACATCATTGGCAATGATTCAAACCATTTGGTACGCGCACTGATTGACCCGGGATCTGAAGTATCCTTTATTTCCGAATCGGTTCAGAGGCGTTTAAATCTACCGACTTCGCCAATCAACATATCGATCTCCAGCATCACTGCAGCTCATGCAGCAACCTCGAAAAAACTATGCGCTTTCTCTATCCGCAATGGAGAGAATGAAGCCAACCCTATATCTGCTCAAGCAATCGTTTTGCGTAAGATAACAAATAATCTACCAAGCGCTTCGTTTTCGTTAATTGACCACTCGCAACTTGATTGCCTCCGACTAGCCGACTCAACCTTCGATAAATCTTCTCAAATCGATCTGCTTATCGGGGCAGACCTCTATCCGGCAATTGTCCGAGATGGTCTGCAAAGAGTTTCTAACTCCCTTGTCGCACAAAATACCATTTTTGGGTGGGTATTATCAGGACCTATCCCGTCTGCCGCCAATACATTCAGCACTTTTGTAGCGGACCCGCAGCCTCCCGCGTTAGATGAACAGATCCGAAAGTTTTGGGAGCTGGAAGAAATTCCGAATCGTAAACAGATTCTTTCTGCTGAGGATCAGGTGTGCGAAGAGTTGTACGAAAGGACCACCACTAGACGCCCTGATGGCCGATATGTGGTTAGACTGCCATTTAAATCCAACGCATCGTTACCAAAGTTGGGGTTTTCAAGAAACATCGCCTTACGGCAGTTCTTACGGACCGAAAAGCATTTCACGAAAAACCCGGTTCTCCGAACACACTACTCGAAGGTAGTAACTGAGTATCTTACGCTGGGTCATATGCGCGAAGTTAACGACTCTGAAATAATCAAGAGCGGTACTGTAGCTTCCTATTATCTCCCGCATCATGCTGTGCTGAAGCCTGAGAGTGTTTCAACGAAGCTTCGCGTCGTGTTCAACGCTTCAAGTGCCTCTTCCAGTGGTACAAGTTTAAATGACATCCTTTACCCAGGGCCAATTCTGCAGCGTGATCTTACCTCTTTAATTATCCGTTGGAGGTTTTATAAATTCGTTTTCAATGCCGATATAGAGAAGATGTATCGGCAGATACTGGTTCACCCGGATGATACGTCATTCCAAAGAATCTTATTTCGAAGCTCACCCAGTGCTACTATAGACGATTATGAATTGCTGACAGTCACATTCGGGGTCAATTGCGCCCCCTATTTAGCGATCCGAATCTTGTTGCAATTAGCTAAGGATAGTCAGGTCCTGTACCCACTCGCCTCACAAATCGTATCGTCTGAGTTCTACGTCGATGATGTGCTCTCCGGGGCGCATGATCTGAAAACCGCTAAGAGAGCTCAAACAGAGCTTCTAGAGATGTTGGAGTCGGCTGGCTTTCCTTTACGCAAATGGACTTCAAATAATCCATCACTTCTCGATCACTTTCCGCCAAACCATGTTTTAAGTGAGCACTTCCTGGAATTCGATAAGGATAGCACCACTAAAACACTGGGGATCCGATGGAATGCTAAAGAAGACTATTTTTACTTCCGTGCCCCAGAAATCCGACTGTCAATGACTCCAAGCAAGCGAGAAGTTTTCTCTCAAATCGCACAGCTTTTTGACCCCGCAGGATGGCTGGCCCCAGTAGTCATTGTTGCGAAAATGTTGATGCAGCGCATCTGGGTGGAAAAGACGGATTGGGATGAGACACTACTGTTGAGTAGTCTTACTAAATGGAAATCATTTGTAACTGCACTACCGGACATTAATCAGCTTCAAATACCACGCTGGGTCGAGTACTGTCCGACCTCGCGATTGCAATTTCACGGGTTCTGTGATTCATCGGAACTGGCATATGCTGCAGCACTGTACGTGCGGATTAATAATACCGACGGAACTATCCGAACTCACCTTCTCTGCGCAAAATCTAAAGTAGCGCCAATTAAACCAGTGTCGGTGCCCCGCCTTGAACTGTGCGGAGCGGTACTCCTTTCACAACTCATCAAAGCCTATCTTCCAAATCTTCCGGTCGAAAGTTATGAAACTTTTTTATGGACGGATTCGGCCATAGTCCTCGCGTGGTTAACCAAGCATCCAAGCTCGTGGAAATCCTTTGTGGCCAACAGGACAAGCGAAATAATCGACAATATAGGGAATATCCCCTGGCGGCACGTAAAGTCAAATGATAATCCGGCCGACATCGCGAGCAGAGGGATCTGTCCCGATAAGTTGCTTAGCAATCCGTTATGGTGGAACGGCCCATCGTGGTTGCGAGAACCCCAAGAGCATTGGCCAAAGAGCCTTCCGATATTTCCGCCTGCTGCGGAGCTGGAAATGAAAGCCACTTCCTTTGTAGTTCAGTATAGTCCCGAAGATATTTTGGAAAGATTCTCCTCGCTTCCTCGAGCCTTGCGTGTTCTGACTTATGTCTTTCGTTTTTTCTCTCGATTACATAAAACATATTCCGACGTTTTTGCTCCAAGTCAAGACACATCCAACCTGGCTCAAAAGGAGATAACCTTTGTAAAGGCGCGATTGGTTTTGCTCTCACAAAGGTTTTATTTCCCTAAGGAATACAAAGCGCTATCCGAAGGTCACATAATCTCTACCAAGAGCTCACTTTTATCCCTAAATCCATCCCTGGACTCGAACCAACTTCTACGCGTAAGTGGAAGACTTTCTAATGCAAACCTCAATTTTAGCGAACGTAGTCCAATTATTCTACCTTACACCTCTCACTTCACGAGATTACTTGTTCAATTTGTTCATGATATCACTCTTCATGGTGGTAATGCGCTTATGCTTCGAGTGGTCAGGCAAGCCTTTTGGGTTCCAAAACTACAAAATCTAATAAAGGCCTGCATTCGACAATGTAAGACATGTGCTGTCCATAAAAAACAATTACGTACACAACTAATGGCCGCTCTACCACCAGAAAGATGTACCTATTCACCACCCTTCACCTATACAGGGATCGATTTTGCTGGTCCATTTACTCTCAAGAGCTTTAGCGGAAGGGGTTGTCGAGTTTCTAAGGGATACGCTTGCGTGTTTGTCTGCTTCTCAACAAAGGCTATCCATCTAGAGGCCGCCAGCGACTTATCATCCGAAGTGTTTCTTGCAGCCTTTGCCCAGTTTGTTGCTAGAAGAGGGCTACCCACCAGAGTTTTCTCAGACAATGGGACTAATTTCATCGGTGCAGGCGCGATCCTGCAACGGGAGTTCAAAAAATTCCTAGCGACCATATCAAATGAAACTAACAAAAGGTATAGCGTTCAGGGCTTAAGTTGGAGTTACATTCCACCCGGTGCGCCCCATATGGGCGGTTTATGGGAGGCCGGCGTGAAAAGTTTTAAGACCCACTTTCGGAAACTTGCGATGTCACATAAATTCACCTTTGAGGAGTTTTCTACGCTGTTAGCGCGCATAGAGAGCTGTCTTAATTCCCGTCCTATTTCCCCGATGTCAAACGATCCGTCTAATCTTTTGGCCTTAACTCCAGGTCACTTCCTTCGAGGTAGTCCATTGTTGACTTTTCCTGAACCGGAACGCGAAGTAAGCCCACTTTCCTTAATTAACCGTTGGGAGAAGCTCAAATGTCTCCACCAACAGTTCTGTCGTCGATGGAAAGACGAATATTTAAAGGAGCTCCACAAACGCTACAAATGGAAATTTTCTGAAGAAAACGTTAAGGTAGATGACCTCGTTGTGATAAAACATGAAAATCTACCGTCTACTGAGTGGCGGCTGGGACGAGTTGTTAGGATATCTCCGGGGACCGATGGAAGGGTGCGCGCAGCAACTATTAAAACTCAATATGGGGAAGTAACTCGACCTATCGTAAAACTTTGCGTCTTACCCGCTGCTTAGCCATCACTAAAACGCATTCTCACCGGCAACCCTGTATGTCAAAATAAAAAATAATCAACCTAGAGGGAGTCTCTATAAACTCTTACTACGTGAATGAACAGTTATAAATGTATCTTTCATACCATTCTTCAATGAATTTTTTGTCGTATTTTTATCCAGAACGATGCACTGAATTAATGAACTCACCTTTTAGAATTAAGTTATTATATTGGTAATATTGTATTTTTTTTCTATTTGTTGGCGGCTATCCGCCAAGGGGGCCGGTAATGTTAATGCCACCTATGGCCGACTAGCGAAATTTGTAAGCTAGTACAATTTCGGCCATAGATCGCATGGCCGCACCTCCACTAAAGTTACACACCTCTATTCTATACACATATATATATACCCGGACAATGCGCTTCGGACTTCTCTTTTTTTTTGTTCTTCTGCACTCTGCGCAGTGCGCATCAACAATTGTAAAAACCAAAACTTGTGGCTCATTAATAAAAATAAAATTTGTACGCCAACAGTTGTGAAAAGTTAGCACTAGGGTCCCTACGGACCTGTTGCGCCAATTATTTATTTATTTTTTAGGTACATCTTACACATTTTTAAAACGTTACAAAAAGGAACATACAATTGCATTCGGCATTGAAATGAAAATATTATTCAACATAAAATAAATATCTTATGAATTATTTGAGACTTTATCTCGGTTTCAAGTCTCATTATTCTTGATTTTTCATACAAAAATGACACAGAAAATTTGATGTGAGAATGGGGTAAGCCTTTTTTGCATACATTTCAATTTTTACAGAATAAATTAATGTATTATTTCAAAAATACTCGTGATTCATTCACAGATATGTCATTTTATGAAACAGTTTAGGGAAATAGTAAAAAGAAAATGAAAGCAGTTAGATATTTTGAATGACTTTTTTCTAAATATAAAAATATTTAATTTGATCGTAGATTGAATATTTTTTTTATTCTTAATGAAATGAGCAATTAGGAACAAAATTTGACCAAAAAGTAAAATCCCTTTCTTTTTGTAGTATGAGGTCTGAAAAATCCCTTTGTCCCTTTCAGAAAATCACGCAAAAAGGGATAAGTCCCCCGATCTGGTATCACTGCTGCTCTGTATGCTGTGTCTTAGATAACGAAACGTAACTGGCTGAGAGAAAGAGAGAACGAAAGTGTGTGCTCGCACCCCTCTCTTTTGCCTCTACAGTAATATACTCTCACTTTCTATCTTCACTAACATATATCTCCCTCTCAACTTCCACTCGCTATTTCCGTAACGCTTTCATGCCGCATTCACCAACTTACCCCCCAAGTCAAACGTGCCTAAAGAAGTATTACTTCAAAAAAATATATTTCAAAGTTCAAGTTGTGTACCAATTCATTTAAACGTGAGAGCAAGCGTCTCAGTTTTTTTTAAGTCGTTCGCGTGTTCCTAATTAAAAGTTTTATATTATTTTATTAAATATAATCTTATTGAATAGTACGGTAAGTTGATTTAGGATATTAGGTGTTTTTTTCAAGGAGGAAAGGCAACAAAAATTAAAGATCAATTTATGCGTTATATGCATTCATTACAGTTATTCAGTTGTTATTCAAGTTGAGGACCCTATTTGTTGTAGAGCCATGTATGTTAGTAACAAAAAAGTGTTTTGTGCACAGGTGCGACACCTATAATAAATTTTTCATTTTTGAGGATGGCTACCGAAATAACGAAAAAAATAATTAATGATGTTTGGATTTTTATAATCAAAAAGAGCTAAAGAACAAAGTTTTTTTATTTTTTTGCTTTAATAATATTACGTTTTCTGACGGTACAATTAAGACAATAAAGGCAATGATAATCGTCCTTTCCACCCGTTAAATTCGCATCTTCAGAAATTTCATCTGTGGTGCCCTAAAAGCAGTCTCGCTTTAAAGTGTTCTGTTATAACTTTTTCTCGCTGTAAATCCCCTGTCATGCAAACATATACCTTCGATGGTATAGTTTTCCCCGTGTATATTTAGTCAAAGAATTGGACGTGTTGTTTGAAACCGAACTATCATGTTGAGTCAATCACAAACAATGCAAACAGAACAAGGGGAATGTTAAGGCGATATGCTTGTGAGTTTTCGAATGTTTATGTTCTCAAGACCTTGTATATCGCTTTTGTGCGCTCCATATTAGAATATGCCTCTATTGTGTGGTGTCCGTATTATAGAGTTCATATAAGTAGAATTGAATCTATATAAAAAAAAAATTAAGATTCGCTCTTAGAGGACTTCCTTGGCTCGATTTTAGCAACTTACCTCCTTATTTATCTAGATCAAAATTATTTATATTAGAATCATTGGAGGTTACGAGAACGGTGGCCAGAGTGGTATTTATTCATAGGGTTCTTTGATTTAACGGTATTAATGAAACGCTAACTATACCACATGACAGTTTAAGATGAAATTCCTTCTTCATCTAGTTTAAACAAGAAAGGAAGACCAAGAAAAAGCTTTGATGAATGCTGTGAAGCAGGAAGAAGAAAGCACAAACCCTTTTAGATTCGATTAGCGCTGAAGAAATTGCAATTGCGAAAGAACTAAACCTTAGAAGGAAAAATAAATACTGTTTTTTTGTACATTTTTTTATTCGTTAATAAGGTTCACTGTAAACTACTGTTTTTTCATTGCCTGTAGATGAAGCGTTAATTGATAAAAACTCGCAGCTATACATTCTTCAGTATGAAAAAAAACGCCAGAAAATAAATAAAACTGTTCCCAATTTACTGCATTACTATCACAAAATTAAGCTAAAACAAATTGCTATCCCGATAGCAAAACTGTGAGCTAATCCCCTGCTGAATGTGGCTTACAAAGCTTAGTTAATCACAGCTTTAAGTGTATACATATATTTAGCTCAAAAAGATGTGTTAAAATGATAGCCACTTGTATACTTCCAATAGGCCAACTTTCGGAGGAAGCTCAATAAGCCAGGAATAAGGAAAATATAAAATTTAGGGAACTGTTTACCAGAAAAACACTTCGTAAACTCAAATTGATAATATTCTTACAGATTCTTTAAAAAAAACACGTTTAATTGAACATGAACTGTTTTACATACCAATCGAATAAAAAAAGTGCTGATTATCGGCTCCTTTAAGTTATTTTTTGTCAAAACTTGTATATGTAAATAGAATTAATTACAATCGCTTCTGTGAAAAATGTTCATAAAGTAAAAAAAATTTAACATAAAGCATTTATTTTTAAGCGTTATTAATTTAATCCCGCTAAATAGGAAAATTGTCCGCACCAAACAGTTAATTTTTGTCGATGCCTAATGGCTCAGAGAACTTGAATATAAATATACTAACTGACCCGTGCTCGCCATTAAATATTGTACTTTAAGTGACAAATTAGTTTGTAAGAAATGTAATGATATGAAATGAAGGTAAATAACGTTAAACGATTGGACTTCAATTGTATTACTTGCCACATGAAAATGTAAATTAGTTGGATAATCATTGGAATCCGAGATATAAGAGCGTCTTCACTGTTGTGGGGTCCAGTAAGAATTCAAGTAGTATATGATGTTTTGTCGTAATGTAATGTGAAGCCCAAATTCGACAAGTGCTTATCAGTTTGGTGAACTTAGTCAATGTCTGGTCTGCTGGCAACTATCAAGGATATGAGTTTCCACGGTTCCTTGTCTGACCGGTGGCTACTTATTTTTATACCCTCCACAGGAAGGTATATTCATTACATTTGTAACCCCAAGAAGGAGTCACCGGAGACCTAATAAAGTACCTATATGTATATACTGAATCAGGCTCACATTCTGAATCGATTTAGCCATGTCCGTCTGTCTGTTGAAAGGACTTTTTTTGTATCGTCGTCAGGTTGGTATTGAAAATGGGCTATGGCGGTCAAGTAGTTCGGGTACCTCCCATACAAAATCAATATTAGACCCATGTGTCTCTTTGTCGGTTGAAAACACGATAGCGTCGTTAGGTTGGTATTAAAAATGGCCTATATCGGTCAAGTAGTTCTGGTACCTCACATACAAAAACCAGTTTTGCATGACTTGTATGCAGTGGAGGGTATCAAAGCATCGGCCTTATAATTGTTTTGTAGTCCCAATATAGGAAAGAGGCCATTAGTTAAACCGTCACTACCCCGACAGTCAATGTTATAGACAGCATGTGCTTTAATTTGTCGGGCTTATCGGATTAAGGTCACAGTAGGAAATTACATCCTTGAAATTCTCAACTCGTTTTGAGGCATAGGCGACGCTTTTTCAGATCACTTTGTTTCTTTTAAATATTTTTTTTTTTGGTTATTAGGCTCCTTATGTAAAATGCAGTATTCGAGTTAAAACTTCTCCTTTCCCAAGAGAGGTTTTGCAAAAAAAAAATGTTAAGCCCATAAATTCTTCAAATAAAAATCAGTTAAATGTGCCATCAAACATAACTGTAGGTATGATTATAGATAGTACCAGAAAATATAAAACTTGATAGGAACTTATCCAATATTCAAACCGTAGTATCGTATTTCAATTTGTATTTCCCCTTTGGCATGCATGATTTCTTGAGTCGCCCTGTAAAGATCTCAAACGCCACGACTTGTCTGAACATAATTTTCCTAATGAACAACAAAACCATCGCCAATTAATTCTAATTCCACTAACAACCACTTACACACATGTCACACTGAATGGTTAGCATGCCAATGGCATACTAATTTCTCCACAAAAAAAATAAAACAAATACAAAAATCCCTAAAGGGAATGACAATAACAATGGGAATGCTTTCCTTTCCAGCCCTTTAGCCTAGTCTATTTGGTCTCACTGGTATACGTATATATGTCTTCAAAACTATGAGGGAGTATCCTTACAAATTTCACGTAATCTCTTCCCTTAAGCTATTAGAGGACTAAGGAATTAATCTGAGAGTGCTTGTGGTGCTTAGCACATACCTTTAAACGGACATCTGTTGCATGTGTTTTGTGCCCTGGACTACACGCACACACATATACACACGGAAACCAGGATTTCACAAAATCCGCATAAATGAGCTATTCACATAAAATATATGCAAATTCTTGAGAAAGACTCACTTCCCCTATTCCGTACGACCATATCTACGTAAGTATTTGACTGCCTATTAAAAACTATCTCAACCGATAATTTGTGTACGCATAATCCCCATGCAAATATGGATTACCCAGGTATATATTGAGTTGCGAGGCATTCATGTGCTATTAAAAGGGATTTGCTATTCGGATGATAGTCCTTAAATTGAACCGTAATATACAACAATTAAATCCTGACCATTGGCTATTCGCAACAGCAATAGCAATATTCAGAGGCAGAGTCGAAGTATGTACTGTATATGTGTTACTGAAATTCGGACCGAAAATCTTCATGAAACCTAATTCCGGTGTACCGATTTGGCACCCAGGGAGATTGATATGGAAATTAAACCTTGTTAGGGGTATTAATTTACGAATATATCCTGGGCGATGTGTTTTGCTGTTTTTCGTAATGTGTGGGATGAAGATAATTGACTTAATGTAATGAATTTGGAAGTCAAAAGAAGTGTATCTATTGAAAATTTTTGCATGCAGTATAAAATTCCAGAATCGACACTTGTGTTTGAGAATAAACACTGATGGCGGAAATGTCATTAGGACAAAAACTCCTCGAACTAATTATCAAATAGCAAGGTTCAACAACGTCTGCAAAGTGCCCTAAAAGTGGGAATTGTTTGGTATCTTATAAGCCAAAAGGTATACCCATGCAAACATTGAGCGGTTCATATACTTATCTAACAACTTGTAGGGAACGACATAAGTTAGATGATAATAAAAGATATGCAACTCGTTTCGGCACTCTTTGCAACTTTACAAAATAACACTGCCAAAAAAATTGCATTTTGACATCAACTTCCTGTTGTTCCTCCAGAGATTCTATATTTAGTTATTTCGCGTGGGTTTTGCTGATTCGCTAGCAAACCTTAAGAACTTCTACATTTGTCGTGACGTTAACCATTTTAAATTTAACTTTGTTTCATCAGGGACTTTCAACGAATTAAAATTTGTTTTCAAACAAGGATGTGGTGCTGAGACTGCAACAACGTGGGAACATTTTGTTGACGCCAGAAGAAAGTGATTTATATTATTAATGAACATTTTTAAAAATTATATAAGTAAAACAGAATTTGTTTTTCTAACACTACCAATAGAAAAAAAATCCAATCTTAAGAGCCATAAACCTTAAGATGCGATTTCCCAAAAACGTTAAATTGGCGTATGCGTCGACCTTATCCTCGGGCGACGCATATCTACACCTGGTAATATCGGATTTCACGAAGACCTTTCACTTCGAAGATATTGCGAAAACAAATAATTAAATGTCGTAAAAAACTCGGCTTTTGACAAGCTTCGAGAACTTGGCATGGTAGAAATTAAATTATGAATGAGATCAAAAGGGAAATAGGAGTAGTAACGAGTCTAGATGAAATGTTTAAAGTGCATAGTATGCCATATTTTGCCATATGAATGCTGTACATTTAACACATGCTATTAGTTTGGTAAAAGTTATCAAATGTAGGGTGACATGTACCCCATCATTAGCTGTTTTTTATTATCAGCGTGGTCTGATCCCGATCAGACAAAACAGATAATAAAGGGTATTACAAACTTCACATTGCCACCAGCCATATTGCAAATATTCTGCTCAACGTGACGTCACACAAGGCACATGTCATTTCGTTTGCAATGTCGGGGGTGTTACCATATTTGAATCCAATTTTAATAATTTTTCTTTTTCATATTTTTTAGAAATAAATTTAGTATTTTATGTTCAAATATGCAACACATGAACAATATGTTGCTGCTAGCACATCCGTTTATCTTGGCATATTAAGGTGTGTCCAGACCAGCGAAACATTTCAGAAATGTTTCTAAAGCAAATCGGACCCATTTCATACACATTTATAAGAGATTTCTGAAATTTAGTTATTAAATGTTTATGAAATGTTTCAATTTTATTTTTCTAGTCCAACTAAAAGAAAATAATGTGATAGGGTTATTAGCAAAGAGTAAAGTTTATATTTTTGTAATTTTGGTCTCGGGAATCAAGCGACACACGATTTAATTCAAATATTCATATTAAATGAATCACTTTCTCATTAGGTATTCCAAGCTTTTCTTGACATTTTTATTTTATTTAAAAAAATAAATAATAATCAAAAAACAGCGCTCACTTTCTGCAGTTAAACTTGTAAAAAAAATGATTTCTCATCACGATTGGGAAACTGTGAAACATTTCATTAATTATTTTTTAATAATAAAATTTGTTATGTTTAATAAATGTTTTAGAAATATTTATATAACTTTTAGGTATATAATTGTTAATCAAAGAAAATAACACGGAATACGGATGGGGATTTAATTCGTGCGCGAAAAAATCAATTGATATTTTGTGTTTCTTTTTTTGTCTGGCAACGTGATTAGGTAGCTATCGTTTACAGGCACACCAACATTTAAAAATGAAACACGCCATCTAGTGGGAAATAAGAAATAATTTTCAGAACATGATTCGCGATATCGATGAGAAGCAGGATCATGGGATGTTGTTGTAAGTGCATGTAAATCGATGATCTATATGGATCACAGCTGATAATAAAAAACAGCTATTGCGTGCACACATCACATCTTTTTACATCTTTGTTTTGGAATTTATTTTATTTCCCTTGTTGACGGTTTTGAAAAATTAAGTTATTTATGTTCAAAATAAAAATATATTTTATTTTCTGAGCAAAAATTAAAACCGCAAAGGGAAGCCATATCACCAGACTTTACCCTATGCTTAAAAAGTATGCAATTCACCGTTCATGTGAGCACTAGTTTTATAAGACACATTCCGTTGACATGTTGATTGAAATAATAATTTAGATATAGAGGCTTGCTGATTGCGGTCAAAGTTTAAAACTTCACGATCTAACATGAACATGCCGTTTATTATTGTGGGGAATGTAGATTAGTTCCCAGCAATCAATTAAAAATAATTATCATTACGATGAAAAACATTGCCAAATGGATCCATTAAAAAATTTGACAAACACAATCTAGCATTAAGAGCTAAGAATGTGAGCTGAATTTTTGTAGATTTATTTTTTAGGATGGTAGAGAGTTCTCACTAATTCAAGACTTCCCATCCAAAGTGAACCACAGCAATAAAGCATTTTGTAGTTTGCTGCGTGAAACATAGAAGTGCACTATTTCTTATTTGAACAGATATGCTACTTAATCCAAAATCGAAGTTCTACGCACCCAGCTATTCCAAAATGTGCTGGGAATAGTAAAGCGTATGGTTAGGATTTTAAAGCCAGGGCCCATTTTGGAAATGATAAAAAAAAACAAAATTTGCCACCTTTACCAACTATTGCTTGGAGTTGAAGGAAAAATGCAAAAATGAAATATAAATACCAATTTACAACTCATTTTCTTTTTCACAACCTATCGAAACCTTTTTGAATTTATTTATTTTTGGTCGGAAAAAAGGGTTTAAATTCACTCCTAATATCTAATTGTTTCGACCTTTCTTATTTTTTCAAAGGAAAAGATCCAATTTACTCTCAATCTAAAATTAAATTAAACAAACGAAAAAATTCTCCCACTTACCATGTTCAAATAAAATTACCAGTCCGTGCTTTTTTTCGGTTCGATTTGAATAATAAAACGCAATATCTTCTGGAGACAGACCCATAGATTTTAGGAAGTGTAAACTCACTCCCACTTGAAAATTGAAATTTGGTAGTAGCCCTTTCTGTTTCCCTTCAGACCCTGCACATACCTAGAAGCTTGGTGTCTCTTTTCACATCGTCGTATTTTTCCGGTGGAATTGGGGGATATCAGCAATTCAGTATCCCTTGGAAACAAATCATTAAAAAATGCTTTGGCGAGTCTACTTCTTCCCTGGAGTGGTCGTAGCTTAAAACACATTTTCTTTTACAACACATTCTTGAAGAGCACCCCCGGAATACACAAGTGAAGTGCGATACCTACGAATAAGGATAGATCGAAAATGGGAACAAGGCAAAATTAAGAAATAAAAAGTCAGTCAGTGATGTTGAGTAAAGTGGCATCAGATCAAAAAATGAAAGTGACATGAAAAGTCACTGAGATTTCCTAACTCAAGGGAGACCTCCAATCCAGAATAACGACTAATTTTTAAGGACCATTCACATGAGAGCGACCAACTACCTACGAACGAACGAATATTCGCAAATTTTGACATTCCATTCACATGATACATTTTATTCGGTCGCAGATACCCGCGAATAAAATGAGAGTCGCCGTCATTTGTTTCTACTTTTTGAATAAAAAAAAATTTACAATTGGAGGTAGCGACATTCTATTAAGCAAAAAAATAAAATATTGTTGACCTGTTTGTGGTGGAACAAAATTTAAAACACAGCAATTAATTCATGTACATCCGTACATGTACAAAAACTAATAACAGCAATAAACAAATAAATTATATGAAGTCCTTCCCATTTGAAGTATTTTACCTTTTTATCTGTTGATTTAGTCATACCTATTTCTTTTATTTTTCATTTGGACCAAAACAAAACGATGTCACAAAATGAATTATGTGCAAAGAAAATTGCCAATGGCATATCAAGTTTGAGGTTCGAACGAATGTTTTATTCGCTAGTTTGTGGAACGCGAATTGAATGATGTGGATTGTGAATTAACTTTGACAATTCGCGCCAAGGGTGTATTCGTTCGCGGCAAAAAGTTTGGAATTTGAAATTTCGTTATTTATTGTTTTTTTTAATACATTTGGATGGGATAATTAATTATCCTCCTCTTAGAATAGTAAAATGTCCAATTTTCTGTTCATAAATGCATCAAAAGTGGTTTGTTCGCATTTCAGCAATTCGTTCGCCCGCTCTCATGTGAATAGTCCATTAGACTTCGTTTTGTTTCCTCCTAGTTCAACTTATGTCTCAGTTATTTTTGATCGTATAGCTAAAGCCTTTCGTTATTTGTTGCATTATTTCATAAGACATTTTTATCACTTGTAGTATTTTTTTTTAGGCAGTATAGCTAAGATAACTGAATGTGATAGGTTTAGATCAGTTCGTGATTCCTATCTTCTAAATATATAAGCTTAAAGTCGGAATCCAGGCAAGAATTAACTTCAAGAAACTTGATCTTCCATCATAACCTATGGAATAAGTAGCTAAATTTTCTTGCTTAAAACAAAGTAAGCCTTAATATACCGAGAAATCAAGAGTGGTGTAATTGAAAGTAGGCATGGACTGGTTATATAGTGTTAATAGATTTGTACGAGACCGTCCGCCATATTGTGGCAGTATAAAGATAAAAGAAGAGCGAAAAGTTAATAACATAAAGACTAACCTTAGTAGTTTTAGGAGGAAAGACTGGCTGCCCGGAACCAGGAATAGGTTGATTGATTTACCGAAAAAAGAAAGTTGCATTCAGACCACGAATAAAGCTGGACATAAAATGATGCTCATTTGTGTTTAAATTATTTTACTAGAAATTATCAGTTTTGTTTTTATCTGATTTGTAGATCAATTTACAGTTACGCAACACTTTTTTCTCTTCGATTCTATCTAGCATAGCATAGCTGTTATTGTTCCTTAAAAAAATGTTTAAACTTTTAATTATTTCATAAGTCAAGATAGTTATTTTCAAATAAATCTTTATTAGCTTAGCTGACGAAAACTTGCTACAAAAGCAAGACTTGTATTGTTTTCCGGCGTTGTTTCTCATTGACAATATTCACACTAAGACCCACAACTCGCAATCCTCTTCCCTTAATTTTTATTTTCAAAATCCGAGATTTTGTTTACCTATCGGTTCCATGTTAATTAGAACCCGTGTGACATGCAAACACATACAAAATATACAAATAAATACTGCCAATCGTGGGGAAATGCGATAGAGTTCGGGAATACATTTTTACATTTCTGAATGCATATGGTTTGTTATTATAAATTGTTAAAAGGCGAATAATTTCATTTGTTTGGTTAATTAAACTATCTACAGGAGATGTTTTCCATATAAGGACAAATACGGTTATATATTTACCACTTTTCGATATCAATAACATCGATTGCATGTGTATACATCATAAACTAAGTATTATATAGACCATCAGCTTTTTCAACTTAAGAGAATACTTAGTTTATGGTATACATTTTTCTTAAATTATTTTTTTCCTACAACCATTCTGCATCTACAATTTTTTTTAAATATCTTAAACGAATGTACAATTGTTCCTAAAAAAAATTACTATCCACACATAACGAATAATTTTAAATATAAGGGATAAGATCACAGATTTGATGAATATGTCTTTTTGGAATGTCGTCGACCGAAGTTGGGGGTCTCAGTATGGTTTGTCTAATGTCTATGCTGTTTAATACCGTACTGCTCGCCTCTGTTTTGTACTGCATTTCAGTTTTATATTGCCCTTTTGTAAAGATTTTTGATACTTGATACTGTAAGTAAATGTTTCGAAGAAACAGTAGACTGGCATCAATTTGAGCAAGTGCCAAACCAGTTTTCGTTATTCTTGGGAAATTTATCTTTTCGCGGGTAGGTACTTGATAAAAATGTATCGTGTGATAAAAAGCTTATTTTCCAGTTAACACTATTCCAATCATTTTCGAAAGCACTGTACTATACAATCACTCTACGAATTTTTGTCAGTATTTGTGAGGTGGATTTTGATAAGATTTGGGTCTGCTGGAGGTGGAAGCTGAATGTTGAAACAATTTTTTGGTTGCCTGCATGGTTGCAAATGCGATTTTTTTATAAAAGCATGTGGAAACACACATTTTTTTAAAGATATGTTACAAAAACATTTGGGTACTGCTTTTCTCCAAAATTATGTAAACTAATTTGTTTTGGTTGATTCCCAACAACAGAACTTTGCAAATGATCAGCAAATTTTTCATTTGTTGGGAATTTCAATACCTTTGTAATAGACAAATACGGTTTTTGAAAATAAACATATGCATCTCCATATCTACCCGTTTCGAATCTCCGAATATTCGTGACTATCGTGTCAGGGAGTTTTTCCATAAATTGTCCATTTTTGTATTTTTTGTTACATTACTTGAAAGTTCTTAATGCCATTTCTGTTCTGTTCAAGTTCCATCTACATATGTATTTGCAGGTAAGCATTTGAAAGTGTCAACTATATAATATATTATGTGGTTTGTGTTTGATGTCAAGTTCTTTGTTATAGCTTCATCTCGTCGATGATCGTTTTATCTTTAAAGCCCTAGAGAAGCTTCAAAAATGTATCAAATCTACCGCCAGAGCATTTCTTCCATTGTTGTTTTAAAGAAAAAAAGTATGCGAAAATAATACTGTTCACATGAAAATAATGAACAATAATTTTATCACCGCAGAAAGATATAGAAACTTATTTTTCAACCCCGAAGGCCAAAGGAAACAATTTTTTTATTTAATGATGCATTTCCAATTTTTTTTTCATTGATCAGTGACGCGGAAAATGAGTATGTATCTTGCAACTGCAAGGGAATCTGGAAAATAAGCAATGAAATATACACAAAAAGAATAAGCAAAGAGCGATGTAAGCCAATGTGTATGATTTTTTGCTAACGTAATGGAGATGTTCAAAAAGCCCCAGAAACGGTTCTCTGTTTGTTTGACTTAAGACTAGGTAACACATGATGGAGAATAATTAATATTTAAATGTGTTGACTCAACGACTGGGGCCCAATGGTATGCAATGTTTGTTTTCTTAAATCAATTTTACATAAATTGTAACTGTTTTCCCGGATTCATACTCGTAGTCTACCTATGTATCGTTGGCTGGGTTGACCCACACTGAGGTCAAGTCCGGGTGTTAAGGAAATTCAAACTCCTTTTTGATTCTTATTTTAACAACTCGACTGAACAAAGGAGCTAAATACATACCCCATTAGCTTCACTCAATGTCAAAATGAACTCTATGTTTGCTGGAAGTTTACTTGTATTAAATACATCAATCGCACAAGCTAAATTCTTCTTGAGTAGATATAGATGCTGACTTGAAAAAGCAATTTTTTTATGAGAAGACCACAACATTTTTTTTGCTCAAATAAATCGGTTGAAAAATTTTTGAAGTGAACGCTTCCTTACGCGCTTTTGGCATTTTTGAGATGGGAAAAAACCATTGAACTCGCAACACCAATGTTCCGATCAGATATGAATAAATAAAAGACATGGATATCTTTCGTACGTCTATCATTTGTATACATTGTTGATTTTGTAATTTCAATCGCCGTGTGTAAATACGTGTGAGCTACAAAAAAGCATGTTGCTAATGGCTGGCCAACATTCCTTTTGCTTTTATGGGCATCGCGCTTCTCAATTGTTTTGTGTTTGGTATTAAACCTGTTTGGTTTTTGTTAAGGCTTCGATTAAAACAAAAAAAAATAGTGATATACACATTTCGGAATAGCGAATTCTTGCTTTAAAGTCCAATTCATGAATTCACATAATATATGTACTAGAAAAGAAATGAGCATATGAGCCGCCTTTCCACTGGAAAGTTATATATTTCTGTATTCTATTATCTTTGGTTCCGACACCAATGTTCGCCTTGACAACCACTTTTGACGAACAAATATCTACGTAACCTTAAAAAATGATGTCTTTTTCAATTATATAATGCAAACAAAATTTTTATGGTAAAGTGGAAAAATAAATCAAAAACTAAACACAAATATAAAAAAAAATAAACAAGCAGAATTTTTATTTATACAACAAACAGCTTTAAAATTTGTTTCCAATTTCATTCCATTAATTGTAAAGAATATAAAGTGTTGGGAAAATGGTTGGAAACACATTCTTTAAGACCGAAGTTAAACATAATCTTTTTTTTATTTTGGCAAAGTTTTTTTACGAATGTTTAAAATATTAAAATGTCTGTATGTTGAATGTAAACGAAAACTAAAAACGTATTTAAAATAAAAAGGCCTTACTTAATGAAATATTACATTAAAAGCCTTAGATGGTATTTTGTTTTTTATAAACTAATGAATAAAAAAATCACTCCATTTAAATGTATTTTCTACACAATAAAATATTTTCGGACGATTCAAAAAGTAAACACGTAATTGTTCAATTTTTTACTTCTATCGGCACTCCGGTTTTTTTGTTAACACATCTTTTTTACCAAAGAAAACGAATGTTTAGTTAATGTGACGAAATTAAATTGTAGATCCCAATTTTTATTGTGCTTAGTTGAAGGGAGTTAGTTCATAACGAATGACACGGAATAATGCTAAATCTAAAGTAGGTACTAAAAATCGTGTTTATTTTATATATCACTGATTGAAATTATCCAATTACTCGATTCAAATCGTTTCAGAATAAATTTGTTTGGCGTAAAGAAATTTAGGTAGTACAGAATTACAGAATTTTATAAAATATGGAACAAATGAAAGACGATTTTCCGTAGGAAAATGCCAACATATATTGATTAGTCATTGCTCTTCTTAGTTTTGACCAATGGGATTTCTTAGATTTGTATATATATGTATAACAAACTATAGGTAAACCCTCCAGGCTTAATTTTTGCCTAGGAGCTTTCGTATTAAGTTCCGTCTACAATTTGCAAAGTGCCTTAAGCCCTAACTGTTTTGAGACATAAGACCAAATATGATATTTAGTATTTTTTAAATATTATTATGTAAGTATTTGTGAGACCAAGGCGTTATGTTTTTAATATTTTGAGAAAATAAGAAAAATCAAAGCACTTTCATTATAAAGAAATCATCGTGATAAACAAACAAACGTACATTTTAATCAAACTTCAAACTTCATACAAAACAAAGATGAATAGGTAATTGAATAAATTACAAAGTCTAATGGGAATACATTTCTTTAAACAAAAATACTTTTTACAACCTAATACCTACACCTACGGGTCCATGTCCTGTCTATACATCTTGGTATTACTATAAAACAGGTACACTGATAAATCCTTGCTTGTCCTCTCTTTGGCATTGTAGTGGACACTTGAAAACGACACTTGTACACGATTACAAACCAAATTTGTCGAAATTACCGATAATCTTCTTCACCGATAACTTAAGAATATTGTTAACATCGAAGTGGCACAGCGTGTGCTTCGGAAATGAAAAAAAATATATTGGAAGGAATCGATGGCGAGAGCTCCTCTTTCCATGACCCACGAACAAAAATTCATCATTGAGACCGGCTGCATAACAAAGTTGGAGCTGCGACAGTGTTTGGGGCATTTCCTATTATGGCAACAATTTTTGTCAACTACAATGAAGTACTATACCCTTTTTGGACCACTGCCTATAACCTATCGCCATGATAATGCGTATATCATATCAATACGTTGACACATCCAATATGGATAAAAGCAAACAAATTCGTGTATTTTCGAACTTACCCAAGCCATTGCATTAGCGTGGAGATCAACTATGCTAAACTATTTGGCTAATTTGTATGCATCCCTTTCAACCCGGATTTGTGAAATTTCGGGGCAGACATAACATTTCTATAATTTTAAATACTCCAATTACCTTAAATTTAAGTAATGTTAATGTTAAAAAGAATCAGAATTACAATGTTTCTTTTTCGTTGAAGTATCCTTATCGAGTGGCGCTAAATTAGGACTCTTTTTGAACAATTTTTAATTAATACTTATAGCTAAATCTTTCTTCTGGTCAATTTATAAAAATTAATTTAAGTTTAATTAAAAATAAAAATTTGTCTCTAGCATACTTGCTTTGGGGAGCAGTGGGTGATAGAAAACATTCCTAGGGGGTGTCCTATTCAAGTGACAAGGGGTGTAGGTATTTCTTTGTAATGAATTTCATAATAATATAGCACAGACGAAAATCAATAATCACGGGAGTAAAGAAGTAGGAATATGTATAGACAACTTAAAGATGTTGAGATACATTGCTATTGCTAAGAGCCCATCAATGGCTTTAGTGACGAACACTCATTTGTCCACTTATATAAATGCGTATATTTAAGAAACATCTCCGCATAATATTTTTTTCAAATCAAATAGCAAATCAAAACTCAAGTAAGGTTCCTAAGAGAAAGCATCTACTTCTTCTTCCACGTGAAAATATCGTGGATGAACAAAAGACATAACCTACTTTTGGTATTAATATTAGCATAATATGTAAGTGTGTGCTTAACATTCACGTAATCTTACTCAAAGCTTGTTGTTGAACCTGAGGTCTTTTTCATTTCACAAGCAATTGGATCTTTCGGGACTATTTAACCGCAGAATTCGATTAGTTTGTCAGAGATAGTGTGTACGGCACACGTCTTCCACTAGAATAAACTCGTTTCACTATTGCGTGTTATATTTGTATTAGTCGGACAGAGAGAAAACAAAGACTACAAGGATACTTGCGTTAAATAATTGCCATCGTCTTTTACTTTTATTTCCGTACACCATTGGCTTTATGGGTATTTGCAGCATGACTTCAAAGAAGTGGACACAAAGGGGTCACTTTCATTTGGTATATAGTCGTATGAAGTGGGAGTACGATAACAACAGGACCAAGGAAGCCGCGTGTGGCAAACAAAGTGAATTGTGTTTTGTTTATTTTTCCCTTTTGCGGTTTATTGATTATCCTTCTACATATATGCTCATGTTATTAAAGCCAATTGCTTGTGAAATTTCTGTGCATGTCATTGTTATGCTTGCGGGACATATTGCGGTCAATAAAAATGAGTACGGACGTTACTTGATGGACAATTGTGATAGATATACAAATTTGCTTGTTCTTTTAATTTACTGATTAATGTTACGTATACTCAGTCGTGGCCTCGGTGTTTTGAGGAACATCCACAAAAAGTTTCCGTATAATGTAAATAAATGGTAAGAAAGGTAAGTTTTCATCATTTAAGATGGTTTCCTCGAGCTGACCAGAAACATGTAGCTATGAAGAGCTTACGGTGAATCAGTTCTATATTCCTTTAGTTACGACTTATGTCGTTATCGATTTCTTGGAAAAAGAAAACAATTTTTTTTTTCATCATTTTTCATTTTTTAAATGTTTGTTTTGCCAAAATATTTTTTTTTGAAGTAATATTTCTTTAGGTACGCTTGTCTTGGGGGGTAAGCTGGTGAATGCGTCACGAAAGCGTTACGGAAATTGCGAGCGGAAGTTGAGATGATCGATTGAATCGTTTCGTATATTGAGAGAGAGATGCGAGCACACATTTCGTTCTCTCTTTCTCTCAGCCAGTTACGTCTCATTATCTAAGACACAGCATACAGTGCACGCAGTGATACCAGATCGGAGGATTTATCCCTTTTTGTGGGATTTTCTCACTCATAATTAGCTACAAAAAGAAAGGGATTTCACTTTTTGGTCAAATTTTGTTCCTTATTGCTCATTTCATTAAGAATAAGAAAATTATTCAATATACAATCAAATTAACTATTTTCATGTTTAGAAAAAAGTCATTCAAAATATCTAAATGCTTTCATTTTCTTTTTATTATTTCCCTAAACTGTTTCATAAAATTACATATCTGTGAATGAATCACGAGTATTTTTGAAATGATACATTTACTTATTCTGTAAACATTGGTATGCAAAAAAAAGCCTTACTTTATCCTCAAATCAAATTTCTGTGTCATTTTTGTATAAAAAATCAAGAATAATGAGACTTGAAATCGAGATAAAGTATTTTCCTTTTTGTAACGTTTTGAAAATGTGTAAGTTGTACCTACATTTCCATTTTTGTATTACACACAAACGTATCTTAACATGTATTTATTTTTGTTAGCTTGCATAGTTAATAATAATGTAACATGTATTTATTAATAATAAAGAAGACAGAATTTAATAAAAAAAAATTTTTTTTTAAGTTAATATTTCGTAGGATATATTTTGGCGAGGGATAAAATGGATTTTATGAGTATAACCGTGGGATAACCTGCCTCTAAAGTCTGGTATCACTGCAGTGCAGTCCTATTGTCTGTATCACACTGTAGGAGCAACAGAGAGAGGTGCGTGCACACAGTTTGTTTTCTTTCTCTCATAGCCAGTTACGTTTTGTATATCTAAGACACAATATAAGGTTGGCACTTCGGTAATTTTTTAACAAATTTGGTCATTTTTTTTTGCTATTTGAGTTTTGGTAATTTTTATCTGGTTGGTAACTTATTGAGCAGATGTACCAAGAATGCGAACTGGATATCACCTCATTTAAATGCTACCTTACTGCTTCTGAGTGAACGCATTGCATTATTTGCATGTGCTTCATCACCATCCATATAAAACTGTTTTATTATTACAGAATGCACTCATTTTCGTCTTTTAACAGATGGTGAACTTCGAAATAGTTTCTGTTTCTGTTTATAACTATATTGGGATATGGATAGGTTAATTAATAATATTATTCATATGCAGACATGAAACTCAAATTTGTTAAGGATTTGTTATAAGAAAATAGGAAGATGATCTCCCATGTCTTCTAGCAGCTGGTAATTTTGTGCAAAATCAAATAAAATAATTTGAGTTTTGTTTTGTAAGTGGCAACCGTGGCATATTGTCTGTATCATACTGTAGGCGCAAAAGAGAGCAGTGCGCGCGCCCACTTTCTTGCTCTCTTCCTCTTATAGTCAGAAAATTGATATATTAATATGTATAAACTAAACATGTATAATAGAGAAATAAAGAAGTTTTACTTCAGTCGTGTGGTCTAAAGCACACTCGTTTTTTTTTTTGTTTTTATCTGGGGCAATTTTGAGAAACCTCAATATTTTTTCTCAGATTAACAGATACTGTTGCGTTAATTTTTTACGGCAACAAGTTCTGCTCTCTATCCTTTCTCAAAATAAAGGATGGTTGCCATATAGGTAGTAATAATTTTTTTTTTTGAACGACAAAAGTGCTTTTAATAAAATAACTTAAATTAATAATAATAAATGACTGATTTATGTTTATTTTATTTCCCTGTTTTTTTTTGTTTGTATTATTACTATTTAATGGGCATAAGTTAATGAATTATTTGCAATGGAACATTTTGTTTTCCACGACTTTTTTTTAAGGCTATTTACCACCGTTTGACTTTTCTCAAGACCCATCACCGCTCGCAACCGTCGATTAGGTGGTAAGGATGTCGGCATAGACGAAAGACTCGGGGGAGGACGATTCTCTTAGCCAAAACTCCACCGAGGTATAACTAGACCAACAACTGTGTCTTTAAAAAGGGTGTGGCGGACAGCCAATACAAAACACCCCAACTGTTGTCACACCACAATTAGTGACAACACCCGAAAATTACGTTCAATGGGTGGAAAGACGACGATCTCTTTTACAATTCACCCGGCCACATAAAACGCACTTCCACCATAGAAATAAAACATTTGGAAGCAACACAATACAATGAACACTGAAGCAAATTCCTCCACGAATTATACCTTGTTTGTTTACTATGACAGAGATTCATAGAAATAATTATTATAGAAGGATAACCAGCGCTGCCCCCTTGCTACAATTGTAGCGTTTGTACTACATTTTGTAGTACAACGCTTGTTGTTACTACAAACTGACATCTGTATGTAAACGCAGCAGACTCAACTCAATTAGCATTTCCAGTTTTACTTCCACGTTTGTCATTTGCATTTGCTCTGCGTCTGCATTATTTTGGATATTTATAGCGAGAAAGTGGACGAGGACAATAAATTTATGTAACGATGAAAAGATATTTTAGAACAGTGCCAAAAGAGAAGTATTATTATCACATATTAAATTTATTCCGATTTTAATTTTGTTCTTAATTGTTTAGTTATGAATTCATGTTTACTACATTTTCAACCTCTCTGGGGGGTTAGCGCTGGTTACGCATAGAAATTTCCTGTTTAGCCCGCTAGTCTATGTGAATTTTGGGGTCTAATACCAGCATATGAGTGATGGAAAAGCGGATACAATTGTATGCCAATGTAGACTGAATGCCAATTATATATATGAATGCCAACAGGCAAATGACCAGATTAGCTGTCAAATGACCAAAATGTGCCACGCCAACGGTCCAAACTTTACCCCAGGTACATATATATACAATTATACACCTTGTTGTTGTGTCGCCATAACCTTTTATCGAATCTTACCACCAAATAATTTTATTAAAAGACCGCGCTCTAACGGAGCTTTTACAACGTAGTAATATATTTGTTTTCCTTTCTGGTTTTGTTTAGATTTAGGTTTCGTAATTTACCTCAAAATTACGTGGAGAGCTTAAGTAAAATAAATTAACGAACGAAGAACGAACTAGGAAAGTTCGCACATAAAATTACTTCGAACCCACCATTTTCGCTGAGCTAAGTCGAACGCAGCCCCATTCCAATGTCTGCCGTTGCAAAAGTTCGCGATCTCTTTGGTGTACTCTCTGACAATTGACATTTGTCATTGTGTATTATTCGATCTTTTCCCTTGGGCAGTGGCGCTGGCGACAGGAATTTTTTTCTTTCTTGTTTTATTTCAACAAATAGCTTGATTAATTAGTAGTTTTTGATCGTCAGCTTATAATATTTAATAATTTTGCAACAATACTTTTACTAATTCCAGTGTGTACCTAAGGCATAAAGCTGGAGGTTACGGAGGATTTGTTTTTTAACTGAATTAGGTATTCATTTTGCGCGTATGGAAACGAGTTTTATATCAAATTATTTCGAAATTATATTTGCGTGAAAATCAATTGAAATTGATTTCTAGTGCAATTGAAAAAAATAATAATTTTTTGCGGCAAACTTAATACACAGAAGAACCAATCAAATTCGGAATAAATGTTCGACAAAAATCTAAAATCAAAAGATCAAAATCTGAAAAGCCAAATGGAAAACGACATTACTGATATTTTATTTGAATACAATTAAATGTATGTTGCTCGTATTGAGAAGATAGTTAAGTTGTCCACCGGAAAGTTTTAAAATAAATGATAAGAACTACATCGTTGTTGCTGTATTCTGTTTATACAAATTCAATTTTAGAACGCCGGTTCTATGAATTAAAAACAGTATTCACTAAAGGATGGTTCTACTCTTCGGCAATCGGAATCTTACAATTGTGAATACGCGGAAGAAAAGGTATTGATTTAATGGCAGCAACGGTGTAATGACCGATCTCCGAAGTGCCAGGGTACTTGATGATTAATTGGAAAACTAAGTAACCAAACCGTAGATTCTCTGGTTAATATTCGGCTGAACAAATACATTCGATGGTTACCAGCTGGAATAACCAAGGTTGAAGAAACCAGGCCTTATACTCACGGATGTTTGTCAGACATTCGCGAGAGTTGGCATAATGTAAAAAAATGCCTGAAAATCAATTTAGTTTTCATTAATATAATGAATTCGACCAACACAAAACCGCGGACAAACTTCGCAATTTAGAGCGCCGCAACTGTCAATCACACATTCCAACTACAGTTCAATATTTAATTAGTAAAGGGTGATATCCTTTTCATATTTCACTTATCACATGTTCGTTTTTGTTTTTCAATCGAAAGGTAATTGTTAATTATGTTAGCATCAAACATGACATACGTCAGATGAATACGGAATACCATGAATCAAATGCCATGCATCCAAAATAGCAGGGTAGTGGGATACATGTTATACCTTCTTTGTTTTGCTCCAGTGAACAATTTGAGAATTCACATGTCAATCGGAAACTTATTAACGAGACAGTGACAAATTGAGTGCAAGCATGAAAGAATAATGGTGGCTTGACAGAAGTGTAAGATGAAAAATGATGGAATATTGAGAATTTGGCTAGAGAAAGCAAATTAAAGATTTTTATGTCGGTCGTAGGCGAGTGTAACTAAATTCGATGCAAAAAGTTAACTATACCTACTCTTTAAATGCTTTTTACTCAGTAACTGCATTCTATATTACGTTTCCTATAATATATTTTAATAACTAAACAGCGTATGCAGTTTATTGCCAAGGAATTTACTGCAAATACAATCACAGTACACTCAAAAAATATTGGGACACATTTCGTCATGTTAAACACTTTTATAAAACGCTATAACTCATATTAGTAATGTTCAATACTATAGTTTAAGACAATTCTTAATCGCCAGCAAGTAACGTAAGATAACAAACCAAAAGCATTCAGTAATATTTAAATGGGGTGTGAGCACTCTTTTACTTTCCAACACGGGAGGCAGTTGGTTAATATCCTTTTTTTCTGTTTTTTTTGTACCTCACGCCTCACGCGGATTCCATTTCAAAAAGGGTTAGGAAATTTGAATAAAAACGAAAAGCAAAATTTAAGTTTCCAATGTCTCATAAATTCGAAATCAGTTTCCATTTTGTTTGCCTACTTGAATTTTTCATTTATTTATATATGGAAATAATAATTAATTAATTAATTACATAAAATGAATTAATTTAAGTTTCAGAGAGATTTTAAATTTGTTCCATTTTGTTAAGCTTGTCCCTCGTTTCCCCCTTTTGATTATATAAGCGGCATTGCTGTGAGCCAGATTCGGACCAAAGGGGCAGCTTTGGTATAGGTGAGGAATATGCGGCATACTAGTCGGCTCTGCTCAACAAACATTTTATTTCATACCACGAGAAAATACAAAAAAAAGTTACTCGACTTTGACCTCGGACTGACAAAGGACTACTAAATTGAAAGATAGCGTAAGAAAAATAAATATCCAAGGACCTCTGTCAATACCCAGAAGAAAGAACGGAAGATACACTAGGAAGTTAATCTATCTAGCGCTAGCCTAATCTTTATCTAAACTAATATAAATTAATAAATTGGCGCTCTTTCCCTCAATCTGTGATCACTGCTCTGGTTAATGACTCCAAAATTAATGAGCTTATCGTAAAAAAACAATTTGCAATGAAATAGATTTTTAATAGATTGGTCGTTGCCTAACGTTCTTGGTTCAGGCTAAAAGAACACAAACTCCGACAACAATAAAAGCAGTTAAATGATGTCTACAATGAGGAATACTTTCAGTACTTCTATGCACAATCGTCAAACATAAAAAAAAAAAACAGATAAACAGGTTTTTAAATGGGTTCTGGCGTATTGGGTAGTGATCATAGTAAGAGGCAGGCTTTAGTCTTATAAAAAAGTTTGCTACCATCTTTGTTAGTGGGACTCATGATGCCGGACTTGGTGATGAATTCTAGTAGGTCTTTGAGAGCTCTGTCAGATATGTCCTTTGTTTAAGGTAGAGTTTACCTATAGATGGTTTTGACATCATTTGATTAGGTAGTTACAGTAACACAGAATGTGTTCTACTGATTCTTTGTCTGCAAGTGTTAATTTGGGTTGTTCCCACAGTAATGAAGTATTTCTTGACTTGACAATTTCCAGTAAGGAACACTTACATTAAACAGTGTACAAATTCCATTTTCAAAATAAGTAAAGTATCTAGGCACTAGATTACTAGCTCTTCGTTAGTGTGGTGGGAAAAGACTAAGCCTCAACACCAAAAGCACTATAAAGAGTACCAAGATTGGCGTTAGTTGATAGCAGAAGCCCTATATGTTCTTGTCCAATTAAAGCCCTACAATAATTACCCATACTTCACTCTGTACACTTTCGACGTACAAAAATGCAGACCAGGTACTCTGAAGGGTCATATGAAGATCCTATGTTCTAACCTACTCCATACTCTAATAATCAACTTTCATTTGTTAAATAACGAGATCGATCATATGGGAGAGAGCAAGGAAATCCCTCCTGCTCCATTAAATAGCATAGAGTAGGCTGCGCAACGCAGCTCGGTGGATGTGGCAAGCAAATTGAGTTCATATCGCTTTTTGCATCTCATCAAGAAGGGCTTCTTCCCGAGTCAAGTCCGCGTACATAATTTTGGTACTAAGGTTTGTTCAGTGAGTTTTACACATTGCAGGTACAAAATGTCTATCGCGGAGTGATCAACTTGAGAGACAGGTGGCTCTAGGCTTGATAAATCTTATTCAGTGTGATACAGAGACGTTTGAAAAGTGACAACTTAAAGCAAAGTTTTTCAAACTAAAGTCTTTGTCTGAGAATGCTTAACACGTAATCTGATAATATACAAATCGAAGGTCGTCTTAATACTATTAAGCAGCTTGCTGTCTACAGCAAAGTAACATCATTATATTGAACCTTGAGTTGCACAAGTCACGCTGAGCATACATTTCGTTAAACTTGACCCGCAATGCGATCTCCTTCGCTACTCTGTTTGATTGATTCCACTGGGGAAGTCCATCTGTGATTTATATTGTCCGAATAACAGAATTAATCACCTTGCCGTATCAGACAACCCATGGACTGAAACCCAACACAGTAGCGCCGCAGGACATGTCAAACCCAAACATTGACAACCATCGACAAGGAGTGCGCATTTTAATGAGTGGGGGTCATCAGTCTGCCCAACTAAACACCAAGTGCCCTCGGAGGATATTTTCCATTAAATGTACGAGTATGTGACTGTATAAGTGGTCATGTTGCTCCTTTTGAATCCAATTGATGATATAAATAATCGAATGGAGTGTTCGTGTGCGCGTCATTATGTCCGGCGGCGGTACAAAATGTATCCTTTCATTCGATTTGAACTCGGCGAGTCGTAGAAAGGGGTTTCAGGAGGCATCTGACTCAGTCTTTGAATGGACAAAGGATACCATAATGCACTTTAAAATAAAACCCATGCATGATTATCTTTGATACTAAATATATATATTTTATATACAAATGCGGAGAAACTGCACCGAAATAATAATGGGTCATGGATTTGTATTGAATTCAGTAGAGCGTGCAGAAAAGTTTATATTTTAGGGAAGCACACACAGCACAAAGGAGAGTTAGAATAATGAATAAGAAAGCGATGAGATGAAAGCGAATTTGTGCAACATATTGGAAACAGCAAACAGTGACTACTTTGAAAGAATTCCGTCTACGACAAACACACACAAGCGTCGAGAAGAATTAATTTTCTACCATCCGGTCGATTGAATTTCGATTGAATGAAGGAAGCTGCTTAGTCCATAAACTTTTAGTGACACTTAAAATTTGATATTTAATAGATGAATAATTTAAGTGGGTCAGATATGTTATGTTGTTATGACGCACGGTTCGGAATGTCTACACCATACAGGAAATGGGACAGTAAAAAACTCTTTGATCTACTTCGCCATTTTCTACAACGAGCAAACTCAGGGCCTATTTAGATGTATTTGGGTATTTCATTGGAGAAAGATTTTTGCAAGATGTTGTTAGATTCCGTAATGTAAGTCTAATAAACACGAGTCCAAATTTAAGAACACGTTGATTTTTGTGTTCACTCAATAGTCGACCTTATTAATGTTCGTAGAAGATAAGTTGATAAGTTGAAACAAAATTTAACTAGCGGAACTCCGCCTGCTTTGCTAGGCATTACAATATATTTACAACTACACATTTTGCTTCGGCGAATCAAGGAGCTTCGGTAAATGCCATTGGTATTTGATACAGATTTCTTATTTAAAAACGTAAACCACTTTCATCTTCGTGATCACTTGATAAATTTGTATTAAAACAAAATTAGCGTTTTCAGTGATTTGAAATGAAAATTAAAGACGCAATAGTTTTGAAAATCTAAGTGCTTGCCGTTTTTTGGTAATCTAAAAACTGAGTATGCAGTCATGTTAACCTCACCTACACAAGCTCAAATATCAGTTTTTGTTGAAATCGTTACAGCCGTTTTCAAACAAATCAAACTGGTATGAAAATGTTATATGGGAAGTACCATTAATATTGAGGTTACCGTACAAACAAAAAGGGCCCCGAACTGTAAGCGATCAAACTCTAAATCCGAAATTTGAACGTAATCCGTAATTGAGTTTTTGTTTGTATTTTGCTTTCATTTGGTTACAACTTAGATTTAACATAATCAATTGATTCAGTAGTCGAGTGTCTGTGTAAGGTCCAGTTCACTTAAGTTCACTCCCCGGGTCCAGCGTGCCCATAGAAGTTTTAACTTCAAAAATGAAGTTGAAGGAATTAAAATATGTTTGTTTCTCAATAACAGCGTGTCCTATCGGGTTCAAACCTATCCTCCGCAGGTGGAACCAAATATACCCATCCACAAAATTTCATTGAAATTGGTTAAGTGGTTTTCGAGATCGACAACAGCGCCATCCACCGGGTGAAAAACTATCCTATCCTTTAAGCTGCAGCCAACCATTTACATCCAAGAAATTTCATTGAAATCGGTTGAGGTACCCACTATGTGAATATGCTCCATATACGCCCAAGTACAGGTATGTTCACTTAAATAACGAATACACACACAAAAATCGTATATACATAAAATCCTTGGTATTGACGTCTCCCTGGATTAAAAATCCACGCATTAAAGAGAACATCAATTTCAAACACAATGTAACTTATTTTTATATAGATATAAAAAAGATCGACCAATAAAGAACACGGACATTGACCACGGTCAACATCCAATAAAGCAATAACATTCCCAAATGCCGCGTATAAAATCTTGGCGTTATACATATTTTCCTAAAACTTTTCGTCAATAACCTGAATGGCATAATTATATGTGACATGTGAGTGCAGTTTTTAGATAGAAAAGTAAACCATTAACCAAAATTTCCAGCTAAATAAAAAAAACCACAAACAAAACACGCTATTCTATCTGCCTACTGATGTATCGATAAAGTTAAAACTAATTGCAGATACGAATACCGGAAATTCTTTAAATTCGCTAAGCATCGTAGAAATATTATGTGCCTCTCACTGTTCTGTAGTTATTTTAACAAGCAGGGCTCAAATTAAATTCCACTTAATAATTCAACCGCAATAATCGTCATGCAAAGAATGTCCATTTGTTCACCATGAAGCTTTTCTTTCATAAACCCTACTTGAGTGTGGAATCCAATCTTTTACCAAGCTGATTTGTATCCATGTCCGTCTGTCTGTTGAAAGCACGATAGCGCCCAAAGGCGAATGAAATTTGGTGAAATGACTTCTTTTTATCGTCGTCAGGTTGGTATTGAAAATGGGCTATGTCGGTCAAGTAGTTCGGGTACCTCCCATACAAAATCAATATTAGACCCATGTGTCTCTGTCGGTTGAAAACACGATAGCGTCCAAAGGAATTAACCTAGGCGAATAAAGTTTGGTGAAAGGACTTATTTTTATCGTCGTCAGGTTGGTATTGAAAATGGGCTATGTCGGTGAAGTAGTTCGGGTACCTCCCATACAAAATCAAAATTAGACCCATGTGTCTCTGTCGGTTGAAAACACGATAGAGTCCAAAAGAATCCACGTAGGCAAGTGAAATTTTGTGAGTGGACTTACTTTTATCGTCGTCAGGTTTATATTAAATTTGGACTATGTCGGTCAAGAAGTTCTGGTACCTCCTATCCAAAACCAGTTTTGCATGACTTGTATGTAATGGATAACACTTTTATTTGTTTCAATTTACATCAGACATATGAAACCAGTGTCCATCGGTATCTCTTGTCTGATTTATCCCAATTGCCTTCCTGTCCGCGCTGTGTACTTCACAAGACATTAAAAGTAATAACATATTTAGCGCGTGCCTATTAAAAAACAAAAAGGATAGTCAGATCGTGTCGAAATAGCGTAGTCAATTTAATGCAGTGCAATATAATAACCCAATTTAGCCAAAACTTCCAGCTAGAAAGAAGTCTGTTATTCTACGATCGAGACAAAACGCAACTATCGCTCCTGTCGTCTATTTGATTGTTTGCGGTTGCTCAAAAGACATACGGAAAACAGCGTTTTAACTCGATTTGTAACAATTTCAATTTAATTTTTTTTCCTTCTTTTGTTTACACTTTGTGCTGTGCATAAATCTCAGCCTTATCTTGACGCCCAACTTCGAAAATTATATGAAAAGAAAACAGTAATGGAAAGCAGTATTTTCAAGTTAACATGGTCCAAAGCAGACGCAACACGTTATACGATTTCCCCGCGTGTAAGTAAATCCGTAATCTGTTTGACACCAAAAACAGGTAAGCTGCTGGTCAGTGAACTTTTCATTTTCTCTTTGAACTGACAAAACAGATATTGGAAAAAAGTTCCTCTTTGAGATGGTCGGTATGTCATCAAGTTTTGTGGAACACCCAAAGGAATTCCTCTGCTCTGTCCGCTTCCTCTCGCCGATAAATCATAGTACACATGGTTTGAAAAGTTTTTTTGATTAAGTCCTTTCAATTTGGTTGTAGGGACTTACGTGCTTGCCATTTGTACGTTTTTTCTTTCACCATCATGGCTATGGTAAAATTGAAAAGGCGGAAGTGAAAAGATGAGAGATTGTAAAAAGTCACTGAAAAGTCAGTCGACAAAATTGGAACTTGGCGGAAATACTGAGTTCAGTTGGTAGTGGTAAAGGAGTCTATTTTTGTTAACGATGTGAAAGAAAGAGCACACGACTTATGAATCAAAAACAAATTGATATTGGGTGTCAAAGAACTGAAAGGCAATAAAAAAATATGTAATGTCACGTCGAAGACAAAAAAGGAAATTAAGTGCTAAGAGATGTCATCTATATTTGCATAAAGTCCGGATCGCCCGTAAATTGATTGGGGCAAATGGGGAAACTTTTTCCCATTCTCCGTTTTACTTGGTTGAGTGGGGAGAACTTATGTTGACTAAACACGTCAGATATGTAACCATTATGAGCTTAGGAACTCACATTAATTGCCATAGACTCATACTTTGGGTCGGTTTTTCCTATTGACAATTTCGGAAATTGGTGATGTTGTATATGTTATGACCGATCAGTTCCGATTTTTTTTTATATTTAGTTCCTGACAACATATATTGAAATATTTAAAATTAAATTGAATTCCTAAGGTTGATTATAATTTTTTTAAATAAAAGAGGAGCGGACTACCCAGCGACATTTGTAATACGTGTAGTAGATGTAAAAGATGTCTCAAAATGAAAGTTTGAAATTATGAATTTGCCGCCATTTGCGCAGTTCGTGAAATAAAAAAAAAATAAAACAATTTGACAGCTGACAGTTTAGGATAAATTAAAATGAAGCAATACGCGAAAGAAGAAAGTGTTATCATTGTTGAGCAATATTTTAATAATAATAAAATTTGCCAAATGCACAGCGAAGAGAGTTGGTTTATTTGAACATCAAAACGTGGATGCTAATTTTTCGAGCAAAGCTATGTAGCTCATTTTCACCCTGATGGATCCCTTATTCGTCAAAATATATTTATTGGGTGTTATTTGAAGTCAAATAGGTAAGCCAACAAGCTCACATCGTTCCGCGCATCGATGGACGACATTCAACTTTTCATCAACGAAATTCAGCCACATTAATGCAAAATGCTCATTGAAAATTTTGACTAAACAATGCATATCTGCCATAAAGACCATTTACCGAATGTGTTATTCCTCACTGTAACCCTACCATCATGGCATATATATATACATATGCTATATGTTTTTGAATTTAAAAAAAGTGGCACTCCTGGAGTGCCGACAGAAGTGAAAACTTGAACAATTATGTGTGTAATTTTTGAATCGTCAGGAAATATTTTATTGTCTTATCATTATATTAATACGTGAAAACCAAGAGTTTCGGTACACTTTTTAAGCATTTATTATGAAATGAGGAGAATAATAGATGTGCACAAACCAAAAATCGTGGGTATATGTCGCCATTAAGACTGGTCAAATTTAGTTATGCATTCCCCATACAAAACAGGTAATTGAAAGGATAGTAACGTATTCAAATATAAATCATCTTAGACTAGAACCTCTTTCCAATGAAGCAGCTAATTTACGTATTTTTTTCGATATCTAGATGGCGCTCTTTTCGTTAATAAAAATATAAATAACGAAAAAAGAGGTTGTACGTTTTTTTAGTATTACATTTTACATAGGTACTTATAAAAAGAATGGTCGATTTTCGACCACAAGCGATACTAGTTATTATTATTATACCCTCCAGAGGAAGGTTTATTCACTTTGTCATTACATTTGTAACGCCAAGAAGGAGTCACCGGAGACTTAATAAAGTATTGTAACATAACAACATAAATAACTAATTTAAATCCCTATCATTTTATAAACGTACATATCTTTTCAACATTCACAATACACATGTTCTCCTTCATTATATTTTCTTTGAATTCAACTAATTTTACTTTATCTTGTAACGAATTTAAAAAAATACAAAACAAACAATTTTCATTATCTAACCCTGTCATAATACTTAAAAGTTAGATTGTAACGTGTAGTTCTTTTAGACGCAAAATAGTCAATAAACAGAAAGCAAATGAAATTAACCGCTACTATTTTGGGTATAAAAGGGCGACACGAGTTAGTCTAGTTGCAGTCTGTTGAATAAAAGCCAAAGTGAACACACAACTTAGTTGGAGTCTCTTTCCTTTTCTCTTCAAATTGCTGCCGCAGACAGTTTTGCTGTAAGAACAGAAGACAGGCTGAACGAGAAATTGGTCGCCTGGCTCTGCTCGACTTGGTCGCCGTTTATTCGCCGCTCTTCAGCTCCATTCCACGTCAACAGCTCTACTCACCCACGCACACACACACACACACCCGCAAGCACTTTCACCCGCTTCAATTGACGCCCAACATAGTGGCTATTGTTTACTTGTCAGATTTGACAAACAATACAGTAGAGGTCAGAGAAAGTGGAATACACTACACTATGGACAAATGCTCTTAACAATTAGAGAAAAGGTTCTAAGAAATTCGGTGAAATTTTCCAAGTCTTATGAGAAGGTTGATATCAAACGTAAGCGTTGTTCAAAATGCAGAAAGCATGGACATATAGCTGACACCTGCTGGTATGCGGAAAACGCAAAACAGCCAAACAAAAAAAATACATTTAGTTGTTATGGTTGTGGTGCAGCTGGCTATTGCCGAACGAACTGCCCCACTTGCAGCAACAAAAATGTCAATAGTCCAACGACGCTTGACTTTAACTAAATTGATTCAACAGTAATTGGAAGAAGTGTACCCACTGTTGATATAAATATTAATGGTTTTAAGGGAGAAGCTTATCTTGACACGGAAGCTAGAACTAGCGTAGCAGGTGCATGGTTATAACAACATGCTTGTTCACGCCAGTAAATGCAGAGCTCACGTTTGCGGACGGAGTCCCAAGACAAGAAGTCGTTTACGCAATAGTGGTTGATATTATCATTGGAAGAGGTTTCGAAAAATCCGATTCATTGCATTGCCAACAGCAAAAGGCAACCGTACCTTGCTTGGACATGTTACGCAGACGTATTATCGAAGAAACGCACCAGCAACTTTCCAACGTCTTATCGATGAATTTCGAAATGGATTGCCAAATATTTTGATTCTCCCTTATCTAGACGATATTATCATATGTTCTGAAAGTTTTGAGTCTCATTTAAATAACCTAAAGACAGTCTTTCAACGCCTGAAGGAGTTTGGATTCCGACTCAATCGAGAAAAATGTAAATTCTGCTGTTCTGAGGTTAAATACTGGAAAAACGAAGTGCAATATTCTTTTGACAAGCTGAATAATTTTTTGATCACCGCACCAATCTTACAACAAGTAAAGGAACGCTTTGTCGACCACCCTGTCCTGATAAAGGGCATGTGGAAATAGACTTAACAAGGCGAGGTACCAAAGAACTTCGAGATGAACAACTAGCTGATCCTGACTTAAAAACTATTATCGCTGGACCAGCCGCGGTTATATGTTAGTCGATGGTGTTTTGTATCGATACTGTTCAGAAGAGGATTCCGAAAATGGACAACTTGTGGTTCCTAAATACCACGACGATCCGACAGCTGGATGTGGCCAACCATGTAAAAGTCTGCCTCGAGAGTCAACGGTACAAAGCCTCAAATCTGAAACCAGCTGGACTAATGCAGTCAACTCCAAGTAGTCAAAGGTTTGAAGTTGTTGCAGTTGACTTATTTGGGCCCTTACCTTTGATCGCAAGTGGACACCAGTGGATTTTAATCGTCGAAGATTTGTGCAGTCGCTGGGTAGAACTGTTTCCTTTAAAAGAAGGTTCTGCTGAAAACTATGCACTTGTCCTTTTGAACGAGGTATTTTTACTATTTGGTGTTTCAAGAAGATTCCACAGCGACAATGGAACCCAGTTTATTTCTGCTTTAATGCAGAAGCTGACATTTTGCTTGGGAATAAAACAATCATTTATTCCTGTTTGAGAGAAAGAAGAGACTGGAAAGCGCAATTATCCATTTTGGTTGGAAAACAACACACTTCATGGAATCTCAAACTCCCAACAACAAGATTCGCGATGAACACTGCTAATTGTGAGAGTACAGGGTTTACCGCAGCATACCTGACTTTCGGAAGAGAACTTCGAACCCCAGATGATGTCTACCACGATTTAAAAGCCATCATCCGATCAGAAAATTTCGACCCTCAGATTACCCCACACTTGGTACGAATGGTTGATACCCTGAAGGAAGCTAGAGAATCATCCCAGAAAGTACAAGATCGTTACAAAACCTATGCTGACAAGAAGCGACTATCACACGAAAAATACGAAGTTGGTGATAAAGTGCTCGTAAAAACTCATCCCATCAGTACAGCCTCTTAAGGTTTTACAGCTTAATTTGTCCCAAAAAGAGATGGGCCATACATAATATTTATAATATATCATATAAATAAAATTGGTGTAGTTCTGTTCTACTAAGATTGAATTTGACGGCATGTCTTTAAATGCAAAAATCTTAGGAATTGTTCAATATATTCTGGTGCTTTTCACAGGCCTACAATCTCTACTTTGTTTCAACTCTATATCTCTATAAATTCCGGAAAAAAATGGACAAGAGTAATTAATTTTTTCGTTTCGTTTTGCTTTTTTCTTTGTCACACTTTCCGTTCGAAAGTACTGGGAGCATTTGAGTATAGTAAATACTAGCTTATAGAGGACATCTGCAGGTACATCTTAGGATATCCAATAACTCGATAACTTAAAAGGTTTTTAAATAAAAACGCAAAATTTGAAACATTTCTACGATTTTCACATGAGTGAGTAGATATGCAATTCATTCTCAAATCAAACATACTAACTGCGCAATATTATATCGACATCTCTTTTAACCCTATTTTACTCCTGTGACGGAGAGGGAGACAGACAGAGGCAGTACGCTGTGTGGTTTGCTAAGAAAAAAAAAACAAAAGAAATAGCAAATATGTAGGAAAGGTTTGTTTGTCTCTGTTTTGCTTACAAAATAAAGTGTCTAGAAAGAAATGTCAAATAGGTATAGGTACCAGTGATACCAGATCGTGGTATTATTACATTAGGGGATTTATATTAGGGAAAATTGCTGGTGATACACGTCGTACTATTTATAAATGCTATTTGCTATTAAGATGAGGCAGTAAATTACCCTGATGATAATACTTTTACTTGTTATAATTATAAATTACGACTACAAAAAAAAAAATGTGAACTAAGACTTTTTCATGCATTTTAGGCAGTATTTCATCAGCTAAGGCTTGTTTTTTTTCATATGGCATATTTATTTATTTTAAATAGGTATGTTTTTATTATTTTTTTTTTTTGATTCAACATACTGACTTTTAAAAATCGTTGCCAAAAAAAAAAATATAAGCAGCCTCGGTCTTAAAAAATGTGTTTCCACATTCAAACTCCGAACACTCTATCTGTCATTCCTTAAAATTAATTCCAGCCTTCACTTCCAGTTGGCTTATTTTTTCTTATAAATAAAAATTGTTTTTGTTAATATTTTCTTATATTTGTGTTCAGTTTTTGATTTATTGTTCCGCTTTACCAAAAAGGAAAAAAAAATATATATTTCTTCGTCAAAATTGGTTGGCAACGTGAACGTGGTGTCGGAACATTGGCACAATGGTTTTATGCCATCTCAGTAATGCCCAACGCGCCTAAATAAGTTTTCACTCCAAAAATGCATTTGAAGGGTGTTTAACGATTAATTTAAATCTCGAGTGAACTTCGGGACACCCTCTATAAAGATCATTTTCCCCCATTTCCTCATTGCGTCTTCGTATAAAAACAAAAAGACAAAATGGTTTTTGAAGAATAGTTTCCTATTTGAAAGTTTCAATGGGATTTAAGGATGGAAACCGTTGGTCGCACTTTGATTTAAGTTTGTTCAGAAGTAGAGATAATTTAATTGATAAGTCATGCCAAATATCTTATCATCAATTAAAGGATCAGCGGATAGCAACATTAGCACAGTGATATGTCTTGGATTACAGAGCAAAGGGTTCCAGTTGCATTTCCGGTAAAACTTAATGGGTTTTCCACCGCTAACGCCTTCTACCATCCGAGAACATATTTATTTTGTCATTTGAATTTTAATGTTTTCAACGTATCAATAAGTATTTAAGTTAATCAAATACTCACCATAACCCCAACTTGTGTGAAACAATCGCTCAATCAATACATTTACTTTATTTAATTCATACAATCAAAAAAAAAATGCTTCCAACACCTTTTCAAACAACCTTTACAACTACAGTATGTACTCTGTACTATTTAGATGTCTGACAACATTTTAATTTATGTAGCAGTGCGCATTTTAGTGGTACCCAACACAATTTGGAAAAACACAGTTAACAAAAGAAGTTCAAATTGTTTTCAAATGGTTAGATCATAAATCCTTGTCATGGAGCTAACAGGGGTTGGAACTATTCAATTGTTGGATCTGTTCAATAAATTTAGCACTCCCTCCAATATATTTCCCGATGTCCATTTTTCATTACAACGCTGCCCTATTTCACCTACGGGAAAATAACCAAGTCAAAAGCAGACAGAAGTTGAAAAACAGCACAAAAACAATATAACACCAGATGGATATCTATACAGACGGGTTAGGTACATCATTTTGCAGTAATTTGTGTATTTTGGTGGCGATAAATTCCGATACAGTCCTGATATTTCAGAGGCTTCAGAATATTTTATTTATTTATATATATATATATTTTTTTTTTTGAAAGGAGGTCATTGCACAAATGCAGCCGCGAATCCGATCCCAATTTTATTTGAGCGGCATAGCTATCAATTTTTATGCCGAGTCATGGGAAATCTTCTGAAGTAATGTAGACAGATGGTTACTGAAAATGAGAATGGCTCTGAATAAAAGGGTAGTCACTTTGCAGAATTATTTGCATTTTACTCGATATCACAGTCGCTACCCCCGCAGTTAAGTGTTTTTTTCCCAATTTTCTGATAGATGTTTGACTAATGACTCCAAAGGGTATTCGAGAAGAGCTCTTTTATGATTTGGTATGACTTTCTGGATGTCTGGTTATGAGGAGAATTTTAATTGTATGATTAATGAGTCTGAAACTGAAGGACAAAAATCATTTTCCACTTTAATTTTATTTTAAACCAACTGTTGTTACCTGTTGTTTAAGGGAAAGACAGTCCATGAGTTTGATAAATGTATATTCACAACATACCTGAAAAGAAATAAGATTGGTATATTAATTTAAGGCCCATTGTTTTGTGTAAATTAAAAATTTGTTATTGTCGTTAGGCAATAATATGAGTACAATTTGAAGAGTCACTAACGCCAGCACTTTCCTTCTTGTAAAGCGTTCTTGTGCACAACCGGATCAAAATTGTATACCGGCGTAAGGTCAGGCATCTACTTTTGAACCGCTGGGAATCTGCATATTATTACGCATCCCAGACCATAGTAGCGACTTTCTAAGTCGCTGGCAGTGTCAAGTCATGGCAGTGCCAAGAATAGACTGTCTGCAAGAAAGGCAATAACTCCCGAAAGAGCCATACCTTCTTTATTGACAGAGAGGAAACTATACATAACTGCCCCAGTTATAAAATAGAAAATGGTGAAGTGTTGTCTCGAAGTGCTCAAGGCTCTCGATTACCCATTACTCTCGCTAACCGAATCCGAGTCATCAACGTCGTAAAAGACTGACATATTATATTAATTATAAACGACTATGCCTATTGGTTGCAACTATTCTGAAGATATTTAGTAAAGAATCGGCAAAGACAAACACGAAATGTGTTTTACCTTAAAAAATGAACGGATTTCCGATATTCTTATTTAATCCCAAAAACTTTTTATCTGTACTTCAATTGATTTAGATTTGACTGATGCTCGGTTAAGAAATTAACTTTCGAATCGATTATCCTTAAATTCCACTCAAGTTCATTTTTGTTTCATAGCGCTACATTTGACCAGATAAGATAAAAGCCCCCAATAGGCGTTTTTCTTTTTTAGTTCAGAGCACAACCTGAACTGTTATACAAAAAGTTCGTGTTTCTTTTTTAGCTCAGATACATCAGAGCTCAGAATTTGTGTTTCTTTTTTCACTCAGAGCATAACCAGAGCGCGCTCTATGAGCTCAGAATAAATTGACTGAGCAGGCTGAGTATAAAGCTGATTACATACTTACAGGCACATTTGACAGAAAAACAGGATAAACAAAATAATTGAAATGGCGGACGAACCTTGTTGCTCTGGAACTGAAGGTTAACCAATTTAATAAACAACAATTAATAAATATTCAATTTATACATATATAAGGTGGCGCAAAAATAACCTTCCGATGTTTTTTGGCTTAATTTAAAAAAAAAATTAAAAACTTTGATTCTTCTTGTGGATTATTTTTATTTGGTCTTTAATTTTTTTTACATCAAGTCGAGAATATGATGTCATGTAAATGGCCGCCGCCACAGTTGATTGTCATTTGAGCCCTTTTTATGGCATTTTCCATCACTTTGGCCAAAACTTCCGGCGATAGGTGCTCACATTCTTGACGGATATTGTCTTTAAGAGTCTGAGGCTTAAACCCGCGACTTCAAAAAGCCCCACAAAAAGAAGTCTGGAGCGGTCAAATCAGGCGATCTTGCGGGCTAGTGCAAATCGCCAAAAACGACCCGGGAACACCGCTTTCAGAATATCGGTTGTGGCTGGCGCAGTGTGTGCCGTAGCTCCGTCCTGTTGGAACCACATGTCCTCCAGTCCTAAATCGTCCAATTGCGGTAGAAAAAAAATCGGTAAACATGGCCCTATAGCGCGCACCGTTCACTGTTGTCGTTTGACCAGCGGCGTTCTCAAAAAAAAAATGGCCGCGTCAACAGAGGCGATATTCTCGGCACAACGGGCGCTCCGGGGACCGCCACTCTTGGCAACGTCTCGTGTTGTGCCAGTCTCTTCGAGGCGAGCGGCTAAACGTCGCAGTGTTTCACCAGTAGGCGTTGGACGGCTAGGAAATCTGCGACGAAATTCACGTTGTGCCAAAGTCACCGACCGATTATTGCTCAAATAAATAGTCACCAATATTCCGCGTTCTGGAGCAGTGTAGCGTAACATTGTTTATTAACGTGTATTTCGCATGTGTTTACTACACAAATGTCAAAACAGAACTAACATTAGAGGCCAATCGCAAAATTTATAGCATTTTCTGATAGGAGGATTACTTTTGCGCCACCTTGTATTATATACATCAGAACGATCTGAGTACGCTAGCTTCAGAGCGCGCTCATAATGCTCGAGCTCGGTTCAAAGCTCAGCTCTGAATTAAAAAAGAAAAACGCCTAATATTGAATACTTTTGTAAGTACCTCCACTCATATCTTTGATGGGTTGGAAGTATCTTTTAACGATTTTATAAATTTAATTTTTTTTTGTTTTACAAGTTCTTTTCACTAGGTCTTTCGGAATTCAAAGCGAAGGTACTTAACATGTACGCGCACGATATTTATTTTTGGTGACTTGCGCTGATTTATTTTAAATATTTAAAAAAACTATTGTAGGGGAGAGTGGGACACCTTTGAACAGTTTTTGCTTCCAAGTCTCATAAATACCTATGTTTTCGAATTTTTCATCTGTAACCTCTTTTTTCTTTTAGAAATGGAACTTAGCTTTAGTTTAAACGCATAATTCTATCCATTTTATGAAGATTTCGATTTATTATTATTTTTTGAATGAAGCAAGTCCTTATGCTCAAAGGTGCCCTCCTGTGGGGCAGTTTTGAACAAGGCACCTTTGAACGACAGTATATAATTAAATATTAACCTGAAATAAGACTTCAAACTTTATTTAAATTATAAATTAGTTTTGATTTTTAAATTAGGGACAAAAAAACTTAACATAAATAAACTGAAATTCATAAATAAGGTAGGAACATATAACATAAATAAAAAAATAACTTAAAATATGTACACAAACTAGAATTCACAGATATCTACCCTACATATAAAGAAACAAACGAGTTTTTACATAAACGAGGAGTAGAATCATTAACCTAACTGAAATTAAGAGAAGTCAAAAGTAAAAGCCCTAATTTTGTACACGTTCAAACCTGCCCCGACCATTTTGTTCAAACCTGTCGCAACGTGTGTTGTCACGAACAATTTAGATTTAATAATTTGTTTGTAATCATATATAAGAACAACTTAGCTTAATATGGTTCTAAATGAACCGTCGCCTTCGAAAAATATTTTTTTACAAATAAAAAAGCTCACCAACAAATTTGTATACTCTTACAAAGAAAAAAAAAAGTATAAAAGGTGCCCCATTCTCCCCTACTTACAAACATTTCGATTGGACTGCAATGTCTTTTGAAATTATATTGCCAAATATTTATGGTTTTTACAGTTTGGTTTTTGGGACGTGTATAAACGTCCTGCGCGTATTGATGTACAAAAACTAACCACAGACACAAGACGTCTATGAACGTCAAAAAATGTGATTACTCGTCCAGTGTCCAAATCTGTTCTTGTAGCATGCATAGCTATCTACTACAAAATGAATGTCAGAAATGCTGTTCCTACTGAATAGATTATATTACCTTTTATTTGGGATCACTACTAAAAAAAAGAAAATTCTAGAACATACGTTATTAAATTTTTTAATATCTATTTTTAGAAAGCTTTCACTCACAACGGCATAAAAAATTAACTATTACGTTTTGCACGATTGCTATGACGAGTCTACACGTGTCGTGTCGTTATATTTTTCAAGCATGATCGTTTATGTCCCATCAAACCCAAACAGTCATAATATCGCTAGAATCAGCAGTAGAAAGGATAAACTTGCTGCTGCTGGTGCGTATAAAATTCCCTTTAAAATTAATGTGATTTAAGACATGTATACACGTCTTGCTGACAAAAAAGGAGATTTTTAAATGACGTGTATGAACGCCATGCACCACAGAGAGAGAGCCGACAAAGACGTGTACTATACACCTTACGTGCGAGGTACGAGCGGCCAACACCGATCGAACACAAAACAAAAACAGTCAAACAATTTATTTTTACAACGTGCATTATTCAAAAGCTGAAATACGACTGCCTGGTTAATCAAAATCAATGTAGCGTAAGCCATGCACATAACAGCGATAGACCGCTGTTGATTTTGTAGTGTTGTTGTGCTGCTTAGCTGTTTATGTTATTGTTTGTACATATAACTCCTCCCGTTTTAGTGTGAACCAAACGATTTCCAAAGTTTGCGGCCATGAAGAAAGGTTTAGTTTATTAAAACTCTTATGTATCGCATATGTTGTCAAGTCATTTTGGATGCTATATTTTTTTTTTGCTAGATGTTATCACTTCATTTATATTTCAAATTCAAGTTAATATAATTGATAACTAAATCAAGTTTCCTAATTTAATTTTTTTGAATTAAATTTAAAGTGACAAAATAATTTTCCTTGTCGTTGTCTTTTAGGTTATAACAATAAAAAAATACAAATAATGTGAATTTCAAAACAGGGTTCGTAACACGAAAATACAACTACATAATTTTGCAAATAAATGAAATAAACATATTTTATGTTTCGTCTATAAGAAGTTTGTTTATAACTTTTAACTACACATTTGTTTTACGAAATACAATTTTCCTTTTTATTTTTTATTTTCCAAAACGAAAATACAAAAAAAATATATATATATATGTATACAACATTTATATGAGAGATTCCATGAAAGACTTATTTTGCTTTGCATTTTATTCACATACCTATATGAACAATGACAAGTTATAACATTTAACATATATCTATACATTTTTAAGTAAGAACCTAATTTACAAATAGCCATACATCTATACAACCGTTTCTAATGAGTAGTGAAATGCTGAGTACAATTTTTGTTTTTTTTCAGCTCCTTATTAATATAAAATTTATATAAATTTATATAGACACTGATATCATATATATTGTTTAAGTTTTATTTTTTATGTTTATTGTATAATTTTTATTTTAATGTTTAGAGTAAATATAACACCGATGTTCCGATGTAATGTTATTTTATATGCTAAGTTTTCAGCACCGATATTCACTCGATTAACTAAAATTCTTTTTATATTATTGGTCTTTGGAGCAACTAAAGAATTAAAATCCACCACATATTATATAGTACAAACGTCTACTTTTAGCTACTTAGAAATTCACTATAGGACGATGCACCACAAATACTACCTACTGCGCCAGTTACGAGCGGCCAACACCGATCGAACACAAAACAAAAAAACGAAAAAAGAAAAACAGTCAAACAATATATTTTTACATGCTTTATTCAAAAGCTGAAATACGACTGACTGGTTAATCAAAATCAACGTAGCGTAAGCCATGTAAATAACAGCGATAGACCGCTGTTCAGCTGCTGTTGACGTTGTAGTGTTGTTGTGCTGCTTAGCTGTTTATGTTATTGTATATACTTTTTGTTTGTACATATAACTTGCGCGAACGTGTTAAACAACAGTTACATTTTCATATCCATTCAATACTCAGATACACTGTATGCAGTGTTACCTTCGGAACGTTTTAGAGTAATTTTGACTCCGCGTGGACTCCGAACTCATCTTTTTAAAAATCAGTGAATTCGGACTAGGTCTAAAAATGTAGGACGTTTCTAATATAATTCGTTTAACCTATTTAGTTTAATTCGAAAGAGTTTGTTTTTACCTGCATTTGATTTACAATTTTTTCGCTAATAAATAACGGCGTGTTTCTTAAAAAAATTAAAAGAAAATATTAAGAATGGGACTAATTTTTTTATCCTGTACCAACTCATTCTAAAAATATTCGGAGGTATATCACTGACTTGATGGTATAAATAAATCGTAGCAATTGTTGATTTTTTGTTATCAAAATTTAAGCATTTGGTAAGTTTGGTATGAATGTAAATGGATTAGAGCCAACTGCATGTTTTGATATATTGCAAAAACAGCGCCACTGACCTGTATACGTCTGATATGTGTCAGGCAAAGCAATTGTTCAGAAAATGTTCAGTTCATTATTTTACTGACTCAGAGCATTTGCTAAAGGCAGAATCATCACCATCAATACATGATATAAAGTAAACTTAAAAAAACTGTTTTTTGCTTTTAATCCCGAAAACCAATGAACGGATTCTAATGTCCCCCATCAAAATTCAATAAAAGAAAACATTCTATTGAAAATTTTTAAAACAACTTTCTTTTAATATTATTAACGAGATTCTCGGTGAACACGTCCATTTGAAGTGCAAGAAAACTTTCAAAGCTGAATGCATCCACTCACTAACTACATTCTAAAGTTGTTCTCCTGCGCATTTTTGTTTTGTACCGTCATCTGTCTCCCTTTCAGTTTTTGTTTTCAAACCAAAATGAACTTTGGTAATATGTCCGAACCAAAAGAAAAAAACAGCAAAAAGGAAAATGTTTATATAACCAGTGTTGGGGTATTTTTGAATCTGGCAACCCTAGTATTATAGCAAGAAATAAAGTGTTCTAACTACATAATGGCTTATCGGTTTTAAGAACGAAAAAAATAGGTTGATATACTTATTTCTTAGCTGATCCATTTAAGCCATACATCATTCGGCTTTAGTCAGTCAGTGAGCTTCAGTTCTATAGCACCCAAATACGCAGATTGTATTGGTCATATTCACCAGACTTCTAGAACCTCCTTTCAGAGCGTAAGAGAGCATATTAAGTGATTCGGAATACCCATAAACTTAGCTGTTAAAATATCCGACGATACTTATCTATTGATCCAATGTGCACACTTTACAATAACAGCCATTATTGTAATAAAACTCCATCTTTTTCCGTCTGTAAGGTGTTTGGCCAGAATAGATTTAAAAACTATTGCACGAAATTGATTCCGGTTTTCACAGTTGCATTGTAAAACTTTGCGATAGAAGATGGTCTGTTTTATAGTTGTACGCTGTACAAAATTGAAAATTTCTGCTGGTATTTATAAGCAGCGAGTATTTTTTACTTTTTTTACTAGAACAAAAACATATTTAATTAATCAAACATTTAATCTAAAAAAAACTGAGTCTTAAATAATTTAAGAAGCGAAATTTACAATTACAGCAATTTTCCCGCGAGTCGAAAATTCTTGCTGCAACTGTCACATTTTAATCGCAATCCACTTCATACAATCTGATCCACAAACCCACTAATGAAAAATTCTTTAGAAACTGAAACGTGAGCATCTGTGAAAAGTTTTCATGTGAATGAAATGTTAGAACCTACAAATATTTGCTTGTTCGCAGTTCGCATTCGCTCTCATATGAACAGTCCTTAACTCTTAACTTAAAAGTTCAATTACGTACGTACAAATATTTTGAGCTATAAATCAGTAAGCTTAAAAGTTCAGCTTTAAGTTTGAGAAGGGGCAAATCTAGTACCAAATATGAACAAAAAATAACTTAGAGCTCGTTAAAGCACGTTGCAACACATTGCGTATCCGACAATTACGCAGATGCAATCGCATGCGTTGTATAGTTGTACGCTGTACAAAATTGAAAATTTCTGCTGGTATTTATAAGCAGCGAGTATTTTTTACTATTTTTACTAGAACAAAAACATATTTAATTAATCAAACATTTAATCTAAAAAAAACTGAGTCTTAAAAAATTTAAGAAGCGAAATTTACAATTACAGCAATTTTCCCGCGAGTCGAAAATTCTTGCTGCAACTGTCACATTTTATTCGCAATCCACTTCATACAATCTGATCCACAAACCCACTAATGAAAAATTCTTTAGAAACTGAAACGTGAGCATCTGTGAAAAGTTTTCATGTGAATGAAATGTTAGAACTTACAAATATTTGCTTGTTCGCAGTTCGCATTCGCTCTCATATGAACAGTCCTTAACTCTTAACTTAAAAGTTCAATTACGTACGTACAAATATTTTGAGCTATAAATCAGTAAGCTTAAAAGTTCAGCTTTAAGTTTGAGAAGGCGCAAAGCTAGTACCAAATATGAACAAAAAATAACTTAGAGCTCGTTAGAGCACGTTGCAACACATTGCGTATCCGTCAATTACGCAGATGCAATCGCATGCGCATCTTAAAGTACCTGTGACATCAAACAGATATGAGTTCCAACGTTAACCCTTCTGTCAATTACAAATTCTTACACCTTTCCGTCAACCACAAGGCCTGACCAGACCTTCATATATTTTGTGTCAAAATAAAAGTGAAACAGAAAACATGATTATTTTATATTTGATTTTCAATATTAAAGAAAAGAGACAAATTTATAATTTCATGTATAAAACTTTATTACATTTCAAGTTCTGCTGACTATGGAGGGCATATTGGTTCTTCGCAGGTTATGCAAGAAAATCTTGTCTTGCGTTGAAGTTTATCGTTGATTGATTACCTATCGAGCATTTATTCATGTATATCAAAAAGGAAAAAAGCCTGAAATCGTAGGAAACATTTGTTGAAGTTTGAAGAAGCTGTGTCTATTATTTCTAGCAGAAAACTCGCACTAAAAGCCAAATGGTCTGGCCACACCATATATTTGATAGAAGGGCATTGTACACCCACTTTAAAAAATAAAAACAAACCACATGACTAGGTTTTGCTTCTCACATATATTCGTTTGTATGAGTATTTATTTCGGAACAGCAATCCAACGCATAGCGCTGAATATTAAAAAGGACGAAGGAACAGCAGACCTCATGTCAACAAAATAACTCAAGTTTGACAGCGGTAATTTTTCATCCGTAATTTCGTTCATCCTCACCTTACCTACAGAAGGACACAAGTTCAGCGTGTATAAATACACATTTATACATAGGTGATTTAAACAGGAAGATTTTTACATTTTTCCATCAAACGAATGATGAAAGAGATACCTATCATAAATCATAAAAAAACCGACTCATTCACAAGGCATACAAGAACCTACGCAATACGTTACAGAACGGATTTCTGTTCCACACACCCATTAAATTTCGTTTCGCTTTAATTATTTGATATTCTTCTTATGTCAAATTCATTGTATTGAAAAAGCTATTTATTATCTCCACACAAGGATATGACAAATTTGAAAGTACACATTCGCCTATAGTAATAACCCAGCTTGTGTCCACTCAAATTCAGAAAATCTCGGATATCATCAACAAAAAAACGTGCAGAATCTTATCCTTTATAATGTTTTGAAGGCAAAAGATAAATATAGCTAAACACACATATACACTTTGTTGGCAATATATATTGGTCCTTGGAAAAAATTCTTTTGTTCGGATTTTCCAAATCACAAACTTCCACTACCTTTTTTCATTTTTGTGTCTTCTGGTCGGGGTCCTTCATATTTAATTTTGTTGTATTTAGGGTGATGTGGAGTTTCTCGCAGCAGAATATAGGAATAAATCTCCGCGCACAAGGACATAAAACAGAGGCGCTGTGAAATAAATGTGAAAAACGGACAAATGTCCAACACGTCGCCTGACCTCTGTGGTGTCTTTATTATGTAATAATGGTAAACCCGTGAAATACTATGGAGATAATCTTTTCGTTTGGATATCATTTTGTTGTAGATTTGATGTCCTTTAAGCACTTACCGTGTGAGAGAGAGAGACAGAGTTGAAGTGTTTTGTTTTCCTTTAACAATGTTGTTTTTTCAAGTGGATGGAGATAGATAGAATATGTCCTCGTTAGGCTTTGATTTATGTGACCCAAGTGGTTGTGTAAAAGAAAGGACAGATGTTTGATTTAATTCGTACAATTGAGAAAGTCTCTACAAATAAATTTAACTTGTTGATTGTCGTCAGATTGGTAATTCTTTGTTGTGATTAATCATTAGACTATTGGAATCATTCTCTTGTTTTGTGCAACTATCACAGTCGTTAGTTTAGACGGACCTAAGGGTATAAGTATCCGATAATCCGCTAAGACCAAATTATGTCCATTGCACTTAAAAAAATAGGGTTATTTATGTGCGCTACTATTGGAACCATTTTGAAATCGGATGGAATTGCCGTATTTTAGTGATATCCGATCCGGTAATATCTGAAAGTTCCTCGAAGACGTACTCTACAACAGTTTGGTTTCTAATCGAGGAAAGTGTCGGGAATTCGGGAATAGGTAATATGATAGGTAGTTTCTCTAGTCACAAACTCCCATCCAAATAAACACCGAACTTGCATCAGTCGCCGATGTAGATTACATAGCTGTCCACTTCTCTTGGACTTTGCACATTCCTCTACGATCTTGGCTGCATGTGGTCTGTGTAAGGTCCGTACAGTTCACGTGCATATCCGAAACTCGTTGCGCTTATTTTGTTTGCTACATTCATATATTTGTAGATTTCCTGAACCCCTTGGACGCAAGGGGCCGAATATTTATTGGAGTTCTGAGAGCTGATAGTTGTGCCACTCAGAGGCCATATTTTAGTAACACAAATTTGGTAATGTACCAGAGGTGCTACGCGTAAAAGCTAAATACAATCAATGGTTCCTAACTCAACGGACGGTCATCACATGGTATAGGTGTTATTTGAACATAATACACTTTGAGAAGTTTTAGATAGATTACAAATAAGCAGCAAGATTGCCAGTCTTAATTGAAGCTTGCATTTTACGTGCAACTTGAACTCATTCGCTACTATTTATAAAAGATTCGTTATATGGCTTTATCCATAAATCTTTTCATTTCCAGTTGACACATGGGAACCGTAAAATAGGAAATTTAAAAAACCCATTGCTTCCGTTAAGTATACGTACTTTTTCATAGCACTTACATAAAATAGGTGCATACACACATTTCACTTTTTGCAAAGCATCCCCAATTATTATCCAAAAATTCTTCGCAGCTGTGTCTATAAAAAAGTCCGACCAAGGAATACGACAAATCAATACAATTTCCATGAACATCCTGTTTCTCCAAAAGACTTTGAAGTTTTCAGTCTTTTCGCTTATAGCCCTTTTTAACCTTTATCGCTTTTTGGTAGACTTACACGAATAAATAGAACACGATAGCTATATAAACCTAGGACAAAATATCTCGCTATATTCAGAAGGAATACTGTTTCAGCCTGGGCTACACACCAGACAACGCAATGGCAAGGACACCGGCAAAAGGCAGCGGAGCCGCCCTCTCAGAGTTCTTGATCAAAACCGGTTTGTGAGGGTTGGAACTGTCTTTAAATAGACGCAGAAATAAAACTGAACTCAGATCTGTGGTCATGTGCACAGTGCAGAATGCATATCTATGGTACAGCTACCGATACACATACAAATATAGAAAAGCATACAAAATCGATTGATAATATGACGAAGGCTGCTAGAGTGCGAGTACGAATCTCCATAAGCAACCCATTTTCATGTCCTCCTTTGGGTGGTGTACAAATAAAAATAAAAGATGGGTACAACCATGCAGGCGTACACCACTTATCTGCGATCAACTGCTGCAGTCGAAGCAATCAATGGAATGTGGATAGAAAGAAGAATCACCAATTCAACTGAAATAGGCATAAAGCACGGGGTTTTTCACTCTACTGCTATAGTTGCAAACAAACGCAAACTGAACATGAACACCCCAGGACAACACAGGATATCGAATTTTTTGCTCATTCTCTGTGCAGTGCTGTGAAGTACCTGCATATGCTGCATTACATGCAGGCAAAGTTTGTTGTCTTCTTTGCTGCTAGTGTGTCCAAAGGAAATTGCGGCCTTAAAAAGTACAAAACCCACCGCACCGCATGATCCATGATATATGGCAGAGGTAAGTGTATAGATTGTTAAACATTCAAAAAGCTCCACTACCTTTCTTAGAGCATCTACATGCCTGTTTGTTTGCATATGGTTTGACTTTTTTGAGCACAAGGGTTTTATTTTGAAATACTTTTTTTTTGTTTTTTTTTGACTTGCAAGTTACAAGTTTTTAAATATTGTCGATGGCATTCTGCATCAGGCATATAACGAATGAACTAAAATAATCTACTCAAATCGTAGGAAGTTACCTGCTCTACTTGTCAAAGGTAGAATAAGACAGGACTTTGGAAATTTATGTTTAGCTCTTCAATGAGAGAATGCCCTGGATCGCAAATAATTTCAAATTGTTCATTCGGTTGACAAATTTGTCAGCAGTGCCAAAGAACTTGGAGTGGAGATGGAGTCATTAAGGTTGATCTTTGAATAAAGTTAAACAGAAGAACCTACACGAATAGGACGACATACACAGTATACTGTACGCTGCACAATGTTGCACACTTTTATTAAAATAAATTACAGCTAAATATTTAAGTATAAGTTTGTTATAGACCAGTAGGTACTTTTTTCCAATTTCATTACCAACTCTTCCTGATATCGAACATACTGCTGTTTGAACATAAATACATCACCACTTTATATTATACAATATTTAGTTGAAACATGAACCAGAATAGATTACTAATATATAATAGTTTTTTTGCATAGTTATAATTTGCAATTATAATTTAGAGTACTACAGGATCCGGATCAGATCTCAAAAATATAACAAGAAGGATCAGTGAAAAGTTTAATTGCTGAGCAACAGTTTTAAAAACAAACCAGATAATACAGGGTATAATAAATTTCATATTGCCACCAGCCATATTGCAAATCTTCTGCTCAACGTGACTTCATACAATTCACATGATAATGCACTTGCAAGTCAAATTTGCATACATATTTTCTTTTCCATTTTTTTTTTCATAAACTCATTCTGTAATTTTGGTCTCGGGAATCATGCGACACGCGATTTAATTCAAATAAAACTATTAATATACGTTTTTTTACGTAAAATTAATATGGACTGACTTTAGGTCATTTTTATTTAATCTGACATTTGTAGTCCACCCTGAAATACTGTTTATCGCAGTTTGAGACTTTTTTTGTCGCTATTTCGACGGTTACTCCAATAGCAAGTACAGTAGTGTCATCTGCAAATGGTGCTGCAGTGGTTTCTCCACTAACAGGCAGATCGAAAACTTGTGCTAAAGAAAAAAATAGTTGGCGCAACAGGTCCGTAGGGACCCTATATACCTAGCTTTTCACAACCATCCAGAAGCTCTTTCATGACAGTTATACTCTCGGATTTTTGTCAGACGTTCGCAAGTGGTGGCGCAGTGAAAAAAACTTTAAGTTGGAATTTTTCGGGATTCGAACATGGGACCCCTCACTTAGTAGTCCAACACGCTAACCACTAAGCCACGCGCTGAGCTTGTGCTACATCAAAAAATATTGTAGAGCATTCTATTTTTTTAACAAATAAATAAATAATTTCATAAAAGTTATGATCGAAAAAAGAGAAAAGGAGTATTTTCGAATGCAGATGTTGTGCATTGTGTTATAATTTGTGTGTGCTTGGCAGGGTTGTCATTTCTGATAAAATGTAATTGTATACTAGGGAGCAGCGGTCATTGGATTTTGTTGTTAAGCAATACAAGGAATGTATGATGACTTACTGTGAAGCAGTGTGAATTCTAACCGCTCCAAGTTGCCGGTTTTTTCTTTTGTAACTTAAAATAATTCATTGAACCTTACCACCTAAGGTTGTAGCCTTTTTTGGCCAAGATGCTGTGGATAAGCGTTCATCATATGAATTTGCATCTTCCTTCATGCATGCCTAGCCCATTTCTTGGCATGCAACGTATATATTCCTGAGCCTCGGTGCAATCACGTCTATACCCCATTGCATTAGAAATGAAAATATAGCATCCGGCCCTGCAGTTTTGAAGGGTGAGAATGTTTCTATCGCACCCTTGACCGCTTGTGGTGTCACGATCCGTTCTGCTTCCGTCCTATCCATCCTGTTCGCTCCTTGTTTCCGTGGAGCCCAGGGCTGATCTGACTTATAGCTTCCTGGAAAGTGTACCTCCATTAGGACCTCATTTGTGTGATCCAGTGTTTCTACCATCTCCCCCGTTCTATTACGAATGCGCCCGATCTTGGAAACTGGATCTCTCGAGACAATCTTTTGTAGTCTACTGACTTCAAATGTACTCCTCATACTCGAGCAAAAGTCCCTCCACGACTCCCTTTTACGTCGTCGCAGAGTGACATTTAGCTCTTTCTTTTTCGCCTTATATTCATCCCCTGCTTCGGGTTCTCCCCTCCTCATGGCGTGATTGAAGGCCTTCCTCACAGCCTTTTTTAGCTTTTCAAGTTCCCGGCACCACCAAGGCGCAGGATCTTGTTTTTCCACTAAAGTAGATGTACAAGCCACTCGGTACCCATCCTCAACAGCTGATTGCAGCTGCTTCAGTTGTGATTCTACATGCCAAGAGTTTTTCGATATTCCGCATGTCCTCACATTCAGTTTTTCCTCCAACACTTCAAGGTATTTTATCCTATCTGTGTTCTTCGGAACCCTGATGTATTTCCGATCTTTTTTCCTTTTAGATCCATAGCGAACATCAAATGAAATGGCTCTGTGATCCGACAATGTAGCCTGATCCATTACCCTCCAATTTGATACTCTTTCAATTATCTGGCTACTGCACAGGGTAACATCGATCACTTCCATTCGCCTCAAATCGACGAAGGTCGGCTCTGTTCCCCTGTTTAAGATAGCTAGATTCTTGCATGATACAAATTCGAATAAGGCTTCTCCCCTGTAATTATCGTTGGTGCTGGCCCACACTGTATTATGTGCATTGGCATCACAACCAATTATTAGATCCTTTTTCCTGTTCCTGCATGCATTCCGCTAATTCTTCCGCTAATTAGCGCATAATGCAACTCAGCCATGTTATTTGGGAGTCCTCTAATCTTTCCTCTAAAGATCCAAGGCTCCTGTATCAGGGCTATATCAAATGAATCCTCATCAAAACATTTAGTCATCAGTGCTGGTGCTGCTTTGCTGTGATGAAGGTTCAATTGAATCACCCTCAGCTTTTCCCGGTATGAAACAAGAGAACATTGTTTCTTAAGAAACAACACACACCAAAGCAAACGAAACAAATCACAGGTTTTTGTTTTGAAGTGTTTCGGTAGTGATTGTGCAATATAAATGCCATTTTTTACGACCAACACACACCGAATGTAACAATTTTTTTCACCAAAATACCTACTAATTTCTCTAAAACCTTCTATATCCATTAGTTTCTGAGATAGACATAGGAACAAAATTGTAACAAAAATAACAAGCTTCAATTTTTTCTTAGTGGTTACGGAACCTTAAAAAGCATACAAAATTGATTCAATGCCGATAGCTGACCTTTTTTTTTTGCAAAACTTAATTTTGATTCCGGTATTTTTTTTATTTCTTCTTTCGCGTTTTTGTATTTAGTCTGTGCGTGAATTTGTGGAAATATGGACGTGCATGGAGAAAAATTCTTACTCCTTACGACCATACTTTATTTAAGCACAATTATTTTTGTTATTAATTTTTTTTTGTTATAAACGAAAAGCGCATCATTGTAGATACTGGCAGAAATTCAACGGTCGAGTAATGGATAAATAATAATGTTCCGCTGGCATGCCATGGAATGAACGTATATTTCAACAAACCAGTTAAGTACTAAAAAAGAAACCATTCTCTGGTTGACAAATATTGTCGCCGTGAATTCAAATTTCAACAAACCTCCAAAATGAGGACAACAAACCAGGAAAAGGTATACGGTATTAATGCCAGCAAAGACTTAACGTTGGCACACTCTTGTAGCAAGATATTGCCTCCACCATAGTTGACACTTTATATTCCCATTCGGTTTCAGTTAATTCCATTTGTTATAATCCCCTGAGAGAGAGCACGAAAAAAGGTTTGTACATTTACGAGCCGACGAAGACACTGCGCAGACGGGCGAATTGAAGATGGTGTTGGTTTCGAATTTCATTAACTCCGCATTGCCGTTGTCCTAGTCCTCTACCCGAAGAGGATTTATGTGACTGGATTTACTTAATGGCAATGGATGAAGCCAAAGAATGGCATGCTAATAAAACTGACAGACGCAGGGAAAAAGTGAAGAAATTCGGAGAAGGACGCCAATTTCCTACTTACATTAACAAGAGTAATAATAATAATGTGCCTGTATTAAGTCTGATGAGCAGACTATTATATTACAAAAATATATCATTCAATGCTTTTATATACACTTAGCATCAGCGTTAGATGACGCATTCGCATTACCTAAGTCTAGAGATATAACATAGGATAACTATGTACTGGCTGACGGTAAGGTGCTGATTACCTACAATAATAAACGAATTTCCTTTCCTATAGTCTGCCTGTGGCGAATGAATAATGACAGGTGAAATTACGGGTGCTTCTTCTTAGTAGTCTGGAATTGTTTGCTTTCTATTCCGAAAAGTTTATTTTGTTTAATCGGATTAAACTTAAATTCATATATAGAAGGGAATTTGTTGCAATCTGTATCTGAATGTGGAGTGGTGTAAGAATTGAGAAAGTAAATTCTGTTTACTCGGACTATGAAGAGGGTTTTAAGCCACCATAATAATCACTGTTCTCCGCAACACCTAAAACCCTATTAAATGCAGCAAGTCTCCCATTTAAAAGCTGATACAAGTTTGATGTAATAAACTTCAGTAGTGAATCATCTACCTCAGCAAACTAAAGTTGAATCAAATCTAAAAGTGTATTGTCAAAATAAACGTTCAATATGATTGTGATATTAAAAAAAGTTGTTCAACAACTATAGTTCTGACTTCAGATGATCCATGGACTGGTGCAAATTAATTACTCTGAAAGCTATCGTCTAGTTTCTCAAAAACTAAAAAATCAGTGACGCACTTATGAGAATAAAATAAGAGATTCAGACTTGACAAAACAAAGGTTTTGCAATAAGCGATGTATAGACCCCAAAGAGACGATATAAAAACGCAGGTTTCCTTTTTTCAGGTTTGCTTTCGTTAAAACCGTAAAACTAAGAAAAAATCGAATATTGGCATCAAAAATGAAGATCTGCTACAATCCAACTGTTTTCTAAGATTCAAGCACGCGGAATAGAAAAGCCGCGATATGTAAAGCGCTAAGCATCAATATCATATGTGGTGTGCATCTACTGCAAGGGCAAGCATCCAGCTTATTACCGAGGTTGTAAAAGAAATGCAGAAGCGGCTGAATAACTGCAAAACTTCGTATCCTGAGGACTTGACCGAGTCACCGTGAAAGCCATTCAAACGAAACAATATCTTCAAAGCCTCGAGGTCATGTGAAGAAAATATGGTAGTATTACCATACGACCGCTTCAAAATAATGATATATGAAAATACGGGCAAAGTTAGGTATGTTTGCAAAACATGAGGCACAGACCAAAACAAACAAACCTTGAAAGTAGCCTTCATAGTTGCACCAAAAATGATGGAAAAGCCTGAAATTGTATCATGGAATGGGAATGGATTTCTGCAATAACACGCATGAATAAAATGACATAATGCTTAATTTCTGAAGCTCACGCCAATTTTTCCTTTAAAAACAAAAGGCTACCAAGACTATAGATAGTAGTGACGCGCACGAGGCGTGTCATCCTTATATTTATAAGCGGGTTAGTATCGAAATTTGAAAATTTAGAACTTATAGAACACATTCATTCAGCATTTCTTCTTTCTATCGCCACCCGCGTTTTGGGATGGAAAAAAAACAAACTTATAAATTTGTTTTACTACGCGAATCAGTTTTTATAATTGGTACCAAAAAGGCAAAATGCTTTCCAAAAGTGGTATGGAATGCAGTTGCAATTGTTATTCAACAGGCAGTTCGATATATTGGAATATGTTTATCGCGAAAACACGATATAAACGACTTTTTCTTCGCAAAAGGAATCAATGCCAATTATATAAAACAGCATTTTTCAGTCGTCCAATTAACCAGCCGGAACCAAAAATGCGAGTAGCCATCCACAAAATTTCATTGAAATCAGTTGAGTGTTTTCGGAGAACGACAAGAGCACCAACCAAAAAAAAAATAAATAAATAGTTGCCGCAACAGGTCCGTAGGGACCCTAGGCCTAGTTTTCACAGCCATTCGTTTTGTGTGTTTTTAATTTTTGGGACGAATGGAAGGGATCTACAATTTTATGCCGAGTCCAAACGGCCAAATGATAAACTCTTTCATGACAGTTATACTCTCGGATGTTTGTCAGAATTTGGGTTTTTTTGGCGCCACCTATCACTACGTTTTGTTCCATTCAGCAACAGAAATATGCATTGGGATAAGTAGAGGTATTTATACAAATTCAAAAATTGACGTACGCAGTTTTGCTACTTCTCTGTTTAGAATTGTGTTTGATGAAGCGATAAGGTGATGAAAGTTGCAATTTATAAAACAGCTGAATCTTCTTTTGCGCAATTTTGGTATTCTGATTTTATGGAATGTATTAGCTAGATGTAATATTATGTTTGTTTGTATAATCTTTTTATGGAATTATCTCGGGTACTTGGGTCGTTTTTAAAAACGAATTTTTATAAAACCGAAAAAAATACTAATAACTAAACTAAAACTAAAACTAACGTAAATGTAAGTTTCTGCTCTTTTCCCAAGCATGGATGCTACGTGGGTTGAGGCCATCACTTTTTAAGGGTGGAGTTTAATGGAGAGCAATGGGGCTGATCGGGACCATATGCTTATTGATGGCTTTCACTAGCATATAAGACACTAGTATCGATTAAGCTTCACACAATGGAATTTCGGGACATTTTTAACTCCTCAACTGTAGGTATATTAAATTTAACAAGATACCGAGTTTTAAGGGTGAAAAACCTGTAATTTCTGAAATAAGAAGTTCTTTATATTTCATTGATCAAAAAAATATAAGGATCTTTTATTTTGCCCCCTTTTTTTTTTAAAACTTCTGACTCGCCAAGGCGATAAAGATGCACGTCGACTTAGAAAGATCTTTTGTGCCGAGATTGCCAGAAAAGAGTACATTTTAGGTTAGTAGAGTTTCCACTTTCCTAATGTAGCTGACAATCTTTTCAGCAGAGGACTTCTTCAGTTCTTCAGGACTTATAATATCACGGATTAAGAATTTCCTTCTAGTACTGGATACAGCTGGGGATTCGCACATGATGTGCTCAGCTGTTTCGTCTTCTTCAAAACATAGCCGGCCCTCCGGGGAGTTGACTATGTGTATTTTGTTTAGGTGGTATCAACCGTTGTGACCAGTTAGGTAGCCTACAAAGTTTTTGATATCATGCATTCTTAGGTTTAGGATTTTTTTGGCACTTTTTTTGAATGGCATAATTGCCCTTTTGGCCTGTCTAAGGCCAGGGATTTCTTCCCACTGTTTGATACACATGTTGTGTTCCCAGCTTTTTATAGTGGAGTTAATAGCTGTTTTACTGACGGCGCAGAAAGGTTCTGGTCCTATATAGGGGGTCTCTGACCCTTTCCTATCGAGTTCGTCAACTTTTTCATTTCCTTCAATACCCTCGTGTCCGGGAACCCACCATATTTTGGTTTTGTTTCTGAAGCCGAGAATTTGGAGGGCATTGAAGCAGTGCAAGACTGATTTTGAGGCAATGATTGGTGAGCTAAGGGCATTTATACCTGCTTCACTGTCTGTGTATAAATGGATGTTTGCACCGCATTTCTTAATGGCGTGGAGCTCTGCTTGAAATACGCTGGGGCTTTCCCCATAGGTATTGACATATTTCGGTTTGGCCCATGTAAGCCAGCTTCCACGCCCGAGTCCATTTTGGAACCACCCGTATACCACTTTAGGCCGTTTTGACCGTTGGGTGGGTCATTTCTGACCCATGCTTCTCTTTTGGTGATCTCCGTGGAGAATTTAAGGAGCTTGTCGGCATCATTCTTTTTAGTTTCTTTAATAGAAACCCCATTATGGGTTTATGTCGCCGTTAAGGTTGGTAAAATTAAGTTAACAATTCCCCATACAAAATGCTTATCAGGTACTGAAAGCGTTTGTAGACATTCATTTTGTCGCCGCCATATTGCCACGGTAAAGAAGTCAAGCATTATATCACCTTATATTAGAACCTATTTTTGAAAGACTGCAATTCGCCTTCCTCTAAAAGTCAGCAATAGTATGTATAATTTTAATTCAGGGGCATAAATCTGCGAGGTGTGGACAACCACTTTTGATGTAGGTAACTATTTTTCGACAAATATTTTGCTATAAATTTTTGTAACAGTGATGTTAGGTTAGGTTCGGTGGAAGTGGCTGTCGGCCAGCCGACACATTTAGGTCCCACATGATTCTATGTATATAAGTCTTCCTACTCGTTGAACCAGTTGGAGCTCCTAATAAAGTGTAAAATATTACGGATGTCCGTGTTTTTTAGATCATTAAGATCGCTGTAGTATAATTCTCCTAAATGGAGTTTTCGTCTTTGTGAGAGAGCCGGACAAGTGCATAGGAGGTGAAGAATAGTTTCTTCCTCTTCCTCGTCAAAGCAGCTTCTGCAAAAAACATTACATAATACGTTAAGCCTTTTTGCATGCCTGCCTAGAAGACAGTGTCCTGTGATGACACCTATTGTAGCACTGATATGTTTCCTAGCGAGGGAGATCAGATGCGTTTTAGATCCAGCTTTGGCCAGATCTGTTTTGTCGCTAGGTATTTGGAGCCGGTTATCCATCTAAGATTTGTTCTTTCGATAGCATCCAACTTTATAGTGAGTTTACAAGTAGCGATTGGGAAACCTAAGGAATCCTTATCTGGAAGCATAGGTAGTGTTGTTCCGTGTATGGCTCATCTGCTTTAAAGTTACCATCAACAGAACACGTTTACCGCCAATGCCCCAACCGTGCCACTGCTGCTACTGTTTCCGCCGTCGAACCAAATGAGGATGACGTCCTCGCCGAATCTATTGAAGCTTTGAGAATGGTAAGTGTTGCTTTTTGGAATAGGTGTGATTACAGTGAGTTTAAAGAGTTTTTTTTGTCTTTTCGATTCCGGTAATCCTAGAAGTTTTATTCGATGTGCCGAGGTACCTTACACTTACGCCAAACTGAAGTCAAACATTAGTTAACGCAGCATTGGGAGTCACCCACTTACGCAATTAGGGATCAGTTCAATGTGACAACAGACCTTTCGATCAAAATATCAAACATGAATTAATTGTGCTTCCAACTGAAGATATGCCATGCAATCTTGTTTGGAAGAGATTTTTAAAAAAGCAAAGATCCAATTGTGTAGAATGAAATATACTTATGACAAAGATCGTTTAATTGAATTAAGTAAAAATGTAAAAATCTTAAGTCTATATTCCAAACGCACTGATGTTCTTCATTCACTTGAATTAATTAATCATTGCTTCAGTCATAAAACAGTTCAAGATGAAAATTCGCTTAATTTGTTGGAAACACCGCCTTTAACATGTACCACTGATTCGTTTGCGGTCAATGTTGCTTATGATGAGTTTCTAAAATTGTGTGCTATTAATGTTGAAAATCCCTTCGCTGGTGTCTTAGAAAGTTTGCTTGACATCAATCCGTCACGTTCAACTGAATGTATTTCAGGAATTCAAAATATTATTACAGAGTAATTTTACGATCCTCCTTCAGAAAAAAATGCAACATTTAAATTATGATATGAAGGTAAATGTTACCACACACCGATTTTCTGCCGACCACGACGTTTATCACACTACGAAGGAATTGAATTTAGGAAAATAATACAGTCCCTTCTTGAAGAGAACATTATTCGAGAAAGTAATTCGCCTTACGCTTCCGCCATTGTACCGGTTGAAAAGAAAAACGGTGAAATCCGGTTATGCATAGATTATAGGCCTTTGAATAAAATTTCTATACGTGACAACTATCCACCACCGTTAACGGAAGATTGTATTGAGCATTTGGGAGGCAAACATTTCTTTTCGGTAATTGATTTAAAGAGTGGCTTTTATCACATGAAAATGCACCCTGATTCAATCAAGTAGGTATACTTCTTTCGTTACGCCTGACGGCCAATATGAATATTTCTTTAAGCCCTTCGGCTTACGCAATGGGCCTCCGGAATTTCAACGATTCATTAACTTAATTCTGAGGAAGTTCATTAACAATGGACGGGGTAAGCTGGTGAATGCGTCACGAAAGCGTTACGGAATTTGCGAGCCGAAGTTGAGAGGGAGATATAAGTTAGTGGTATAAAAAGGGGGAGAGTTACGTTTCGTTTCGAATATTATTGTAGAGGCAAGAGAGATAGATGCGAGCACACATTTTCGTTCTTTCTTTTTCTCAGCCAGTTACGTTTCATTGTCTAAGACACATCATACAGTGCAGCAGTGATACCAGATCGGGGGATTTATCACTTTTTGCGGGATTTTCTCACTAATAACAAGCTTAAGGAGACAAAGGGATATTTCAGACCTCATAGTACAAAAAGAAAGGGATTTTACTTTTTGGTAAAATGTTGTTCCTAATTGCTCATTTCATTAAGAATAAGCAAATTATTCAACCTACGTTCAAATTAAATGTTTTCATGTTTCATGCTTTCATTTCCTTTTTTTATTTCCTTAAACTGTTTCATAAAATGACATATGAGTCTGTGAATGAATCACGAGTATTTTTTAAAATAATAAATTTATTTATTTTGTAAACATAAAACCGATATTTTGAGTATAACCGTGGGATAACATACCTCTAAAGTCTGGTATCACTGCTGTGCAGGCCTATTGTCTGTATCACACTGTTGGAGCAACAGAGACATCTGGTTATGGTAAATTTGTGAAGAATGCGAACTCGAACTCACCTCATTTAAATGCTACCTTACTGCTTCTGAGTGAACGCATTTTATTATTTGTATAGCTATGCTTCATCACCATCAATATAAAACTGTTTTATTCGCTGTTCAAAAAATTACAGAATGCACTCATTTTCTTCTTTTGACTGATGGTAAATAATAATAATTAATCATATTATTTATATACAGGCATGAAACTCGAATTTGTTAAGGGTTTGTTATAAAAAAATAGGTAGATGATCTCCCATATTAAATAATTTGAGTTTTTTTTGTAACGGTTGCCGTGGCCTATTGTCTGTATCATACTGTAGGAGCAAGAGAGAGCAGTGCGCGCTCCCATTTTCTTGCTCTCTTCCCCCCATAGCCAGTAATTTATTGAAGAAATTGATATTTTAATATGTATAAACTTAACATGTATATATATGTATTTAGATGGAGTTAAAGAAGTTTTACTTCAGTCGTCTGGTCTAAAGCACACTCTTTTTTTTATATGAACGACAAAGTAATTGCATCAGGAGACTACCGAAGCCATTTGCAAACTTTATGGTTTACGTCTCCAGCTAAGAAAATTTAAATTCGCATATACCGAATTGGAATATTTCGGCGATGTCTTGGGCTTTTCTCGCATTTCAGACGTTTTGTTACTAATTTTTCCACGATTGCAGCACCTATGAGTAAACTCTTAAGAAAAGATACGCCCTACGATTTTACTTCCGAATGCAAACAAGCCTTTTGTAGCTTACGTGAAAAATTATTAAAAGCACCTGTCCTGTCAATTTATAACCCTTATGCCGAAACCGAAATAAATTGTGATGCTAGTTCCCTAGGCTTTAGTTCAGTCTGAATTTACGGGATAAATTAGAAAAAAAAAATGAATGAAAAGACTACGAATAAAGAGACTGTTTAGTTTTTCATAAATCACCTGCCGGTCATCTTCAGCTTTGAGTCCCTTCCGAAATGATTAACAATGTTATAAACCCATGAGCAAATCGGCCATTTAGCTTCAGATAAGTGTTGTAGCAAAATCAAAAAGCATTACTGGTTTCCGCATATGAAAGCGCGTGTTAATAATTTCGTGTCCATTTGTTTAAAGTGCATCTATTATTCTGCATCACCTTATCAAAACAGTGGGAATCTTCATTCTATACCTAAGAAACCTGAGCCTTTTGATACAATTCATGTTGACCATTTGGGTCCACTTCCGTCAATTAATTCGAAGAAAAAATACCTTCAAGCTCTTATTGATGCATTTACCAAACACGTTAAGCCTTTTCCGACGGGTGGCGCACCAATTCTGCTACAATAAGAAATTCAAATAACTTTTTTTTTAATCGATGTATTTCATTTATTTTTTTTTTATTGGTTAGAAAATTAAATTTTATTTTAAATAGTTAGTTGTTTTTAAAGATTATAGATCGCAAATGACCTCCACGCTCTCCCACGCATATGCGGCACCTGATCAAAAAACTATTCATTGCGGCCTGAAGAGTTGAAGTTGGGATCGCCTCAATTATTGTCGTTATGGACTGCTTTAATTCAGTTAAATTCCAGAGCTTCGTTTTATACACCTCTTGCTTGACATAACCCCATAACAAGAAGTCTGGTGCAGTCAGGTCAGGTGACCTTGGGGGCCAGCGAAGAGTGGAGTTCCTAGAAATTAATTTGTTTGCGAATTTTTTGTTTAGCTCCGCCATAACTGGTCTGGCTATATGTGCAGTTGCTCCATCTTGCTGAAACCAAACGCTGTTGAATGGTATACGTCTTCGGCGCAGTTCCGTCTCATGGAGCATTTCTGGATTAGACTCTTTCCATATACGGCAATTTTGCTTGTTTACATTGCCGTTAAGATCAAAATGGGCCTCATCAGACATGAACAAACAATTGATCAATGTGTTGTCTTCTTCGGCCATTGATATCATTTTTTGGCAAAATTCCAGGCGAACAGGCAAATCCTGAGGGTTTAACTTGCTAGTAATTTGGACTTTGTACGGAAACAAGTTTAAATCGTCATGAAGTATCCGTTGTAATGACCGTCTACTAACTCCAATTTGCCCCGATAAGTTTCGGGTCGAAACGCTCGGATTGGCCTGTATTGCAGATGCTACTGCTGCGGGGTTTCCTTTTACTTTCATTTGTATGAGTTTTGGAAAAGTGATGTCAAGTCTAATGCTAAGAAGTGATGTCCATTTGGTTGTTTTTCGTGAAATAATTTTGTTCACTGTATTCATATGTTCATTTGCGGTCGCTACCTACAGAATAGACATAGGTCACCGATTAGTCTTCTGGGACAGTATAGGTGTAGATTTGATGTTAGTGTACGATCTAGTGACATCTTTTCAACTGGAAGGAACATTAATACATATCGTTGAAATAAGATAACTAGGATCACATATCAGGGCAACAGAACTAGACTGTTTCTATGAAAATAATCGTTTTGGTTTACAAACATTATAATCATACAAATAAGACAAAATAAAGCTATTCTAAGCGCACAACTATTTAAACAAACCGAGTAGACATATTTGACTTATTCTCTGGTACAAAGTGTGAAATGTGAACACTATAGTGACACCACTCGTTTACTTCAAGAAACCAATCATGTAATGAACACAATTGTAGAACTAATCATAAGTATCAAATGTTTACTTACAATAAGGATAGAAATGTATACATTTTCTAGCAAAAAAATACCATTTCTCCATTATAACGGTTGTCCCTAAATAAAAAAAAAGAAATATATACATTTTACTTTCTTTTTTCATTTATAGAAGACATTCTCCAACCGTCTTCTTCCATGTCACTTGCAATATTACAAACGGTTTCAAATATCCTTCTGCGTTAATAATTGGAAAAAATAAGAGAAACCAAATAATAAGTTCTATTATACCAAACTTCCCAACGACCATGTATTCTCGCAGAGGCATACCCACACACAGTCAACGACATCGTAAGAATCTGAATCACACCAACAACAACAGAACGAATCCTGTTCACGATGAGCAATTTATTTTAAACTAAAGCACTACCTGTGGTTACGGCCACGTCGACCCAACCTCTGAGACTAGATCAAGACTTCAGCAAAACCGAAAGGAAACACAAAACTCATATCTGCATTACCCTTATCCCAAGGATATAAGCTTATTCTACACATCTTTAACTGAAAATATTACAAAGTAAAGCACAAAACCTCTAGACTTCCTCTTTATTTTTTGTTGCATTGGCAGGGTTTTTGTGGCGCTTTTTAAGATTTGGAGAAGGAAGGGTTGAATAAGTCCTACTGTTTATGCTTCATCAGAGGGTTCCTGAAGGAGTGTGGTACAGTATCCTCACGTTTCTCCCTGTTAACCAAAACGAGCAAGAACGAAATTCGTGAATAGAGTTTTAGATTTTACGATCAAGAAAATCCAAATAATATCGGTATTCATCGTGTGCATTGAAATATTTTTTATTCAGGAGCCACAGGACCAACCCCGCCAAAATACCTTTTGTATAGTCATGTGAAGGGATTCACTTGAAGAAATTACTTATTTTTGATATGGAAAGGGTATCCTTACTCGTGTGTAAATGAGGGAGGATTCCTGAGTGTGTCATTAGGGCGATATGGCAGGAAAACAGTCATCCGACAGACATGACTCAAAGGACAATACAAAAAAAAAACATTTCTTTTAGGGGGACCGTCTGGATTCTGGATACGAGAATAACGAATTTAAAATGAGTTTTCTTTACTATGAAACTCATAAAAAGGGCTGCATAGGTCTTCTTCCGCCTTCCGCTTCCAATTTGGTTGCTATTCTACTACTTGATTAAGTACAGGTAAGCGTAAGTCACGTTGAATAAACGTAACTTACATGAGGACCAGTGTATATGTATATGGCCATGATCCGGAGTGTGTTTATGTTGAGTGTTTATTTCCCACAGGATGCACTTGATATAAAAGGGATTCAAAGATACCATGTGCCATTGGTAAAGTTTTTTGTTTACCTAATTGAAATTAGAAGCAATAAAGAAAAGCACATGTTTTCTATTTTACTTATACTCGTTCGTAGATAGGTGGTGGATACAAACGTTTTTCCTAAACAAATAATTCTCGGTGGTTGTTTTAGAATGTCGACAGAAATGGGTTAAGCAGTTGGGGTTTTAATTTGATTTTCTCTATATGAAGCAAGCAGTTAACAAAACAATTTTAGTAGCATCTTATATACTTTATGAATAAATACAACCATTTGACCATTCACAATTCCACTCGTTAAACAACATTATTTGATTTGATGGTGAATAGAAAAAGGCACATACAAGTGGGTGCTCGATTGTTGGGTAGAAGAGAACGTGGTCCCATCTAAATGAATTAAAAGAAAACGATCATTAGTAGTTCCATCCTACTCATTAGGAGTCGTTGTAGTAGTGTTTTTTTTGTAAAATAAGTTTCTCGGGAAAGGTGTCTGATAACTGAATTGTATTACTCATTTCTCTTATAGGTACCCATTTGACGGTGCTGGAATCTTGTTAGGAGCCGAAGTTGAGAGGGAGATATACTAGTGAAGATAGAAAGAGCGAGATTTACGATTCGTTTCGTATATTAATGTAGAGGCAAGAGAGAGATACGAGCACACATTTTCGTTCTCTCTTTCTCTCATAGCCAGTGACGTTTCGTTATCTTAGACACAGCAGTGATACCAGATCGGGGGATTTATACCTTTTTGCGTGATTTTCTCGCTAATAATAAGCTAAAAGGGACAAAGGGATTTTTCAGACCTCATAGTACAAAAAGAAAGGGATTTTACTTTTTGGTCAAATTTTGTTCCTAATTGCTCATTTCATTAAGAATAAAAAAATTATTCAACATACAATCAAATAAAATATTTTCATGTTTAGAAAAAAGTCATTCAAATTATCTAAATGCTTTCATTTTCATTTTTATTACTTCCTAAACAGTTTCATAAAATGACCTATCTGTGAATGAATCACGAGTATTTTTTTAAAATAATAAATTTATTTATTTTGTAAACATTGGTATGCAAAAAAAAGCCATACCTCATTCTCAAATCAAATTTCTGTGTCATTTTTGTATAAAAAATCAAGAATAATGAGACTTGAAACCGAGATAAAGTTTCAAATAATTCATAAGATATTTATTTTATGTTGATTATTATTTTCATATTAATGCAGAATGAAATTTTATGTTCCTTTTTGTAACGTTTTTAAAATATGTAAGACGTACCTACATTTCTATTTTTGTAAATATTATACACAAACATATCGTAACATTTATTTATTTTTGTTAGCTTGCATAGTTAATGTATAATGTAACTTGTATTTGTTGAGAATAAAAAAATAGAATTTAATAAAAGAAATGTTGTTTAATTTCGTGGGATAAATGTGGGATTTTTTATATTTTGGCGAGGGATAAAAGGTATTGCAGGCCTATTGTCTGTACAACACAGTAGGAGCAACAGAGAGAGGTGCGAGCACACAGTTTCTTTTCTTTCTCTCTTTGTCTCATAGCCAGTTACGTTTCGTGTATCTAAGACACAGTGCAGGCCTATTGCAAGGTTGCCACTTTGGTATTTTTTTTTACCGAATTTGGCTATTTTTTTTCCTTTCTGAGTTTTGGTAATTTGGTAATTTTTATCTGGTTATGGTAACTTTTTAATGCGAAAAGGATATCACCTCATTTAAATGCTACCTTACTGCTTCTGAGTGAACGCATTGCATTATTTGCATTTGCTTCATCACCATCCATATAAAACTTTTTATATTCGCTATTCAAAAAAATGATTTTTTTTTTTGTCGGAGGTTGTTACTATCCGATGGAGCACTCAGACACAACTACAGGTCCATTGTGCTGCCAAACAGACACCTTACATTAATGTACTTAGTTTTTCCGTCTTTCGAAGAAAGATGAGAAGGAGCTTCAGTGATGAAGAGCTTAGATGTTCGGCACTCACCACATCAGCCCCAAAGATCCGCTACCTGATGCGAGCAAAGGCGGGACAGCTACAGAGGAAGTGTTCCGCTGTGTCATCCTCCTCTCCGCAAGCAGGACAGATGGTGGTATCGCTCAAGCCCAACACATTTAAGTGTTTGGCAAAAGCTTGGTGGCCCGAAAGGACGCCCACAAGCAGTCTGCAGTTGATTCTCCTAAGATAGAAAGCACTCATTTTCTTCTTTTGACAGATGGTGAACTTCGAAATAGTTTCTGTTTCCGTGTATTACTATATATGATATGGATAGGTTAATTAATCATATTATTCATATACAGATATAAGACTCTAATTTGTTAAGGGTTTCTTATAAGAAAAGATGATCGAAAATGGTAGATGATCCTATGCATTCTCAGCTGGTAATTTTGTGCAGAACTATGTTTAATTGTTCAAAAGTTCCTACTACGTTCTATATTGAATTGAAAAGTCGTATGTTTTATAAATGTTTGTTTTTAAACAAGCAATTATGTATTTTCAAAATAACTTATAATAATTCGAGTTTAGAAAATCATGCTTTTGGTAGTAAATTAAGTCTAATTTGTTTTATTTTAAAAAGTAACCGTTGTTTAACTACTTAAGACTGACTAAGTTCTTACAAACCGAATGTACCTAATTGAATATTTTAAGAGACTTGCGTTATTTTATGTTTTAAATTTGTATGTTATTAAAAATAAAACTAAGTGATATGAATTCTACACTTTTGTTTAAGTTTCTTTGAAGGCTAAGAAAATGGCCGTTTTTACAAAAACTATTTACTATTTATCGAGTTATTGCCAGCATATGGACAGAAATATAAGAACGGTCAGTGCGTCAGTATAAAACAAAGCTGTGGTGGACGTGTGTTCTATATCTTGTTCCGAAAGTCTAAGCCTCAAATATAGATAACACAAAAAAAAATTGTATTATTTTTGGACTTATGTATGTATTTGGACGTTGCTAAAGTGTTTGGTTGAATTCGAATAATTTCTTTGGGGAGTATAATAGAATTTTTTTGGGGAGTACCGGGGAGCAAAAATTTAAAAAATTTATTTTCAACTGCGCGTTTTTCAATTGGGACGGTCGAAGTTTGTTGTTTTATTTTGTCCTGAGATGTTTGCTTCGAAGAAGAAGCACAGAGTGTATGCGACTGCAAAAAATGGTAATAATCATAGGCCCTAATTATAGGTCACCAAATAGCTTGCACTGTGATATATAAATATCAAAAATATGTTTTGATTTTTAATCAATTTAAACTTAACATGTAAATAGAATTTTCTCACTTTTTTAATGTATGGAACATAAAGACCGAATTTTAGTTTTTATTAATATAAAATATGAACTTTGGGTTGGTAAAAACACACAACTTCCTTTCTTCCCAACGCAATAAACCCCATTTTGTAAATCAGATTTCTAAATATTTTTTTTGTGGTGGCGCTCTTTTTTGCCAATATATGATCATGATCAATCTCGTCGTTTAACACTATAGTCTTCGCTATACCTCTAGTGATGATATAAAAACTTATCATTGACGTATTTACAGTCAGACTTTTTAAACAATCCACACTGATTGATAGTAATGTACCTTCCATTTATGTGAATGTATGCGCTAGCATTTTCTGTTCTCCAAAGCTGGCGCCACTACTTTGACGACTTTGTCATATTACCCCTATCTACCAGCACCATCCGTATATTTATTTTAATCAACGAACCTATGCAGACACAGACATAATGTAAAACATTTAAAGGCAATGAAGGGGTTGAAACTTGAAACACCTTTATCAGTGCCGTCGCCCCAGGTGCACTTGGTGTCTATTTTAAGCGCCTTGTAATTAGTTCAAAGTTTGTGATAGCTGGAGAATTAAAACAAAAACAGCAGCATCTGTCTAATTAACAAAGTGAGGTGTGGAAGCATTCCCATCAATAAACTGACATTTCCCTTTTCACACAGTCAGTCACCATCCCCTCTAGCGTAAAATGATCAAAGGATATTAATGTGTTTATAAGGTAGAGTCGTGCAGTGAAATGTTAAAGCAGATTAGGAATTTTGGGTAAATTGCTTTGAATAGAAACATATGCTGCACAGAGCCATATTCCTTTGGAGCAATAAATTTATATACTCAGGTGGTTTGTCGCTATAATATAAACCAGCTCAAACCCCAAATCATATCGACTTAAAGTTTTGCAGGTAGATACTACCTTTTTGTATCAACAGTGAGCAACCTCTCAATGAGTGGAGTGAAAAGGTACTGGATTGTTTGACCTTTTTCGGTTTGTTTGTACCCTTTGGGAATTATTTGCGCAAATTTATTGGATGTCGATTGAACAAATTTACAATGTGAAGTGGTATGGTATGCTGAGCCCAAATACCGGTGAACAAAAAATGTATTTAGAAATTAGGAGACAGTTTTATTATTTGGTACCTATCTATTTTAAAGCTGAAGTTGACAAAAATCTATTGCGTGAAGTTCTACCTAGTCAATTCATGTTTAACCCTTTAACACATATAAAAATAACTACGCAAACACATACCCGGAAAACTAATGTATCCACTACCATGTAGCAATTTGGCGTTATTAATGATCTTAAAGCTTATACTACTTTTTCTTGTTCGCATGCTTAATTCAAGATTTAAAGAGCATTTTAAACCACTTTTCCTGCATTGACTGAAATATAGGAGGTAGAAAATGGTTGCACTTCAGGGATAAAATATAAATAATGCATTTCACGGGCACCCCGGGTGTCAACTGGGTAAGCTCCTAAGCCAATCATCTTCTAATCTACAATTCTAAATTTTAAGAAGATTGAGGTCAGCCTTTTTTTTATTTAATTTATTTTTTACAAAAAATTGAATAAAATTACTTTTTCGAACATTTAAGAAATACACCAGTAATCTTTCTGTAGCACATCAGTGACTAGAGGCGAATGATTTTTCAATATAATTTTCAGATTTCATGTGGGGTAAATTTAAGAATAAGATAATTATTAAAACAAAGGATATTGTTACAAAACATAATAAACAAAAAACAAGCAAATATTACTTTACAAAAATTTTATGTTGAAATTTCTTTCTATTTTTATTCTTTACTAGCTGTACCCCCCCGGCTTCGCACGTGCAAAATATGGTTTCAGAACAATTGATTGAAAAAAATTTCAGAAAGAGCCTTCTGCAAAAGTGATGGACTTGAACCCGTACTAAAAAACCTCCCGTAGACTGGGCCCACTCTGCCTTTATCTTCATGGCATTGCACATGCTCGTTTGACTAATCGGCAATAATTTAATATTCTTTGGACAATGAAAATAATAGCGGTTTCTATCGACTAAGATAGTGATATTTGCTGCATTACTTACCCTGGAGCACGCTACATATAAGATATAACTGCCCGTGGCTGAAGCAATTTTTGATTAATTCAACTCCCGCTTTTCTTAAAGTTTGACCCTCTAACTTATTGATTGTCATGGTAAAACAAACATTAATAAGAAATTGAATCCGTTTAAGCTGAAATGGATAATTGCTGGGAATTATTTGTATATTCTTGGTATAAAAACCGTATCTCCTTTACCAGACCCAGTTAAAATTAACGCCTCAATAACGTTTTTCTGCATCGAAATCACTCTCAATCTGGTTCCATTACAAAGCTTAGGGGATTCAAATTGCGAAGCAGCATAATGGGAATTCCAACTTTTAATTCCAGGCCATGGACTGTAATTCTATTTAAAAACTCGACCGGGTATCTTGATTGCAAATAGCATTTATAAACAGGTACGACGTATATCATCAGGTATTTTCCCTAATTTAAGAATACCACTATCTGGTATCACTGATACCTATACATATTTGACATTTCTTTTATGGTTTTTTTTTTTAACACACCAAACAGCATTCTGCATCCGTCTCTCTCCCTCTCCGTCACTGGAGTAAAATAATGTTAAAAGAGATGTCAAAATATTGCGCTGTTAAAATCGTAGAACTGTTTCAAATTTTGCCTATTTATTTAAAAACCTTTTAAGTTATCGAGTTATTGGATATCTAAGTTGTACCTGCAGATGTCCTCTATAAGCTGCTGTTAACTTTATTTAAATGCTCCCAGTATTTTCGAACGGAAAGCGTGACAAAGAAAAAAGCAAAACGAAACGAAAAAATAAATTACTCTTGTCCAATTTTTTCCGGAATTTATAGAGATATAGAGTTGAGACAAAGTAGATATTGTGGGTTAGGTATTCTCTATATAAATACACCAGAATATACTTAGCACTTTCGAAGATTTTTGCATTCAAATACATGCAGTCAAATGCAATCTTATTCGAACAGAACTACACCAATTTTATTTATATGATGATTATTTGGATTTCTAAAATATGGTCACCGTGTTTTTGTTTCTTGACATTAAGTCAGTAGGTATCATACCTCCGCGGATCGAAATGAGTCACATATTTTTACTGTAATTGAAGACATGGATGTTATGCCAATAATCCGGAAACGATTCAAGCACTTAATGCCGATATTATCCAAGCAATCCGTGAGCTACAGCTCAAAACTATCAACAAGGTCTTGGAAAATTGGTGTGACAGAATGCGAAGCCAGCCGAGGCAGCCACTTGAATGGCGTTATGTTCTATAATTAATGGGAATGTTTGCTCTTACTAATAAAGCCATAATACACGGAAAATATTTAATTTTGTTAATTTTATTGAATTTTTTTTTGTTTTTCTCCTTAGCCGGATTTTTTTGCCCACTGAAAGCCATTCATATTTTTTTAAAGTGGCCGTAAAAAGGTTATATGTGTTTTTATTGGATTGGAGCATATCTTATGCATTAGATCTTAGCTGACGCCTTAACAATTCAAGACAAACAGGAGACTTCCTATTCAAGTTGCAAAGAATAAAAAAAAAAGGAATTTACAAATTATTAAAAACCTTTCTGTTTGTTTTAACAAATTAAAAAAACAAGCATTTTAGTTTTATACCAGTAAATAAATAAAACTTTGATAAATAAAAATAAATTAAATTTGCATTTTAGCGTTTTTGATGATGATAACGCTAATCTAACAAAATACGTAAATAAACAACGGATTACAAAACGATGGCTGGAAAACCAACGTCTCTCAATTGTGTACTTGCTTGTTTTTATTTTAATTAATGAACTTTTTGTGAAAAACAAAAAAAATGTTATTACAATGAGCGCTGTTTACTTTTTGGCAATTTGTTTCAACAATTGGTTTTTCAGGACTAACAATATTCAAAGGACAGAATTTCATTTGTAGGTCCAAGGTGCAACAAAATTCAACAAAAGGCCACGCTTGCCGAGAAAAATTAACTAATCTACTTAAATCTTAAATCCAATGGTCGATATGGATAACAAACTTCTCAAAAAGCGTAAGAACAACAAAAAATATACATAAACAATAAATAAATAAATATAGATTAAAAAAACCGAAAGTAATATGAGTATAATATAGTAATTATGTTGTGGCAATAAAAGACACTAATTTGTTATATTGAAAACATTATTATTCTAGTCCAGCAAAGTAATGATTGCTATTATTTTATTTTTTATACGTACTTATGTAACTCAACATCAGCAGCAGGAGTACACCATTAGCTAAGTCCAAATCCTACACCTATACTATTCTGAAATCAAGTCTCTAAAAAACAATTGGGGTATTCACGATCCGATGCAACTGGTCTTGTGAAAGTGCAACTTTTATTCGCACCGCAACAACAAAATATACTGACTAAAACTTCGCTACACTTTTGCACTTTTTCTTTACCCTGACCCTATTGTAACCGAAAAATACAACAGAGTGAAGCTTAGCCTTGTCAAGTTGATACTTCGCTAAATTCTTAATTCCTGTATGTGTAGCTATCGGAAAAAATAAAGAGAGTGGAAAACAGAAGTAAACGCCGCCGAAGCGAAAATCCATTAAAAAAATTGAACAGAAAAAGAGATATTAGATTACATTCTAGAGCCGGAGAATTCTAGGTTAATATAATAATATTAACTAGTGTCGCTTGTGGTCAAAAATCAACCATAACTTTTATAAGAATATATAGTCCATCCAGACTTAATTGTAAATTTCAGGCGCAGGTCCCTTTATATAAGATATTTTACTCTCCTTGCGACACACAAAAGAGTATTGCAACAAAAAATCAAGCAAAAACAACAAAAAAGGAACACAGCAGCGTTGCCGGTACATTTTTTTTAATGGTAATAAAAACAGACCCGAGCTGAAAAATACTTATATATCAACTCAAAAAACATCTATTTATGACAGAAAAATTTAAGTGGCAATAAAGATAAAGCGGAGAAAAGCTTTAATAATTTGATTTGATCATTTGCGCTTAAGAGAAAATATTCAACATCTTTTGGACGAACTATAACACTTTATTAATAAATAAGTGTTGGTTTAATTCCCTTTCATTTGTAAAAAGGACTTAAAAAGTGTACGAAATTTTTGGATGTTCAAATAATTTACAGCAAAAAAGACCTCGCAGATAATCACCCCTATCGAGGTATCCGTTTAGAACGGAATTTTCTCCGATTTTTACGAAATCGAAGAAATTCCTTTCGAGATATGGGTTTCAACTTCCAACACAACTTTCGTAAAAATTATCCGATGATGCATATAGCGAACCTTGTCACATTGTGTGGAAGGCACCCTTTTGACAGCTACATGGCAGATTTTTTCCGAAGCTCTACGACAAATAATACTAATATGCTTAATTTTGTTTGTTCCGAAACGGATAGAGTCCCCTGAATTATTAAAATTAAACGATTTCTTACTTTTAGGGGTACGAAATTTGCATATTTTTATGGGTAATGATTCGTTACATGAAAAACAGGTGGGATTCTATAAGATGAAAAGCTTCAAGGGTTTTCGTTCAAACGAACGTTTTGCTTGATGTAACTTCGAAACCGAAAGAAAATTTCATTTGCGCGAAAGCAAAAAAGCAAAAGCTATTTCATCGACGTTTTCGTTTTCTTTGCTTTATGTTGCTCCAAAAACGAAATACAGGTATACAGCGAATGATATTTGTTTGACGTTTCTCATTTTTTTGGTTGCTGGTTACTCATTGTGAACCATTTAATTCCATTGATAAAGCCAAGAATGTTGGCAGCGCTGTTGTAGCTTAGATCACTTAGATCATTGAGTAAGTAGTTTCGTAAGTAAGCCCTTCTTAGGTTGGATAGGGCAGGGCAGCCGCAGACGAGGTGGGTGACGGACTCTTCCTCTTCCTCATCCCAACAGCTTTTGCAAAAGTCATTATGTGGAAGACCAAGTCTTTTCGCATGTCTGCCCAGAACCCAATGACCGGTGATGACATTGGCGACTAGTGAGAAGAATCTCAGATAGTGATGATAGTGCTGTGTAAATTTAAGAACAATCCGAAAAAATCTTCGAGATTGTTCGGATCCTCTTAAACTGCCCGATGAAAGATTTGTTTATTAAATTTATGTGCATTTACAATGCCAGTTTTGTTTTCGCCCGGTGCTTGTAATCTGCCCATTTAAAAAAAGTGAGATATCGAGTACAACATATACATACGTGCGTATAACAAACAATATATTTAAAAGACATTTTTCGATCAAAAAAAAAACACTTGAACGTTTTCAGTAATTTTTTTTATCGGCAGACCATTTTCATTTTATATTTCACACAACTGCTCCCATTTTTCTGCGGCTCTATCTCGTCCCTGAGTCTTGTGTATTTTTTGCTAGGAAGGGATACTTCTGCATCCACTCGATCAGAATATTTTGCTGCGTTTGTGTTGTTAATTAAAAAAAATGATTGTATGTCGGCAATTTTAGATCGTACCATATTTATTATTCGAATATTCACCTTTTATTACGACCAAAATATCATCAATTTACATTGAAAGCGGTCAGCTGTTATTTGATATATACAGCTTTCCAAACTTTAACTTTTTGTCACACCCTTTCTTAAACCTTTGCGAACGAGAAGATGAAAACGTAAGCAGTTACATGAGGAAAATGTTCACTTTCGCATGATTTCTTTCGTTTTTGGAAATGTGAAAGGAGTTTTCGTTTCGTTTTTTCAGAATCCCACCCAGGTTCTAATCTAAGATGACTTACTTTTGAAAGAGTTACTATGGTAACATTGCGGCGACAAATTGAATGTGAGAAAAATGATTTAAATTAACTGATAAGCATTTTATGTGGGGAATTCTTAACTTAATTTTACCAGTCCTAATCGCGATATACACCCACGATTTTTGGTTTGTGCACTTTTATTCTCCTCATTTCATAATAATACTTAAAAAGTGTACCGAAACTTTGGATGTTCACGTATTAACATAATGATAATATTATATTAACTTCGAATTCTCTTGCTTCTAGAATGTGGGCAGTTTCAGAAAAATTTAAAAGTTTTTTTTTCAAAATATAATGTCAATTGTCAAACTGGGTCTGTCATTTGTTTTAGTTGGGAAAGAGATGAGAAAAAGTTTGTTCACGATCTGATAAAAGAAAAGAAAATTTTGCAAGTTACACCGAATCGTGAACACCCCTAATGTTCATAATGAATTACACATTTTGACTGTTACAATACAACCACCATTTACTTCAAGTTATTTATTAACACCAGAGCTGTATAAGACATGTGTCAAATTCTTTTCTCCATATTATCCTTCAGCAAAGATTTACGAACAAAAGTCAATTACATGCGCCTTTGATTTCATCGTTAGCCCAGATTCTTTTGTCATCTTTTTTAAACATTCTCTTACGACTTTCCCTTGCTATTGCTTTTCTTTTTCACATAAAAACCACTTAGCGTTTCTAATTTCCACAGTAATTTCCACGGATAATCTCTCTCTCCTCAATGAGGGCAAATAAAAAAACGGGTGGTTCACTCAAGCCCCATATATATCTCCTTACAAACTGTAGACGAAGTATAAAATTTATGAGCTGTCAAAACTTCTATCAATAGAAGGGAGGTGTAGTAAGACTGCTTCTCACCTGTAATTATACTGGGTTTGTTTTTCCGTTTCACTTCAGAATTTTTTTTTGTTCGCTTTTTTACCTTTTCCCACCTTTTTGTTCGTCTTGAAATAGCTTTCTAGTACAAGAATATTGAGGACGAGACAAGGATACTTGCTTAGCGAAATTGAGCATGCTAAGCTGTCAGTAGAATAACCTAGAAATATATATTTTTGGTTATCGATTTATTTTTGTTCTTCCTCTTTAGGTTGGGTAATTTTCCGGAAAATGTCAAACTTGCTGAACGTATCTACGTACTTGGTCGTATTTTATTATTTTCATTTCCTTTTTTTTGTGGAGTTCTAGGAAGGTAACTTTTATTTGCATATATTTCGTAGTGATACAAAGAGAGTAAAAATGTTGCGGAACCAATAAAAGTGTTCAATAGGAGTTTAGGTTTGCCCTAGAAATATTTTTCGTTTTTTAACATTATCATAATGTACTCAGTCTTGGCACGCGACTACCAAAAGCAAAGTTGGGGCAAGCATATATAGTAAATTTTTTAGTGACTTACCGCTGTCAATCAGTTTTCAATAACATCACGAACTTACCTGAAAAAGGGTAAAAGAATCATCAGTTTTACATAGTTTAAGACGGTAATATGTAGGAAGTAGGTATATAGGTATATATTTTCTTTAAAGATTTTCAGATTGATGTAGGGCTTTTGCGTTGATGTTCGATTGATTTAGGATCGAGATGTTGAGGGCTCACTGAATGGTACTGAATTAGAAATAGGATTTGAATTTTGTTATTGTTGATGCTATAAATAAAACTGACTTTGTGGACTCGCTTCAATCAAGCTTACAGATTATGCAGAGCTAAGTGTAAGTTATAGCCATTAACATAAAGTCATATATGCTTTGCTATCTATTTCCCCACATCGGCTCCCAGCAAATGAAAATCAGGAGTGTCACCCGAAGAAAATACATTTATGAAGAACTGACTTTCGAAATTCGTTCTTAATGTTCCCCGCTATTGCTACACAAGCTTACCCCACTCCTCTCATAACCATAAGCAAAAACTAAGTAAGTAGGTATGAAATAGACTGACAGCTTACGTCTCCTCGATTTCCCCCGTAAATTTTTGCAATAATACCCCCTGCCTCTCCCTCTCAATTATACTGCGTCCGTGAATTAGTGTTCGTTAAACATCGGTTCTATCATAGTTATAAACTATCGAAAACATCGATGTTATTAACTTTCTCCATTAGCTGTAGATGCTATAAGTCTATAACCATAACTTGGGACAATTGCCTGTTACTGAGAGCTTCAACTTATAAAAACGCATTATGTATCTACTGCCTATCAGATATGAATAACCAAAAATGGAATTTTATTTAACACTAGTACAAATTCTTTTTACTATATTCTATGCACCGTTTCCTTTATCTTCTCCGATTTTTACCTACCTACTTAATAAAATAAGAAAACAACCAACCAAACTTTTAATGAACGAGAAAGTTTCGATCGACCCAGTCGTTTTATTTTTTTCTTGGGAAATTAAATTTTAAAAAGTATTTTGGGAAACCCCTTCTAATAAATGTAATTCCCCATCAACATGAATGTACTGCCGTTACTATGAAATTAACATTTTTTATTTGCTAATTCGAAAAATTTTATTCGTTAATTTTGTAGGTGGTACTATCGTTGTTAACAATGTAGCATTTGATTTTTTTAGTTTTCAGTAGGTTTTGATTATATTAATTGAAGCAATAATACTTTTTTTAATTTATTAGCAATGAGCTAAAGATCGCTAGTGCGGAACATTTTCTTCAAAAGTGTATACCATTTACAATTTTCCTAAAACCAATTTACCAAAAGTAAAAAAGAATTGGAAATACGAACTTAAAATGTAACAGACCTATGAAATAATCCCGTAGTCCAACTTATGTTCGGATGATTCCGACAAACATGGAGCCTTTTCGTAAGGATGAGCATGAAGGGTTAAGAGGGTCTTGATATAAAATATTTAAACCCCACCAAATCATCTCATCTCTTAGGACCTGTTTTCTACCAATAAATTTTGAAAATTTTTAATTTTCAGACTATCGATAGTTTTTAGGAAAGCATTAATACTATCGAAGCGGCTCAGCTCAGATCATTTGTTAAAGAATAATAAGCTATAAAATAGCTATACGCTATTTAATAAAGCCTCACGAATAGCTACCACCCATATAATTTCTTTTAACACTTCACTAACATTCTTCACCCGAAAGTTCTCCAAAACCATCCAAGTGTTGTATCTGAATAAGAAAACTTTTGGATATAAATCATATACGAGACCAAAACCACAGCTTCTTCTAGGTGCATCGTATACACAATACGCTTCACACTTTTTGAATAACATAGTCATGCCACCAGCACAAGAACACACACTCGAGTTTAAGGAGATCCCTTTTATTATCAGAGATTTACGTATAAATACAAAACAAAGTGCACGGCTGGGCTTTCGTTCTTAGTTTATGACGTGCAGTATAGCAGTACTAAGTTAGTTAATAATTCAGGATCCTACTGGCTGACATCGTCATAATATAAAACGGAGTAAAAGGAACTGGAGGTAGAAAAATTATGTCCTCAATTAATTGTTTTCAATGACAACTGACAAGTCGTATGATTGAACCTTAAACAGAATATGGTTTAATTTCGATAAAGCTTTCCCTAGTTTGGACGTCCTTCAGAATTTCTATTAAATTTTCATAAGAACATACTCAGGGGATTTAAAAAATATTCACTCTTTTCATACGTCAATTGGGGATGATAATCCGAAAAGAACATTTTCCCGATCTCTCGTCGTTATTAGAGGGTCGAAATGGGTTTCAATCCATGCCTAGCCTTTTCTGAATTTTCGTGACTTGAAAGTGTAAATATTTATATTCCATAAATAAATAATGGGGGCACAGGATTTTGTACCTCCTAAATACCCACACTCCAAACGGCGATGCGGATAATTCCCTATTCGATTTTTTCGTTGGGTCTTGCTTTGACATTTATTTAGCATTTTTCCGTTTTCTGTCAATAATGAAGTCTGTGGGTGAATTGGTTGTATCGTGTGAAAGGATTTCCACCCTGTCACGTGCTAATAATTAATTTATTTATCAGCGCGCAAACTTTTTATACTCTTGAAGGTTTTTACGCTTATTAAACAAACGTGAAAATACATTCCGCATACACATGCAAGGACGGAGAAAAAAACTGTAGGTATATCGTTTTATTCTCCTGCAATATTCCATGATTTCGTGGTTAATTATGTTTGTTCAGGAGAATGTGAAAACGCAAGCAATGGGCCTACGGGAGAGCAAACAGGTTCAACAACAGCAAAGAGATAAAAGGAAAAAAATCCTTGGAGATGGAGTGCTCTGTAACCTGTCCTATAATGGGTTTGGTGCCTGTGCGGAAATTTTAATTTTGGATTATTCTGTTCAACAAAAAGGGGGAAGTAAAAAATCCGAAAAAACGTCATCCTTACTTCGCTTTAACATGACTTTAATGACATAGCAAACAAAGTAGGGTACGATGCAGCCTCTAAGAGAAGGGGATGTCATTTATCATTCTACTTCTTAGCTTCGTGTCTAAAGTTCTATCGGTGATGATGATGAGTTGAGTTGAATCCTTTTGCTATATCTAGCTTTAGAGTAACCGCACTGCACTAACGAGCAATCAATCAGAAGATGCACGAGCTTCACGCAGTGATAGACCACCGTTCCTTGTAGTTCATAAACGCAATGAGATTGGTTAAACAATTTAATTTGGTTTTTATTTGTTTAAGTAAGTCTGAGTGCAGCTGGGTAATAATTTATGTCACATTGAGGATGTAAGCTCACTGTTCGGTTGACAAAGATGAAGGATGACTGAATATATAAATGAATATATGCATGCTGAGTTAATTATAAGAACTGCAAATGTAACAATTGCATAATTAATAATTATTTGTTCGTGAGCGGTTTGGGGTTATTTATAGCATGTATAATGTAATCATACGTATGCCCTTTCAGTTTAGGGCCAAGGTAGGTCTGAAACAAAAGTTTTATTACTTAGCTCGAGCTGGAATACCACTCGGCTTAAGGAATCCGCTTAAATTTAGCTCAGCTAAATTTTGTAGGGAATTTTGTACGGTGGCTAAAATTAAGCTCGAGTAGCGTACTTAGCTTTAATGGTTATTTTTTACTGTCGGTGAATATTCAAAATGGTTTTATTCGGGGACCGAAAGCTGAAAGAAACGGTTTTATTCTGGAAGTGCAATCAAAGGTAGAAGTAAACAAAATGTGTTTTTTTTTTTCAAAATTTATTGTGTACATTTTTTGAACTTTTTTTAATGCACTTCATTTTGTTTAAAACAAAATTACAAAAACCACTACACAAAAGTCAACACCAGCCGGTCCATCCCGATCTACCCGACATCAACCTCTAAGGAAATGAACTCCAACTTCGCCCGTCTTCGCTTGGGTCATACTATTGCGACACATCAACACATCCTAAAGGGAGAAAACCCACCCATCTGCACAGTCTGCAACAACAGTATTGATATTGAACACATCATCGGAAATACTCCTTGCCGTATCTCCAGATCATTTAAGTCCCGCTTGTCAGAAAATCAGTCAGTCTACACTTTTCTAAATACAATCAATCACGACAATGTAATAACAGTTTACAACTTCCTCCGTAGAGAGAACTTAATTATATAAAATTTTCTTTTTGTTACTTTCTTACAATTTAACTCTTGATTAGAGCTGAAAGCCTCTGTAGCTAGTGTTTTTTTTTTTTACATTTGTATAAGTTAAAAATTTATTTTTATGCTAATAAATAATAATAATAATAAAACAAAGCTTTTATAACAAAAAAATAAAGTCATGTTTAATTGATTTTAGGCATTTTTCGGAACGAAATGGGTCGGGGAATGGAAATAAATTTTTTTTGAATTTATTCGAGTCATTCACAAAGACTATTAGCTGCTACTACGGGTGTTTCAAAATCTGTTGTTAACAGATTAATGAAATGAAATTTGGACCAACATTTTCCAATTACTCCCAACAATACCATGACTGGCCCTATTAATTTGGCAAAAGACTGTATATGCTTGTAACCGCAAATTTATATGGAACAGCGTTATTCTACTTAATAAAATACATACATTAGCTAACTTGATTGTGAGTTTTCGTTCGATCTCTAAAAGACATAGAAAAAGGGAAAAATCATTATAAATGACTGAAAGTTTGCACACAAGCTTTAAGCTTTAAACTCAAGGTGTCACTTCCGACGTAAATTACAAAATTATTAGTTGAACTCGTCTGGCCTTGTCCTTGTCCGTGTCTTATCTATCGTATTAAATCCCACATTTATCTGGAATCGTATAATTTTAAAACTTTAGCTCCGATAAATAACAATTGAAGAGTGTGTTTTTTTGTGTAACGAAATTGGAAAGTTGAGAGGGTATATAGAGTCATTGTATATAGAGAAATGTTTCTATACAATGATAGAGAAATGTTTATATACAATGATAGAGTAGATAGATGTATCAACTAAGAACCAGCGACACCCAGCAGATTACAGACCTAAAATACCGCAAAGAGAACAACAGACGCCATTAATGGTGTCAACGGAAACTTACCTTCTTACTTCTTACTACAAGGTGGCGCAAAAATAACCTTCCGAAAAACTTTGATTCTTCTTGTGGATTATTTTTATTTGGTCTTTTAATTTTTTTTACATCAAGTCGATAATATGATGTTATGTAAATGGCCGCCGCCACAGTTGATTGTCATTTGAGCTGTTTTTATGGCATTTTCCATCACTTTGGCCAAAACTTCCGGCGATAGGTCCTCACATTCTTGACGGATATTGTCTTCAAGAGCTGCAAGAGTCTGAGGCTTGTTGACATAAACCCGCGACTTCAAAAAGCCCCACAAAAAGAAGTCTGGAGCGATCAAATCAGGCGATATTGCGGGCTAGGCTAGCGCCCGGGAAATGCATCCTTCAGCATATCGGTTGTGGCACCGACCGATTATTGCTCAAATAAATAGTCACCAATATTCCGCGTTCTGGAGCAGTGTAGCGTAACATTGTTTATTTACGTGTATTTCGCATGTGTTTACTACACAAATGTCAAAACAGAACTGACATTAGGGGCCAATCGCAAAATTTATAGCATTTTCTGATAGGAGGATTACTTTTGCGCCACCTTGTATATAGTTTGGGTTGTAGTCTATGGTATTTAATGTAGGAAATAAGTGTTTTAGGAACCATTTTGTGAAATAAGAGTAGGAGCTACAAACGCAGGTTATATTCACTTATGAATACTTACGCACATGAATGGATGAATGTCTTTGCGGAATTTGTTTTTTTATTCTCTAAAGTTAAAACAATAAGTTTGTTGAGAAAATAAATTAACTTTTAGCTTTAGAGGATTTGAAAAAATAAAAGTAAAAAATTCGCGCGAATTTGAGAAGGTAAGTGTCCAGTTGCAGAGCTGAGATGTAGATATCACTAGGTGCAGAATGAGTTGAACTCGCAGCACAAATGTTGTGCTAAAATATTTTTTTTGGTAAATTGCGACAATAAATCAAAAGATAATTCCAGCTTCCACTTCCAGAAAGTGGATTGGAAACAAACTCGATAGGTGTTTATTTTTTTAAGTAATTTAAATAATTTAAGAGAGAATTTTACTTTCAAAATTTGCTGGGGCAATCTGGTTGGTGCGACGGAAGTGGATGAAGTATCTACCAATTATTTCTCAAGTTAGGGATAATAAAAATCATCACAGGTATTTATATTTATTTGGTAAGAAATAAATGCATTTGCTGCGTATTTTAACAATAAATTTAAATGTATAGGGCTAATTGGTTGGCTTGAACGATAGAATAGTTTTTGACTCGATTGATATAAATATTTTAATGAATATTTATAATAATGATTAAGAAAACACTTCATTTAACAGAATTTCCTGCACACTAAAATATTTCCTGACGATTCAAAAAATACACACGTAATTGTTCAAGTTTTCAATTCTGTCGGCATTGTGCCATTGTTTTTTTTTTTATATAGACAAATTCCACCCACGGCTTCTATGGAATGGTTGGGAGCATTAAAAGTAATGTTTTGCACTGCAAACTCGTGTCTACCGCGTGCAAAAAGACTCCACAACTAAATTAAAATAATAACCCTGGTATGAGAAGAACGCCTATATTGCTACAATGAAATAAATTATTTGGAGTAAAGGCTAAAGTCCGAAAAGAAAAAAGTTTGAAAAGATACATCAAGTGGTGTTGTCAAAAACCAAAGCTCTTCGACCTATGAAAATAATCCCTAATCTAGGCATTTTAAACAACACTCCTTATGAAATGTTTGCGTATAGGAAAACGAAAGGAGTTACGTGAAGGAAATCTTCATGGAAAATGTGAAAGTGCTTGTGGCTTTGTTTCTTACAGGATTCGATCTCTGATTTTAGATAGATTAAATTAAATTTAGAATAAATATTGACAGAAACATGTTGAGTATGTCAGTTTAACAATAAGTGGAAAGGCTTAGCTAACCTTCTTGAATGTCGGGTCTTCGAGATTCGAGTAGGTTATTTAGTTGCGCAACTTATTTTTAAAGCGCAATACGTTGCAGGTATTTTTATTTATACTCATAACTAGTCACTTAGTTACATAATGGGGGCTATTTTCCCCGTTTTAAATATCCCAAAGTGCTTTTTCGACAAGTTGCTATAATATAAAACTGAGATGGCAGGTCTCAGAAATTAAATATTGTTTCGATAAAAGCATAATGTTTGGGTGTACCTGACTTTCTATATATGCTATTTACGAATCCGATAAAACTCATTACATGATTCTTTCAAACCGTCTAATCCATGAACATATGTCCAGTATTTGGTAGTATTGAAGGCTGTATGACCCAGCCTACTTACCCCCATAGTAAGAAATCGACAGGGGCAAAGACAGGGGATCGTATGGGGCAGTCGACATTACAATCGCAACTGAGTATGGGCTGTATGACCCAGCCTTCAATACTACCAAATACTGGGCATAAGGAAACTACAACCCATACTCAGTTCCGATTGTAATATCGACTGCCCCACACGATCCTCTGTCTTTGCCCCTCTCGATTTCTTACTATAGTGGTACATAGAGAAATATATAGGGCCGCCCATATTCTCGAAATAATGCTCTGAAAGCAATGACATAAAATTACCTTTCATATAAAGTCAATACGATGGCCATTATCATTATTGTGTATATTTTATTTCTATCTAGAAAAATCCACCCCTATTAAATTTGATGAGCTCTTCGTTACAGCCGTCCTCCAGTAAAGTCACATTCGATTGCATAATACGAGCTTCAGTATTCATCGGGGACATTGAGCACCCACGACAAAATGTCAGCAGCGTAAAAGCCCCAGCAGATCTCCGATCCTAAGATTTTTGTACACAGAAATCGGGCAAGAGGCACGATTAAAGAAGGAAATGCCATATTTTTTGGGAACTCGTGTATACAAAAGACTTTAATACTCGTTTAGATTAAGGGGAGCTTTGCGGTGCAAAACTTTTACCTCAAAGTTTAAAACATAAAACGTTTAGTTAAATGTTCACGATCCAAAAAGGAGAGCATTCCAAGCTTCCCAAAAGGAACTAACTATAACTATATTCAGATTAAGACTTCTTCTTAATAACTAAGTTTGTCAGGCTCCACGCATTGGTAGCGTTGCACTTAACTTCTCTCCCGACATGAAAAACTCAACAACACAACGGGATGAAGATGTCTTTTCTAAAGCAATTTAATGTTAAACTAACTCATTAGGACAACGTTTTTTCCTCTTTGAAGTATACGTCTCGGCGAATTTAAGCATACGCAGCAGAAGTAGCAGACACCACTTGAAAGGACATGAAATTTTCAGACATGAGTCTCTATTTCCTTCCATACCTCTCACGAACTGTCGCCTTTATCCGCTGGGTCGGTACTAAGCCACACTAAAGAAGCACCTCAAACCTAGAAATAGATGCGGCAATGAAGGGTTCCACCACTATCTTTGGGAAGTTTTTGCACTGTGTGTGCGGGCATGGTATTTATTTTTAGCATTATTTTTGTTGTTTGTTAAGAGGAGTTGCAGAGGTGAAATGAAAATGATTCTCAGAACAAAGTTCTGATTTGTTTTGTTGTCATCCTCGGCACAGACGAATATGCTGCACTCCAAAGGGAAGGTCACCCATGAAGTCGGCTAGATGTTATATATAGCAAAAAGATGGCCACGTGGTGTATATAACTACATGCCGACGAAACTTAGTTCTATACCTGCTGCTGCGCCGTTCATTAAATATACGAACCAAACGAACACATTCACGGTAGACGGGAGAATGAGTGGGTGGGTGGATACGCTGCAGAATTACAGTCCTTGCGTGTTGTGTCGTCTAGAAATGGTTTTGACACGTTTTAATTAAGGGGCTTTCTTTAGCATTTCCCTGGAACGGGCAAAAATGCAGGGTGTGTCATGCGGTGCAATGCGGTAGACGGCATAACATGGCATCTAATAGTCGGGGTTGGATATGGTTGTTTCAATGGGTATTTTGAGGCAAGGCTCATGCGGCAGTTGTATGAAGAGCGAAAGTACGGATCTCGACATAGCTTCTTCGTTGTTAAAGTTTTATTATCCTTTATTATAACGTGAACTCCGTTTTATATGCATTCGGGTTCATAAGGGTCGCGGGTGTTACCGACGATCAGCATATGGAAATATTTACTTATAGTACTAAAATTCCACTCATTCGCCCTACCGAAGTTTCTGCAAGTATCTTAAAATGGGCAGTGCACAATTATCAGTTGCATCAGCATGTACACAGCAGAGACAAATGATACTGAGACCCGCAACTCACAATCCTCTTGCCGCTGGGCCCCTCAGTTTTTATTCAAATTTGCCATTTTGTTTTCCTATCGGTGTTGTGTCAATTAAGAATCCGTGTGACATGCAAAAAGATACAAAAAATACAAAAATAAATGCTGCCAACCTCGACAACCGTGGGGAAATGTGCTAGAATTCGGGAATACCATATTTTTATATTACTGAATGCCATTGGTTAGTTATTATTGATTGTTAAAAGGCGAATAATTTGATTTCTTTGGTTGATAAAACTAGCTAAATGAGATGTTCGATATACTAAAAACTTATTATGACAAACACGGTTGCGTATTTTGCGCTTTTGAATATCATTAACTTCGATTTCATGCGTAAATTTTTCTTAGAAAACTGAATAAAATTTGCTCAATATATTTCTATTTTACTTCAAATAATCTGCATTGTTCATTTTTCATATATATTTTAAGCAAATCTCCACTTATTCCTTAAAAAAATATTATGCACACGTAACGAATAATTTCAAATTTAACGGATAAAACTCTATGAACGCTGTCAGCAACTTTGCCCACAACGGAAGTGGCATATGCAAGGTGCGAGTGTGTTGGTGAGTTGGAATTTTTGAAGTTACGTGACATTTGTCAATACGAATTTCTATGTAACAATACAAGCGCACTTAGCATTTGCCACCCCATAAAAATATAGCTTGTAGGCTAAGTAACGGGAAATCGGTCGGAGTTGGTGGTCTCAGTATTGTCTCTGGTACACAGTTCTCGCAACTATAGCAATAAAGATCACGACTGGGTCGCATGACACTTTATCGTTAATTTTATATTTGGGTTGGAGTTTTTGTGTTTACTTTCTAATTGGCAAGAGTACATTCATTTGAAATGAAACGACATTCTACAGGGTATCTACATTTTAAGGAAATTAACTATGAAAAATTACAGCACAAGTTTGCTTCATAGGTACACACACTGGCTCCTTTGGAATCACAATGAAAAGCAAAAAATTAACATTTTAAAATTGATTAGAATGGAAAGATAAAACATAAAAGATAATATGACATTCAATGAGAAAAAATCAGTTCGTGAAGAAACCATTTATGGCTGAGTAATCAAAAGACATAATAAAATTTTTCATTAACTTCTCAAATACACTTTTCACTCTCACGCGTTTAACATTATCAGGAAGCGAATTAAAAAGTCGAGGTGCGGTGGCATAGCAAAATTTTGCAAAATGGGCTCTATTACTTGTTAAAGCAGTTACAATATGTCTGGCATTTACTCGCAAATTATAGTTTTCGTTATTTCTGACAGCGTAAAATCCGGAATTAGCAAAGAAGATTTTAAGGACTTTGTAGCAGTAAAGATGCCTTAACGGAAGAATTTTAAGGTTCTTAAACTGTACAAGTTTCATAGTAATGGTAGATTACAATAAAGATTATTAAGAATTAATATAAATTAAGAATAATATAGGGCCTAAAGCTAAGCCTTGAGGAACACCGAGTGTTATAGGTTTTTGGGAACTATATTTGTTATTCATTATGACCATTTGTCTACGATTTTTTAGGTATGATGCAAATTATTTGTACATGTAGCCTCTAAAACCAATACGGTATAGTTTGTCTAATAATATCTAATGATCTACCATATCAAAAGCTTTAGTGATATCAATAAACAGTGAAGCTGATATATCTGAATAATCTATGCTGTTGTATAATTCACCAGTTAAAAACTTTAGAAAAAACTGACAGCAAAGATATAGGACGATAGCTGTTTAAAACTGTCGTATCACACTTTTCGTGGACTGGGATAACTACTGCAGTTTTTAGGGACTGTGGAAAAATGCCTAGTTCGAGACTTTTGTTAAAAATAAAACACAATACATCACAAATATGAAAGCTAATTTGTTTTAACAAAGAGCTTGACATATTCTTAAAGGAGGAAGATTTCGAAGTTTTGAGGGAACAAACGATTTTATGGATCTCAAAAGCATTAAAAGGTTCTCAGAAAAAACTTGATATTGACGTACCATTCCTTCAGAGACGAGTACATCTCCAGAATCAAAGTTATTGTTAATTGTGTTCTGAAAGGAGCTAATATTACAAAAAAAAAATTATTAAACAGATTAGCAACTTCAACAGAATCGGAAACCGGTGAATTGTTGATATTTAAAACAATGTTTCTTTTGGCAGTTTTTCTGATAAGAATCTCATCAATAACACGCTATTCCTTTTTGGAATTACCAGCACTTCTTGACAATTTGTTACGATAATAATTATCCCGACACCGAGGTATTTCTGCTTTAAGTTCTTTACAGACCTTAACATATTATTTTTTTTTGTCTTAAATTATTTACATGAGCACTTAGCTTATTTTTCTTTCTAATTTTTTTTAAGTAGTGATGAATTCATCCAAGGCTTGGGACCTTGTGTAGTCTGTGTAGTCTGTATACACAAATAAAACAATGACAAATACCCCCATCTTCACAATAATATCTGCGCTTTGTAAATTATATTTTTGTATGTTAGATCCTACTATGTCATTACTATAAAATACTCCAACACCACCAGCTGCATAGGTATCAAAATTCATTCTTAAACTACGGATGTTTTGATGAATTACCAGAAAACCCAGAATGTTGCTCATTGTTTGAATGGTTTATACAAAAACAATTCGAATTATCAAAAAAAGCAAAGGAGTGGTTTACGTTATTAGTTGCATTAATTAGAGAATTTTAAGAATCATTACTATAATTTGAATTTAACATAATTTAATAGTAAAGTTACTTATTATTAAGTCCCTCAATTTTCAAAAAATCTCCAAAAGAACTTATTTTAATAACTTTGTCACCCTCTTGTTTCCTGGTAAGTACTGATGAATTTCTTACCCAAACATGTCTGCAAATGTTATTGCGTTTGAGTTCAGTTGCTTTTTTAAATGGAGAGCGTGTATAACTAGTGAGAAGATCGGTTATATAAATTCGGTTGCTGATGTTCTTTTTGCCGCCTTCACTAGAGCAGTTGTTGTTGTTCTGCGCCCCGAAGATACCAAGATAGTCACTTGGTCTCTTCTCTCACGCATAATTTTCATAGCACAATTATTCCTCGAGAGTGATGAAAAGCTGACGCGCGCAATATTTGCTGAACTGCTCTTGTTTCCCATATTTGTTTTCTTCACGTAGCATGAAACAATTTCTCCTGAGTTGAATTGTTCTCCCATTACGGATGTTAATAAGGTATTCACCCTTTCCTTAACGTTGGAGGTGTTAACATCAAACAGGCCAACAATATCCACTACGCACTGTTTTTCGTTCTGTTCAAGAAAATTAATTTTGTTTTCCAGAAGGTCCACTTTCTTGAGAAGAGAAGTGTTGCTTTCTTCTAAAGTGTGAATCTTTAAGAGAGCTTCCTTGTTTACACGCTGAAGTTGCATAATTTCTGTGTACAGAATTTGCATCGTGATTGTTTGGTCGCCTGTATTGTTGTCATCATGGGTGGGCACGGTGACGGTTTCGGACAGTGCAGAAGGAGATGCGTTGAACAGGTTGGTGTTGTTGTTGTCAGACCACCATTGTCGGGTGTCTTTTCGTCTCTCTACCACTGTAAATCTTACTCAGAGAGACTCTCTGGATTTCTCCACAGTTCTTCTCTGGGTTTAGTTCCTAGTGTTAGCGCTGGCATCTGTTTATGGGAGATCTGTTTCATCGACTGGGTCTCGACCTAATGATGTCCCAAAATCCTCATTCTTCTGCCAGCCAACGCTGGACATTGACACAGTATATGTGCCGCTGTCTCATATTCCTCCAGGCATAGTCTACAGGTACCATCCTGTATAAGGCCCATTGTCCTTTAGTGATACCCGAAATTACCATGTCCTGTAGACAAAGCCACCACCCATTTCAATGTTCCTCGACTCATACTTAGAACCCTTCTTTGAGTCCCCACCTCTATCCACATACACGTTTGCACTGATGTAGTACCCCTTTTGCCTTCCGGACCTTCTCCTCAACATGGTAATTCCAAGTAAGTCCAGTATCTAGATAGTAGATAGACTCCCAGATACTTAACCTTCTTAGTCATTGTTAGTTCCGATCCGAAAAGTGTAAAGGGCCGAAATTCCAGATTTTTCCTCTTCCTAGTGAAGACTATTAGATCTGTTTTCCCCGTATTAATGGAGAGCCCTTGTTCCAGACATCACCGCTTAACCACTCTGAGTGCGTTCCTCATGATATCTGCGGTGACGTGCATGAATTTGCCTCTGGCCATTATTGCTATATCGTCGGCATATCCCACTGTGTGAATGCCCGTCGCCTCAAGTCTGTCGAGAAGAGAGTCCACAGTGATATTCCAAAGTGTAGGTGAGAGGCAACCTCTGCTAACCCTTCATCTGAGTTTTGAGGTTCCCGTCTGAATATTAATCGCTCTTGTATTCTACATATTGACCACCCATCTTACCACCAGTGGGTTAACCCTACGTTTTTCCAAGGCTTGTTTCAGACTTTCAAAGCATATCTTATCGAAGGCACCTTCAATGTCCATTATAGTGGTCATCGCAATGCTCCAGGTATTTAGCTCTTCCTCCGCAACGCGTACTACTTGATGTAGCGCTGTTTCTGTAGACATGCCTACCCTGTATGCTTGCTGTCTACTATTTAAAGGATACGTTCTAAGCGCAGTACTCTCCATATAGTCCACTATCACCCTTTCTATTGTTTTTAACAGGAAGGATGTTAGGCTGACTGGTCTGAATGACTTTGCCTCGGTGTAGTCCTTTTTTCCCGGTTTTGCAAGGAAGACCACATTTGCTTCCCTCCATGTAATCGGGATATAGCCCATTTCTAGGCATGCAACGTATATATTCCTGAGCCTTGGTGCAATTACGTCTACAACTCATTGCATTAGGCCTGGTAATATACCATCCGGCCCTGCAGTTTTGAAGGGTGAGAATGTTTCTATCGCACCCTTGACCGCTTTTGGTGTCACGATCCGTTCTACTTCCGTCGTATCCATCCTGTTCGCTCCTTGTTTCCGTGGAGCCCAGGGCTGATCTGACTTATAGCTTCCTGGAAAGTGTGCCTCCATTAGGACCTCATTTGTGTGATCCAGTGTTTCTACCATCTCTCCCGTTCTATTACGAATGCGCCCGATCTTGGAAACTGGATCTCTCGAGACAATCTTTTGTAGTCTACTGACTTCAAATGTACTCCTCATACTCGAGCAAAAGTCCCTCCACGCCTCCCTTTTACGTCGTCGCAGAGTGACATTTAGCTCTTTCTTTTTCGCCTTATATTCATCCCATGCTTCGGGTTCTCCTCTCCTCATGGCGTGATTGAAGGCCTTCCTCACAGCCTTTTTTAGCTTTTCAAGTTTCCGGCACCACCAAGGCGCAGGATCTTGTTTTTCCACTAAAGTAGGTGTACAAGCCACTCGGTACCCATCCTCAACAGCTGATTGCAGATGCTTCAGTTGCGATTCTACATGCCAAGCGTTTTTCGATATTCCGCATGTCCTCACATTCAGTTTTTCCTCCAACACTTCAAGGTATTTTATCCTATCTGTGTTCTTCGGAACCCTGATATATTTCCGATCTTTTTTCCTTTTAGATCCATAGCGAACAAAAATGAAATGGCTCTGTGATCCGACAATGTAGCATGATCCATTACCCTCCAATTTGATACTCTTTCAATTATCTGGCTACTGCACAGGGTAACATCGATCACTTCCATTTGCCTCACTTCGACGAAGGTCGGCTCTGTACCCTGTTTAAGATAGCTAGATCCTTGCATGATACAAATTCCGACTCCCTTGTCGGAGGAGGTTCTGGAGAATCATACGGCAGGTATGCAGATGCTATGACAAAACTTCCCGCACCTGATCCTACTCGTACTGTTGCAAGGTCTGGGGCACACAGATCCGGCAGTTTATATGCTTGAACTCCGTGCCTTACCAAGATGCAGGACCTAATTCTTCCGCTAGTTTGCGCATAATGCAACTCAGCCATGTTATTTGGGAGTCCTCTAATATTTCCTCTAAAGATCCAAGGCTCCTGTATCAGGGCTATATCAAATGAATCCCCATCAAAACATTTAGTCATCACTGCTGATGCTGCTTTGCCGTGATGAAGGTTCAATTGAATCACCCTCAGCTTTTCCCGGTACGGTACGGGTTTGTTGGAGTAGGGCCAGATGTGCTCTTAGATAGGGCATAGGAGAGTCAATGAGAATTGATTTTCTACGGAGAGTTAAGCAGTTAGCGCATTTGAAAATCTAGTTGCTCTTTTCATGCGTGTAAAATCTGATTGCAAATTGTACACTGTATTTTTTTGTCATATCTTTCCACTTTTAAATTGCACAAATAGCACTTCATCTTTATTTCACTTTTAAAGTGTCTTATAAAATACAAAAATAAATATAACTTAAATTTAAAAGACTTGGAAATTCAACTCAATGCGTGTATCCCCATCAACACACAAAGAAAAACACCTTTGAGTAGAATTATTGCATGTTGTTAAACGGGCGCTTAAATCACCTACTTATTGTAAACCAATCGTGAGATACAATGAGAGCTTATTGTCCTTATTATCGTGATATGTAATGTATTATTTTCTGAAGTAAATATCTTTCCAAGGCAGTCGAACACAAATGCCTAAGTTACCACTGTAATCATTTTTACCATATAGTATTTAAACTATACGACCCAGACAACAATATATCTATGTAATTAGACAGATAAACAGGTCATTCATGTGCATTATTGGTACGAAGTCTAGTCTTAGTCTGACTTTAAAATAAATTCTAAATGCATCTGTTACTATGCCCATATTGAAAATTTTGTGCCAAATTTATAATGGCCATATAATAACCAGAATAACTCTATATAATTAACGGAGGTCCTTAAATTGGTACAGTTAAAAAACTATCTAACACCATTCATAGCGCAATATCCTGGCACACGGTTCATAATTTGCATGAGTTATCGGTTTAATAACCATACAACGCATACCTTACAGCATCCTATGTGCATGCCCACATCGATTTGTGCGCCAGAACGTGATTATACTGATATAATCACTTTTAACAATTAATTATGCAGAATATATTCGATAACAGAACTCGAATCGATATACAGCAACCTATTCTCTACACAGTAATTACGAAACATGATTTATAAACAGCAGCGCTCACTCCTAAACTACACAGTGTTATGCTGGATTATGTACACATAGCCAAGTAATCAATATGGTATTTGCAAGTACGCCTCCATTTCAACATTTAAGGCATCCCGTGTTAATTACTTCACAGGAATTTATTTGCGCGCATTAAAATGAAAATTGGTGGCAGGATGAGGTAACAAATTAAGTTTAGAAAACCATCCAATACCAGCCCTTAAGCCGACGAATTTCACAAAAGATAACCCGGTTACCATTTAATCATCCTCGTTAATGGAATCATAAGGATACAAGATTGCAGCGTATTCTCCTCAACGAGGATATAAAAAAGATAAATAATTTAAATGGTTTGGAAAAAAAAAATTAACGAACGAATAACAAAGAAGAACACGATGAAAACGGCTATACCAATGGCAGACTAGAGAAAAGCCTTTGAACCATCCAATAATGGGTTAAACGGAGATTTACGAGCGTCCTTGGCATATGTAAGCTGAGCTGATAATCTTATGTCTTCTAATTAACTCACACAAGATGTATCCAATTTCTTGAATATGCTGATTCAATATAAGAATAGTGTCGGAGCATGATTTTCAGTCGACAAATGTTTACGATTCTCGAAAACGGAGTGGTATAATTTATTCATTGAATCTAAAGATTTTGGCAATAATAAAAGCAAAAATTGTCCTCGTGCCGTAATAAGGGCTATACAAACAATTTTTATTTGTCAAGGACTTTACAAAGCAAAAAATTAACTTTATCTGTGTGTCAGAGGTTAGACATCGGGCGGTAAGTGCCTTTAAGTTGCTCCTTTAAATTTGATGCGTAGAAACTAATGAGTAAACCAGTACCTTATAACTGCATTAGCAGAGTATTCTGTAAGAAATTATGACGTCCATTATCTTATGGAGCAAAACTACATCCATGATAAAAATAGTATAGAAATTAATTCAACAATTTTTAACCTCAGAGGGGAACTGCTTCGTTTAAACTATATACCACACAGATCGGACAGCAATGCAGAATGCAATCTGTGTAATCTACTTGTGAAGGAAGACGTTCAGCATTTCATGGGAGTTTGTCTTATACTAAGAAGTATCAGAACAGCACATTGGGGTAAATTTACACTTACGGAGGATGAAGTTGTTCTTTGCTTAAATGGTCAGTGTTGGAATGTACTTCGAAGTTATGTAAGATGGGCTATGAAATATCGACAACAAATTTTAGACGAAGCATTTTAAGTGTAATCTTATTTGTGTTACCTCTACTAAAAATATTATTAAATTAAAAATAAAATTTCAAAACATTTTAACTTTCTTTAATAATGATGTTGTTAAAATTCTCTCTTTTTCCCGCAGACGGCATTTGCCAATGCACGTTATTGTGAATAATGTAAAATAAATTTAATATATAATTAAATTAAATCACAATTTAATACAAATAAAGGGTCCGCCAAATAACTTTTTTTTTGAAAATGCTATAAAAAAACTACTGAATATTTTCTCAAATTTTTTTTTATTTTAGATTACAATCCTTCTGGTTAATAATGGAAAATAATTTCATTCAAATGGCTGCCTCGGCTGGCCATGCAGTAGCCTACACGATCGGTCCAATTTTTAAGCACATTATCAATGTGTGCAGCTGTATTTCACCAATGACTTCACGAATATTGTCCTTTAAAGCGTCAATTGTCTCTGGCATGTCGGCGTAACACTTATCTTTACGGCACCCCAAAAATAATAGTCCAACGGTGTCAAATTGCAGCTCCGCGGTGGCCAAGCGACATCAGCTCTGCGGCTGATAATGCGATCTTCAAAAACAGGGCGCAAAACATCGAGTTTAGCTTCGGCTGTGTGGCACGTAGAGCCGTCCTGTTGAAACCGAATGTTGCCAATATCCTCTTCAATTTTTGTGAACAAAAATTCGTTCAACATGGCCCGATAACGATCGCCATTGACGCCGTTTCAGTCATTTGTCCTTGCTCATTTTCGAAGAAAAATGGCCCAATTATGCCTCTGGACCAAAATTTCAATTTTCTCGGGTGTACGCACTGTTTTTGGCTTTTCACGCTTTGGTTTATCGATGAGGATGCCAGTTTCTTTCACTTTTTTCACAAGGTAACGAACACACGGAGCTGACGGTGCTTCTCTTCTTCCAAAATCCGTACGAAATTTTCGCACACATTCTGCAACATTACCATGATTTTCAAAGTAATGTCGCAATATTTCCCAGCGTTGTTCAAGCGTATACACAACCATATTCGTTCAGCGGAAGGATAAAACTAATTATCTGTCAAATCAGACATGAGCTAAGTGTTACCATTTGCGAAATAAACACTAGTTGAAAAAAAAAAAGTAGATGGCGGACCCTTTAGAATATTCGTTGTTAAACTTGTTAAATAGACAAATCTTATGTGTATACCTATACCTACGTCAAATTTTCTTTCATTTCACAGCTCTTATATGCAATTTTATTCGCAAACAAAACAACAAAACTTAATTAAATTCGCTTTATTCCAATAATTAATGTTAATAAATGTTTTAATTACAACGAAAAAAAAATCGAATACACTTATGTCCAACGATGTTTATCCCACAATTTAGATGAACGACTTTATTAATCATCAAATAAAATGTATGTACCTTTTTCTGTTCGACTTATAGTCATTTTCACTGTATGTGAAAAGAAAAATTTTGTAAACTGGTTGTATTGAGGAACAATTTTAACTGGTCTGTAAAGAATACCTATTTCCATGTTTGAACTCTCTGTCTCTATAAGTTTATGAAAAAATAGGATACAAATTTTTGTTGGATTTGAACTAATTACTTTCATCTATTAAAGGGCATCTGCTTTTATAATTAAGGATATCCCTTCGATCGAAGAAATTTTGAAATAAATAGGTAAAGTTTAAAAAGTTTATGAGAGTTTCAGCTGCGTGAGTCAATATGCATTTCATTTTCAAATCAAACCTACTTAATGTGCAACGTTTGATATTTATTTCAACTTTCGCTCCATTTTATGATAGCAAGACAGAAACAGTGGTTTGCTTTTTTCCAGAAAATAGGTTCCGTGTGTTTTTTTTTTAAGATATGGTTGCGTTCAATGCGTTGTTGCTACAAGTAAACAGTCAGATTGACCGATTTGCCTTTGATAAAAAAGTTGAAAAAAAAAGCAACTGGCGGATTTAGTCGATGGAAAAATTACGCTATTGAACATTGAACTTTATGACTACTTTCAGTTCACATAAGCTAAATACGATATACGAAATGTTAGCAGAGTTTTGGCCTTTCGTGATTTAAGATAAAGATTATTCATTGTCTGTGGCGCACTTAAAATTGATTTGACTCACAATTTGAGGCCACTGTCGGGGGATTCTGAACTTCTTTTAGATACCGGAGAAGGTAAACGCCCAGAAATTAATAATAAATATGATTCCATGTTGGAATCGAATACTCTTTAGGCCAGAACCCATAGACGACTGATGCGAAATTGTTTGAACAAGGTCTATGTCACTGTACAGCTCTTATGTTCGTCGTTGAATCTTCTCCCCCAAGGCTCGTCAACGCAAATGACACCAACAAATATCAGAAGAGGCGACGGAGGATATCTTCATATGTCTTCATTTCTCAATTCCCAGTCCGAAGAAGCAGTGGTTGGCTATTGTTATTCTTCGTTTAATTTTAGAAAAATAACACATCAAACTTGATATCGCAAACATCGCAAACAGCCTGGCTGTGGGTTTGGTGTTGGCTGAATTGGTGAGGTCTGCGTGAGAATGCGTTTTTGGTTTCTCTCATGGTGTATGGATATGGAATACGGAATGTATATGTAGCGTAAGTGTATCATGTGCGCGAGCTACCTCATGCTGTTTGGTCATGGTGTATACTTCGTAATTCCTTTTCGTTCTGCGAAACATTTGCATTTCATTCGATCCAAAAAAATCATTCGTTTAATTGTTTTTAGCTTTTTTTTATTTGGATTTCAATTTATTTTACTTTTAATTTGAATTTGCTTTTACTTTTTTTTTGTTTTTGATAAGATATACCTATTTATTTACCTACTTTAGTGCGTTCTATTAGATAGACACTATTTGCAATGTTGATGAAGCCGTTAACTATCCGGTAGAGTTTTTAAATTCCCTTAAACCATCGGATATTCCATACCATAGACTCGCTCTTTGGAAGGGTACACCTGTAATGCTCTTTCGGAACTTAAAACCACTAAAACTATGTAATGACACTAGAGACTAGACTGCAAACCAAAGCTTTGCATACAAATTTAATCGAAGCTATTATATTGACCGGGATTGCTCAAGGGGAAAAATTATTCGTGCCACGCATTCCTCTGAGCTTTAAGAGATTACAATTTCCCCTCAAAGTGTACATCGTCATGAAGATCAATAAATCTCAGGACCAATCATTGAATAGATTTAAGGGAAGATTACTTTACGCACGGTCAGTTCTACTTCTACATAGCTTGCTCTCGTGTAAGTTCACCCTCAAGTCCGGTGATATAACTGCCGCCCAATTAAAAAACAAGAAATATTGTCAACAAAGAAATCCTTAAACGAAAAAACAATTTAAGTAACAATTTTTCTAAAAAAGTACATTTTAATAAAGTCCCACGCGGACGAAGTCGCGGGTAACTGCTAGTAGTCTATATAAATGGTACATTCTGCCAGACAGCGAGACATTGATACTCGTCTATAAAATCTGCAGACAACATTTTTTTTTAAATGCTCAGCACCGACTGTAAATCCTGAGGTTACCGCACGAGTCTTGTTAGCTGTTAAAACTTTAGTCAATACATAGAGCATAGTTCCTGGCGGTGAATTACGATTTTTATATAGTCGAGTTTTTAAATAGCTATCGAAGCATCGAATTTCACCTCCCGCAATATTAACTGCATAAGGCCTAATGGAAACACATCTAGCGCATTTAAATGCAGGTATTTACTTTTATAATACTTCCTGAACAGCTTGGATAAACCTTACAAAAACACAACTTCTTTTTCTGAAAGGCAATTAACATCCACAATAGGCTAATGCTTCGCAATAGAAGCACATCACATTTATTAGTAGTAGGTTATTACTTTGGTAGGGCTTTACCAAAACTTTATTGAAACTTTATAGAAGCGCAAAAATAAATAAAAAAATATTTATGTTTTTTATTACATTTTTAAATTTTCTAATTTTTTTATTTTTTGTATCTTATTAATAAATAAAGGGTTTTCCAATAAGAAGTGTTATTTTGGTATTCTAAGAAAAATGTAATTTTTGAGATAAATGATCGGATGTTTATTTCATAATAAAGAGGAAAGAATGCCGTTAATATTGAAAAACAACATAAGCTAAATGGCCACCACGAGCACGCATACAGGACCATATCGTTTTCATGAAATTTTCCATAACCAAAGCGCAAAGAGGCTGCCCTATGTCCTCGATAGCCTCATGAATTTTATCTTTGATGTCTTGAATCGACGCTGGGCTGTTGATGATCGGCCGGCTTGAGTTCTTGTGCTAAGTGAACTTTATAAGCCTTAAGACCCAAGTCTTTATGCAAAATGCGGTGTAATGACGTTTGTGCAATGCCCAATTCCAAAGAGCGACGAGGAATGGACAAACCTGGGTTTTCTTCAACACTTTGGGCTACAGCAGCAATATTCTCAGTTGTTCTTGAGCGACGTGCACGGGTTTTATTCTCCACATCACTAACTTGTCCCAACAGCTCGAATTTTTCCACCAATTTCTGTATTGCGGTCCGACAAGGTGCTTCACGACGACCAAAAATGCTTTAGTTTTGCGAACTGTGACTGCAAGATTTTCACCATTTTTGTAGTGAATTTTAATAATTTCAATGCGTTGTTGAAGCGCGTATCGTTAAATTTTTAGTAATGGCGTAGTTTCTACTTGTCAAATGTCAAAGAATACAGGCTTCAAAAGTGACAGCTACCGAAATAGCGGGTCATTCACAATAACACCTCTCATTGAAAAACCCTTTATTATCCAATCATTTCCAATTCAGTCATTTTTACATCATTTACGTACTCGTTATGTGGCAAATGTGAACTAGGAACTTGATACATTTCAGAGTTTCGTTAATAGATACTTGTGATAACTTTGCGGCTTACGCGACCGAAGCTGTTAGCAAGACATTTAATGTCACCTTATTTATTTATGAGCGAAAAGTGTTTATTTAAAGTCACATTAGTACATATTTTTCACTGTGCTACAAGTGTTTTATTTTTCGGCATTTTTCCGCAATTCATTAATTGATAGTTTCTTTAGGCAGCTGTGTTTTATTTCATATGAAATTAATTTTTACCTCTATAAAGCCTGCGGTCATACTGAAGTTTTTATCGAAACAATTACTTCAAAATGGCTCAACTTCGGTTAACAAATACTATAGAAGCTCTACCGAAGCTGTTACCTACAGAAATTACAAAATTTAACCATAACGAAGTCAAATTGCTACTTGGTTGGTTGGTTGAGACAACCCAGCTTAATAATAATAAGTAGTAGTTTTAAAGTAATTTTGTGGGGCAAAAACCTAATAGTTTCATATTGATGTTTGCTGTTGTCATCACCATTACACAAATCATACTGAGACCCCCAACTCGCAATCCTCTGATCCCCTCAATTATTTTTTTTTAAATTCCGCCATTTTGTTTTCCTATCAGTGTTATGTCAATTAGAATCTGTGTGACATACAAAACAAATTCTGCCAACATTGGGGGAATGTGATACAAATCCACATTTTAATATTTCTGATTGCTATTGGTTGGTTGGTTATTTATTAGAATTGTTCAAAAGACAAATAAAATAATATAGAATATGTATATTATACATATTTGGACAAACATGGTTGTGTATTTTCCGCTTGTGAATATATCATTAACTTCGATTTCACGTGTAATTTTTTTAAATACCTAACTGAAGAAAATTTGCTCAAAATGTTTTTATTAATTTCCCCTTAACCAATCTGTTTCTGTTAGGTTTTTTAATAAATATTTTAAGAAAAGTAGGTACCTACACTTTTCCTAATGTAACATATTAATTAAGGCCCCTCGAAAATTTAAACAAAAAAATAAACTAAAACTCTATTTGATCTCGTTTCTGCAATCGACCCCACAAAAGAAGTTCTGAACTCTCTTATAAAATATCAGATAAAATGCCGACGATTTTTTTAGAGAGACATCCCAACTTCCCGAGGACTTATTTGAAGTTAAATAAAGAGCACCAGGAACTTCATTGAAACAAACAACGCTTTCCAATCCAGAAACCTGTTCTATTGAAGACGATTTTAGAATGTCTATACTGGTTCCTTACATAGATTCGGTAATACAAAATTTTATGGATAGATTCATGGTCAACGAAGACGTTCTACCATCGTTTCAAGCTCTTCTTCCAGGTTTTGCTGCAGTTGAGCGAGTGAACCAAATGAAAAGCTGACATGTTACTTTGATAATGCAATTTCGTTGTCAGCTGTGAAAGCTGATACATTCTTTGGTGCGAACAAATATCGTCGAGTGATCCTTCTACCGAAGTTTTGAAATTGTTTGAAATATGTGACAACACTTACATAAGAGATATAAACTTCTTGCTTACGGTTTTGGACACGCTTCCAGTTACCGCAGCTAATATTGAAGATTCTTTTCAATTAAATATAAAAAGGATTAAAACAGTTTCCCGAAGCGTTATGGGGAATGAAAGATTAAGCTCACTTCCTATAATATCTGTTCATTCAGATATTAATGTGGATCCAGATAAGGTGATTGATCTCACGTGAAAAAAATATCAAGACGTCTTTAGGTTTGAAAAAAAATGTGTGTAAAAACATATTTTAAGTATGTTTGTGTAAGTACATACGATTTAAAAACTAATAAAAATCAATGAAATCGAATATATACTTTTTTTTAAAGAATTCCTCGTAAGATTTGGAACCAAGCCCCGCCGGAAACAAAATCCTGGCTACGACACTGCTTGTAGGTAAGTAATGGAATATCGGCCGAAGTTGGTGGTCTCAGAATGGTTTGTCTATGGTCATCATCACTCATCACAATCAATAAATCAGAGGGATGAACTTTAGAAAAATAAGTGGAAGATTTTAACAAGTATGGCTCCACTCGCGGGCAGAGTGCTACACCAAAGGCACGGTCTTACAAAAATCTGTTTAATTACACAAAGTACCTATGTAAGTTATAGTAGTACCTCCAACCAGAGCTTGTATGTAAAATACAATTTCAATATTATTTACATAATATTTTAGTAAAAAAAACTAAAATAATTTCGAAAATCAATCGTTTAATTACTCTTCACACTGTTGAATCTTTTCCTTGTAGGCGTAGGGCGTATAGGATAATTTTTGTTTGCAGTGGTCCTGGGACACACAGCTGTGTTTCAAAATGTGGGAAGGTATGTGAAAGCACGCGTTGCTGATGGCTCTCCAACCACATACCACATTCACCGGAATGAAAATATTTACAGTTCCAACAATGCATACAAAATACAAGCGGTAAGCACACACTACACAGAAACAAGTCTCATAATTAGGTTTGTACAAGTGGGACCGTGGAAACTGGTGAATTGGCATACACCGCTTGGCTATATCGAGTGCTGCCAATATGATTGAAAGGATTCGCATTTTACTGGTGTTTGTATCTTCGTTCAAACAGAAAAATAATATCCTGTCATTTATGGAGGAATCTGCTACCAATATAAAACAAACCATTGCTGGAATTCTCGTTCAACAATAATTTCCTGTGTAACCTTTGGATCTCAAACCACAACGAAATGATTCTTATTAATAGAACGACGTGACAATGGTATGTGATGTGGATATCCTTTGGTGGATGATCTGCGCTACGTTTGCTTATTTCACGGGTTGGGTTACCGTGAAATTGGTTGCATATAGGAAGGGGATAAACAAAATTCGACAATAATACTGTAAATTAGTAGGAAATTAAAATCCTTATACGGTTCGTGTTGACAAGGACATGATTTTGTTAAAGCGAGGGATACTAAATAATGTGTGAGTGTCATTTCAAATAAACACATGCTTTCACAAAGCTAATCTTAAAAGTAATGATGTTAATGCGAAGCAAGGTAAAATATATTTTCAACAATTACTTGTTTTAGAAGGTTGGTTTTGTGGTTGTTTTTTGGCTTGCCCCAGAAAAATGCATTTAGGCCTTAGGCTCCGTTTTGCGGCACCAATTAGCAGTAATAGCAAACCCAGCCTGTGGAGTTGAGGAAGTTGATAATCTTATTAAATTTGTTGACCTATCGGCTATCTCAGTCATGACGGTTAGCCTAGTGCATGAAAGTCTGGCTTTACCAAGATCCGGACACTCACAGCTGGTACTATTTTATTCTTACTTCCTCCGCAGGTGATATACACTATGCAAAGCAAAGTGCGGAGCCACGTCTGGTTAATTCTCTTATTCCCGTAAATATTCCTATGCGCGAGAACCCAGACGAGAGTAATTTCGAACCGATGCGTTGACTTGTCCAGGCTGGTGTCACCTTGCAGTTTTAAATAAGTTTGGACACAGTGGTAGTGGAATCGGCCAGGCTATCTGCAAGGTCAGCTTGCCCAAGTGACTCCTTGTTCAGGGGAACCTTACACACCTTCCTGATGGCCAGAACTCATGCGCGGTTTCAAAGACGTGGAATAGGATGCGTAAGCCCAAGAAGAGATGACTGAATCAAGTCCGCCATGTCTCACTTTTCCTTATGGGGTGGCAATCCTGATCAAACATAAAACTTATTTAAATTTAGACCAACTTACATTTCCCGGAGACTTTTGTTTTAAAAAAAAAAAATAAGCTTAATCTTTGGGGATATTACAAAAAATTGGTGAATCCAACCTTTTTGGAATACAACCAGAACTGTCTGCAGAATATTTGTTCCTTCACCCAGAGAAATATGCTGTGTAAAATTGCCTTAAACGCTTTAGGTAAATATTTTTGTATGGAATTTTTTGGACAGACATAAAACTGCCAACAAATAGGGCAATTTATGCATGGCATAGGTAATGAAAAAAGGCTAAATTCCCTTAAAACCTTACGTAAATATTTTTGTATGGAATATTTTGGACATTACCAAGAACTAGCACAATTTATGTACTGCATAGGTAATGAGAAATAGGCTAAATTGCCTAAGGGCCTAAGGTACTTTAACCTAAGTACAAATAAGTGTCTATCCACCTATTAGGACATACGTAACTCTGCTTAGTTCTAAGGTAAAGTAGCATACCATACTGATTGAAAGAAGCCGCCTGCAACTAGCCAATCAACTTTTATTTTCGTGTATTGCATCGGAATTTGCCGTTAGATTCAGAAACAGTGTGCAAATTACATTAGTTACTAGGTAAATGTACCTTAGCTTAGGCTGATATTCCGGATAAATTTTCACCGACCGTGCAAAATTGCGTTAGTTCTAAGGTAAATATATAACATCTAAGGTGAATTTATCCTCCAAAAAATATTTTCACTTGTTGTTTTTTATTTTGTGGACGTATTTTGTAAACGAAAAATAATCGGTGATATAAGCTCAATAAGTTCTTGAAATATAAAAACATTAAAAAAAGTACATTGCAATACAGTGTGGAAACTTAAAGTTAACAACAAAATTTTAATTGCAAATAACAAAAAAATATTAGAGAAAAAGTTTATCTAAGAAGAAGGTTAAGGTAAGTGCATTGAAATAACCCTTTTGTTTAGGTAAAGGATAAAGCCTAGTATTCTTCTCGCGCCTAATTTTAGTGTCCCTAGTCTCCACCTCATTTCTCCACACCAAAGATAAATGCTCGCTAAATTATTAAACATCATATAGATGGGACAAAACCCATTTGTTCATGACAGTAAACGTTATTTTATTTATTCGCGTACATACAATTTTCGAATTTCAAACTTTAAAGACAATGCATTGTTTGAATCGTTCCAAAGCAAAGATATAAGTGAAATTGAAGAAGAAATTATCATTGCTGAAGCAGCTCAAATAATTTCTATAGTAGCAAGCAGAAGACGAGACGTTCCTTCGTGTCGGGTAAATCCCTATTTGCATTGGAATTTTTCTGCAATTTCCATATTGCTGATCGTTCCTTCACAAGCCCTGCAATATTTTAATTTTTTTTTATCGCATGAAACGGAATTTTTGGTTTTGCGTTCACTTTTATTTATTGCAAAATGTTTTCTGCAGTTTCCTCTAAAAAAAATTCCAAAATAAACACAACACAAATTGTTTCCTCGGCTTTTTATGTCAAAATTTATCTTCGATTTAATGTACCGGACATTTATTTCGCGAGCTAAATGAGTGTAGACTTGTCAGCGGCCTATCTATATGAATTTAAGAATTAAGCGAGCGAACAGGATACTGCTTCGCTAAATTTTATCTTTGTTGATATTTTTGTATGGGAGATAAAATTTAGCGCGAGCAGGATAATTAGCTTAAGGCTAAATGCAGCCCAGGTTTAAGGTGAAACTCCTTAGACAACCTGGCATACCGTTACCAAAAACTAGGCTGATTTTAGACATGTTCAAAAATGTTCGGTTACATTAGGAATATAAGGTAAGATACCTTAGAACTTACCAAGTTCAAAACGGCCTTAGGACTAATTGATTTATACCGCGGTTTAGGTAAATTTTACACAAGCTTTTCTCTGGGTGTTATGGCGATTTTAGACCTGTGTTCACTTTCTATGAAAACAGCACGAGTTATAACGAGTGGTATGAAGATGTGTATTTGTGCTTTTGTGCATGTGTATCACTGTATGTATGCATTAAGTCTAGTTACTACAATGTATAATTTGTACACGAGGGCAGTTGGTTACGAGACCATCGCGATTAGTCGGAAGGGCAATAATACAGACATCTCCTTAACCCGTTGTTTTATTTCAAGTGCTGAGACACTGCAATAACTTAATATTTATTTAGAAGGAAAACCAGAGCTCAAATTATTATTAGTCTTTATTGCTTGATATACATACTCCGACTGCCGTAGCTGCCGAAATCTATTTACATTCATTACATTCCAAAAATAGTGTATAATAATTTACATGACCAATGGGTTATATTATAGAGAGAGAGAGGCTGAGAGGACAATATAAAATAAATGATGTAATAACAATATTGCGATTTACAGCTTTGGAGACTTATGCTTAAGCAACTTAGATTAGAGTTTCTGTGTATGTTTATATAGTACTGAGGCAATCTTTTATAGAAGTGTTACATCCAAATAGTATGGTGTTATGTGTGAATCGTAACTCACGCTAACCCAAACCCAGCTCAACCCTTTGATTAGTATCATTTCAGAGACTCCATCAGTACATTTTTATACCCACACGAAGAAAGATTAATTTGGAGACATTTAAGTTGTGACAGAAAGCTACACACTACCGCGGTTGATAATCTAATGATACGCGAGCAAAAACATAAAGACACATCATCGAACGACAATGGGTGGTATGGTATGAAAAATTCTAGCAATTGCTTTTACTTAAAAGAAATGTCAAAATCGAAGCGCTTTCCAACTTTTGATATGTTCGAAAAGCGACGTCAATGTTACTTACATCGGCATAAATAGTCAAAGCAATTGCTATTAAAATTCCAAGTCGGCTATTTTGCTGACTCTGACTATTTGCTAATTATTTTGTAAGCACAATTCGCATTATTTTTTATCTCTATTTTATTGTCTACGCTTATCTATATACATACACGCTCATTTTGTATATTGACTATATTATGTATCTGATAATTCAATTTATATAAATGCATTCTTTGGAAATACATACAGTAGAACTGGATGAAAAGTATCATTAGATAACTTGATCATTGTTAAGAGTTGGTCTAAATAAAGCTATCAAAGTCGACTGATCACTCTTTGATTTTATGTGGCAAATTGGGTCGTTTATACGAAAACGCTTACACATTTTTAGGCTCTATCCAATTACTCCTAACGTATTTACTCCTAACAAAAAAAAAAAACCTAAAACTTTACATACAACTTTAGCAAAACATTACGCATTAAAGAACTCCTAAATATTAGATTTATTTTCATCGATGTTAGGACTTATTGCACGTATAATGTTAGGAATTATTTCATCAAGAAATAAATACTATTTAGGAGCTATTACACTCAATGTTGGTTCGGAGTTACTTCATTTTCCTTAAAATCATATTTTTTAAGTTTTTTGTTTTTCAAGCTGCATTTATTATTTTGGAAAATGTTAAACTATAACAATTTGTATCCAAAGGGAGCATATTTGGAATAATTTCGGTGTAGCTTTATACAAAGATGAACAATACAACTTTTTGCATTGAGGTAGTAGACTTTTCCTTTTGTACATTTTCGTCAGAGAAGATTATAAAATTAATGAAGGAGAATATTCCACGGGCAAACCGTAACTTCCTGGCGGGTGGGACATATTCTGTGGTGCCTATCGGATGTTTCAACCAACTACTGGTTATTATGTTGAATAGGTACTTCAATAAGGTAACTTTTCCAAACATAAAAAGCAACTCTATTATCGGCCGACGGGGGTCGAAGCGGCTCGGCCGGCGCGGGATTCAATTTGATTTATAGTGATTTGTATACCCACAGGTATTTCCATTCTTGTTTGTCCTCTTGGATAAGAATAAGAAATCAAAGAAGTTCCGTAGTGGTTAACAGCACCCAAGTTTATAATCAAACCTGTACTGACGCTAAATTAAATAAATAGAAATACTTTGCACTTTAGGACTTTTTTTCAGTTTTAACTGCTAGGAATTGTTTCATTGTGAAAGAACTCCTAAATGTGAGGATTTATTTCATGTTTAGGTTAGAAGATATTTCATCCGGAGTTAGGACTATTTCATTAGGAGTTAATATGTTAGGAGATATTGCATAGAGCCACAATTTCATCATAAAGTTATCTCAGCCTTCAAGGCTGAGCCTTGTGAGTTTTCACTTTAAAAAAAAGGTAAATTCAGTTTATTAAGGAAATAAGTTGGCACATTCTACATAACGTTCGTGATACAATCGAGATACCATCATTCCTAAGGTATATTGGGGTTTTAGGTTTAAATTTAAAAAACCACTCGGTTTTGAATTGTTCTTCTAACTAATTGGCTTTAATAAAATACTGACACTTAGCAGTGTTCCTACATCGTGGGATCTCTACCTTTTTGAGGGAAATTAAATTTTTTTCACAAACTTTCTGTGCGTCAAAGGAAAAAATATCAAAATTGTGGGAATATCAATAAACTGACAAAAAAACATTCGAACTACATTTCACCATGAATATCAACTGAATGTACATAAAATGGAGATTTGCCTTTAGCAACAATTTCTAGTACCGAAAAATGATGAAACTGCGATTTTTATATTGAAGATTAATTTTGTGTGATTTTTTTCCGAACAATACAAATAATTTTGAAAGTATGTCTTTTTCATAAAAAAATCGAGGTAATTTGATTTTAGTGAAAAGAGTAAAACGAACACCCTTAGTGGGAAAAATAAAGACAGATTACTAAGAACACTGACTGAAAGTTAGTGTATTTGGTGAGTTTCCGTCAGCTGATGCTGGATGCGTTCTGAGAGTTTATATTCGTTGTTGTATTTCACCACGGAAACAGGTATTCTACGAAATGTACAATAGCGAACGTAATCAACATAAATAAATGAAAGAATAAAGTTTGAAAATTCATTCGTTGAAATAAAATAAAATATTTGTTTCCTATAATTATTATATCTGTTTTCGTTTGTTGTTTTTGGCGAAAAATTATTTCACCGGCAAATGTCGATGGAAAAACTGCAACCAATATAAAGAGAAAAATTTATTAAGAATATAAAAATTTAAAATATGTTTCAGGGGAAAGATATAAACATTTCTGTTCGGGTATAATTTTTGAGTTATAGAGTTTAGTATCGACTTTAAATTTACGGAAGCTCACAATTGCGAAAATTGTATTGCAAATAAAACCACTGTGAACTACTCGTAATAAGAGTCGAAAATAAAAATGTTTATTGGTAAGGCCCAATCTTTCCATGAAGACTCCGTTTATTAATGGAAAACAAATTAAATTTATTAGAAAATTTGAAACAAATGAAATTATTAATTATGAAATAACATTTGAAATAAAATGTCCAGAATATGAATAAGTGCATTTAAAATAAAAAGAAAAAGTCTATAAGACACAATCAACGAAAATATATTTTCTTTAAAATGTACGGGAAAGAACGAAACTCAAAATGTATATAAGCAAAGTTTGAAATAAATATATTTGCTGAGTTGTACCCTGATATGTCTCACGCATTTAAGTTTTGCTGCGTACAATTTTCTTTTTATTCATACGAATATTGATTAGTAAACGAATATTTTTTTTTTATTTTTGTCGATGGTTCATCGATTTCCATTGTTTACAACATAAATGTAAACATCCCGTACTATGTACATTATCCTGGTAAAATGAGAGAAATCGTCTATACCTATGCGTTTTAATAAATTTGGTACTAAATTCACCACACTACCCACCGTTTTCTTAACACGACCCGATAACGGCCAATTATTTGAATTATTTGAATTTTTGCCAATGTTACCACAGAATGAACTGTCAGGCATCTGTCAGGTTGCTAGGTGCGAGTGTGTGTGCGCGTCTAATCTACTTTAACACGGCACACATACTTTGCCACATAGTAACACGGAAAACAGCTTGTAGGCAAATTCTCTTAAGTTGAAAGAGCTGACGGTCTATATAATACTTAGTTTATGGTGCCAAGAAATATTTCCAACAAGCCGATGTTCGGATACAATTCCTGTTATTTGAAGAAAAAAAAATCAATAAATAAAATAACCAGTCAGATTTGACAGAAAATGCAAGGCAAGTATTCGTACAGATAGCGAGGAAAATTCTGCGTTGCACTTGCACCCATTTAGCAAAGTAGATTGTTATTTATACCGATTCAAATCAATTGCTATAAGTTCTTATATTTTGCGAAACATTTTACTCGAAACTGCTTTGCTACATTTTATTCATACCACCCAATGGATGATTCAAAATGGCAACGCACTGTTACGGATGCATCAAAAATTACTAAAATTATTTTTGAGTTTTCATAACACCCTGTTAATAAATAAATAATTAAATTTTTATCTTTATTTATTTTTCTGCTAATTTTTTTGTTAATATTATCTGGAAATAGAAAACATACATTTGACTATAGGTATACACAATTTTCTTGGTGAAACATTGTTTACGAACCGATGTTAATTTTTGTTGTAAATTGCCTTAAGATATTTTAGAAAGCTTTTTTAAAAAATTGGCTTTAATTCGATTATTTTTCGTTTACAAAATACGTCCACAAAATACAAAAGCCAGTAAAACACTTTGCATGCAACAAGCGAAAATATTTTTTGAAGAATGTTATATATTTACCTTAGAACTAAGGCAATTTTACATGGTCAGTGCATATTTATCGGGAATATCAGCCTAAGCTAAGGTACATTTACCTAGTAACTAAGGTAGTTTCCACACTGTTTCTGAACCTAACGGCACACGAAAATAAATTTTGATTGCAGGTGGCTTCTATCAGGTGGCTTCTATTAGATGGCTCCTATCAATCAGTATTGTAGGTATGCAAAACTTTATCTTAGAACTAAGCAGAGTTACGTATGTCCTTAGGTGGATATACACTTATTTGTATTTAGGTTAAAATACCTTAGGCCCTTAGGCAATTTAGCCTATTTCTCAATACCTATAAAAAAAAAATAAATAATTGGCGCAACAGGTCCGTATGGACCCAAGCCTAGCTTCTCACAACCATTCGTCTTGTGTGAGTTTTTTTATTTTTTATTTTTTGGGACGAATGGAAGGGATCTACAATTTTATGCCGAGTCCAAACGGCCAATTGAGAAGCTCTTTCATGACAGTTATACTCTCGGATGTTTGTCAGACGTTCGCGAGAGGTGGTGCAGTGAAAAAACCTTAAGTTGGAATTTGGGTTTTTCTCGGGATTCGAACCTGGGACCCCTCGCTTAGTAGTCCAACACACTAACCACTAAGCCACTGCGCCGTGCCAATACCTATCCCGTATATAAATTGTGCCAGTTCTTGGTAATGCCTGTTTAACATATTCCATACAAATATATTTTCCTAAGGTTTTTAAGGCAATTTTACAAAGCATATTTCACTGGATGTATAGCTTATTGCAGGACTAGCATGAGAGTTAATTAAACTACTAGAGGCAACTCTCTAATTACATTCCAAGTCCATGTTTTTAAGTTACCTTCAACATCTGAGGTAAGTTGTACTTATTATATTTCAGAATTGATCACTAAAGTAATAATCTTCTTAGATGTTAATTTTTTGCATTTGCATTGAAAAAGCAAATTTTTCGCAGCGCATTATTTGGCAAAAGTTAACAAACAATGGACTTTCTTAATATCAAATATTAAACAGTTGAAGCTTACCCCACCACTTGTTGATATATTCACATAACTCGATTATTGTTTTCTTGTTCAAACAAATTTTTACCCAACCCCGTATTAAGGCATACGAAACATTAACTTAATTTTAACCCAATTGACGTCCATCAACATATTTCCATCCAATTGAGCGACACTTCCTTAACTTCAAATATAGTTGAAACAGAACTAAACAAAAAAGTTCTCCATTGCAAAACTATGAAGATTCTAAAAATCAATCCCAAAATAATTCCTTTCACTCTAATTCGAATTCCCTTGACTCTAATAAACGAGCCCAGACTAAGAGCCCTTCAGCGAATGAAAATAGCGCCATAAATCCATTAATGCTAAGGTCAGTGGAGCTTCATTAAATACATTTTTTTAAATTTTACTATCGTCTACTACAAACATACAATTGTAATAAATATATATATATTTTTTTAATGAGCTACACTCTCTTCAATGAGTTTACATGCTTAAAACAAATGTTGCCAATAAAAACCCAATTAAGTTGCCATCATTACACGCTGTACGCCGTGCGCCGTAGGGGGCCATTCTTTAACACAATTTCTATTAGTTTGCTTCAATGCTTATTTCGGAAGAACGACGCGACGGCGAAACCTATTACGATAGGTGGTGCCGATGAATTAAAAATCAATAAAAGCGCTCGGGGTGTGCGATGGAATTTATGAGCACTTTCATCATAATCAACATCAGCGAGCATCCCAGCGCTATTGCCCAGAAAAGTGAGAGCGTGCCAAATTGGGATGATTCCCAAAAATAACCCCGCATTCCAAAAGACAACGAACAAGAAGAAGAAAAGAACAAAATCCATTAGGACCGGTAACTGTATACGCGTACGGACATTTTCATACACGTAAGTGGCGTTTGATCGGACCTATTTTGTGTAAGGGTGTGTGTCGTCGGGCTCTTTTCAACCCGAAGAGGCATTAGGCGTGTAAAGTGTATCTAAGCAAAGGGAGATGGGACTGCGATTGAAGGGCCTAAATGAGCACCCGTTGTCAACGTCGTCATCGTTGTCCAAATTTAGAATTAATTGCTGGAGACGATGATGCTACATAGAGCGCACTTTTTGGCATCCACCATGGTGGCACATATGGAGGTGATATTTTGTCATACTATCTCCAGCAGCATTATTCTCATCGCCTTCCTTGCGTTGGCTCATCTGTAGGAGAAAGGGTATGGATGTCTCGGCACAAAAGTGGAGAGGCGACACAAGTATATGCTTGTGCATGTTATGAGGACTTCAAAAGGATTGACAACTTCCGTTCGGTTGAGTTAAGAATAAGTTTTACTCTGGCTTGTGGTTGCAATGGAATTTCAACCATCATGGGACAGAGTTGAGCTCTACGATGCGCAGCAAGAAAATTCAATGTCTTTATAGCAAGATGCGTGTTGCCTGTAGTCGCTGCAATATTTGAATATTTAACATTTGTGACTAATTCATACGGAGGTGACAGTGACAGATGTGTCGCAATTAGATGACTTGGTATGACCCAAGGGTGCGTACGAAAATGAGTCAGATCAGGAGAGATGCTCGCCTTTGTTAGTTTGGGAGAGTGACATGCGAGTATGTATGTGGGTAGTTGCACTACTGTGTTTTAAAAACACGTTTCTTCAAGGAAAAAAATGTACGTCGGGTCGGGTGCAACAGGTCCACCTATATCCACTTTTAAGCATACCTAGCTCAGGAAATTATTATTATCCAGGTTTAACCAAAAAAGGTTTTGCTATATATCTCGAAAAATATTGACTACGGCTATTTTAAATTTTAGTAGGTACTTATTTGACAACTTTGTCAAAAATAATATAATTCTCAAAGAAACATTTAAATCAAACAACTACATACTAATCATTTTGTCCGATGTGAATAAGTCTGTCAATTTTCTAAATTACGATCAGCGTTGCCACTTCAAAAAAGAGGAGCGCAGTAGATCATTAAAAAAAAATTGACAAATATAATGGAACTTAAAATGCACAACACACATTCAAATAAACCTAACTAATTCATACTCGGAGACTATACCTACGCAGCCTAGCAAAAATATGAGCACATTCCGATTGACAAATAGTTAGGTAAACTTAAATATGTCTTGTTCATTTTAAGTTACTTTAAGTATATAAGTATATTCCTCGCAGCTTAAAACTTTTCCACAAATTTAATATTATATTCCACTGTGGTCACACTGAACTCATAACCCTCCCTGTGTCCAGTCGGGTAAAATATAATTAGCCAATAAAAAAAAATGTCTCGCAAATGAAAATCATAAAAAAAACAATGGCACTCCGGGAGTGCCGACAGAAGTGAAAACTTGAAGATTTACGTGTGTATGTTTTGAATCGTCAGGAAATATTTTAATGTGCAGGAAATTCTTTTAAATGAAGTGTTTTCTTATTCATTATTATAAACTTCTATGTACTTCAAAAATTATACTATAATCTTCAATTTCCTTTAATGCGCTATTGTACATGAAAAATAATGCATACTAGTTGGTAACCGCGACTTCGTCTGCGTCGAATTATTACTTCGAGTAACGCATTAAAATATTTATATCAATCGGGTCAAAAACTATTCTATCTTTCAAGCCAACCAATTAGCCCTACACATTTAAATTCATTGTTGAAATACGCAGCAATGCATTTATTTCTTACCAAATGTAAATACCTATGATGAATTTTATTATCCCTAACTTGAGAAATAATTGGTAGATACTTCATCCGCTTCCCTCGGACCAATCAGATTATACCAGCAAATTTTTAAAATAAAATTTTCTCTTAAATTACTTTACCATAGCAAATACACTTTCCCATTCCCACCCCACATTAAGAAGGAAAACAGCTTGTAGTAGGAAAATTCTCATAAGTTTTCTGAGCTTGCGGCAGCGTTGCCAACCACTTTTAACGAAAAAATAAATAACTTAAAAATAGGATGCCTTTTTCAATAAAATAATACAAAAAAAAATATTTTTAGGTAAAGTGGAACAATAAATCAAAGATTAAGCTCAAATATAAAAAAAATAAACACCTATCGAGTTTGTTTCCAATTTCAATCCACTTACTGGAAGTGGAAGCTGGAATTATTTTTAAAGATTGACAGGGCTCTAATCGATTAAGCACAACACGATGGAACGATATCGTCTCGACGATGCTTCTACTTCGTGTAACAACGAAAAAACGATAATCGTTGAAACGATTGGACGATCATCGTTTCTTGTTTCTTCACGTTACTTATTCATATGTCCAATACTATCGTCGAAACGATTCGATTGAACGATGGCTATTTTACAATCGTTTCGTCGTTTTTGGTGCATTTTTTCAGTTTTAATTAGGTCTGAGAGAAGCATAAAAAAAATAATTAAAGTAAGACACACTTATGTTCTTTGAAGGCGACTCGCTCCTATCCAAATTGTAAAAGAATTCATTCTTTGCAAAAAATAAATAAATAGTAATTGCACTTTTTTGGAATATCAAATGGATTTCATAGATTTTTAATGCAATCAGAAAAAAAACAGCGATTGCATTAATTTGTTTTACCTTACCAACAAAATTCTACTACCAAAGCTATCTATTTTTGCCAAATTCCATGTCAATCAATGACAAAGAAGAAAAATTAAAAAAAATCAGGAAAAAAAAACAATTTCCATACATTTTTAAATTTTTTCGGTGTCAGAGCAAAACAATGAACGATTCAATTGAACGATGCAACGATGATGTTATATGAAGCAAACTAAAAACGATATCATTTTGTTCAATCGTTTCGACGAAAATCGTTTCAATAATTACGCGATTATAGCCCAGATAAATTGTTCGTAAAATGGGCAGAGTTTAAAATTGGAAACACATTCTTTAAGACCGAGGTTACATAAAAAATTAAAAAATATAAAAAAAAAAACATAAAAATAATTCCAGCAAATCTTAAAGCTGTTTGTTGGATAAATACAAAATGTTTTGTTTATTTTTTAGAATTATGTTTTATTTTTGATTTATTGTCGTACTTTACCAAAATAAATATTTTAGCACAACATTTGTGCTGCGAGTTCAACTCATTCCCTGCATCTACATCTCAGCTCTGCAAGTGGAAACTTACCTTCTCAAATTCACGCGAATTTTTTACTTTTATTTTTTCAAATTCTCTGAAGCTAAAAGTTAATTTATTTTCTCAACAAACTTATTGTTTTAACTTTAGAGAATAAAAAAAAATCCGCAAAGATATTCATCCATTCATGTGTGTAAGTATTCATAAGTGAATATAACCTGCGTTTGTAGCTCTTACTCTTATTTAACAAAATGGTTCCCAAAACAATAACACAAAATGTTTTGTAATATGGTAGCACTAATTTCCCAGATTAAATACCATAGACTACAACCCATAACCCAAACGATATAGCGAGAAGGTGAGTTTCCGGTGACGAAATTAATGGCGTCTGTTGTTCTCTTTTATGTATGATAGGGCTGTTATGGCTGTTTCATTAGTTGGTAGTTGGTACATCCATCTACTCTATCATTATATACGACCCAAACATAAAATAGTTGGCCCGTTTACTTTCCGTCTTATGAAATTCGAAAAAAAAGATTGGCACCCCAAAGTAAATAAACAAACTCAAAATTTATTTCGATATTGTGAAAGTGTTAGACATATACATTTAAAAATAATACTTCATAAAATAATAACAGTTCATTTAATGATTAAATAAACGAAATTATTGTAACTCATATAACGAAAAATATTTGACCCACTCTTTTATCGACACAAAAAAGGCCTAATACAAAAACAACTATCTTTTACCACTGAGTGACTTCACCTTTGTTTTTAATAACGGCTGTAATTCGACTTGGAAGAGTTTTCAGAAAATTAAAGCAGTATTCAGGAGTTATTCCAAACTTATTGGATCTTTTCATTCAATTCATTCAAGTTTTTAGCCGGATTTGTTCTTAATTCTTTTTTCATTTTTCCCCACAAAGTCTCAATTGCAGACAGGTCCGGGTTATTTGGAGGCCACGTTAGAACTGGAATGGTGTGTTCTCGAAGCCAGCTCATATTTTGCTTGGCTGTATGACATGATGCGCCATATTGCTGAAATTTAAAACTCCCATCTTCTGTTTGCAGCCGCGGAATCGAAGGTAAATGTTGGTGCTCTAGGATGTCTTGATACCTACTGGCATTCACAGTACCATCGGTGAAGCAAAGGTCACCTACTCCTTGAGCTGACATACATCCCCATACCATTACTGAAGCGGTAAATTTAGTTTTTCGTCTAAAGCAGTCTGGGTGAAATGTTTCAGCTGGCGTTCTTAAAACTCTTGATCGTGAGTCTCCAACACAAAGTTCGAATCGTGACTCATCACTCCATATTACACTCCTCCATTGCTTTAGCGTCCAGTTTTGATGATCACGAGTCCTTAAGCGCTTCTTTTTTTGCAAAGGAGTTAAAAGTGGTTTTTCTTTTGCCTAAATGTCAGTTTTTTAGAAGAAACAATTTTCTAAGTTAATAAAACAAAAACAATTTGATTAAAAATTACTGTAAAAAATTTGTATCCCATTTTCTTCATTTCTCGAGTGCAGGTGTCTCTTGAAACTTGCTTTTTAATCACATTTTTCCACTCTATTTTCCGTGTAGCACGACTTTCTTGATAATTTTTCTTAAAGCCCACCTGTTACGATCGTTAGCAACTGATGGTATTCCAGTTTTCTTCAGTGGGTTCACATTTCCAGCCTTCTTGAATAAATTAATGTTAATGTTTCGAACTGAAGATATCGATATTTCCAAATTTTATGCGATGTTATATGCCGAAACGTTTTTTTTGGTACGCTTTTATTATTAAATTACGTATGTCTTCCGATAAACACTTGCCACGCGCCAAAGTGAACTTTGATTGCGACTGCAGTGGTTGCCTGACTTGAGACATCCGCACTTAAATAATGCAACAATAAACGGTGAATGTCAAGAGAGAAAGACATTATCCAGCTTTTGCAAAGAAAAAAATGGGTTAACAGTTGAAATTTGTGGCAACCAACATTAACTGTTTTAACTTATTGATTGCTTTGTAAAGAACACATGTTCATGGATAATATTAAGAAAAAAAAAAAATCAACTTTTTATTAATTATGTATAATAATAACGCATTTGAAAATGTATGTGATAAAAAATACAATACTAGGCCAACTATTTTGCGTTTGGGCTCGTATAAAAATTTTTCTATATACAATGACTATATACCCTCTCAACTTCCGTTCCAATTCCACGAACACTGGTGTCGCAACATTGGTAACGCAACATTGGTGTCGCGAGTTCAATGATTTTATCCCATATCAAAAATGCCCAACGCAAAGAAGTTATCACTTCATAAAATGTTTGAACTAAATTTTTAGGCCTTGTCGTTTACTATAAACTTGCCATCCACGGTGATTTGTTCATACATTCGTAATGATCGCACTAAATCTGTTGGGACTATTTAATTTAAATCATACGAAATCTTTTGAATCTTTGTTTAATAAAATAAGTTGGCCCGATATCCCCTGAGTTACAGTAAGAGGGTGAAAAGAAACGTAAACACCATCTTAAAGTTTTTGGAACGATTAAGCCTAGTGTGAATGAGATACAAATATAGACGGCCGTTGATATATACAGAATTCACACAATTCAAATTTCAATATGCAAAGCCCCGGATTTTCGACGAATTCCTCGATGCCCCGATTACTCTCAATGAGATGTACAAAAAGTAATCGAGAATGCTAAAAATAAGAAAGAAAGAATTCTACACATAAATTCCTATCAGCGCTTGTGCGGCTACTGCAAGAATTGAAGCGTCTTGCCACAGAACGTGGAGTCCTTAACATTAGACGAGATATGCAGTCCGATCTGGTAACATTATTTAATAAAATATAAACTTGAGGAATATATAATATATTTATTAGACTGCTGCAATTATGTAAAATTTTGACGGAATTCCAAAAACACTTTTCCGGCTCTTAAATTCTGGACCAGGAAGTTTCAATCGACGTCCTAAATGGAGAAGTCTGGTATGTTTTGTTCAATTATACAGTGAACACACTTCGCTACAGAAAAGCATCATCTGTGGAGACCTCTAAACAGCGGTGTGATATTTTCGCTGAGTTTGAGACTCCGAATTTCGTACACGTAAAATACATACGGAATGTGAGTTTTGTAGGCCAAAAGAAGTCATCCGATGTTGTTTGGCTCTCATTTTTTTTTCTAAATGACAAACTTCGATTCTGTTTTTTGATTATGTTTATTTGAACCTTTATAATTTTATTGGTCAAAGTCGAGAAGATGATATCGGCCAAATGGGCGCCGTCACAATTGATTGCCATACGGGCTCTTTTATGGCATTTTTCATCACTTCGGCGAAAACTTCGGGCGACAGATTCTCGCACTCGTGTCGAATGTTGTCTTTGAGGGATTCTAGGGTCTCGGGCTTGTTCACGTAAACATGGAACTTCAAAAAACTCAGAAAAAAAAGTTTGGAACGGTTAAATCGAGCGATCTTGCGGACCAGTGCAAATCGCCAAAACGAGTGATTTGGCGACCAGGGAATGCCGCCTTCAGAATATTTATTTATTTATTTTTTTTATTTATTTAATTTCTTTATTTCATTTATCGATTGTGGCTCGCGCAGTGTGTGCCGTATAGCTCCGTCCTGTTGGAACCACATGTCCTCCAGTCCTAATTCGTCCAATTGCGGTAGAAAAAACTCGGTTAACATGGCCCTATAGCGCGCACCGTCCACTGTTGTCGTTTGACCAGCGGCGTTCTCGAAAAAAAATTGCCTCGTCAACAGCGGCGATATTCTCAGCACAACGGCGCAGTGTTTGCGCAGTCGGTGTCGGACGGCCGTGGAATCGGCGAGACGGAATTCGCGCTGCGCTAACACTACAGACGAATTGTTACGCAAAAAAATAGACATTATTTTTCCGCGTTCTTGGGGAGGGTATCGCTCCATGGCCTGTCACTTGTATTCTACATCTGTCTAGTCCACAAATGTCAAAACAGATTTGACATCGGCGGCCATTTGCAAAAATAAGAGCATCTTCCAATAGAGTGATTTCTTTTAGCCCACCTTGTACTTAGTACTGAAAAGAGAGAAGAGTCCAGTATATTTTTAAGGACTTGCCCTTCGGTATCCAGCAATTGTATTGTGAACTTAAAATGCATATTATACAGATTTTAAGCATAATGGAACCGGTTTAACTATCCTCATCTTCATTGGGCACTGAAATTAATGTTATTATTATTACATGAATTGTTGTTGTAATTTTTCTAAAACTCGCATGCAGGCCAAACAACCGCGTCCAGAATGAGAATAATCGTCTTGTTCGCTTGCTATTATCATCAATCAAAATAAGCAGTCTGTCTGTGTGTGACGCACATCACAAGAGTGTTACCATTTAAACAATGAAAGCATAAGGGTTTTTCTATGGAATTTGTCAAATAACTTTCAGTTTTGATGCATTTGAGAACGAATTTTAATGTGGGTTGTTGCCATTCGGTTTAAATTTGTTTGAATTTCTGAAAGATTCAATAATTTTCAGTTAAACCATTTTTTTTAATGTTGTATTTTATACATAAGGTTTATACGTGAGGTCTTTTAATGCATTCATTTCATTAACGCAACAAGTGATCATAAGTGCGTCTTAGTGATACTGCGATGAATTAATAGTGATTACTAGGCAAAGGCAGGGTTTTTTTTGGGATATCGTATTAAATATTTTAATATACAAGACTAATACATATTTGCAGCCCTGTTTGTTAGGGCATATTTCTGCACATTTCGGCATAAATAAATAAATATTTCTCTTTGTAGAGCATATTTTGGGCATATTTTAGCATTTTTGTTATATTTTTGTCTATTTGTTCATCAAATAGTTTTTGACACTGAAATATCAAAATGACGAAGCAGGTAAACCTACACTGCCGGTCGTTGGGTTTTACCACATTCGCTCACTCGTAAGATAATGCCTTGAAAGAATTTTATGATTCTAACTAGCTGACCTGGCGAACTTTGTACCGCCTAAAATGAATTAAATTATTAACATTTTTGAACGTGTCTATTGAACGAATGAAACTCATTTGGAATTCAATTAAGTTCAATGCATAGAAAGGACTTCATAGGTTTCCGGGTCGACTTCTTGATCGATTTCTTCCACGCTACTGATTGAATTGAGTTTCCAGTCAGAGTTTCTCAATTACCCAAATCAACCAAAGTAGAATGTGGGGAAATCGGCAATCCTCGATCCTGCCATTCGACCGAGTACATTCATAAACGCCATTGTGCTTAACGACGAAGCCCATGATCGTTTTGAGCTTTTGTTTCAAAAATAGTGTGGTATGTCATGGCGGTCGTCCGAAGTTTTCCCGGGAAGTAGGAATCACCGTTCAGATATTTTTCCACTTCACATTAAATATCAGTAGTTGCGATATGTGCCGCACGTAAGTATTGGTGCCTGTACAAATCAAAGGAGCGCCATTGCTGCCACGCGCATACTTATACAATTTGCTGCAGGGACTTCACGTCATTCGGACAGCCATTATTATGGTGGGAAATCAAGTGTGTGCGACTGTGTTCGGCATACTTTGTGCCCATTAGTTATGCGATGTTAACATCACAGTTTATTTTAAGAATTGTTAAAGTTTTTGAAATTGTTGGTATCAAATGGAATTCCTGTTATAATTTCATTACAATGTCAAATAAATTAAAATAATAACTATTTGTCAATATCTAGCAGAAATCCATCTCATAATATTAATCACGGAAAATGAACGACCACGGTTTTTCCACTTTTGTTAAAAGAAAAACCGCAGGGAAAACCCCTGCGCTACCCCACTTAGGTCCTCGTGGACCCATTGTGATGCCCTTGTTGGGGTCGACCGTTGGTGTTGCATCGGTGTTCCTCGTCCCCTCCTCTTGTGGTTAATAGACGCTGTCCAGCCATCCCGATGTCCTCAAAAACCTTAAAAGATCAGACAGTGAGACATCAGAAAGTTCTTGTAAGTCATGGAAGTATTATCTTCCAATTGTTCTGTTCCTCAAGTGACAAAGACTCGGGCAATGACAGAGGAAGTGGGATGTATCCTCGTGGACCTCCTCGTCTCCGCAGCCTCTACATATATATATTTCTATATTTCATGTGTTTGTGATGCACGAAGTCGGGCCATACTAACACAGCGCTGTTCTTGTGCGATTTCCGTATTCAATCGACTGGCGATATTTCGGACTCTACTTGCATTACGGGTTCAATGAGAAAGATTAGATATTCTGGCTCGCGGCATTGTGAATAACACTGAGAATTATCTGGTGTTCTAACTTCACAAATTAAAAATCTTCGTTTGTAATATTGACTGATACAAAAACAATTTTCTTACATAGTTTCCTATATTTTTTTTTTTTTTTTTGTGAAAGATTTCTCTATAGACAATGTTTTTTGTTTTTTTATTGGGCAGTAATATCACCTGTAAGAAAACATCGGCAACACTACTAGTTTATATGTTATCGACTGTTACGTCTTCTATATGAACATTTTATATGTAGCATTAGACTAGATAGTTCGATTTAGACAGACTTTCTGAGAAGTCCTTTGTTAATAAATGTTGTAAAAAGATTTAACTTGTGTAATTGTTTTCTTTTTATTTCTGACCGTCCTTACACACCAGACTTGAGGGTGAACTTACACGAGAGCAAGCTACGTAAAACTGACTTCCCTTAAATCTATACCAGCGTATTTCAATGGTTGGTCCTGAGATTTATTGATCGTCATGGCGAAGCACGGTTTGAGGGAGAACTGTAATCTCTTAAAGTTACAGGCGAGGTCACTAGGTATCAGAGGAATGCGCAGCACGAATACTAATTCCCATTGAGCAACCCCCGGTCAATGGTATGGAATACCCAATGGTAGGGAAGGGAATTTAAAAACTCTACCGAATAGTTAACGGCTTCATCAACATTACAAATAGTGTCTATCTAATAGAAAGCACTAAAATTTTGCGTCGTTTCGAACGCAAAATTCATCGTGTGATTTTGGGTCCCATTTGCTTTGGCGGGCTCTGGAGGAGGAGATTTAACAGCGAACTCTACGAGCTGTACAGCGACATCGACCTAGTCAGAAAAGTACGTATCAGTCGTCTAAGATGGTTGGGACATGTAGAGCGAATGGACACCAACGCTCCGGCCCGAAGAGTCTTCGATTCCAACCCGGAGGGTGAACGCAGTAGGTGGCGTGCGCAAGTGGAATCGGACCTCAACCAACTTGCAGTGCGCAACTGGAGGCAGTTAGCCAAAGATCGCGCTAACTGGAGAGGCGTATTGGTTGAGGCCCAGGTCCACCCCGGACTGTAGCGCCACCTAAGTAAGTAAGACATCGGTCTTGTCTAGATATGCATCTGGTTTATGATGCTGTAATGAAAAAAGACCAATAACAACACTTTGGCAAAAGAGAGATAACCTCTTTACTGCAAATTGCATTTGCGCGACTATGTGCGCAGTGTTCATATGCGAGTATGTACTCCTTTCAACCCTTCCATGAAACAAGAAGTGGCCGCTGGCGCTGGTGAATGTGATTTCGAATTTTTGTTTTTTTGTACATACCTATCTTCTTTTTTCTTGTGTCAACAAAGAAACAATCGTTGTATATACGTGCATATCTTCGTTTTATAAAATATGTTTGTTTTTAAGTGTTTTTATTAATAAATTATGGATAAATTTACAACCCCGTCTTTAGAAAATCGTAAGTATATAAAACGATCGATACTATCGAAATGTTAGACTATCGATGTTTAAGTAACACTACCAAACAGCATGAGGTCGCTCGCGCAAATGATACGCCACATATCCATTCCATATTCCATATCCATACGCCATGAGAGAAACCAAAAACACATTCTCACGCAACCTCACCAATTCAGCCAACACCCAACCCACAGCCAGACAACAGCAAATAGCCATGTAGGCATGTGCGCACTACGCACGCACGCATTGGTTACTATGGACGTGGAGTAGACTGCGATTATTATTCATTTCAGTCATACTCGCAAGCCCGCCGCACACAACCCAAAGTTGAAAACCGATACGGAATGGAATTGGAATGTCAAGTCTTAACAACTAAAAAAACAATACCAATATTAACCGAACGCAATGTGGCTGTAGGTATGTGTAAACATCTATAATGCTCGATATACTCAACCCACTCACCCCCCAAGCATAGCTGGCAATCGAGAAATCAATCTTAATTTCTAAATGAGATCTGTCTTTAATTTCTTCTAACTGATCCTCTTTTTCAACCTTTATAAGACGAATTTCGAATAAAAAGGCGAAATAGGTATCCGATGATTTTTCATAAATATACAAAATTTCAAGTTTATACGACTAACGGTTCGTGAGTAACAGAAAAACCTCTACAGAAAGGGCAGGGAGGGTCGTATCGAAAAATGACTTCTGCGCGTCTACACAGCTAGTGGAACATATCCTGAAAGTTTCATGAACATACAATTAGCGGTTTGGCCTGTACGATGTCTGTCATCTCAATCACGCTACTCTTTTATATATAGAGATAACTTAATTAATTAATTAATTACTTTTTAACAACTATGCAATAGGTATCTATCTGAAAAACAAACTAAAGCGATGAGGACTACCTGGGATACCCAAACAAATTCGACTATTATCTTACCGGAAAAGGAAAAAGATAAACGGAATTTGTTTCGACCAGCAATATTTTTAATTTAAATTGGAAGGTGGTAACCCTAACACTGTTGCTCTTTGAGTTATGCCGAATTATCATAAATACTAGAAGCTTTAAAAGAGGGACCGAATTAATTTCGGTGGGGGCAAAGCCCCCATTTATTTGGCTTATTACAAGCTATTACAATGCTTAACTTAAGGTGGCGCTACAGTCCGGGGTGGACCTGGGCCTAAGCTATTACAATGACTTAATCTAAATTAAAACTAAAACTAGGACTAATTAGAACTTAAAGCTAAGGAAGGTGAAGGAGGTCAGTTTTAAGGGAGGAACAACTGCGGTTGAAGTCAAAAACAGTAAGGTTTGAATTAACCTTCCGCAGCATTCGGGAGATTGGTTCGTTTGGGCCATATGAGGTGCGGTGAATTGGTAAATAGAATAGACGAGGACAACGAAGATTCCGAGGGTTAGTGTTGAAGGAGATAGAGTTGTGAAGAGACGTACAGTCAATGAAGCCTGAGAGCAGACGGTGAATGAAGAGAATGTCTGCTACGTCCCTGCGTTCCTCAAGGGTATTGAGGTTATTAAGTTTGAGACGGTCTTGATAGGGAGGTAAGATTAGGGGATCACTCCAAGATAGTCCCCGAAGAGCAAATCGAAGAAAACGACGTTGGATGCTCTAGATTCTGTTTATATGGACACGTTGAAAGGGAGACCTTACTTGGCTAGCGTATTCGACCAGGGGGCGAACAAATGAGATGTAAAGAGATCTGGTCACGTACGGGTCGGAGAATTCTTTAGACCATCGTTTAACAAAGCCGAGCGATGCGTTGGCCTTTAAGATTATTTCCTCAATATGCGAACGAAAATTTAGCTCCATGTCGTACAATATGCCAAGGTCACGAAGAGACTGAACGAGAGAAATTGGTTGACCGTGGAGAAGGTAGAGTCGGCGATGGGGCATGTTGCGCTTTCCCGAAAAGGTAATGGATTGGCATTTGGTGATGTTAAGCTCTAAGCAATTTTTAAGGCACCAGGTCGAAAAACGATCAACGTCTTGTTGAAGGAGACAGGAGTCTTGAGGTGCTGAGATGATTTTGAAGAATTTAGTATCATCTGCATAGAGAGAGAGAGAGACGAGTGTTTAATGACCTTCTCGAGATCATTAACCGTAAGGATAAAGAGAAGGGGACCTACATGGCTGCCTTGTGGGACACCAGATGTTGCTAAAAAGGAGGAAGAAAGTGCGGACCTAAAACGAACGCTATAATAGCGATTATCAAGGTAGAAAGATATCCATTTTATCAATTTAGGTTGAGGCCCAAGGGCAGACAGTTTGAAGAGTATTAGTTGATGAGGTATTTTATCAAACGCCTTACTACCAATCAGTTGCAATAACGCCGACTTCGTTGCCGCTCTCTAATGCTGATAGGGCAAAGGATACAAATTCCACGAGATTTGTATTTGTTGATCTACCTTTCAGAAAGCCATGTTGGTGGGCAGAAATTAGAGACTTGCACCGAAAGCTTCGTATAAAATACTTTCAAAAAGTTTGGGTATATGAGAGAGTTTAGTAAGTGGGCGGTAATTAGTAACTTCATTATTTGTTCCTTTTTTGTGTATCGGAGTTATGAACGAAGTCTTTCAAATCTGGGGAAATTCTCCTTTTAAAAGAGATAGACGGAAGAGATTAGAAAGGGGGATGGAGAGATTGGAATTATGTAAACTAGTATCGCTTGTGGTCGACCAATCCTTTTATGAGTACCTGTGTAAAATGTAATACTAAAAAACATACCACAATTATTTTTGTTATTTATGTTTTTTCTTATTAACGAAAAGAGCGGCATCTAAATATGGGAAAAATACGTTAATGAGTTGCTTCATTGGAAACAGGTTCTAATATAATTTATATTTGAATACGTTACTATGGAGATATGTCGGCGACAAATTAAATATCGCCAAAATCCTTTCAATTACTTGTTTTGTATGGGGAATTCATAACTTAATTCTACCAGTCTTAATGGCGACATATACCCACGATTTTTGGTTTGTGCACATCTGTGGCACAGTACATTTACAATGATATAAGTTTCATTATCCTCACTTCATAATAAATACATAAAAAGTGTACCGAAACTTTTGATATTCACGTATTAATATAATGATAATTTCAACCAGACTGAGAGACAAACATCCTATCTTTTCTGTACTGACAATTTTTGTTGGGCAGAGTATAAATAACTAGCTATATGAAATCCCATTATCGGAGATATTTATTGATGAAATTTACATATCAAATCATAATCGCCATGATTTTATTTCGATTACCGTGTTGGCAATGTGCAACTCAGATAATCAATTTTTTTTTCAGGATGCTCGGGTACGGCAACTTTCTGACCTTATATCTACACCATAAACTAAGTATTAAATAGACCGTCAGCTCCCGCTCACCTACCCGATTCCCCCCGCAAATTTTGAAAATAAAATTCTCTGTTAAATTGCCTATTTGTGAATACATGTGGAGCAGCAAAAACAAATTCTAATGGCGGGAGCTGTAATAAAAGAAAAAAAAAACTGAACGAACTGTCAGGTCACTATGTGCAAGTGTATGCGTGCGGCTAATTTACTTTAACATGGCATACATATTTTCCCACATAGTAACATGGAAAACAGCTTTAAGGCAAATTCTCTTATGTTGGCTGAGCTGACAGTCTATTTAATACATAGTTTATGATCACCGAACGTTTCGATGTCATTGTCATGATCCCTATGCAGTTATAATTACTTCGAGGGTAGAGCTATCCAAAGCGATGATTTCTCTACTTCCCGGCCATAAGTTAGGTGTATCTTTTCGAGCCACTGTCAATACTTTCTGACGAAACTTCCATTGTTGATCTTCGTTGCTGCACAAACCGAATTTTATTAATGCGGGATCATTTAAATAAAGGGATAATTTAAATAAAGCACGCGATAAGCAGTTGAATTATAACAAATAAATTATACCAATTGCTTATTGTTTGCATCGGTCAGAAAGTTAGGAGGTGATTTCGGCCTGATATTAACTGTTCTTCAGGATTAATCTATTTGAGTAGTGACTTTAAATGTTTTTATTATTCGTAACCTGCATACGAGGTGCTGGGCAGTGATCAAAAAACTGACGAAAAATTGGGCTTTGAAAACACAGGCTATAAGTAAACGAAATATATATATATAATATCTTGAAAGCAGAATAGATAATTCCATATTTTACTTGAGTTTAAGACGTCAACCAAATCTACTGCAGGATTTTTTTATTTTTTTTTTAAATGTAACTGCCAGCAACCCCACTCCATGTGAACCCAAACTTTGCGGTGAGGATCAACAATTTACTCTTATCATAACCTCGTAGCTACCTATTTTGAAAGGAGAACATAATATTGCAACCACAGGTATAAGTGCCTGTCTATGTACCTACTTATGCGATATCTACAACAAATATAATTTATCCGTTTTGTTTGAGCAACAGAGAAGGCAACATTTATGCCAGAGCTTCGATTAACGCTGAAAGGATAAATAATGTATTTTTTTTGTAATTTGTTACATACATACACTCAGGCGCCAGTTTAAATTGCAAATAGGAACCATTCTTGAGAAACGTGTCAATATTCATGAAAATAAATAGAGCAAGTTTTCATAATTACATTAACTCTTAAATGGATCATACCTGTGCACAAACCCAAGTTGGTGTCTTGAGGCAGACACAGTTGTTCAACTTTTTGGAATAACTTCACACACCTAGTTGAACAGTAGCCAAATAGCCCCACCCACGACCCCAACCACCAGGTTCATCATAAAGCAGTATTAAGCGATGAGCTCATCATTTCAAGTTTAACTCTATTCGGCACTCATATTTCATAGTGGAACATGCATTCATAATGTGTTTGCCTAGCTAATTATTTTGAAATGTCTGTTCAACGCGTTGAACAAGGACCTATTTATATGTAACGAGCAACACGAACTAGAGCCGTGTGTTAAAATAAACTGTGATTTTGCTACAATTATTATTTATATATATAAATATATATACAAATTTATCTCTCAAATATATACACAATTTGTAAAAAAAAATGCTGCTCTAGGAATATACTATATACGGTCCGATTGAGCATCCATCATTCGCAATTCTAGGCATTACAAATTGTGATTAAAATGTAGAAAAGTTTAACTTTACACTTTCTACTTGATATATTTTACGTAAGCAATAAAATGTCCTTTCCCTAGTACAACATAATGCATATCTTATATATCAAGGGGATTTTGCTTGTAATAATTTATTATGGGTCTATGTATTTATCATTAAAGTTAATAGCTCTTATTTCAGCAAAGCTTACATAGGGAAACTATTTATAATTTTGTGATGCATCTACGTATACGCAGATATCCACTTAGCCCATTCCATGTATCCACTGTGTCACAACACAAACCACTACATCTCTTGTACAAAAAAAAACAAACCCTTTAAAAAATAATTTATTATCGCCCAATGGAATTCATTATTCCAACGCCTACCACACCTGCGCTCATTCACAGGGTCATGGTAACAACTCCTAGCTCCAAAGCAGTCACAGCTCACATACCAGAAAGCGGGCTACGCACGACAAAGTCCAGTCCATCAATCTTTATCTGGTAATAATAATTTATAAATAAAGTTTAGGTAAATTAACACACATACACAGCATGTCCAATAGAAACACACTTACATAACTCCTGACCCTTAATTAACCTTTTTCTCCCGAAGCCAGCATCATATTGCCTTGTTGCGATAGAAATACATACACTTACTATATGGACTTGTCGTCGCAGTCCGCTGTAAACGCTTTGTGGGCAAAGATCTGCTTCCATTATAGGGAAGGATATCTCTCCTGACAGCTTCAATACTCATTCGAAATGACCGATTGCTTCAGCATCCTCTCCCACAGCCTAAGTAACCAAAGACGCTCCGGGAAGGAACCGTAACTTTTTATCACCTCATAAATCAAATTGACCACACGAAGCTCGGAGCGGGAGAAATCAAAGACAGACGATTCGTCCAGATACTTGCTTATGATTATACAGTGTTTGGATTGATCCCTCTGTCTCTAAGTGGAATGTCTGTCGCAGGCTTTATCTTTTTCCCATTCAGTCCGGATTTGTAGTTTCTTTTTTTTTGTTTCTGTTGTCTAATTGGATGTCATGAAAATTGTATCTACCAGACAGTCCAATCTCAATCTGTTCTTCGTTTCATATTGTGCTTCTTTTCGGGATTCCAGTTTCAGTTTTTTTTCTTTTATTTTTTGAACTGATGACCAAGAGGATTAGAATTCCGTGGGCGTGCTCAAAAAATGTCCAATATCCAAAGGGAAGCGGGAGACTAATAGCTATGTTTGTGGACTTGTGATGCACTTTCGAATATTTTTTTACAAATAATTAATGAGATACCTACTCTGATGGCACTTCTCCCTTCCCGAATTCCACACAGAGAATACACTTCGGTACGATTTATGTTATTAGCGCCCCAGATGCTGTAGCTCCGTTGACTGGGGATTTTAGGTAGAAGTTGATCTTCCTATTCCAGGAATAGAATATTTGTAGTTTTTGACTGGCCATAGATATCGTCTATCGCGTGATTTCAATGACTCAGTTGACGTGTTGATTTCCTGGAAGGTGCATTGCTGTTCATGCGATGACACAATTTTGTATTTCTGTGAAGTGAAATATTGAAGCCGCAGGGTTTTTTCTTTGGATCTAAAACGCGGTGGGGAGCCACCAATGTCAAGGTTGTATTTGATCGTAAGTTACCGGATTACTATTGTTGATGAGAGTCTTTATGGCCCTTTTTTAGTAGGGCGGGTATTATTCATTGGAACTGTTTGTGAAATGCCTGTCAGAATTGTCAACATTTCGATGTTTTTTATCTATATAAACATATATAAAAGGATCGTTGTGTGTTCGGATGATTAAAACTTGAAAACGACTGGACCATATCGGATACTTTGGTTTGTTCGTAATTGCTACGCGAAGGTTTAGGAAAAAATAAATGTCGGAAAACTCTCAACAGGTGGCGCTGTAGGCACACATTTCTTTTTTTCAGTTCAATTCAATTATCTTCTATAATATTTAAAACTCGATAACCGCTGAGCCATTGTATTGCTGTATTTAGGCAGACTTAAAAGAAAGGATACTTTTAGAGCCGATAGGTGGCACTGTAGCGATCTCCGAAACCAAACAAATTTTTCCAAAATATTAAGGTCTTCCAAAATACAGTATACCGAGGAACAGAGTCAATGCACGCTGATCTACATGTAGATCTAAATATTGAAATGGTTAAAGATGAGGTCAAAAGGGTTGCTCGAATGTACAGACGTAGGCTTCTCAACCACGTTAGCTTAGAAATAACCAAATTATTAAATACAGATAATGTAATAAGGAGATTAAGGCTGATAAAACCGCTTGATCTATAAAGTTAAGAATAGAAATTAAGTATGTTATATTTTCTACCAAAAATAGTTCAGAAATCCAACAACCGGTAGATTTTCTTTTTAAATTTTAAAACAATTCAAAAATAAATTGACGATTATTCGAACAACTAGGTGCAATCACATTCCGGATGACGAAACTCAGTCCCCTAGGGAGGTTTTTTATACTGCTTAAATTCCTTCACTATTGCAGAAGCATCCCCGTGTTCTAGGTCTGCAATGTCTTTCGATGGTTTTCCTTCCAGCGGACCCAAAAAAAAAAAATTTAAAAATTAATGGACATTGTCCAAATAAAGCACTTTGCGAAATGTGGGTGAGACTTAATACGAAAAGTACGGGCAAACCCGGTTGTGTACAGCTATATATAAAAGAGACTGACGTCCGTATGTGCACTCATAACTCGGGAACGAATCGTTCGATTTTTATGATTTTTGGTTTGGTGTATTCGTATTGACCCAAGAAAGGACATATTGCTTTTTGTCTTGAAAACAAAACTTTAAGGGGATGATATTGGGGATAGAAATGAAATTTGTATGGAGAACCGCAAAATTCGACTGGGTAGAAAAACTGCAAGTGTAATTTCTAATACAAAAAAAAATATTTGAAATTTTTAATTTTTGGATTCTTTGGATATTTCGGGCTTACTGCTACCCCATTTGAAATTGAAAGATGGCTCAGTTATAATTTTGTTGCTCAACCTTAATTCATCGAAACTTTGTAATGGAATGTTTTTGATTTGATTGTGAAAATCTCAAATCAAATGTCATGCAAGAGCAAGCGACGATTTTGAGCGGAAATTCAAAGGAAAACATTCTTATTCTGCGCATGTCGCTTCTCGCTTATTTAGAAGGAATTGCTATTGGTATTTAAGCGTCTTCAATTCCCCGTGCGTCTCGCTTTCCAATGACAATTAATAAGTCACAAGGACAATTTCTGTATATTTATGGCATCAATTTTGAATTCTCATGTTTCTCAATTGTATGTGACGTGCTCTGCTCATGTGTGGGCAAACCTTCCGCTTTGTATGTCGTGTACCGTAAAACACGTCAATCTTTGCGGTTTGATTGAAACACATTGACATTGCTATACTTCAGTTTTTTCTATTGTAGGTATTTAATATATGTTTCGAATAAAGAATTTTAATTGACCAAATTGCTAAAGTAGCCTGTGCATTGTGCATGCTCGGAATTCTTGTTTTCATCAGGTACAACGAATTTGGGCGGAACGAAGTTCACCGGATCAGCCAATCTAGTAAATGTCGCAGTAAGTCGTATCCGCCGAAAATATCTGTTGTACTTAATTAAATTTAAGTTATCTACCCACACAAATACATTTGTAATGAGGTGTGTTATCCTGAAACTTAAATCCGAAAAATGTCATTTGCAGCTATTTGACAAGACGCATTTTACAAAATGTTGTTTATATGATTCATTGGGTCGCATGGATAAAAGCTAACATTTGCTTTGAGTAAATGGTCCTAGCAAAGTAAAAGCGCCTTGCAATTAATTTAAATCGGTATGGGTAAGAAATTACTTTGTACCAATAGATGTGCTCGAAAACTCTAACCTGACATCCGGTATAAACCGGAAGTGTAATCTGTTTTTTTTTGTATGTGGCTCCTTTGATTAACTTGGGCACAAATACATGAATTCAAACTGGCCTACATTTAAGGTCAAATTCAGCTTGTAGGGCCTCCTTTTCGGTTGAAGCTGGCATAGTTATTTAATACTTAGTTTCTGATTCAGTCTGATTATTCCAGTTTTTGGAAGGCTGGAGGTTGTGGGGCTTCAGTCTTTATTTATTTATATAAAAATCAAATATTGCTCGTATATTAACTCACGACTCGAAAGATGGATTTGCGTCAGCGTTGCCAGATTATTTTTCGAGCAAATCGGGATTTTTAAACTTTTTTAGTAAAAAAGCGGGATTCTTACACCGAAATCGGGACATAAAAAAAAACATAAGTAGCAGCGGTTTTCAATTGCTTATCTCTTTTATTTTAGATTGAAATTAAGTTTAAAATAAAGACAGAAAGACATACAAATTTTTATTTAATGAAATTAAGTTACTTTGATAAGAAGTATTGGTAAAAAAGCAATAACTGCCTGTAAGTTTAACTGGCTACTGCGACTGCCACAGTGGAACTAAGTTTACCATGTGCGCACTTGCACAGAAAAATAATACACACCAACGCTCAAGTTATGACGCCGTCACGATTATGGGTATGTAATGTAAATGCGTTGGTGCTGGAAACACATTGACCGTTGACGTTGTGTATCAATGTTGAACATTGTGATTGAACTATGTATGTACTATGCTATGAGTTGAAATTTACCTTGAAAATGACAAATGTATTGAAAGCGCGACTGAGAATGTCCCGCGCGGGACATTTAATTTTGGGCTAAAAATCGGGATGTCCCGCGAAAATCGGGACGTATGGCAACCCTGATTTACGTATCCATTTTTTTGGTTGTGTAATTGTCATGGAATAGAAAGACAAGGAAAATTTTAAAAATTCGGACAAAGTAAAAAAACTCAACATTTTTGTTTCACTCTCGATAACAACTGACGACATGTGTGGTTAATCATATTTTTATTTTGTTCGTTATGGTTGAAGGAAAGTTTTTAGCGGAAGAAAATTTCCAAGTAAGCAAACAAAAATGGAAGAACTAACTCAATTCAATGTTTCGGTCAAATGGGACATCTGGAAAAACACATTCAAAAGTAAAATAACGCTATATTTGTTTTTATATTTGTGGGTATTCGGGAGCTGGCCAACAAATAATGTCAATATTTCATTTCTATTCCAATAGATCGTAATAGGTATATCTTTTGACAACTGATCCATTGGAACGGGCATTCTTTTGTGATCTATCACATGCTTGGTTTGCACACGATTCTCATATTGAAACCTAAATATGTAATTAAATGTTTCAAACTGATGAAAAAAAGTTATATAGCATCGTTTTGAAATCATAATATTACTATTGCCTACTTGGGTTGATAAATTGAAAACTTCTTTTATGTAATGAATAACCGAAAATTTAAATTTAGTATAGTTACGTCTTTTTAATTATAATAACAGTATTTAAAAGTTCAATCATTCCTTTTATGATTATTACTAAATATTACCAGCAATAGGTATTACATTCTTTTGTTCGGTATTACTTCTATCTTGTAGCGTTCGAATTCTTCATATGGTACTATTTACTTATTTGTACGCTCTGTTTCGTCACCTCCCAATTTGCATTACATTTACCATAACCAAGTCATAACCAATTTTTAAATAGTAACTCAATTGGTCTGCGTATAAATTAGGGATCTTTAAGACTATTAACCAACATAGTCTTCCGCCCTGACCTTAAAATGTTTCAAATCAAATTACCATCACCAAGTGTGTTATTACAATGACTTGAATTGATATTCGAATTGATACTCAACATGACCATAGTATTTTCAGCGCTCATAAAGCAACTAAGTCCTCCTCCACTATCGGTGACATATAGGGGCAATCGTAAAAGCCTTAGTAGTCTTTGCTTCGAGTTGCCTTTAAAGGTAAAAAAACAATAAGCAAACAAAACGCTGTGACCTATGCGAGGGCCACAAAACACGTTTTGGGTTAATAAGCATACAAAAACAGTATTTAGCCGGGAACTGCCAAGAGTCACCTACGTGATCATATTTCAATTTCAGATACTACCATATTTATTTATGATTACGTATAAATATCCATAATAGATCCACAAACTATTGTATGCTGAATTCGCACATGGTACCTAAACTCTAATGGAATGTGTTACGAATAAAAATATTACTTTAAAGCAGATTCACGAATTTAATGACCAAAATGAACGCCTACTGCCTTGACATCTGCATCGAATTGTCCAACATTTTCATAGGGATATTTAAATACCCAATGTCAGTATTCTAAAACCGCATTTTTCATTCGCGGGTTTCAATTACAGTGATGGCGATAGTAATAGCTTAATCGTACTCGTAATGCTGGGCTAAAATGATATCTATTAAATTGTTTCAAACTTTAATATAACAATTGTATAACAAAGCGTGTGTGTTAAATATCTATGACAGCACTACAGATAAGCAGAATCGTTTTGCTATTATGTACGAGTATAATAATAAATAGTTAAATAGCCCACTTTTTGCACGATTTCTATGACACAACGATTTGAAACCCATGTTTTGCTCATCTCATAAATAATTATAGTGTTCTCTTTACAATTCCAAAACGTATACACCCACTTAGCCTAATCCCGATGTGTTCACTTCTGATTTGAATTGATTTTGGTTGCATATTTTAGAGTAAGTTTCAACAAAGGAAGGCGATTTTGTATGTCGATCAAAAATATAGATAATATTTTTACAGAATGTGGTATTTTTTATGTCTCAATATTGTGCTGATGTGTATAAAGGGAGCCTGGTCCATGTTCTGTAATTATCGATGTGTTTAGTTTATCACTAAAATGATATCAAAAATAAAAAAAAAAATTTCCTTAGTTTATCACATGAGTTAGAGTAAATTTCAAAATATTGTCCAATAAATTATACTACAGTTACCTTCATTAATAGGAGACTTAAAGAATTCCTTAATAGGATACTTAAATACTTAGATGGAAAATGGGATCTGTGTGTAAGTGAAGTTAAAAACCATCGCTACCACTGAGCAGGGAAAGCAAATAAAACGATTATCTCGTGGGTATCGTATTTTTTTTGCAATCTCATGTTCCTAGCTAATTGATGTGTCAATTTGGCCCAGATTAAAAAAATTGTTTCAACTATCTAAATCAATCTATTCTCTTGGCAAAATGTCCAAAGAAAAATGCATAACTTCAGCGTAGTCAGGATATGTGTAATGACTCTTAAATCAAAAACTAAATAAAGTTGTAAGAAAGAAAAATGTAAGAACAACCCCTGCAGCAGCAGCACTCACAAGGTATTGCAAGCTGAAAAAATAGACTGCAAAAGGAATATATCATAGGGTTCGAATTGATTATTACCAAAATATTTGAAGAACGTATCCTGTAATGAGCGGATATAGTACATTGGTCATAGACAAATCATACTGAGACCCCCAACTCACAATCCTCTTGCCGCTGGTCCCCTCAATTTATTTTCAAATCCGTGTGACATGCAAAAACATCAAAAAAATACAAAAATAAATGCTGTCAACCTCGGCAATCGTGGGGAAATGTGCTAAAGTTCGGGAATACAACATTTTCACATTACTGAATGCCATTGGTTAGTAATTATATATTGTTAAAAGGCGAATAATTTGATTTCTTTAGTTAATAAAACTAGCTAAATGAGATGTTCTATATACTAGAAACTTATTAGGACAAACATGTTTGCGTATTTTCTGCTTTAGAATATCTTTAACTTCGATTTCATTTGTAAATTTTTCTTAGATAACTGAAGAAAAATTGCTCAAAATGTTGTTATTTTCCGTCAACCAATCTACGTTGTTAATTTTTCTTTAATATTTTAAGCAAATGTTCACTTATTCGTAAAAAATAGTATTATCCGCACGTAACGAATAATTTCAAATTCAACGGATAAAATTCTATGAACACTGTCATCAACTTTGCCCACAACGCAAGTGCCATATGCAAGGTGCGAGGTGTTGGTGAGTCGTAATTTTTGAAGTTAGGTGACATTTGTCAATACGAATTTTAGCATTTGCCACCCCATAAAAATATAGCTTGTAGGCAAGTAACGGGAAATCGGCCAAAGTTGGTGGTCTCAGTATTTTCTCTGACATTGGTACCGACTATCTCAACTCCAGAGTTGTTTACCTAAGTAGTTTAAAGCGTGAATAAGTAACATCAATACACAATTATTTGGGGCAACAGTTGTAGTGGACTCTAGGCCTATTTTCCCACTGCCATTAGTTTTGTTTGAGTTTTAATTTTTGGCACGAGTGGAAGGGATCTACAATTTCATTCCCGTCCAAACGGCTAATTGAGAAACTCTTTCATGTCTCTGATGTTTGTCAGACGTTGGCGAGAAATTTCATTACATTGAGTTGAGTGAAAAAACTTAAAGACGTAATTTGTGTTTTTCTGGGGATCGATCCTGCAACCACTTGATTAGTAGTCCAACACACCAACTACTAAACCGCTGCGCTTGCTGTGAATAACTTATGACAACAAAATACTAGTTGGCGATAACCTTTTATTGGAATTTTGTGCAGTACTCCCACTTGTATGAGCTTTTTGCGCTGAAACGTCAAATAACTAGTTGATTGATGGTTACGTTCTTATTATATAATAGGAAAAACTTACAACGTATTTAGGTGCAAAGTCCCGTAAATATTCATCCTATTCGAAATGCCATTCAGTTTTTTTAATGACGCTGGTAATTTTTTGAGGTAAATTTTAGTTCAAAGAGCAAATAAAACAAAAATACATAAAACTGCGGGATATAGAATAAAATTGACATTCGTTAATTATTTGGCAATGAAAACAAAACTTAAGATAAACATTACGCTCGGGTTACTCCTGTATATGCGAATGTGAAAAAGTAGGTACAAATTAAGTCAATCAAAAAAAATATATTGTTATTTTTGTAATTGACAGCATTTTTTTTAAGTTTTACCGCAAATTTCAAACGAAGCAAAAACTTCAATTCTAATCCGCGGAAGTGGTCAGTAAAATAAGAGATTGCTATGGTGGCCGTGGAACAGTAATAACGTGCTCGCTTATCGAGGGGAAGCCAACATTACAAAATGATTCCTATGAATAAAATAAATAAATATGAATAAATGACGAATACTGAAATCCCCCAGTTATTTAGAGTCTACCATGACCACCCGTGTGCGGACCAAAAAAATAAATACCGCACGCAATTCTATATTTTGTAGGAATTAAAATAAAAAATGCTGAATAGATACCTAGGTTTAAGGCGACAATCCTGCCCTTAGTCTCAATTCTTTTGCGTCACCAACAATTATTCCACTTTTAAGAAAAGCTAACGGCCACACTTAGCTTTTGGTTTTAAAATAATGTGCTTTGTCCTTTTTTCAAAACAGTTTTTCAAACGAATAGTTCTTACTGTTATAGTTCATATTAAATTTTTGAGTGCAAAATGATTATTTCACCTTCATTCTGTTTGAAAACACCAATAATAATAGTAGAGCTAAGATTTAAGAAATCTGTGTCAATCCCTTGCTTTAAACTCAAAAAGAGTTCATTGAAATAATGGTCACATTCAATAATCTAGTTATCTTAAGTCGACTAAATTGGTCTGGATAAGATATAACCTGAATGCAGAAACTAGATTGATCTGGAACGGGAACTTTTGCAACGTCAGCCACATATGAAAACTGTCAACTTAGTACTCAGTCACGACCTCTCCTAAACGTCAACTGAAGCAGCTGCTGATATGACCGATTTCATCCAATTAAAACCGTGATACATAGTCAGACATCTGCAGACTTACTAAAAGTCTTATGGCGATTGCGATATCCGAGAATTGCCCCAAAATTCAGAATTGGTTATTTCAATAAATTTCACGTGAGCACTTTTGAAATAGTTGTAGACCCCATATGCAGATCATTATATGTGATTTTGTTTCAGTTACTATTTTTTTTCTTTTTTCAGTAAATATGAATGTATAAATAAACCAAATAAATTATATTTCTGAAAGTTTATATTTGCACGCACTATATCACATTTCGCAGAAACAACACAGCACACATTTTAATGTGACATTGTGTGTGTGTTGGTAATTTCCGTGCAATTCTTTAAAACTATACCAGACACTTTTCTCATGTTAATAATTGTCCGGAAGAGCACTTATGAATTTGCTCTTTTGATAGAAAGGGCAATTATTTTCTTCAGTCGAAAACGCCATTACTAAAGTTGCTTTAACGTCCCCAATCGTTCGGGAATTTGAGCACTAAAGCTTAGTACGCTGCTCGAGCTAAATTTCCGCTCCCATAAAAAATTCGAAAATTTAGCTAAATCTAAGCGAACCCATTTAACTGAGTGGTACGCAGTTCTAGCTAAATAATCAAACTTTTGTTTCAGAATGCACTTCATGTGTCTGTCAAAATTTAGCGTGCACATTTTCTCAAGCTAAATTTTGACAGATCGTTGTGTATTTGTTGTTCTCTTGCGAAAAAGTATGCAAGGCTGAGCTTTTTTAATTATTACGTGGACGAGAAGTAAAAGTTGAAATAAGAGAGAATTACATTTTTGAAGGAAGTTTTTTTAAATAAAATTCAGATAAAATCTAGTTTAGCTCGATCAGCGTACTACCTACGCTTAAGTGTCAAAAGGTTTTTAAATGGTGTACCTACACATTGTAATCGCACTGTGGTTTTTAACTCAGTGGCAAAACGGACTGACTGTTGAAAGAAGGCAAGTGCTTTTTTAAGGAGGGTCCAAAACATTTTTTTTAATATTCCTCTAGTCAATTCCAGTTGTAAATTGGCGGACGCCAGACTACTAGGTAAGTGCATCTGGGCGGCAGACACATTTGTTTATTCGGCATCGCGGATAAGGACATTACAAACAATTAAAAATAGGATGTAATTTTTAAATTTATTTGACGATCTTAATAAAATGACCACTCCGCCACTAGTCTCCCTTTTCAAAAGAAGCCCCACAAGAGTTTCGAAAATTTATTCAGTGTAAAACCAATTTAATCGTGTCCCGCAGGCTACATTGATCAAATCAGAACCCACTCACTATGTTCGTAAACCACAACATCTCGTCTTACAACGCAAGCAAAAAAGAATAACAGGGAAATTGAAACTTTCGCATGCACGCGAACTAGTCATTAAAAATGCATAATAAATTACCACCCTCTGTCGTTCGCCTTGACCGCACTTACCTCCACAATGGTCCTTAAAGTCTTCACAGCAATCGCCCAATTTTAAGCACGCATGGTCGCAATAGCACGGCTTATCACTTAGATCCTCGATGATCGCATTAATTGGTGCCTTCTGGACGACACACGATGAATCACGACCGGTGCAGCACAATTGCGCCTCGCGGCAGGATCCCGCCAGCACCACATTGTGCGACGACGACGTAATCCACAAGAGATTAATGCACAAACATATAAGGGTGCTGGGATTTACTTCCACAATTTTCATGCTGCTTCCAATTGAATATCCGCTTGATTAGATTGAACGGTGAGTTATCCTTTTTCTCAACACTCACTAAGTTACACCGCGCACAGCGAAATTGATAAAATAAAATAAACTTAGGATCACTAGATAAAGGACTCTTATTGCTTGCCTGCAGTATTTCCTTTTACTGATCCAGCACAAGAAGATTTAACACGAACGAGCGCACACTAACCGAAAATGGTCGTAAAGGCTAACACCCACGTAGAACACCGGAAAGACGAAACGGATAAAATTGAAATTTTATGTAATTATTCCTTGCAAATGACCGTTTGGATGATTCCTATGAGAAGCGCGAATATTTAAAACACGACATGCACGCACGCAACCACGCGTTTGATGTAATCTATTTGCTTTAATTTAAATTTGTTGTATTATCTGTCGCGTTCTCGCGGAATTCCTTAGACGCAGACGTATAATATGTGCTTCGTCTGCAACAATCAGTCGATGAATGTTTGGTGGTCGCTGCTTGGAAGTTACTTTTGTATGCGATGGAGTTTCGTATCCAACTCAAGAATGCTCCTCTTTGGATGGAATGGAGCAGCGAGCACGAGCAGCTGTGCTATATAATGTTGTATTGGTGTTAGTATGTGAGTATTGGATTTGGATATTTGAATATTATGGAGAAGACATGGAGCAACTACAAAGCTACAAACGACGAGTACAATGTAGAACTCATTTGCTGAGAATTGAGTGGCTTTCGCTTTCGCTGGAGTGGAAATTAATACTGCAGACAGAATAATCGCCGTTGGTGGTGAATTTTGTATGGTAAACCTTTTTGTCGTCTCGTAACTCTTGGCCGTGGGTAGGTTTCTAAACAATGAATCTGAATTGACTAGAGCATACATAGTTACATTTGCAATATTTGTTTTTTGTAAAGTTCAAAGCAGCTGCTGATTTGCAACTGAAATTTAAAATATTCTTGTAATGTTTAGAGAGCCTTCTTAAAAATAAAAAAAATAAATAATTGTCGCAACAGGTAGGTCCGTAAGGACCCTAGGCCTAGCTTTTCACAACCATTCGTCTTGTGTGAGTTTTTATTTTTGGGACGAATGGAAGGGATCTACAATTTTATGCTGAGTCCAAACGGCCAATTGAGAAGCTCTTTCATGACAGTTATAATCTCGGATGTTTGTCAGACGTTCGCGAGAGGTGGCGCAGTGAAAAAAAAACTTAAGTTGGAATTTGGGTTTTCTCGGATTCGAACCTGGGACTCTCGCTTAGTAGTCCAACACTAACCACTGCGCCGACAGAGAGCCTTCTTAATGTATTTATATTCCCTTTCACCATGGCCTGTATTGCAGTATTCCTATGGTCGTAGTTTTGTTCATCTTGGACATACTCACATTACTTTTAGTTCGATGCCGTGCCCATGTACGTATAGTGAAGGAATTCAACATTATTTTTGAGGGGGGAAAACAAAACTAAACTACTATGTGTATATCTTTCTACTGAAAAATTCTTTATATATTTTAATGTGATGCTAAAAATTTACAAAAACAAAACACGAGGAAACAACGAAAAAACCCTCAATTTGAAAGAACAAGGAAGGAAACAAAATGTATATGTATAGATATGACTAGAATAAGTGTATTAAACAAAGAAAACAAAACTAAATAAATAAAATACGATGACTAGATAAAATAAACAAAAATTAATAAATAATAAATAAATAATAAATAAATAATAATAAAGTGTAAAGATAACAGATATATAATTTAACAATAATAATTCAACAAGTAAGTAGTTAAATTAACAGAAAAACATATTAGATTGACTATTAACATATAAATAAATTAACAGTAAATAAGTTAAAATATGGGTATATTGATTCGTAAGTGGATTTAACATTGCCATGTTCAACTTATCTATTCTACGTTTAGCTCATTAATAAGAGGATTATTAGAGGTATTGCATCTGATCCTAAAGGAGTCATTAAGCTTTGCTATTCTATTGGAAATCAACTCAACATTTGTTCTAATATGCAGATCTGAAGTAGAATGATGTCAGTTCAGATTAAGCATAATTTTTAGTAATTTGTTTTGAAATACTTGTAATTTTTTTATATGGCATTCAGCACATTTACCCCGTACCTGGCAACCATACAAGAGAATTTTTTAAATTGGTCTCAAGGTTCTTATTAAAAAATGAATTATTTTCCGTCGTAAAATAATAAGAACATTTTTATTGGCATTTATATATACTCCACTTAATGTTCTCTTTAATATAGGCACGAACTCTAATTTTCTGTGCAGCAAAACAACCCACAATTATTATACCCTATTCACACCGAGCCGAAAACTGGGTTTTCGCGAAAACATTCTTAATCGAAAAACAAAAGTTTTAACATACATATTTCAGTTTTCAAAACGTTTTTCATGAAAACGAAATCCAATCGTTGGATTGTTTACCAAACACACCTCTTGCAATATTCAGCAAATTCAGCAGAACAGCTGACCGAACAGAAGTCTTAACTCACAACTTAAAATCATTTTCCACACTTAATTGATGTAGCCCATCATATTAATTTAAAATGCTCTGATTTAATATTATTTCTTAATGAGATCAATATTTGTAACCAAAATAAATAGTTTACACAGATATTTCACGGCTAGTGTCTCACAGCTGATTAAAACGTCAAACGAAAACTAGTTGGTGTGAATGCATCAAATGAAAAATTGCATTCAGGAAACTCAATAGAAGTCTGCTTCAAAGTTGGCTTCGTAGACATGTTTCAGATGGATTAACTCGCATTTCGAATCTTAGTTTTCTCCATTGTTAAAAATTGCCACTTTCAATTTCTTTATTGCATCGAACAGACGAGAAATTATAGCAAATCAAATAATATCAGAAAAAAACGTGCTTTTTTGACTAATTGGTTGGTTTGTTGTCTGAGTTTTCTACGAAGTTCCTCTTCAATTGTCTTTTTCGGTGCAATGGAATCTCTCCTAATGCAGTTGCAACTGTTTGGTAATTTCGTATAAAATTCGAATCAGCTGCAAATAGGAAATCAAACTCTGAAGATTTCAAATTTCAAAGCTTTTCTGCGTTTTATATTTTTTTCATTTCATATTCCTGATGCACCGTGTAGTCTTACAGCGGCACCTGTCATCCCACATGAAATCCGTCAGAATTGACATGAGCTGTCGATTAGAATTAGGCGCGAAAAATAATGATTTTCCCGCTCAATTTTGACTATAAAAACCCCCATTGTAATTAGTCTTTTCTTTTTGATTTTTGTAATAAAGAATTGTGAGAGGATCACAACAAGTGGCGACGAGGCGGTAGACATGGAACCAGGCGCGCTACACGCAATATTTGAACAACAAAAAGAATGGATGGAAAGCTTGATGCGTTCCAACACAGCCACCATGGAAAGGATTCTGAAGGAATGTTCGTCGACACCACAAGCCCAAAAACAAAACACCACAATTCCACAGTTCCGTCCGTTCGAGATGGAGAAAGAAACTTGGGAGAGTTACCTTTTCCAGTTACAGCAACATTTTTCGGCAAACTGCTTGGAGGACGACAATTTGCGGAAGGCACATTTCCTATCAACTTGCGGAAATCACATCAACGACCTGCTAACGAAGTTACTGGGAACTGAGGATGTAAGTATGCACACTTTCAAGGACCTTTCTGCGAAATTAACAAAACACTTCCAATCTAAAATGCATGTACTCGCTTCGAGGTGCAATTTCTTAAAGCAAAAAATGTTGCCGGGCCAATCGTATGCCGAGTGGATTGCAGATCTAAGGGGTCTGGCGAGAGACTGCTCTTTTATATGCTCGAAGGAAAACTGCAGCACATCGTACGTGGATGTCATGATCAGGGATAAGATCGTTTTCTACACACCACACGATCCTGTACGAATCGCCGCAACTCAAAAAAAAAATCCTAGCCTGGAGGAAATCGAGGAGTTAGTAACAGCATATGAGTCGACACAACTCGCATCAAGTATACTAAAAGGAAGCAGTACTTCCATCGCTCCGAGCTCATCAGAGGTGAACCAGCTGAATGAGCAAACGCACCAGAAACCTACAAGTAAGTCATTTGAATATTCAAATATAAGAAAATCATGTCCTGGCTGTTTTTCGCAACACAATCGCAATCAGTGTAAGCATCTTGAGTCAATATGTGACAACTGTCAACGTCGAGGATACATTAGTAGCGTTTGCTTATCAAAAAAATCTTCCGGTGGATCGGGCGTATTGCAATCACGACATCGATCCAAATGCCGTGGAAGAAAACAGCCACGCCAGGAAAATCGATCGATTCGCCATAAGCAAGCCGAATCTGCGCATTCGATCAACTTAGTCGCAGCTGGTGTTACTTCTATTAGCGCCGTTGAAAAGGTCTCATCCGCACATTTGGAGGCTGAAACGCAATCGGACGCAAAGATTCTATGTCAGAGGCATGAAGTAGTTTTCAGTCCTGGATTAGGCTGCAGCAAACTTTTCGTAGCCCACCTAACTTTGAAATCGAATAGCCAACCCAGATATTTTAAATACCGTCCTATGCCTTTCGCTCAGAAGGAGGACGTCCGACGAGAGATTGAACGATTGCGGGAGCTGGGCATCTTACGCCCAATCGAAACGAGCCAATGGGCAGCACCCATAGTGGTCGTGCGTAAATCGAATGGCAGCCTACGAATATGAGGTGATTTCAAGATTACTATCAACCCTCAGCTGGAAGTGGATCGTCATCCAGTTCCCCGTATCCAGGAACTTTTCCACAAATTACAGGGGGGTCGATACTTCTCCAAAATAGACTTGTCAGATGCTTACCTTCGAATACGTCTCGACGAGGCGTCCAAAAAATTATGCGTAGTAAGCACGGAATTCGGGCTTTTCGAATATCAGCGTTTACCGTTCGGCACATCCAGCTCCACCGGCATTTTTTCAGCGCTATATGGAACAACTGACGGCCGATTTGGAATTTTGTGTCTCGTACTTAGACGACATCATAATATCCGGCCGCTCTAACGAAGAACATTTGAATAACCTTCGGATTTTCGTCGAACGGCTTGAGCATCACGGTTTACGCTGTCGATTGGAGAAATGCCAGTTCGCGAAGTCTGAAATCGAGTATTCGGGCCATATTATAGACGATACAGGAATAGTTTATTGAAGATTTCGCACAATTAGCAGCCCCACTAAACCGACTCCGGTCCAAAGGCGTGCCGTTTGTTTGGGGAAACGATCAACAGGAGTCTTTTGACCATTTTAAGGAGAAAATATTGAACGTATCCAGCTTGGTTCATTTCCAGGGTGACTTACCGATTACTTTGGCTACTGATGCATCACTACACGGCATCGGGGCAGTCCTGTTGAGTCATCGAGTACGTGCATTGGTTGGCCAAATCGCCTACCACCTGCAGACAGCGTGTTGTTACCATATTTTCGTAGAAGGTTTTGTCTCAGTGTGTATGCTAACATTCTTCTCTTTCACAGTGAACATTCGAGAGTGGTCATCCCAGCAGAGTTACGACAGAAGGTTCTAGCGCTTCTACATCATGGTCATTGGGGAATCACCCGGATGAAGCAGATTGCTCGAAGATACTGCTGGTGTCCCAGCATCGATGACATCATCGCTGAAACTGTGGCACGATGCAGTGCCTGCCAACTGAACTCAAATCAATCACCCAAAGCATACACTAGCTGGCCCTCAACAGAAGAGGTTTGGGAACACATCCACATAGATTTCGCTGGCCCATTTCAAAAAGCTATGGGGTTAATTGTGGTCGACTCGAAATCGAAATTCCCTTTCGTCATTCGAATGTCCTCCATTACCTCGCAGGCGACTATTCAGGCATTGCGTTCCATTTTCGCTTTGGAGGGACTACCCAAAACAATCGTGTCAGACAATGGCACTCAATTTTCATCTAGCGAATTCAAAAATTTCTGTCAAAACCATTCAATACGACATATGACGTCAGCACCTTTCAACCCTGAGTCGAACGGCGTAGCAGAGAGAATGGTAAGGACATTCAAAACCGCTTTTCTCAAAATTATGGACGACCATAAGGAAGGCGACGACGTTTTATCGACGTTTTTATCGACGTTTCGATCTGCCCGGATGAAAGCGGTACATCTCCGGCAGAGAGATTACATGGCCGACAGCATCGGACCTTACTATCCGCAATACTGCCAGAACGACGGGAGCAAAATAAAAAAGCCATACGTATTAAATTGAAGTTTTCCATAGACCAACCGGTTTTTGTTCGTCAATACCTGCGCCATAGGAAGTGGGTTCCTGGACAAATTAAGAAGAATCTGGGACGACGCATGTATTTGGTGGTAACAAGCGAGGGCACTTGTCGACGCCATCAGAACCAAATTCGAGGTCGAATGAGGATGACCGGAAAACCGACTTCTTCTCCGGCCGAGGACACCATCGTCTTACAGCAGGCAAGTAGTCAGCAAAATATTTCTAATGTGGTTCCCATTTCCGGAGACAGGTAAATTACCCACGAGCAAAGTTGTGTGAATGATTCAGAGGTCCACGTTTACCCCGGAACGAGTCCGGATACCATCGACTTGAACGATACAGAAGAGACACGCGGCGAAATGGTAAACACCGAAAGTTCGGAAGCGTTGTCATTACCCATCAGCGTGGCCGATCCAGGGCAACCAGTCGCAGTTCCGCAGACGCCAAGAAGATCGGAGCGTCTACGAAACAAGCAGGACAGATTTGCTCCAAATTAAGCGAAGGGGTAATTGATGCACCCTGTAGTCTTACAGCGGCACCTGTCATCCCACATGAAATCCGTCAGAATTGACATGAGCTGTCGATTAGAATTAGGCGCGAAAAATAATGATTTTCTCGCTCAATTTTGACTATAAAAACCCCCATTGTAATTAGTCTTTTCTTTTTGATTTTTGTAATAAAGAATTGTGAGAGGATCACAACAATTCCTTATTTAAAAAATATAAATATTAGGAATTTCCGGGTTTCTTAAAATAGTCATTCCGGGTGAGTCCCCCTTACCCCTACCCATGGCCCTGGTTAACACTACATCTTTGTTCTTTGTTAATAAATACTTCTTATTACTCTATTCTTAAAAGTTTGAATCATTTGTAGATTAGCTTTTTTTTTATAATAACCCATACTTGAATTTGATCTAATTATAAATAAGCAGTTTGTTTTTATTTTAAAGTTGGGAGCTCCTTGAAATAAACGGTTTGTATTATTATTTCTTTAATCTTTATCTCTTTAATTTGTTTTCTTTTACAAAGTTTTCTTGACTTCAGTTTACCATCTAGCACGGAATACTTTCATTGTATCAATTCAATTTATTTTTGAGCTTTCTCATTTTTAAAATCTGCTCGATAAACTCAATATATTATTTGTTGTCGTTAAGTTAGTGACTATTTTAACAAAATGCAGTGTTTTCGTTTTCAAAATTTGGTAACTTTTAATAAAATTGTGAACACTTCACGTCGGTTTGAGCGTGTACTGCCTCCACCGTTAGAAATAACCAAAAAAATTCTGTTTTTCAAAGAGTCATACAAACTTTGAAGATAATTCAAGGAAATCTTGGCCCAAGAAGCTTTAATCGCCGCAATCAGCTCTTGATTGTTTTGATATTGCTTGCCTCCTCTGTAAATTTCACGGACAAGCCATCCCCAAACATTTTCAATGATATTAAGATCAGGCGAATAGGGAGGCCAGCCCAATATCTGTATATTCTCATTGGCAATCCATTCTTTAACAACACGGGAATGGTGTATAGGCGCGTTATCCTGTTGGAATATCCATGAAATAGGTCCGAAAAGTTCCTTTATTTCCACAAAAGCCGTTTCTAAAAGAGCTTTGTAAGAAACCCCAGTCATTTTATTGGAAACGATCACCAATTTAAAAGCACCATAGTACGAAATCGAACCCCATACCATTACTCCTGCTTGTCTTAAATGATGACGGTCTAAAAACATATTTTCTTTCCGGAGATCATGAAAGTAATAGTTGTAGCCATCAGGACCACCTAAGTTAAATTTCTTTTCATCCGAAAAGACAACTTTGCTCCAGTTTCTTGAGACCGCTTCAACGTCCAAATCCCAAGTCATATGCAATCTTGCAAATTCAAGGCGCTGTTGCTTGCGTGCTCGATTAAGCGGTGTTTTTTTTGTAGTTTTGTAAGCTTTAATTGTGGAGCACTCACAATTACACTACGCAAAGCGGATTTGCTACAAGAAAACCCCGCTAGTTCCCTGATTTTGTTTGTGGATTGAGCGGAATTAGATGCTAGTCTTGCGGTGTTATAACTTTTTGGATCCTTCCTTTGTAACTATTTCCATAGGATTCACCATTCTTGACAAAGTTTCTTATAACGTGTTCACTTCTGCCAATTTTACGGGCTATTTCGCGATTTGAAAAGTTCTCCGAAAGGTAAGCTTTAACTTGAGCTCTTTCTTCCAAATTTAACACTTTTTTTCTGCCCATTTTAATGAAATTAGTAAAAAAACAATTTGCCTCACTTTCTAATTAACTTTTTACTGCTCTTTGTCCAAGTACTTGATGCTAACTAATCAGTTTAACCGGTGCGACTATTCAAATGAACCGAAAAAATGCTTGCAGTTTTGCATGATATAGGAAAAGGAGAGTAAGACTACCTACCGTTATGGGACTCTTGTTAAATTTAAAATTATGTTTCTTTTACTCAATATAACTGTACCTCTCTCCTGAATACGTTTTTTTTCTCTTTGATCAACATCAGACGAAAAGAAACCAAAATTCAAAACGTAACTCTGGTGCGTCTATTCAAATGAACCGCACTGTAAGTATATCTACCTTCAATCCATATATGATTTAAATTCCTAAATACAATTATTTAAATCCAGCTACGTACAAGGCCTGCAGCTACAAAAATTGCAGTACAACCTCGATTGAATACTGTATGGATACTGTTCTTTAGGGATTCGAGTAAAAAAAATGTACCCAAAGGAGGTCGCAGGCTCACAGTATTACAGAAAGTTTCGAAAACCGAAGTCTCTTTAGAAATCTAAGTAGTGTTTATAACAACCTGCATTTTTGCCACTTCGTCATGCTGACCGTTAGATTCATTTTAGAGAAAATTGAACTTTTTTAAACCCGAACACCAGAAAGTGAGTTTATTATCAGATTTAAAGCAATTCTAAGAAATCAAAAAACCATAGAGCACTCTTTCAGTAGAACTGTTTGGTTTATTTAATTGGCAATAAACTTTTCAGAAATACAAATGTCTATCAACCGATACATAAAACTATAGGATTCAACTAAGTATAGTCAAATAACAATTTTTAAGAAACACAATACTAAATTTACTGATTTAATGTTAATGAAGCGATTTACAACAATGTTTATCTTATCGCTGCAACAAACACCCTAGATAATATTCTGCCAATGCAAACGGCAAAAATGTGACAAGCAAATTCGAAAAACATAAACAATTATTCTTTTAATTTCCTAAAATTGAATTATTTTTAGAAATTAATATGCCGTCCCAATGTTGGCTCGTATTTCTTTATTCTCATTAATTTAGCTGATTAGACGATGAGTTCGAATTAACAATCGGTCGCCGTCATTATTTATATACATTATACACGAATGTGTCACAGCATCTGGAGCCATGTCAAAACAATTTTTTGGAAAATTAAACAGAGGCCTTATGAATCACGAAATAATTTATGTATATAGCATCAATTTGTCATGAAAAGTAACAGCACTCATGTCATTTATCATTGGAGTAGCTCTGCGGAAGTAAAACTCCTACATTATCTCACTCAAGATGAAAGCCACATTCCGACATCCTGCGCAACCACAAAGCAACAAATGTATTCTTCGCGCATAGTACCGGTATGGCAACATAACAGCGGCACATGTACAGGTGTAATATTTTATAACAAACACTCAAAACAAACCATGCAGTGGCAGTCATGGAATCAAAAGCAAAAATAAACCAGCAGCACTTAGAAGATGAGTATCTCAAATTCTCAAACATATTTACTGAGGGCATTCCACTCATTTACTCATCGACTGTTTTGTTTTCTAGTTTTATTCTGACGAAGGGGAAGTTATTGTTTTGATATTGTTCCTTCTTTACTGTTCAGTATTATTTGTAGGTTATTCTATTTTGTACTCCTTAAATGACATTGGGTACGAGTGGACTGGAATACACCTAAAGAAAAGTTACATGACTATGCCAATCAAGTCCATAACTTTCTCATTTTCAGTTGTTAGTTTGTCACAATCATGTAGATTCCGATATCATTTTTTTTTTATTCTTAATGATTGACAATGTCTGAATTGTCTGTCTTTCTTAAAAATGTGGCAAACTATACAATCAACAGGGTGCCGCAAAAGTAACGCTACGATTTAATTATACATTGTATACTTTTAGTATGATTAGTGGAATAGCCCCTGAAAGGATCATTGACCATATTTTTTTTTGAAAACGACGAACAAGTTGCGGCAAATGTGGATGACATTCAATACTGGACAATTATTGCACATTTTTGTAAGGCCATATGTAGAGACAAATTCAGAATTGCGGTTCCAAGAAGATAAACCCACAGGTCATACAGATCGTCCAACTTTCCTGAAGGACCTTTTTGGTGATCGAATGAGATAATATCGCATTTGTTTGCGGCTGCTTAAGGTGTAAGGTGAATGCCAATAAACCAAATACAATCCAACAGCTTAATACCATGTTCCCACCAACGTGATTTAGCCAAAGTGATTTATAAATCACGAACTTGAAGTGTTTTAGTGTGACATTCGCGTCAACTTTGACATTAGGTGACATCATCCGTCATTACATCCGTCAAATTAAAAGCTAAAATGAGTTCAAATGCCTTGGAATGCCTTCCATCTATCACAAAAAAGCCAAAAATGATATCAGCATTTTACTCTCTGCATTTCCAACCAAAAGACATGTTCTCCGAAAAAAAGCATAAAAAAATGACGTTAATAACAGGTACATTTGATTTTATTTGTGTATGTTCGCTTTTATTTTGTGTGGTTTGTGATGACAGATACTTAATTAAACACGTATAAATCACGTAAATATAAATCACGAAAATGTATGATAAATCACGTAATTTATGAGATGATTTAACTAAATCAAGTTGATTTAGCTAAATCACGTTGGTCGGAGCATGGTATAAGGCCAATATTCGAGAAGAAGTTAGTGTACTGGGACCTGAAATGTTAAGAAAAGTGATGGAAAATGCTCTGGAAAGAACGCGACAGGTTGAAACAAACAACGGGCACCATTTAAGAGATGTTATCTTCATATTGTGAATAAAATCCAAAGTTATGGAAAATCAGAAAAAAAAATATTTTTATGAAACAAAGTGTTATCTAACGCGCCACACTGTATTTACATATTTATTCTATAGGTAAGCGCTGCCAATTTTCTCCACGATTGTTTTTGTTTGATCCCTTGTAGTTGACGCAGTGAGAGTTTTCCGAAATTAAAAAGCCTATGACCTTATAGGTACCGGTCTTACTGACAGGAAATGAAACCTGTCTTCTGTCAATTGGGGATTGCTTGGAGTGCATTGTACTGTGTCGAAATTGTTGTATGGTGAGTCGATTAAATTTAACAGATCACATCGTGCCCTGCAAATAAGCGAAATTGCTCTAGAGGTGTAACTGCCAATAAGGTGCATAATCATTTTCCAAAAGGTGTAGCTATAAGTTCCGGATATAGGTACCATGCTATTCACTGGGGAAATCAGAAGTTCCACTTTACATTTTGCGGCAACATAATGCCACTCCTCATTCATTCAAATTTACTCATTTATAAGCACGTTCAAAATACAGGTAATTAAAGCACTACTTAAGAGTATCTATGCTTGATAGACAGGAGCTGCAATATATAGTTAGGTCTCGTTGTTACGAAACAATAATAGTTTCTTGTTGATTGATGAAAAAAAGTATCTGCATTTCTTAGATCGTGCTTTCCTCATTCAAGAAATATATACAAAAACTTGGCGCATCGTATGGAAGATAGTTATTTCTTCCTGTAAATGCTATAGGAACTATATTTAGAGCTAGGGTTGAAATTCTCAATCTGAATTTTTACCACATAAAATCTCGACTGCCGATAGGTATGCTCTCTGCAATAGAAACGAAAGAGAGGATATTTACCAATTCTTAGCTATATGTCCACCACTACAAGAAATTCGAAGATTGTAATATTTTAAAGTCAGCTCGTTCTCGATTGACGAAGCTTATGACATTTTGAATGGCTCCAGCAGTTGGCCAACTTTATATCAGTACTACGAACATGCTCTTTCTTACCACAACACCACCAGTTTCGAAAATACTTTAGATCTAGTTTAGTTCATTATATCTATATATATAAAAATTGAGCATTAAAACTGTGTTCGTTTGTCGCCGATTCACATATGCGTTAATATACCGATTTTAATCAAACTTTCACACATTTTTGGTATTGGTCTATATATGGTTTTTGTGAAGTTCGGTTGATATCGGAAAACGTATGTGTGTGTGTTGTGCATGCGTGAAAAAACACATGAATTTCAGTACATTTTGGTTTTTTTTCCACACATTAAAAATATAAAAATCAATTGCTGTGCGTTATTAGGGTGAAACTCAATAACGGCTCGACGGATTTGAATGATTTTTTGTTTGTCTTGAATCGGGGATGGTTTAATATGAAATTCAAATGAAAATTCGGAAAATTCTCAACAGGTGTCGCTGTTGGCATATTTCGTTTTTAATCTATCTCCTTCTATAAATAAATATATCAAAATGAGTCGCATTGTATTTGAATTGATGGTCTCTTAATCTTAATGCGTTAACCGATTTTGTTTCTGGAAATTTCAAATGAATGGTGACGTCAACACCAAGGTTTGTTTGGATATACGGTTTTTGTATGTTTATTGGTTATACGAGTTAAAGTTTAGTGAACATTCCTGTGTTGTCAATCTCCGAAACCCCTCAACTGATTTAAATGCAATTTTGTGGAGGTGTTTGGTTGGTTGCAGCTTAAGGATAGGATAGCTTTGTCAGTCGCCGAAACTCAACTGATTTCGATTTTGTGGATGATTATGTTTGGTTTCAGTTCGGTTTGGACCCGATAGGTGGCGCTGTTGTAGATGCTTCTCTGCTTTGGGATGGTGGGGGCAAATCGCAAGCATTAAAGAATATGTGATGTAGCATGTGGCCTATGAAGAATGAAGGAGAGGTATATTGTGTTCATTATTCGTATACTATGATTTTTACAAATCGACCACTCGCCCAAGTAGTCCAGCATACTAATCACTAAGCCACTGAGTACACAAGTCGCCACTACTGATATTTAATGTTTTATAGCACCTTTATCGAATGTGAAGTGGGAAAAAAATTATCTGAACGGTGATTCTTACTTCCCGGGAAAACTTCGGACGACCGCCATGACATACCACACTATTTTTCAAACAAAAGCTCAAAACGATCATGGGCTTCGTCGTTAAGCACAATGTTTTTGGCGTTTCTGGATGTACTCGGTCGAATGGCAGGAGCGAGGATTGCCGATTTCCCACATTCTACATTGGTTGATTGAGAAAATTTATTTATTTATTTATTTATTTTATTTATTTATTTATTTTGCCATCAAAGAACAAGCTCTTTCTTAGACTAAAGATGTAACAGAAAAAAGAAAAAACAAGAATAGTTTTAATAATAATAAGAACAATAATAATAATATACATAGGAAAAATAACATATTAAAAAAAAAAAGAAAAATAGAGCCAAACAATTATGTCGGAATACCATCAAGTAGGTTCCTTTTAATAGAACAGATCGACAAGTTAAAGTCGATCAAATGAATATTTGCATTGTAGGAAATCATAAGACCATTTATTGACGAAGAGCGACCATAGTTCGTGCGCGAGTGTGATATTTTAAAGAATCTATTATTACGTAAGTTTGACGATGGGACATTAATGTCAAGAAGGCGTAAAATTTCAGGAGAATTAATCTCACCAATGAGTACCCTATGAAGAAATAAAATTCTTGCCACCGTTCTTCTTACTTCAAGGGACTCCATGCTAATCAGTTTCAACCTTGATAGGTATGGAGGTAGGTTAATAAGATCAGTCCAACGTAGCCCTTTCAGCGCGAATCTCAGAAACCTTTTTTGTATTGATTCAATTCTGGAGATGTGCACACTGTAGTATGGGCACCAAACTATAGATGCATACTCCAATATTGACCGTACAAAAGATATGTATAAAGTTTTGATGACGTAGGGATCAGAGAACTCACAAGCAAAACGCCTAATCATTCCCCAGGACCTATTAGCCTTATTTAAGGTATAGTCAATATGATCATTGAAGGATAGCTTGGTGTCTAAAATAACACCAAGATCCTTGATTGTATATACACGAGGGATTGTATTACCATCAAAGGAGTAAGCAAATTCTATAGGTGATTTACATCGAGAGAAAGAGATAACAGAACACTTGCTAACGTTAAGAGAGAGGTAATTTTGTTTGCACCACAAATAAAATTTCTGCAGGTTAAGGTTAAGGAGATGGAAACATTGTACATCTTTGCCTGATATGAACAATTTAAAGTCGTCGGCAAACATCAACAATTCGCATTCGGGCAAAAATTTGACAATATCATTAACAAACAATATAAAAAGGAGAGGGCCAATATGACTACCCTGGGGAACGCCAGAGGAAACGAAAATTTTATTAGAGATAGCATTGCGGAATTTCACGTACTGAAATCTATCACTTAAGAATGACGAGAGCCATCTTAGGAATGGTATTGGGAAACCCAGTTTTTCGAGTTTGTAAAGCAGTATTTTGTGGTCTACGCGATCAAAAGCTTTACTAAAGTCTGTATAAATGGCATCAACTTGATTGCCTTTCCCGATTTCTGATATCACAAAATTAGAAAATAAAAGAAGGTTGGTGACAGTAGAACGTTTCTTTACAAATCCATGCTGGTTGTTGCAAATTAGGGACTTACAGTAGAAGTATAGTTTATCCGTAACTAACTTGTCAAACAACTTCGGAACACAAGATTGCTTACAGATGCCCCTATAGTTCTCAACTTTATTCCTCCTACCAGATTTGAAAATAGGAACTATGAAAGACGTTTTCCAGAGGGGAAATCTGACCGAAAACTCAATTCAATCAGTAGCGTCGAAAAAATCGATCAAGAAGTCGATCCGAAAACCTCCTTTCTATGCATTGAACTTAATTGAATTCCAAAGGAGTTTCATTCGTTGTATAGACACGTTCAATTTTATCAAAAAATGTTAATAATTTAATTAATTTAAGGCGGTACGAAGTTCGCCGGGTCAGCTATTATATATTTTGGTTTTGTACATACAACCTCTTCTCATTAAATAATAAAAACTTAAGATTGAGTTTCGAATTTTAAATGTATAAAAAGTATTGCACTAACTTTTTTCATTTTCTGTTCATATTTCTTGTCAGTTTGGTGAAATGTCTAATCCGGTAGACGACATAAAATGTCATGTCTACCTATGTAAATTCAACACAATGGTTGATTAATTAAATTAATTAAATTATAATAATAAGGAATTTAAAATAATAATAGTTTCTTAAAGAAATTGCGCTGAAGGTTTTCTACTTCATCGTACATATAACATTTATACCTAATCAACTGATTTTGAAATTGAAATTTGAATTTCTCGTTTATTATAATAATATAATTTTCCATAAGGCGTTTCACAGAATTTTGGTTGCATCCAGGTTCTTATTCCATAGATAATTTGTCTAATGCATATTTGGTTGCAAGGGATTCCGTGATAATCACTACAGTCCCTTGAAACGAGTTCTCATTTGAATGTAAAGGTTGACATGTTTCACAAAAAAATATTAATTTATATCAATCAAAGAAAAATATATGCTATGCGGCTTCTTCTTCTGTCTCACATTGTAGGTAATATCTTTTTATGAAAGCCTGCTTTGTATATAAACTCGATGACGTTATAACTATATATAAGCGCTGGGCCGATTTTTATTTCATATGGCTGTATTTCTGGTTTGGACAGAAAGAAAATTCCAGAAAATCGATTTATGCGCATTTTTTGGACAAAACGGAATTATGAGTATGCTGGGTCCATATACATATATGTTGTCCGGCTGCAAGGCAGCGCTTTAACTTCTCCTCGAGCATAGGGTAGCAACAAGATACTTCCATTTGTCCCGATTTGCCGCAACTGGCATTAGCTGTGACCACGATTGAATACCTTGGAACCGAGCTTCTTTTAAGACAGATGACCTCCAAGTTGTTTTTGGTCTTCCAACGCGTCTATTTCCCTGAGGAATCCATTTAAAGGATTGTTTCGCTATATTGTCGTTAGGTTTCCTCAAAGTATGGCCTATCCAATGCCTCTTCCTTTGCATGATGTCGGCATCCAATTTGTTCTGTCCGGTCCTATTCCATAGTTCATCGTTCGATATGGTTTTCGGCCACCGGATCTTCAGAATGTACCGCAGACAACAGTTAAAGAAGGCTTCCAGCCTGTTCGAGATGTTTGCAGAGCATTTCCATGTTCCTTAAGCATGTAACAGCGCAGATTTAACGTTCGATTGGAAAAGTCTCAACTTGGTGCGTAGCGATAGGAAAAAGAATTCCAAATGCACTACGGGCTATATTCATTCTATTGTTTACATCCTGGTCCGTTCCGCCATAGAGTGCTATGAAACTGTCCAGATAATTAAACTGCGTGACCTCCTCTATGGGTCCCTTCTTTAAAATTATTATTATTATTTTTGTGTTTTTTACGTTGATCCTTAGGCCATCCACTTCCCCATGTAGTTGCAGCGAATGACATGTTTGATTTAACCCAGCCGTGTTGTTTGCCATGAAACATATATCATCAGCATAGTCTATGTGGCTAAGTTTGTCAAACAGACTCCTTTAGGTACCATGTCTCTCAGTTTCACCCACCGTGGCAGCCATCACATCGTCAATTGCCTGCAAACAGAATTCGTGCCAAGACATCTCCTTGTCTCACTCCTTGACGCACATCAAAGGAGTCGGAAAGCTGTCCATTGTGCAAAACGAAACACCTTGCGTTGTTGTAAGACCCTTTAATAACAGCGAAAATTTTCTCGGGGATACCTCTCGCCATAAGCGATCTCCAGATGCATTCACGATTAACCCGATCAAACGAATTCTCAAAATCTACAAACATGAGATACAGTGGTGATTGGTACTCAGACGATTGTTCAAGTATGATTCGCAAGGTGTTGATGTGACCCACGCATGATCGGCCACTATACGAAAACCCGCCTGGTGCCTCTTAAGGGTAGACTCGATCCTGAATTTTATCCTCTCGAGAACAATAGTTGCCATTAAATTCGGTCTGCTTTTAGGAATTCTGCGGGAGATGGATCGCGTTTTTAATCTCTCTGGGTCCAGCTAGTTTTATATAAACATTATTTATATAGTCTACACTTGCTGACGTTTGAAAAAAAACGACATGTTTTCTTGGTGTAGCAAATCTTCTATTTTCCAGATCTATTAGGTAGGTACTCCGCTTTCAATTATAACTTTTATGACCCAAGTTTTGTATACACACATGGTGTTCCACCTCAAATGAAAACCTCAATTTTAATCTGCCACATGTTACCTAATTGCTTCCAGAGTACTCACGCCGTAGCTGGAACAACTTTTAGAGGACAGTAAATCTCTATAGGGAACTAGGTAGGTAGGTACATATCCATTTCGGAGAAGAAGCGCTCATGCAAACTTAAGTAGATGCTGTTGGCTGTGGTTTGTGGGATGGATGATTCATCAACATGGGGTATACTATGCTACTTCCAGTAGACTTTAAGAAGAATCAAACAAATGTTCCAATTTCAAGAAATATCAAAACAAAAAGTAGGACACATCTAGAATAGTTAATAAGTATACGAGTGTAATTATGCGAATTTTTGCTATCGGTTTAAACATTTGATTAAATATCTCTATACTTGAATCATTAAGATTCTGGATCATAATTGTCTACCTCTTATGCATTAAATACAGATTTATTCATACAACGAAATGGTGCTTCAGCCGGCAACTCTAATTTCAATATTGAGGGTACTGTACTGTTTCTTATTTATTCGTTAAAAACCTTCCCCCTGCTTGACCAGATTTAAAAAGTCGGCGGGAAGTGAGATGCGTCTGCTATAATCTATATGACTATAGACCGTGCAAACTTAAGTGAAATTGTCACGGGCAGGGGCCTTTAAATCATATATTTAATTTTCTTCGCGACACTAAAAGTTTGTGCACTTCGAACATCTATCTAAAGATATTATCGATCGAAACAAGACTAATGTCCACACAGCGTCGTCGTTGGCGTACAGCAAGAATACACAATCTTTTCAGTTCCCACACTCAAGTAAAGAGAAATTTTTTGGATGTATGACTTGTTAAATATGTATGAATGAAAAGTACAGTAGCCAAACTATAAATGGGGTCGGCAGAAAAATCGATCTAATAAGCTTTTAACGGAATCCAATTTTTAACTCTTTTGAGGACCTTCAGAGAAAGATATGTATTGTATTTTTGTATTAGTAAAAAATGTTGAACTCGAGATTTTAATCAGTTCTGACATATGAACGATGATAGAGGAACTCAAAAAATTGAGTCTCGCAATTCTGTCCTTCTGTCCGTCGCCTCCTGAGGTCTGTTACAAACTTCGGATTTGGGCTTACAGTTCGGAGCCACTTTTGTTTGCACGTTAGCCCTTATATTAAAGGTATACTTCACATACAAAGCTTTTAAACTAGTTAATTTTTTGTATTTAAACGGCTCTAACGATTTGAACTAAAATTGATATTTGAGCTGAAGTAGGTCCCTCCATAACCAGTTTTTCACTAAAATTAACGTCACTTTTGACGTTTCTAACTTTCGAAGAATGGATTTTTGAAAAAAAAAATAAAACATTTTCTAAAATTCATTTTTTAATTATTGTTTTGAAAAGGCTCATTACTCATTAAATTACTACCACAATCCCGGTGAGTGTTAACGTTCGGTAATTTTTTGGAAAACTCAGTGCTTTATTTCCAAAAAAAATGGATTACAGCTTAATTTTTTATTTTTTTTTATATAAACCCATGCTCTGTTGGCTGACACTGCGACTCTAAAAGTATCAATCGGGAAAGGTGGATCTAAGAGACGAGTGACTTAGGGAGGTCACAAAGGCCAATCAGTACTTAGTCGAAGGGTTCGAACACGTGTTCTTAACCATGTTCATTTTGTTAAAATGGTAATTGGCGTGTGATGAAACCCACTTTAGATTTCTTATATGTATTATTCTTATAAGTTTGGCTTTGTACTAAAAAATCGTATACCTAAGGCGTAAGATCTTATAAATAGTGCATAGGGCGGTTAATATATTTCATCAGAACTTGCGAAAATTGCATATTAGATGAATACTATTAAGCTCGAAGTTAACTTTACAGATGTGTCCGTTTGAGTCTATCGGCGAAGAAATTCAGGACGTTATTTTTTAAAGTGTTATTATCTTTTTTCTAAAAAAAAATTAAAAACAAACAACCGCCAACATTGTACAAATTGAATATCATTTTTTATAAAGATAAAATACGTAAAAATTGGACCTTTTATTTTTTATGTGTTAAAAAAAGTTTGCCATTTCTTTTAAACAGCTTAAGCAGCTCTGAGGTCAATTAACTTTAAAAAACAATTCAATTGCACTTGTCTTTAATATTGTTAAGTACGTGCTTTAGACCACACGACTGAAGTAAAACTTCTTTAGCTCCATCTATACCTTTATTATACATATTAAGTTTATCATTTTATTAATACGTGAACATCAAAAGATTTAATACACTTTTTAAGTATTTATTAGGAAATGAGGAGAATAAAACTTACATCATTCGATAGGTACTATGCCATAGATGTGCACAAACTAAAAATCCTGGGTATCTATATGTCGCCATTAAGGCTGGTAAAATTAAGTTATGAATTACCCATACAAAGTATTTTGGCAACGTTCAATTTGTCGCCGACATATTACCATAGTAACGTATTCAAATATTAATCATCTTAGATTATAACTTGTTTTCAATGAAGCAACTCATTTATGTATTTTTTTCGATATCTAGATTCGTTAATAAAAAAAAAAACATAAATAACGAAAATAATGGTGGTTCGTTTTTTAGTGTTGCATTTTACATACTTATAAAAGGAATGGTCGATTTTCGACCACAAGCGATACTAGTACATATTAATATATCAATTTTCTTTAATAATTTACTGGCTATAAGAGGAAGAGAGCAAGAAAATGGGCGCGCTCACTGCTCTCTCTTACTCCTACAGTATGATACAGACAATAGGTACGGTGACCATATTTTTCAAAGCAAAATAAAGGACAAAAAATATTTTAATTTTTGTATTTATTAAAACTTAAAAAAACATTAACATAAATTACAGTTCAATAAAAAAAAGCAGTCTTTTGGTTTAAATTCATTTTAGGTATGATAAATCTTTGTAAAAGCTACCTAAACATAGCACAATAGTTTCAAATACTAATCAGGTTAACTTTTCAAACTGGAAAGTTGCTTTACCTCTTCCATTGGCTTCCATTTAGTAGTTGACTGTGTTTCTATAAGCTTGAACATAAACTTAGGGTGTAAACACATTTTCAGGTATTTTACATTGGTATTTTTTGCCTTTTTGTACGTACATTATGAGTTATACGTAAATTGTTTTGTTGCTCAAAATTGAATGCTCGATGCATGCATGTTTTTGTCATTGTTTTAAAGGACAGTCTCAAAAATAAAGGACAAAAACCGTCCTTTAATAAAAAGAAAAAAATACAGGGCAAAGGTGAAAAGAAAGGACTGTCCTCTTAAATACAGGACGGATGGTCACCGTAACAATAGGCCACGGTTGCCACTTACAAAAACAAACTCAAATTATTTTGTTTGATTTTGCACATAATTACCAGCTGCTAGAAGATATGGGATCATTTACCTTTTTTTCTTATAAAAAACTTTAACAAATTAGAGTGTTATATCTGTATATAAATAATATGAATAATTAACCTATTCATATCTCAATATAGTTATAAACAGAAACTATTTCGAAGTTCTCCATCTGCCAAAGGAAGAAATTGAGTGCGTTCTGTAATTTTTTTAATGGCGAATAAAAAAGTTTTATATGGATGATGAAAAGCATATGCAAATAATGCAATGCGTTCACTCAGAAGCAGTAAGGTAGCATTTAAATGAGGTGATATCCAGTTCGAATTCTGGGTACATCTGCTCAAAAAGTTACCATAACCAGATAAAAATTACCAAATTAGCGAAAATCAAAAAGCAACAAAAAAATACAAAGTTAAATAAAAAATTACCAAAGTGGCAACCTTGCAATAGGCCTGCGCTGTGTCTTAGATAACGAAACGTAACTGGCTATGAGAGAAAGAGAGAACAAAAATGTGTGCTCGCATCTCTCTCTCTTGCCTCTACAGTAATATACGAAACGTAACTCTCTCTCTCTTTCTATCTCCACTTACTTATATTTCCCTCTCAACTTCCGCTCGCAATTTCTGTGACGCATTCACCACTTAAAAAATTGTTTATGACTCTATTAAGTAGACAATTTTGATCAATGAATTCATAAATGCAATCAAGAACAGGCCTTGTTTTATGAGTCCTGACCAGACCATACCTTTGCGTCGTCAATAGATTCAAATCCACATAAGTCGGAAAATTAGATTCGGGATATGAGTATGCGTGCTCCGCAAATGGTCAAGAAATAAATTGGATGTTTGACATGTTTTTCTTATTTCTATTGAATATAAAGTTCTTTCTAACCAATTCGTTTTCATCCGTTGAAACAGTTTTCAAAGGGTGTCTATTAGGGACTTCCTATTATCTCATAGTCCTTCTTGAAAAGACTCACTACCTCTTGTCACCTAAAAACCTCGTTTTACTCGCATAAAATACATGGAGCTCAAACTCAGCGAGCGTACCTTAAGCTATATAATAAGTATAATACACAAGCTCTATAGAATACATTCGCCTAGGAAACAGAAGAAAAACACCACAACGGAGCTAAATAGGACATTTACGGCACTATCAACATATGAACACTTGGCCACCTGCCGATCTACTATATAAAGTGCAAACAAAGTATCCCTTCCGTCACCTAATTTCTGTTTTGCACCTTTTCCACAATCAACATGCAACAACAACAAACTAATATGGAAGCTAACATCTGAACAATGTCTTGGTATAATCCCAACACAATGTCCTCATTACACTTTACAGGTCAATTCTCACCGTAGGTTGTTAGAATGGGGGAAAAAAATGTGAAAAGTTGAAAGAGGAATATTAAAAGACGAAATCAACATGTCAAACACTATCTACGCGTACTCTTCCCCAGCCTTTTCAGGTGGGAAGTGAACAACCATAAAGGCTATCAACGCGAGTAATGAGATCCTATTGTTTTAAAAAAAAAATTCTCGTTACGCGTTTCTCAACTGAAAGTGGAAATGTTACAAGTCTTCGCAATTCTTTTGAGGCAAGGACTTAATGCTCTAGATTTTCGTCGACATGGTTGACTATACCGAAAAAGCGGTTCTAAATCGCTTATTTCCTTTCGTTACTAATTAAACGAAATGAAAGAGCAGAAACACAGAGAGTAAGTGAATAGATGACGCTGGGACGGTAATGGCAATAGGAACATACGGTGACCATCCGTTCATTATAATAATGAACAGTTCTGTATTTGAAGACGATGTTCATTACGAATTATTTTGTGTACAAAAACATATAAATGCTCTGTATTTTAGAAGTTGTTCATTATTTGTTATGTATTTCTTTTAAATTCTTAAAACCAATAACGTAAACATTAAGAAAACCAAATTTCAATGAACAAAATGCTTACGTGCCCTCACTTGCTGAACGAGCGAACTAATCTAGTACTACAAAATGGGTACTATTTGGCTTTTTTTTACCAAATGAAGAATTGTATAGTTAAATATTGTTTTTCAATCTGTTTCTTTTTCTATTGTTCATTATTTGGAATTCTAAACTATGGTCACCGTAAGTATACACTGTTATTTCTTCTCTATAAAGAGAGGTTAAGCGATGGTAATAGATGTTCCACCGTAGTCTTCCGATACGATAATTGTGATTTGTTGGAAAAGACATTTTGTAGTAAGTGGACGGCGACGCCACAGTATGCAATTATTTCGCATGTAACAATACAACTTTCGTCAAGTTTCCATAGTTTTAGCTTTATTACAATATCGTTCTAATTACTTTTAAGTTACACATATCTATAATAAGTATTTGAAATTATATTTAAAATTTGTAGATTTCAGTTAAGAACAATAACAACTCCATTTTTTTTTGTTTTTTTTTAATATTTTACACTATTGTATTTTATGTGTAATAAGCTGTCTTACATGCTTATCTATATAAAAAGGTTTTCCTCTATATAAAAAGGTTTCCCTCGCATGGTAGCCATTTGGCTACCGCGTAGATTTTTAAAAGTATAACTATTACAAAACGGGCAAAATTAAAAGAATTCTTGGCTCGATGATTTCATAACACAACATAGTCAATTCTGTTTTCCGTGAATGTTAAAAAGAAAATATATGTGCGTTAATTGTGCTGTTTCGTTTGATTTAAGAAATAAAAAAAATATGTATCTATACTCATTTCCATTGATTAGAAATCAACAAGTGAAACTTTGATAGAAAGACAAAAATTTGAAAATTGTCTTAAAGTTTTACTCGGAAGAAGAGGAGGAAATGGACGACGAAACTGAAATGGTAGTCTTGAGTATATAGTAGATAGGAGTTGTAACGATAGAAAAGCGTTTTCGATGACAAAATGTCAAAATTATTGTCAAGTTGCCTTAAGCCGGAACCAGACTTGTAACATATCGTGTGTTGTGGAATGGTGTGTCGTGTCACGTTCTGTGCACACTTCTCTAGTGTGCTGTTCCTTTTTTGAAATTGTCAATTTCCTAGTTTATGTGTACTCTTTCTTTCACATAGGCAATTTCATAAAATATATTTGTCTCGTTTCATTGCGCCACAGAGCGTTGTGGTGCAATCGGAACAGGAGCGATTTCGACACAACGCGTCACACTGTACCACTCCACACAAGAAAAATATGTTTCTACGCATATGAAATCCATTGGAGTGATAGCGAAACACCACTCCACAACACACCACACTGTACAAGTGTGGTTCCGGCTTAACGTATCGTGTGTGTGGTGTGTCGTGTCACGTTCTGTGCACACTTCTCTAGTGTGCTGTGCTTTTTTAAATGAATTCAAATGTTGTTTGCATTGACTTATTATATATATGGGCTGCTAGTGAAATGTCACTTCCATACAACCTCTGCCCAGAAAATGACGCCAACATAACTAGCGCTCGTGGTTCTATGCGAAAAATAAGTGAAACAAAATGACACCATCTTGGATTTATCCATAGAATGCTAGAGTCACCTATTGGGCGTGATTGGATTTGCCAAGTGAAACGGTTGAAACTCAAATTGTTGCGGCATTGTTTACAATAGATGTCGTCTCGAAATAGTGCTAGTTTAAATATTTAATAATAGATGAAACCAATTTGAATAAAAAATCGTTTTTCGTTGTCCCATAAATTGCACAATTTTCGTATATTTATTGGGAATTAGTTCTTTATGTTGTTTTTCATTATTAATTTTAGAAATATGATGTAATAACAATTTAGCGTATATTTCAATCACATTTCTGATCAGTAAATACTTATGATATTCAAGAATATCAAATTCAAGTACATGAGAATTTAATTCATCATATCAGAGAAACTTGAATCATATTGCAAATTGCAACCAATTATACAACACTTCATTTTTTAATTTTAAATCTTTATTCAATTAATCGAAATAACACAGTCATATGCAAAACTATCTGAAACGAAATTTAAACGTCAGATGTGAGTTTCTAATTTATTCCGCTCAGAACCACAAGAGGTAGCGCTTAAGTTGGAATCAACGCGAAGTTGTCTACTAGCAGTCCATGTAAATATACTAAGTCAATGGTTGTTTGCTTGTTTGTTTTGCTTTTTTGGCGTTGTCAATTTCCTAGCTCATGTGTAGGTACTCTTTCTTTCACATAGGCAATTTCAGAAAATATATTTGTGTTGTTTCATTGCGCCATAGGGCATTGTGCTTGAATTGCATACATATGAATGTAGGATTGAGACGGAGGGCGAGACAAACAGCTGCACATACATCGCTATATGTTGTGCAGCAGACAGAACACCAACGGTAAGCAGCAGACAGAAAACAACAAGACGACTAGGGAACATACGCACACACAAGAACGATATACAATACTAACCGAACACCAACGGTACACAGCAGACAGAACACCAACAGTACGCAGCAACAGGCTGCTGGACGAACAAAACAAAAAACCCACCCGGGGAGTAGTAATTGAACAGCAACCAAGGAAGGTCGATCTTAACTCAAAATAAATAAATAGAATTGTCAACCAGAAAAATAGAAACAATATAAAAATAATAAATGAAATAAATTGAAAAGTGGTTAAGAGTTTTTTACTGTCAGGAAACCCTACAGATTTTGGGGGCTCAGCCAAAATTAAATAAAATTTAGCACAAGCTAGTGTTGAGTGTTGAAAGCGAGTGGAAAATCAGTGCAAAGTAAAATACGCAGCAGGTGTGAAAATAAAAAATATATATATTGTAAACTTATTTAATGGTGGAACAAAACCTCGTGTCTTTTTCTCTTTATTTCCTTCTTAAAAATGAAGTTAGCCACGGCTACTTCGTGTTTTCCTCATCACTTAAAACTAGAGAGAACAACTAGGTGGCGCAACTCGAGCTACAGATATTGAGTGCGTTCACCAAGTGTCGGGGGTTGTGGTTACATTATATTCTTATAGCTTCGGCCAATCTACATAACAATCGACCTCGATTTACATACATACAATTCTGCTTAGGAACTAAATTATCATATACCTAGTGTTGCTTTCAAAACTGCTTTAAATCTCATCATTATTTTTCTTTTCAACCCATTTCCGCATACGAGCGGCTTCAATAACATTATTATATGGTCGCTGCGTTATTTGACAGTTCTCAACATCGCGCACTACGTATCGATCATTTCCCAATACTTTACAGACTACATACGGACCGCGATATTTAGGGATTAGTTTTTTGTTTGTCCCGGGGGTGACGTCCACATTTCGAATAACAACGAAATCGTCTACCGCATACTTCTTGGCCGGTGAACACTGTCTAGCTGAATATGCCTCATTATAGGATTGTGACCTTTGAATAGCCTCGTCAGCATCTGAACGTATAGCCTTTAAATCGCGAGTGGCCGCAGAGCCAAACTCCGCCTGAAGATATTCCGAAAATTCATCAACAATTTTTCCACGCTGGGCCACCCCAAAAAGCAATTCACTTGGTAGGTGCTTCGTCGAACTGTGCCTCGAGTTGTTCAAAGCGAATTCTATCGGTAGAAGCATCTGGACCCAATCGGCATGGCTAACCGGCTCACACAGTTTTCCCAACATGGCTTTCAGAGTCCTATTCACCCGTTCCACCTGGCCGTTGGCCTGCGGAGACCCGACAGCGATCTTGACATGCTCCACGTTATGCCTCTTAAGGAAATCCGCGAATTCTAAACTGGTGAAACACGTGCCTTGGTCCGTGATAACGCGACGGGGCCGGCTATAATATAAGAAATACCTTTCAAGGCAAGCTAAAACCTCCCGAGTGCTAGTAGAGTTAACAGCGTAAAGCTTAGTAAATTTCGTAAAGGCGTCGGTGACTAACAGAATGTGTTTTCTCTTCGAATTTATGGAGGGAAGTGGACCAAAGTGGTCTAAATGAAGTGTGTCAAATGGCTCGGGTTTTTTTTCGATGCTATATAGCGTCCGCTCAGACGACCGAACGGGGGCTGCGTACATTATACAGCGAATGCAATTCTTAATAAACTTGCAAACTTTATCCCTCATATTCGGGAACCAGTAATGTCTGCGGAGGCCATCCACCGTCTTATCAACACCCAAATGTCCTAATTTCTCATGCACCAACCTAATAACATTTTCCTCCATCTCACTTGCTACGTATAACAAACGCCCACAACTTTCATCCACCTTGAAGACAAGACCATTCTTCATCTCAAACCCATCCACCGGGCCATCCTCTAATTTATCTCGCACCCTCACGATGCGTTCATCCCGGCCCTGGGTGAGTTGAACCCGGAAGCAGACCTCGTTACCATCGATCGCATGGATAGTGCGGCAAAACATATCTAAGGGCGCCTCGCCACCCCAGATGCCCGAATCATCAATGGCTAATACGTCATTGGAACAGTCGGGCACCCTCACGGGTCTCAGAGCTTCTTCGGGCTTAGGATGTAATCGACTCAAAGCATCTACATGTCCCATGGCAACACCATGACGGTGCTGCAAGGTGTAATCATAAGATTGCAACTCAAGCGCCCACCTGGCAATTCTAGCGTTCAGCTGCTTACGCTCCAACGTCAGTTTAAGTGAATTACAATCAGTGACAATCTTGAACTTCAGTCCCTCTAAATAAACCCGATACCGCCTAAGGGCATATATAATAGCCAACGACTCCAACTCAAAACTATGGTATCGTTGTTCGGCTGGCGACGCCGTTTTCGAAAAAAACGAGACAGGATGAAACTTTCTATCGTCTTGCCTCTGCATCAGCACTGCCCCAAAACCCAATGAACTGGCATCGCAGTGAAGCTCGGTCTCCTTTGTTGGATCATAAATCGCCAAAACTGGGCTATTTATCAACTTGTTTTTTAGCACCTCAAAAGCATTTGCTCGCTCTGTAGTCATGGAAAAAGGTGTCCCTTCACGAGTCAACTCAGTCAGTGGCTTAGCCATCTTACTGTGTCCCTCGACAAACATCCGAAAATAGCTAAACATGCCCAAAACAGTACGCAGCTCCTTCAAGTTACGGGGTGGCTGCAGTCTTTTTATTGCTTCGATATGATCATCATTCGGTCGGATGCCGTCTGAAGTTACCGAATAACCCAGATATTCTATCTTATTATAAGCAAACTTGCATTTGGATAAACGTAAAATTAACCCCTTTTCCGTCATACGTCGCAAAACCTTCTTTAACAACCTGATATGCTCCTCTAGGGTTACCGTTGCCAGAACTATGTCATCTATGTAGACCGAGATCTGCCCAGAAGATAGTAGGTCTGAAAAGATTTCACATATGTATCGCTGGAAGACGGCAGGGGCATTTTTCAAACCAAAAGGCATTCGGATGTACTCGAACTGGCCATGCGGCACGACAAAAGAAGTATATTGAATCGAATCAGGTGCCATCGCCACGTGGAAGAATCCATCTCTCAAATCTAGTGTGGAAAAGTAGTTCTTTCCCACGAAATACCCCAAACAATCTTCTATCAAAGGCAGCGGGTAATTATCCCTAGCAGTGACTTTATTAAGTGTTCTGAAATCAACGCACATACGAAGCTCTCCCGACTTCTTTTTAACCAGGACTACCGCAGATGCGTAAGGAGATTGACTTGGCCTAATTACCTTCTGTTCTAACAATCTGTCTAAAATCTTCTGTACCTCTATCCTCTCAAAGTATGAGAGACGTCTAGGAGATGTGTGAAATGGAGTCTGATCCGTTAACCTAATTTTCATCTCAAAGTCATGCGGCTTAATCTCTATGTCAGCAGGGCTCAAATATTGTTCATAAATAGTGCGTCTAATAGCATCTATCTCTTGCTTCGTCAGCGACTCATTGATAGCTAACGACTCCTCTACCTGAGCATCATCACTTAATTCGACCGTGTGCACCTCGGGACAAACGAAAATATCTTCTTCGACCTTCAAACCGTCACCACTGTCAGACAACACAGACGACCCAACTTTAGCCACCGGTGGCTTCTTTACATCTTTGGCTTCATTAGGTGGGTTTTCACCTGGTTCAAAAACGCAAAAATACGAACCTTCGTTAAGAATATTTTTATTGGCTATATCGCTGCTTACGTGGGCAAGTTTCTCGTTTAACTGACATAGTTTGATATTACATTTTTCTAGAAAATCTCTACCCAAAATAAGTGGAATATTAGTTTGTTCGTCAGGAAGTATTATTAATTTATGCTTAAGGAACATTTTTCTAAATTTGATGGTACAGTCGATACAGCCAAATGATGAAAGAACCTGGTTCCCCAGGCCTCGGAATGAGGTTTTTTGCTTCTTAGGTAAAATACGTTTGTTGATTGTAGAACACCGGACAAAACTAACCGGACTACCGGTATCAAACAAAGAAATAAAATTCGTAAAATCGCGTTCGAAAGCAGAATCAGAATTGAAAGCAACACTTACCCAGTTCATAGACCCCACTACATCTACATCAGCAACATCAGCACCATCACGTTCAGTGGTCTCAACAGCAGCAGCCAGGCTTCGGGGTGTCAGGAGCTTCGATGGATTCGGACAACGACGGTGATCATGGCCCATTCGCCAGCATTTGAAACATGAGCCTGCCGGACGTACTTCATATGGGCACTTGCTTTGATAGTGCCCCATCTTACTGCAGTTAAAACATCGGACTAAATCGCCGTCTCTCTGTTCCGGACTGGCAGTAGCAGCAGCGGGGACAGATCGCATCGATGGCCGCGGTCGGGCTGTGGTCAGTCGTTTGATATGATCCATGATGCGTTCCCGATGTATTCCAACTGCGGCCTTCAGTTGTTCGATCGTAGACGTACCACTCAATAGTAAAACAGCGTCCTCAGGTGGCAGATGCATCCCATCTACGATTATACCCACTATCTCATATTCCCGCAGTTGGCTATGTTTTGCCAGACCATTCATTATGAGAACGTAGTGATGCATTTCCTCAGCTTCCCGATTCCATTTGCGCCCACGTAGACGTTTGATTATCTCGGTGTGACTCAACACGTGGTCGAACTCTTGGGTTAGAGCTGCCCTTAGACCGCGGAAATCTCGTTCATCACTCTGCTTGGCACAGTCAGCAGCAGCACCTGTCAGCAAACTGCGTAGGCAGATGTATTTGAATGCGTCGTCACATCTGTATGTTTGGCAAATTTGTTCCAGGTCGTTAATGAAATGCTTAACGTCATAGCCCGAAGCGCGGTCTCCACTGAATTTTGGTACTACCCGCACGATGTCCTCTACTCGAGCTCGGGTTACAGGTTCAGGACTCATTTGTTCTAATTGGCGTGTGAGCTGAATAAGCTCTTGCTTCCTGCGCAGTATGGTCAACTGCTGCTCCAAGGCAGCCAGCTCAAAATCGGCAGCGCTTAATACTGGCTCTCTCTGTGCAGCAGGCGCAGTGGTGTTCCAAGCAGTGGCTGTGCTCGTAACGAATACATCGGCGGCAGTGGTAGCGATAGGCGCAGCGGTGGCCGTGCGGACATCAGTGGCGGTAGTGGCAGCGGTGACAGCGGTGGCAGCGGTGGTAACAGCGAAGGCGGCCGAAGCGGTGGTAACAGCAGTAGCATCGGTAGCAGCAATAGCAGCGGTGGCGGCAGTAGCAGCGGTAGCAGCAGTAACAGCGGTAGCAGCAGTGGTGGCGGCAGTAGCATCAGTAGCAGCGGTAGCAGTAACAGCGGAGGTAACGGCAGTAGCAACGGTGGCAGCATTAACGGACTCGAATCCAGAAGTGCTCGCCGCAGCGGAATACGACAAATGGCTTACCTCTGGACGAAACTCATCCTCAGTCTGTGACATCGGCATGGACAATTCCTCGTCTTCTTGAATGTGTTGTACGTTTTCCTCCCTCGTCAAAGTGGCATCCAGTAGTGCCCGTAATTGGGATACGGTGGCCGACGCAGGAAATTCGACATCTCGGTCACGTAGTATTTCCATTAAATCAGATTTGTTTGGCTTGGGCATCTTAGTATATTCTGAGAATACCCCACATCTGATATTGTAAACTTATTTAATGGTGGAACAAAACCTCGTGTCTTTTTCTCTTTATTTCCTTCTTAAAAATGAAGTTAGCCACGGCTACTTCGTTTTTTCCTCATCACTTAAAACTAGAGAGAACAACTAGGTGGCGCAACTCGAGCTACAGATATTGAGTGCGTTCACCAAGTGTCGGGGGTTGTGGTTACATTATATTCTTATAATATATATATCAGACGGAGTCACTAAACCCGCTGTATGTGAATTGTGAAAATATATCAGATGGAGTCACTAAACCCGCTGAATATTAAGTAAAAAAAAAAAAAAAAAAAAAAAAAAAAATTGAAAGAGCAACAACACGAAGGAAGTCGATCACATACAAGAAAGAAAAGAAGAAGAAGACATCATCCGCAGACGGTCGCTGAATTAAATTGTAGTAATTATAACTGTTATTTTGGTATTCGTATTTTACAGTATTTGCAGTAGAATAGTTTTATATTCATTAAATATTATTACTATTACGACATAGAGTTAAGATCGCCTTAGAATGGATGCAAATCGCATAGTGGGGATGACAGTAGAGGAGTTGAAAATTCAGCTTAGGGAAGTAGGGCTGACAGTGACGGGTAACAAACATGAACTGCAACAACGACTAATGCTTTTCTACGATGAGGGTGACAGTAGTTCGATACATACAATTCGCGAGGTAGAAATAGAACCATCAGGTAGTGGCGGGGGTGCGCAACGGCAGGAAAGACTTAATCCGATATCAAGGGATGAGCCACCAAGCACATTTCTATTTAAAGATATCGAGGAGAGCATATCGCCATTTTCTGGGGAATCATCGCAAAATGTAGACGCCTGGATTAAAGAATTCGAAAGCGCATGTTCGATCTTGCGTTTTAACAGCTTGCAGAGATTTGTTTACGGTGGAAGGATGGTAGTTGGGGCCGCAAAATTATTCGTGCAGGGAGAGACGGGCATAGTATGTTGGGATACCTTAAAGCAAGCATTGAGAGATGAATTTTTGGTTGAGGTAAATTCTGCGGAGGTCCATAGGCAGCTGAGAAGTCGCCGAAAGCAGCCGGGTGAGACAACGCGCGAATATTTGTATGAAATGATACAGATTGCCAAACCAATTGAAATAGACGAGTCTTCCCTAATCGAATACGTCATAGCTGGGCTGAAGGATGACAGAGTAAACAAGATAATACTCTACGAAGCAACGACAATAGAGGAACTGAAGGGGAAAATTAAGATATACGAGCGTGTGAAGCAGCAATCGGCAGATAACTCTACAAAGTTTTTACCGACAGCTTCTTCGGTTAAACATGAACCAGCCATAGTTAAAAAAGAAGGGCTGAAGAAATGCTTCAAGTGCGGGGACCCCAATCATTTCTCGAAGTCATGTCCCAAGGTTTACAAATGCTTTAGATGTGGAGGGATGGGGCATAGGTCGTTTGAGTGCGGAAAACAACCCGAAGAGGAGACGAAAGCCAAAGCGCATTTTGGCAGTAAGACGGTTCACCTCATGAAAGAGATCATGGTAAACAAAACTGAGATGACGGCGTTGGTAGACACAGGATGCGACTTGTCTTTGCTAAGGCATGATCTATTATTACGGTTTCCAGACGTCGATTTAATTCAACAGCCTACTGTCCTGACAGGGTTGGGGAATAAGGAGGTGAGAACGCTGGGGTACTTCGATACAACGGTAGTAATAGATGAGAACCAATTTTCTGTTAGGTTACATGTCATGCGTGAACGCGATATGTTATTCTCTATGGTAATTGGGGTAGATGTGATAAGCCAGGCATCAGTCACCATCAAGGACAACGATGTCCAATTTAGACGAGTTGAGGAACAAGCGGTAGGAGCAGAGACATCAGTTAAGACGGATGTCTGTAAGGTGACATTAGACGACGATGTTCATGAAGATGATCCGGAACAAGGAGACGAAGCGGTAGAAATCGAGAAGGAGGCTGTGTTGAGGATTTTAAGAAGGCAGCGGGAAGACGTCCCAACGCGAGGGTCAATCCGAAGATTAACAGCAAGACCGACTATAGATTCGGTAGAAGAGCTGCATAGTGAATTCGAAGCTATGTGTGCTATGGCAGTGGATGAAGATGAATCCACGCTTGCAGTCGATTTAAACCACTTACCGAAAAATCAGAAGATGCGGATTTTAAAAATGATGGAGACGTATAATCCGAGGGCAGATGAACCATCACCGATCACCATGAAAATCATTTTGAAGGATGAAACACCACTGTTTGAAAGAGCGAGAAGGGTATCCGTGCAGGAAAAAGACGAAATAGAGAGGCAGGTTACCGAGTGGATGAGAAAGGGCATAATTCAGGAGAGCAAATCTGAATTCGCTTCACCTGTAGTGTTGGTCTCCAAGAAGAATGGAGAGAAGAGGATGTGTTGTGATTATCGACGGATAAATGCAAGAATGGTAAAGGATCATTTCCCTATGCCTGTGATGGATGACATAATCGAACAATTACAACAAGGACTAGTTTTCACGACACTTGATCTAGTGAATGGATTTTTTCATGTTCCAGTAGATCCTGATTCGAGGAAATACACTTCATTCATAGTTCATAACGGACAGTTCGAGTTCAAGAAGGTTCCTTTTGGAATATGCAATTCGCCAGCAGTTTTCACAATATTCATCATGACGATTCTGAGACCATTGATCAATGAAGGCGTGGTACAAGTGTATATGGACGACGTGATAATACCGGCGAGGGATAACGAAGAAGCTGTGTCGCGATTGGAGAAGGTGCTAGAAGTAGCAAGCAAAAATGGACTGGAGATAAATTGGCAAAAGTGTCAATTCCTGAAGCGGGATATGTGATTGAGAATGGAACGATTCGACCCTCTGAAGAGAAAACGAATGCTGTTAAAAACTACCCGTTACCGAGGGATAAGAAGTCACTTCAAAGATTTCTGGGCCTCACATCGTATTTTCGGAGATTCGTGGAGGGCTACGCAGCAAAGGCGAAACCCCTCAGTGATTTATTACGGAAGAACGTTACATTCATGATGGGGCACGAGCAGTATCAAGCTTTTGATTGGTTGAAGTGCGCGCTTACTGAGTCACCGGTCCTCAAACTGTTTGACCCAAAGGCTGTTACAGAAATCCATACAGATGCGAGTAAGTTTGGATACGGAGCAGTGCTACTGCAAAAGGACAACGACGATCAAGAACTACATCCGGTACAATTCATGAGTCGCAAGACAAGCCCGCAGGAAGAAAAGTACCACTCCTATGAGTTGGAAGTTTTGGCGATAGTAGGGGCACTTAAGAAATGGAGAGTATATTGCATGGGTCAACATGTGAAGATCGTCACCGATTGCAATGCTTTCACAATGACGATGAACAAGAAGGAGGTACCATTAAGAGTGACAAGATGGGCGATGTTCCTACAAGACTATGACTATGAAGTGGTGCATCGAAGCGGCACCAAGATGCGACATGTCGACGCACTGAGTCGAGTAGGTATGCTCATCGTTGGTACATTGACTTACAGAATAAAGGAAGCACAATCGCAGGATGAATACTTGAGAGTCATAGCCGAGGTTTTGAAGCAAAACCAATATGAAGATTATTTCATAAAGAATGGCGTCGTGTGTAAGGATTCTGCCTTGGAGCTGGTCGCCATACCATCCTCCATGGAAGATGAAATCATTCGTATGGTCCATAAGGAAGGTCACTTCGCCGCTAAAAAGACTCAAGAGATTTTGGAGAAGACATATTTCATTCGCGATGCTAAGACTAAAATCACGAGGGTTATCAAGAACTGCGTCGAGTGTATACTAGCTGAAAGGAAGAGTGGTAAGCCGGAGGGATGGTTGACTCCAATTGATAAGGGAAGTTTTCCCTTAGAGACCTATCATATTGACCACATAGGACCAATGGAGGACACTAAAAAGAAATACAACCATATTTTGGTGGTTGTCGACGCTTTTTCTAAGTTCGTGTGGCTGTACCCAACCAAGAGTACCACTATAGAAGAGGTTTTGGAGAAGCTTAGGAAACAAGCAGCTATTTTTGGAAACCCAAAAAGGATTATCTCAGATCGAGGGACGGCATTTACCTCGAACGCATTCGATGAGTACTGCAAGGAACAAGAGATAGTACATCTGACGATCACAACAGGGGTACCGAGAGGAAACGGCCAAGTGGAACGCGTGAACAGGATCCTAGTACCGCTTTTGACGAAGATGACGTTAGAAGATCCAGGACTATGGTATAAGAATGTGGACAAGGCGCAGCAAATCATAAATAACACGCCTCCGAGAAGCACGAAGGTCGCACCGTTTAAAATTTTGACCGGACTAGACATGAAGGTGAAAGAGTCGCCAGACATCCAAGAGATACTCCGCGAAGAGGTCTACGAGGAATTGGCAACAGAAAGGAAACAAATGCGAGATGAAGCCAAAGCGAACATTGAAGGCATCCAGCAAGAGAATTACCGATACAACCTTAGAAAACGGAAGGAAGCGTTAAAATACAAGGTGAATGCCTTAGTGGCTGTGCGAAGAACCCAATTCGGACCAGGGTTAAAGCTAAAACCAAAAAATTTTGGACCGTACAGAGTGGTGAGAACGTGCAAACATGACCGCTATGAAGTAGAGAAGGTTGGTGATCATGCCGGGCCGGGGCGTACAACCGCTGCTGCCGATGGTATGAAACCTTGGGAAGTCATTCGGGGCGAATGACCAGTCAGGATAGCCGAATGTAGGATTGAGACGGAGGGCGAGACAAACAGCTGCACATACATCGCTATATGTTGTGCAGCAGACAGAACACCAACGGTACGCAGCAGACAGAAAACAACAAGACGACTAGGGAACATACGCACACACAAGAACGATATACAATACTAACCGAACACCAACGGTACACAGCAGACAGAACACCAACAGTACGCAGCAACAGGCTGCTGGACGAACAAAACAAAAAACCCACCCGGGGAGTAGTAATTGAACAGCAACCAAGGAAGGTCGATCTTAACTCAAAATAAATAAATAGAATTGTCAACCAGAAAAATAGAAACAATATAAAAATAATAAATGAAATAAATTGAAAAGTGGTTAAGAGTTTTTTACTGTCAGGAAACCCTACATGAAATTATCTGCAGGGACTTCATGTCATTCGGGCGGCCATTATTATGGTGGGAAATGAAGTGTGTGCGACTGTGTTCGGCATACTTTGTGCCCATTAGTTATGCGGAGTTCACATCACAGTTCATTTTAAGAATTTTAAAGTTTTTGTAATTGGTGGTATCAAATGGAATTCATGTAATAATTTCGTTACAATGCCAAATAAATTAATAGAATAATTATTTGTCAATATCCATCTCATAATATTAATCAGGGAAAAATGAACTAACACGGTTTTTTTCACTTTTGTTAAATAAGAATTTGTAACTTCAGGTGTATATTTAAAGAAAATACACCTTTTTCCGTTGATGTTAATGCTTAAACTTTTGAAAAAAATATATTTTATAACATTTTAGCGAAAACGTTTTTTTTTGTATGTCGCGGGGAAAATATTTTTTTAGTTTTAGCATAATTTGTAATCTATGATTAGTGCGTAAAATGTATACTTGCACAATAATATATTTATGGAAGTATGCATTGAAAAAAATAAATATTTTTTATATTATTGCTATTACTATTTTATTCTAAAATGTGTATGCGCTTGGCTTTTTCTAGTAAAGATTGCTCTTTATTTTACTCGTAACGAAAAAAAAATGTTTTGATCACTTTTCGTATTCCAAAAACTCAAACAGTGCACTTGTTAATTAATAATAAGGTTTATGAAAAAATCTGTGCACATTTCAAAACACATTGTTTTAAAATCTGTAAAAGAATTGTGTCTATGGAAAACGAAATAAAGCGTGCGAATACCAACAATTAACAAAACAATTTGAACTTTTACGTTCGATTGAATACACAAAATCTGAAATCAAATTGCAGAACCCACTAAAATACAACATTATATTGTCTTTTTGTTTTGCATTCCGATAATCATATTTTCTTTGATTTTAAAATAAGAATAGCATTAGCATTCTTACAGTTCCTAATTAACATTATTCAACAATGTTAAGTGTTATTAAACTACAGAATTTTCAATCATACATTGATTTTGTACAAATAAGCCGTTAAATAAACGAATTTGAAAACATTCACCCTAATAGAAATTTATACAATATTCATGAACATTTACGAAAATTCGATTTTGTCTAGTGGAAGCTTGGGTTAACCTGCATGTTGTTGACTCATTTTTGGAACAACCCCCACGAATTTCATTTATGCATTTTGCTGTCAAACATAGAATTCACACAAACAAAATTAAAAATAAACTGAAATGTGAATGAATAAACACCTTTTACTGGCGAAGATGGATAGAGGACGAACTAAGCTATCTAAAAAACCATACTCAACATTTACTTTTTTTACATTTATTGTTATAGATTCATTTACAAATTGTTTGTTATTGAAATAGTGCTACCCGACGCCTTTTAATACACGTATTCACAGACAGGAATAAAAAGAGAGCGCGAGAGAGAGCTGTCATTCAAAATTTGCTGCTGTTCTGTTTTTTTTTTTTTTGTTGTACTAAATGAATTGACTGATGTGAAATCATGTTTGTTTTAAGGGTTTTGTGATTTTGAATTTATATTTTTGTTTCTTTCGTTTTTAATAAATGTACTTATTTGTAAAAATCCTATGTTTTCTTGTGATACATTTGGTACATTTTAGAAACGAATGTGGTTTAGATTTGGCTTTTCAGATTTTGATCTGAGATTTCAGATTTCTGCTGCTAAATCGAACATAAAATCCGAATTTTATTAGTTGGCCGCAAAAAATATTTATTTTTTCACTTGCACTGGAAATCCATTTCAAGTGATTTTTACACATTTATAATATCTCATTTCGAAATAATTTAATATAAAAATCGTGTCCATACTCGAAAAACTAATAATTCATTTAAAACAGCAATCTTTCTAACGATAAACAATACGTAACCACCAGCTGTGTGTCATACACATTCGTATTTGAAAGTATGTGTGAAATCTGAAAAAAAAATCGAGATTTCTCAAAAGAGAGTCAGATAAAAAAAAATATTTTTTTTGGCAAATCGAACATGAAAAAATACTCAATAAAAAAAAAATAGATTTTTCCTCCAAAAAATTGATATTTTTGCCAAATCGAAAATGATATAAAATTTAAATCTTTTGATACATTTTTCGAAAACAAAAACGATACAATTTTCGAAAAGTCAATGGCTACGCTGAACAACAGTGTTTCGACACATCGCGCTACGCATGTTTCTACACATATGAAATCCATTGGAGTGATAGTGACACACCACCAGCTTTATGTCCAGCAAGTGTTCCTTAAACATCGATAGTTTGTAGTATCGATAGTTTTATATAGATACTTACGATTTACTAAAGACGGGGTTGTAAATTTGTCCATTATTTATTAATAAAAAAACATTTAAAAACTAACATGTTTTATTAAACAAAGTTATGCACATAATGCAACGATTGTTTCTTTGTGGACACAAGAAAAAACAAAATGACAAAAATTCGAAATCACTTTCACAGCGCCAGCGGCCACTTGTTGTTTCATGGAAGTATTGAAAGGAGTACCTACATACTTGTATAATGCACACTGCGCACATAGTCGCGCAAACGCCGTTTGCAGTAAAGAGGTTACCTCTCTTACCAAAGTTTTATTATTATTTTTATTACAGCATCATAAACCTGATGTATATATATCTAGACAGGACCGATGTGAAGACACTGCAAAGTATTAGAATACCGAAGCAGCGTGGTCAAGAAATGTTTTAAAAGAACTCGCATTTTTATTATAGTTTAATTAAAGGCGCTTATCTTTTTTCAGTACAAAAGAAGTACTTCAATCGATATAATTAAGTCCTTCTTTTGTACTGCTTTAAGCCTAGTATACTGTTCCAGGAAAGCTAAAATTAAGCGCCTCTCCAAAGTTTCTCTCCATCACTTCGCTTTATTTTGACAGTGTAAGTTCCGTAAAAAAAACTGTGGAGGTAAAGCTGATTGATTTTTTTTTTATTATTTGTACTTCTACAACTCCCTCCTCAAAAACCTCTTCCATTACTCCTCGTTAAAATATTCCATTTCGAGAGGAAATTAAATTAACAACTACGAATTTCTTTCTGTTGAACTAAACATTCTTAATATGCTTTCGTTTGAAAGCATATTCTCTGATCTGTCTGTTTCTGTTTCTGTAGAGATTTTTCGAACAGTGGCCATCAAATTTAGCTTGAACTGCGTATGCTTGGCTTAACTGCTTAATTTGATCCTTGGAGACATTTTTATATGGTAGCTTAATTTAAGCGCGAGCAGCATACTAGGCTTTATACGTAGAAAAGTAGTACTTTACGAAGTATTTCTTTAACGTACAAGTTTCATTGGTTTTATCAGTTCTTCTACACTTGCTTTGCGTTTCGATAATATCGATAGTTTTTTTGAACCACCGATAGTAAAAAACTTACGATACTATTGATAGACTATCAATGTCCCAAAGAAATTTTAGAGTTGAGCCTTTCTCCAAGCCATTGCCCACAAATTTGAGGCACATAGTTAAATGAAAACGAGCAGGGGGAGTTTGTTGTGATTTCTTAAAAAAAAATAACACAACATTTATGGGTACATTCACTTGGTGAACCGTTTTAACCAGCTATTGTTTTGTGACTGCGTTCAGTCGAGTAAATTCTCATATATTTTTTTTTAAGTTTTGTGACAAATGTGCGCCATTTCTCTTTGGCTAAATTACCCAATTGAATACTTTAGCAAAACACTTCTTACAAATGTCACAATAAAGACTAATGATATAATATGTACCTATACAATAATGTTAAGGTTAACGTTATTTTCTAATAACTTTACTCTAAGATTACCTGTAAAGATTATTATTTATGAAGTAATTTTTAACTTTTTGATGTAGGTATACATATAATGAAAAAAAAATCTTAATAAGTCTGAATTCATAAATAGGAAATCTGAATATACATATACAACATATTGTTATATATGAAAGTGTATGCTTTTGTATATGTTTCTTATGTTTTCTAAATAATAATACCTTTTGAATGTTTTTTTTTCAATAAAAAAATCTAAAAGGTGTTTTAATTTTGTAGTTGGCACCCCAATGTAGCTACATGGCTCCCACGACTCCTACAAATCAAAAAATCATCAGTTATCTTTACAATGACAATATTATCCCTAGCCTATCGGAACGAAATTTTCCGGTGGTCTCCAAATGGACAGCAGAAAATAATTTGTGGAGATTTTCATCAGCTGATACACAAGTAGAAGTGTTACCGGCTCTGGCTATTTATCTCTGATTTGGCTTCTCGAACTTTTCATTGGCTCCTAAAAATTGTCATATGGGATTTATCCTTATTTACGCTATACACTTTAAAGTTTTGCGATTTTTAGGCTCGCTAGGAATTTATAAAGAAAATGCTTACTTCTATTGTGAACTAAAACTTTTTAAATATTTATGTTGTTTTCGATTAGGCATTTCAGATTTTGATCTGGGATTTTAGGTTTATGCTGCCAAATCGAACATTAAATTTGAACTTTACTGGTTCTTTTGTGTATTGAGTTGGTCACCCCATTGCAATTGATTTTCACACAGTTATACCAACGCATTTCGAAATAACTGAATATAGAAACACATTTCCATAGGCGCTTTATTTAGTTTACATTGGAGAATGGAAATAGAAATGTAAAATGCAGATTTATGAAAAAAAAGGGTAAAAGAGTAAATCGGAACTCTTGTCAGTCCTAGATGTTTTCCTTGTAAAAGTTTCCTGTATTTTCTATTTTGTTTATTTCGTGCCTCTTGAGCTTCTTGATATAAATGGCCAATGGGAACATCGCTAGTTATTTTAGCCGATTTTTCTGGATTCTTAAAAAGCCCACGATCTGTATTCCTGAAGAATACTAGATACAATTCCAATTTTAAGTAAGATACGACAATTCAAATATAAAGATACACTATTATACAAGTTAGCTAATAACTGCAGGTGGCGGCTAAAGGAAAAGTGACAGAACCGAGGTCAGGTTCATCGGCATGTAACATGTAGTAATAGTGATCGGCTACCTGATGAATGTGTTCAGACGCAACTATCATAACTAATTCCAGTTTGCTGTTGCGGCATATCTTCACTTGGAACCTGCTCCTTTTTACCCGACTGGACACAGGTAGGGTTATGTGTTTTACGCGTATCCTATGGCCGTTCCTACGTTACGCCCTGTAGCCTAAACGGCTTGACAGATTTTGAAGAGTGAGTTGTCATTACATTTTTTATTCTTCCCCGGAGTGTCATAGGCTAAAAATATAAAAATACAAAAAAAGATTAATTTAAAAAAACCTAAAAACCCGACTGACTGCTAAAAAAAATTAAAAATATATGAACAAGACTCATTCAAGTACATAATACATATACCTAACTATATGGCAGTCAAATGGTGGTCAATACTCATATTGTTAGGCTTTGTAGGTATATAGTCTCCGATTGCCAATTAGTTAGGTATATAATGTACTTGAATGTGTCTTGTTCATATATTTTTAATTCTTTTTTAGCAGTCAGTCGGGTTTTTTGTTTTTTTAAATTAACCTTTTTTTGTCTGACACTTTTTGTTAGTTTTTTTTTTTACCAATTACACGCCATGTTTTTATTTTCAATACTTAGGAAATGTGTAGCTATTAGAGATTCGAAGAAACTTATCAAAAAGTTAAGAGGAGAAAATTCATATGAAAGTAAATTCGAATTAATAATTTTTATTTCTCTTTGTTCATTTCACTGGGTTTCGCTCCACACAAGTAGGTATCAAGTTTGTGTTGAGGCATATGAGGAATGAGCATTTAAACACTTTATCGTCTATCATTCACAATATCATTCTATGTTTTACGAGAACTTCCTTATTATGTATTTAACAATATCTTTGTTGATGCATTGTCTCGTCTATCATTCACAATATCATTCTATGTTTTACGAGAACTTCCTTATTATGTATTTAACAATATCTTTGTTGATGCATTGTTAACTTTATTTTATTTATTTATTTAAAATCTACTGATTTCTTAAAAAAATGGATTCGTACACGTACAGTCATGTGAGCTTATGTCAGTCATATTCCACTCCACCACATCCCTATTTTATATTCATATGCAAAACACTGTTTGAAGATAAATTCAAAGCCCGAAGTACTCCTTCTTGAGCCCCACATAAGCGTATGATTATAAGTGCTTAGAACTTTATGTCAGCAGATGTTTCGGTGACAAATATGCTTGGGATGTAACGTTACTGTTTAGCATTTCGAAGTTTGAATATTAAGGTATCCTTGCTGGAATTTTAAATTCTGAGCTTAAAAATCGACCACGATGTCTACCAACTTTTGCTTTTCTTTAATTCTTTAACACACGCCCCTGATTGTTGCTTTCATAATGACTCATAAAGTGAACATCTAAGTTCAATCTAGGTATTCGATTTGGCACAATTTTTCTTTTGTTTCTTGTTTTGTGTTGAAAACGACATCAAATTTGTTTAGAAGGGTGCTTTGTGTGACATACTTTTTCTAAATAAAATAGGTGTCATTACTCATTCGGCATAATTTTTTATGTCGTTTTCGATTTGGTTTTTCAGATTTCTGCTGCCAAATCAAACATTAAATCAGAAAAACCTTTTCATCTGATTCTCACTCATTTTTAGTAGATATCGCATTTTGAAATAATTTAACAAAATGAATAATTCCGTAAATTATTACAATTAATTCGTATAGGTTTACAAAATTACTATTTTATTAATTTTTCATGGAAAACAAATTTTATTTTCGACAGCTTATAAATGTTTTTGACGTGCAACTTGAAAATTTACATTGTTCCAAATTTCCATAGCTATGAGTGCTTGTGTTAGTTGTTGTCTTAAAACGGCGCTGAACGCGCTTTTTGAATTTGTTCCTCGTCAGAAGACGAGAATTACAGCCATTTAACCCAACCAACCAAACAAAATGGTAGTTTCCAAAGATTCATAATTTTGTACATACCTACCTAATAGAGGTGTGATGAGTTAATACAACAAACATTGCATATCTTCGGGCATTGCAACACGGCTAAGAGTGTATATATACAGGAGCTTTGCTGTTGTGCACGATGGCTAACCGAAAAACATAGGTAGCTAAGTACCTGTCAACTGTAACTGACCTTACAATGTTCCTACGCATTTCTTTAGTTTTTCATACATGTTTATCGAAACGTAAGCTAATTTTGTTAACACAATCTGTTTCGATAAATGATGGAAGGTGGATTTTTAATTTTAAAATTGAGTTCTTAAACGGCTGAATTGAAATTGTTACATTTAAATTTATTATAAGCTCCAAATTTAAAAATCAATACATAATGAGAATAAAGCTACAAAAAAAATGTACAGAATTATATTGCCCGCCTAACTTGAGAGTAAAAAAATGTAGGTTCCTACTACAACAGTTTCCTTTGTCTTGTCGAATTGAATACAATGATAGAACTTAGATCGTTACAACATTTATTAGTTGCGTGTGTTTTTATTTTTGGAATGATTGGAATAAAACCATAGCAAATCACCGGATAAATATAGAAAGCTATATGGCTGCACGGTACAGTCAATGAAAGCTTCCAATTTTTGGAATGTGCAAGCTTGCCAGCGTTCAGCCCATCATATACGTCGTAGATAATGTTCTTTTATACTGGAATGTGAAACAAAAAACTAATAATGGCCGTTTAGAACAATATGGCCAATATAAAACCTGCAGTTCCTAATGAAACGTCTTGTTTCCATCCTAACACCATCAATCTGGTTGCCAATGATGTAGGTATATATATATTAAAGGAGGAGGAGGTAGTTCTACCGATAATTAAGGTAAAGCATATAAATCGTTGGCTGTCTTAAAAGAAGTCACATAACAACCATCAGACTGCTGTCCTACCAACAAATTCAATGCCCATTGAAACTGCTTCAAGACAAGATTTTTTTACACGTTGGCACAATACTTTCATCATTCATAAGGATTCGTTCAGCTGAATAAAGTAGTAAATTCGACCATGTTTTCAACATAGGTATATATTTAACGGTCCATGAGTCAACAATCAATCGACATCTTTGCCAAATTTTAAAGCCCCTATAGACAGAAAACCAAGAACATAATCCGGAGGAAATTATTTAACTGCTTCTCTTGTCATCCCATTAGCTAACGGCGTCCAAGTTGTTCATAAGGGCGTGACAAACTATCAAACTTTTTCTTCTTCAAAATGTCGCTAGCTGCGAGATTATGTTGATTGGATCACAACAGTACCTACACTAGCGATAGGAACATAAATGTGGACAGAAGATAAGAGTAAATCACTTTTAGGTATAAATAAAATGCTGATAATGCGGAGATAAACCTGATATACCTGATGGCAGAAAAACAACGATTTAGCCTCAAAATTACATAACCGATAGCGATCTTTTTTCACCATTATTACCGCCGAGGAGCAAACAAAACACCGACCGCGAGAGTGACAATGATGTCAGGCAAAAATGTAATATGGAATGTCGAAAATCAAAGCTTTTGCAGAAATGCAGCATAGGTTAATATTGAAAATTTCGCCATTGTGAGCCTGGACACTAAAAATCATTATATATTTACGTGAACATCAAAGGTTTCCATACACTTTAAGTATTTATCATGAAATGAGGAGAATGAAACTTATATCATTCGAAAGGTACGGTGCCATAGATGTGCACGAACAAAAAAAATTGGTTCTATGTCGCCATTAAGGCTGGTAAAATTAACTTATGAATTCCCCATACAAGGTAATTGAAAGGATTTTGGCGACTTTCAATTTGTCGCCGACATATTACCCATAGTAACGTATTCAAATATAAATCATCTCAGATCAGAACTTGTTTTCAATAGAGCAGCTCATTTACTAATTTTTCGATATCTAGATCCGCTCTTTTCGTTAATAAAAAAACAATATAAATAACGAAAATATTTGTGGTAATTTTTTTTAGTATTATATTTTACATACTTAAAAAAGGAATGGTCGATTTCCATCACAAGCGATACTTGTTATTAATATTATTACGCCAGTGTATAGTGGCGTCTGAGGAAATACAAATACCTATAGATGGATTTAGACAGCTGGCAACAATTGCACAAGAACGGCTCAGTGCAATCGCCACATCAGTACCAACCGAAAGGCTCTTTCCGAAGGCTAGTTTAATCATCTCAGAGGGACGAAGTCGGCTTAGTTTAAAAAAATAGAAAATTGTGACACTTCGTCACAAAAGGTACTCGACAAAAAAAAACTGTGTTTGAAAACCAAGAACTATACTAATAGAGTACCTACCACCAGCGTGACAAATGTCTCCAAAATACACCATAAAAAACATTAATTAGTTTTAAGGGATTACACTTCAGTACCTATATTATTTGTAAGAAAAATGTTTTTTTAAACACACTTGTAAATTCGGATTAGACACCTAATGGCAGTGCCTGCTCACATTATACTCACCGCAAAACACGAAGAAAATAGTCCCTTACAGCCCTATTCTGCTATTCATCTGGGGGGAATTTTTCTTCAATTTTCACTGAACACAATTCTACTATTCACTTGAATAGAATGTGGATTCACCTCGTTAGCGTCGGTAACATTTGTACGAGAAAGTACACTGTGAAATTTAAGTGCACTTTAAGCGAAAATATTAAATAGAATGACTTTTTTTTATGTATTTTAATATTTTATTTATATAAAAACGAATGCCAGATCTGAATTCGCTGGCTGTGCGGCTCGTTAATTAATACGTACCACAGTTTTTCGTAGTCTAGAAATATGACTTCCGTGGGGTACAAAATTAAAATATTATTATTATTTGTTAATAAGTTTTAATTAAAGAAATTACTACAAACAAAATACTTTACGAAGATATCAATAATTGTTGGTAGTACTTCCCGGAAGTAAAATATTTATTCTGGACGGGAAATGAAATTTTAGTTAGTTGCCGTGCTTGAAATTGAGCGAAATGCGTTTGGTTGGTCTGGAGGAGATTACGTTTTATTTAATTCGGTTTTGTAAACTATCTTGAGCGCTTGAGATCCAGTTGAGGCCAGATCTGTCTCGAGGTGTGGCACGTTGTGCAGTTAGACCACCTGAGATTTGTGGCGCATAATGCGTTTTGTTTAATGAGGAGCTTACAAGTAGCAAAAGGTATGTGGAGATTCTGCTTTTCCGGTAGAGTCGACATAGTAGTGCCTTGTTTGGCGAGTTCGTCGGCCATACAATTACCTGGAATGTCTCTATGACCCGGCACCCATATAAGGTGAATTTTGAATTGTTCCGCCATCTCGTTAAGAGATAATCGGCAATTAAGGGCAGTTGTCGAATTGAAGATGACAGAATCCAGGGATTTAATCGCGGCCTGACCGTCGGTAAAGATGGTGATATCCTTTACAGATATTACATTATACTGAAGCCACGATAAGGTCTCTTTGATCGCCATGATTTCCGCCTGGAATACACTACAGTGATTAGGAAGGCTGAATGAGATTTTGCAATTTAGATCAGAGGAGAAAACGCCCCTCCAACTCCTGTTTCGGTCTTGGATCCGTCTGTATAGAAGCAGACAGACTCCTTACGAGGCACTACATCATTCTCCCAGCCATTCCTGGAGGGTATGAAGGTTTCGAAATTCTTAACGAATTGAAGCTGAGGGAGGGTGTAATCAGTTTTTTTTTGGAATGAATTCTAATGTATCAAAACGGACTACATCTTACCCAAACTTAACTTCCATAATAACTTCTCTGTGAGATTCCCCTCTAGATTAGAATGGAAGGAAAATGCGGTCGTTAACGATTTCGACATACCCATTTTCACAGGTGGTTCAAAAATGAGCTGTGGAGTGGGAGCGGGCATTTTCTCAGCAGAATTAGACATCTCCAAATCATTCCGCCTCCCTAACGCTACCAGCTTCTTTCAAGCAGAAGTACTTGCAATCAAGGAGGCGTGTAGACTGCTTCCTAACGCAACTACACCCAGAAGAAAAATAGGCATCATCGTCGACAGTCAGGCCGCGATTAAGGCTGTCGGGGCAACTAAATCGTCGTCCAAACTTGTTGTGGACTGCAGGGAGACGCTTGCCAGGGCTTGTCATCTGTTTGAAATCACTCTCGTCTGGGTTCCTGGCATAGGAACATAGAGGGGAATGAGAAAGCCGATGAACTTGCTAGACGTGGCTCTACTCTGTGCGTGTCTCTAGCAGAGGAAGTGTTTCATTTTCTTTGTGAGTGTCCGGCCCTAGCCAAAATAAGACACAGTGCTCTAGGTCATCCCTTTTATGATGACCTTTCGGCCATCCAAAGTATTCATTTCAATAAGATCATCAAATTCCTTAACTCCTCAGGCTGGTTGTTAGTTCCCTCATCGTCCTTCTTCCCCTTTATTTCTCAGGTTTCCGTGAGTTGTGGTCTCAAAACGGCGCTCAATTGCGTTATTTGTGTCTTTCCCTCGTACGGGAAATACAGCCACCTAAACCAACCAACCATCAAGAATAGACGAGTGACCAGTTTGCCTACTGGTCCACAAACGAATTGCTTTTATTCGAGTGGCTGTGTTTGCTGCCACTTGTTTGCAATAGATGTCTAGCGGTAGTAAGTGGAACATTACGTCCATGGCCTCTGTTGGAGTGGTCCTGAGGGCTCCACTAATGCATACGCATGCCGTTCTTTGAACACGGCTAAGGTGATTATAGTAGGTGGCCTTTTCAAGGGCAGTCCAACAGACGGTTACACCATAAGTAAGTATGGGTCTGACAACAGACACATATATCCAATGTGTAATTCGAGTCCCCATCTGCTTCCGATGGCTTTTTTACAGCAGTACGGAGCCGTGGTAGCTTTCTGAACCCTCCGCAGGATATTGGGTTTCCAGCTCAGTTTGCTGTCTAAAACGAGGCCCATGTAACTAGCCGTGTTAGTGAGCATCAAGAGGGTGCCATTTAGTTTCGGGGGTATAAAATTGGGGATTTTGTATTTCCTTGTAAAGAGGACTAGTTCAGTTTTCTGAGGATCAGACCGCCCTTAGAGAGGGCGTTCTGCAATAGATCTCTAAGTGTGTAGGCAATTACCTTGCACCCTTCCCCTTCCAGTATTAGTAGTAGTTCATTCACCACTAGGTTCCAAAGAAGAGGTGAGATTACGCCCCCTTGAGGCGTACCCCTACTGACGGACCTCCGAACCGATGCTTCGCCCAGTTTTGAGTTGATGAACCTGTTGGTGACCAACTGGTTCACCATTTCGCCGATCGATTTCTCAATTCCAAGGCCCTTCAGTGCGCTAAGAATTGCCTCTGCTTCAACGTTATTAAACGCTCCCTCAATATCCAGGAAAGCAACCAACGAGAATTCTTTGCATTCGAGAGATTTTTCAATTGTAGATACAAGTGAGTGAAGAGCCGTTTCAACCGATTTTCCTTTGCTATAAGCGTGTTGAGAAGCTGACAGAAGATTTGATTTGACATTGCAGCGTATATGGATGTCTATCAGTTTCTCTAAGGTTTTTAGCAAGGTAAAGGGTCTGAGATCTTTGGGGTTTATATGTGAGCTTTTACCAGCCTTGGGTATAAAATCCACATTAACACGCCGTCCACAACTTGGGAATATGAGCAAAATCCAGGCACCTTTTGAATATTACAGTTACCCAAGGAAGAATTAGGTCAAAGTTCCTCTGAAGTTCGGCCGGTATTACACAATCAGGTCCAGGAGATTTGAATAGCTTAAAGCTTTTTATGGCCTAAAGAATTTTAGTCTTATTACCAAAGACTGGAAGAGCTGCTTGCTATCGGCATTGCAGAAAACCTAGTTGATATCGAGGCCTGACACCATTTGACTGCAACATCGTTAAATTATTTATGTTGTTCAATGACAGATGGTGCTACTTCCCCAATTGAACTTTCATCGACACATGCGCAAGTCCTTGTCGCAGTGATACCAGATCGTGGGTAAGTAACCATTTCGTGGGCATTTTGCCTTTTAAAATAAGCCACTAGTGTATTTTGTTGTTTTTTAACGCCGGCATGGGCAAAAGGGGCAATTTTAGGTATTTTTGACAATCGTCAAAAAATTTTGGATTGTGTGTATTTCTGAAAATTTAATATTTGGAATGGCGAAAAGGTTAATCTAAGATAATGAACTAATTTTGTACATCACCAGTATTGGATTTTGTATTATTTTTTTATTTTATGATCCTAAACATGACTTCAATTTTCATTTTCATTGTTTTGGGATTTGCTTAATTACCTATATGAAGGGAATCACACTGGGTCTTGCGATGTCCACGTTCCATAACTTAACTTAGCCTAACCTTGTTTCTTTCAAGAAATTATATTTTTTTAGGTGTAAAGGGGGGGGGGGGGGGGATGTTTTTATGGAAAGGAGAAAATATCGGTTCAAAGAAATGACAAACACTTCGGAATTGGCAGTCTTCTAATTTCGCCATCCTCTAAAAACGCGTTATCACAAAATGAAAGAGCCGATCTATGGAGGCAAATTAGTGAGAGGCAATCTGCAAATGTTGATTAAGACTAACAGAACCTTATTTGACGTCAAGACCGTATGACACGTTCACCACCTTTCAGTGTAAATCGAGCTGCGTTTCGTTTTGCTTCCGCACTCGAATATAATTTTCTTCGGTGCGTTAATATTGGGCCATTGAATGACGCCTGTCAGTGTTGCAATGGATTTTCCGCAATATGAAAGTTTCTTTTTCGTTTGGTCATTCAAATTGAATTGAACGGCCTTGCTATTAGTTGCGGTTAGACATCTATCGAAATTGTGAAGAATGAGGTTAACTAACTGCATTTGATTCCGTTTCGGCACAACTTGAAATTAAAAGTCGGCTCAGTCATAATTTTATTGGGCAACCTTTCAGAGACGGACACTTACGAAAAAGTTAGGAAACGCTTTTGTAGTAATCTATGAAAAATGAAAGATATATATTTCGAAAATTGAAAAAAAAGTATTACGAAAAGACTTTAAAATGTCAGATACTTAACCTCCAAGATTTGGCTAATTTTAATTTAATGATAAATCCCAGTATATGGAAGAATTTGTACTGTTCGATCGAGCTACAAGCATTCGAGAAAAAGAAAAAGCAAAATTGCATTAAAAATAACATAGAGGAGATCAGCGACCCACAACTCGCTATGCTCTTGCCCCTCAATTTTTTTTTTTTTTCAAATTCGCCATTTTAGTTTCCTATCGGTGTTATGTCAATTAAAAATCCCTGTGACATGCAAAAACATACAAATAATACAAAAAATAAATGCTGCCAACTGTAGGGAAATGTGCTAGAGTTCGGGAATACCACATTTTTACATTACTGAATGCGATTGTTTAGTAATTATATGTTGTTAAAATGCGAATAATTCGATTTTGTTGGTCAATAAAACTATCTAATGGATATGTTATATATACTTGAAACTTTTTAGGACAAACATGGTTGCGTAGTTTACGCTTTCGAGTATCATTAACTTCGATTTAATGTGTAAATTTTTCTTAGATAACTGAAGAAAATTTGCTCAAAATGTTTTTATTTTCCCTAAACCAATCCACATTGCTCATAAATATTTCAAGCAAATGTACACTTTTTCCTAAAAACAAAAACTATCCACACTTAAGGAATAATTTTAAATTTAACGGATAAAATTCTATGAACGCTGCCAGCAACTTCACCCAAAGCGGAAGTGGCATAAATGCAAGGTGCGAGTGTTTTGGTGAGCCGGAATTTTTGAAGTTACGTGACATTTGTCAATACGAATTTCTATGCAAATTGTAACAATAGGTACTGGCGCACTTGGCATTTGCGACCCCATTAAAAAAGAGTAACATAAATCGTATTTTCTCTGGAGGAGTCGTGGAGTGGGCACTTTCGAAAAAGATTTTCATTTAATTTTATTTGGCCCCTGTTGATATCAATTTAATACACAGAAAATGGAAACATATGCACGAGTATGCCAAATAGGACAACAAATTTCAAATCATGTGTTAATTGTCAGGTACCACATTTTGCAATTCTTACACCACTCTATATGACACTCTCTTTAACGAATTTTTCGAGTTATAAGGGACGGCATTGAGTTCAAATTCGTAAGAATTCGTATCATTCCGTACGTCGCGCTTTAGCTTTGACAATAATTAATAAGTCGCGGAGGCAATCGCTGTTTGTGGCATCAGTCTTGAATTCTCATGGTCAATTGTATGTGGCTAGCTCACGTGTCGGCAAACATTCCGCTTTGTATTAAATGAAAAAGCGGAATGTTGGCCGACACGTCAATCATTGCAGTTTGATGGAAAAACATCGACATTGTTATATGTAGTTACTTCAGTTCAGTTGACCTTTTGAATAAAGAGCTTGAATTGACCGAACTACATGAACAGCATGTGCATAATCGGAATTATTATATTAATTACATTAACGATTTTGGGCGGAACGAAGTTCACCGGGTGAGCTAGTAGATTATATTTGTGTTCATATTTAAGACTTTTTATGTTTGACGTGGCTACTTTTCTCAAGGAAACAACAGAGTGTCCGGGCAATAACACTCCCCAGATTTCAATGCTTCTACTCTACAGAAGTAGTTTTGTAGATACTAAATCTGCTTCATCAATGTTTAATTTTCAGTTGGGTTGAAGTAATAGTTTGATTGGCGTAGGGAGGTACCTTAAGAATAATATTTGGTAAACATTATAAAGATATAGTATTTCTTTCAATATGCCCACGTCTTCCAGTTGCCTATCTCCTTAACGATTCCTTTTTATTTCACTTTCCCAGTCCTTGCATCAATACATTGATATCAAATATATGCATTGATAGTAATGAATATGCAAACGAATAAGTTCACCACAAGTCAATGATAAATGTAATTAGCACACAACACATCCAACCCAAATCACCCAAAATCACACACTATAACAGCAAATAACTCCTTGACAAGATCCACATTCTGCCGATCAATCAACATTCCACTTTCCATGCAAGAAAGTAGAATGGTATGCTCCCACAGATACATTGTATATCGCTCTGGTCCGCGGCCAATAAAAGCAAAAAACGCGCACCAGCCCACTGAGTGACAAACGATTTTTTCCATTTCTGACACATGTTATCATGTTGCTGCTTGCGCTGTTGATCTCTTCACTGATCCAAGTTATAAATAAATTTAATGAAATAAAATGTATCTCAAAGTCTTTGCCAAATTTAATCCAAAAATGATTTATCCGATATTTTGCAGTCAAAACATGCAATGCCATTGCCAATGTGAGTTCAGCATAAATGCACGTACATGTTTAATAGCCTCATAAGATTTATGTTAATGATTTGTTTAACATTATTATTCGCTTTGAACTTTAAAGATACGAGGGCGTAAAAGTGCAAGTGAGCCGTCGCCGCCGCCGTCGTGCAGTGCGGCGTGGAAACCTGCTGCTCCTACTGCAATAAGCGTGCACTCATTTATACTAGCAAATAAAGAACAAGAAGAAAGGGAGACACAGACTTATGCTGAGAGAAGATTTATTTTTCACAGATGAAATTCGGTGCATTTTGTATCTGTCGGTGCATTGGATGCCAGGAGCACAGCTGATGTAGTGCATTGTGCACTTTCATTCAACAGAACTATCACGACGTATCGCTTTTTTGCACTCATACCTATAAATAATAGCGTATCAGCAGATGAGTGCTGACAGTTTATTTTTTTTAATTTAGTAGTAATATATATATGTACGTAGGTAAAAGTTTTTTTTGATGACTTTGAAAATATAGTTCTCTTTTGATAGAGTTCCATAGAAACCAACTATGATCATATTAAACTCGCCGATAGAGCTCCAATCAGGACAGTGTAAGCGATTAATTGAGGAAAAACGCCTCCTGTCGTTTTAAAAGTTACTGTCAAAAAAATTAAATCATTTAAAAATAAAGAAGAAATGGAAGTAGAAAGACGAACGACAATTCTGGAGATACCTACGAAATTAAGGATTTGTCAGACAATAATGGAGATGAGACTCTTCTCAATAACACAAAGAGTGCGAAATGAAGAAATAAGAAGCAAACGGACCTCATCATTGCAATAATAAGAAGGTCGAAACAACTTAGATAGAGCTGGACAGGACACATCAAGAATTTCAGGTAATATATGGACAAGACTATTAATTAAATTGACACTACCCTACACAAGAAGACCAACCGGACGACAAAGAAGACGATGTGCGGACGCCATTTAATGATAACCGCTATTGTTATCATGACGCAAAAAATTGAGATTTATTGAAGAAATTATTGATTTTAAATGAACAATTGAAAAAGAAACAAATTTACTAAAAAATTTAAATCCTCAAATAGGTAGGTACTTAATAAAAATAAATAAATAAATAGAACGCATTTTATAGTACTAGATTACTTGTTTACTTTCTTAACACCTTTTAGCAAGTTTAAGTTTAAGTTTAAGTTTAAGATAAAAAAATACAGAACATTTTTATTTTTAAATAAACAGAACTGGTCATTATTTTAATAAACGGATGGTCACCGTAATTATGGGGGAGGCTTATACCAAAGTAGACTTTGGTAACTTATGATAAATTAATTTTTATGTAGCTATTGTTTGGGGATTCGCTAAAAGGGAAAATATTCGAAAGACATTGCTAGAACGCGAGGGATGCTTCGGCAATAGTGAGGGACTTCAACCCATCTAAAAAAAAACTCCCTGGAGGAGGACAACCACCAGTTGTCGGATTTCTAAACTTATTTCTATTCTTAGGTAATTTTTATAGTTCAAGCAGTTTTATCCGCCTTAAACTTCTGATTACACTGTCTGTTTTTAATAATTTGGTTATTTCTAAGGTAGATCAGCGTTACGTATGTACCAAGGTGCCTTGTTTATGTTAGCCCTTAGCCCTTTATTTTGGAAGATCTGAAATTTTTGTAAATTTGTTTGACATGTGCATGGCCACAACTAGAGCCCATAGGACTATACTGGTTTGAGAATTTGCTTGTATAGGAATAACTTATTGTAGTTGGACAGGGATGAATATCGCCCAATAAGCCAATAATGTTCAAATCATATTTTTTTAACTTTCTCCATTACGTAGTAAGACCTAAGAGAAAGATATTGTATTCTTACAAAATTTTGAACTCGAGATGTTAATCAATTCTGACATTACGATGATAGAGGAACTCCAAAAAGTGGGTGGCGTACAGCCTAAACGGCTACCCGGATTTCGTTCAAATTTCGAATTTGGAGTTTGAAAGCTTACAATGCTTGTACTTCCCATATAAAATGTTTATACCGGTTTGTATCGTTCGAAAACATCTCTAACGATTTCACGGAAAATTGATATTTAAGCCTAATTAGGTGAGGTTAACATAACTGCATACTCAGTTTTCCGCTGCAAAATCGAATAACGGTACTTTTTAAATTTGGACATATCTCGAAAACGGTCCATACGATTGTAACAAAATTTAATAGGTAATAAGGTAATATGGTCATTTCCAACTTAATGGCAAACTCAGTTTTTCTCTGTATTATCTTAAAATGAATATTTGAAAAACTTAGTTTTGTTTAGTCTACGGCAGTAACGATTTTGATCAAATGCAAACTTAGAGTCAATTTGATGTTTTCAAATGATTGCGTCCTTAATATTCAATTCGATTCACTGAAAACTGCTAATATCTCGAAAACCCCATTTTCGATTTCAAAAAGAACTTTAAAAACCGAGTAATGCTTACATCCCGAACAATGCAATGTACTCGGTTTTCAACTAAATAGTTAAGCAGCGGTATTTTTCAAAGTAAACATTGCAATATTTAGTATTGTTTTGTCTGCTAAATTTTACAAAAGCCGCTCTAACGATTTTGATGAAAATACAAACTGAAGATCAAATCAGTATTCGAAATAAGAAACCATACTTAGTTTTTGTCCAAAAATTCGATATAATTGGGTTTTTTAATTATTTATATTTCATATATATATTTTCACATATCTATGCTATATTTTTGTTTCATTTTAGCAAATATTATCGTTTTTCCAACCTTGTTGAATATGCTCCTTAACATAATTGCAACCATTTTCCCTACTACTATGCTTCTCCTTACTTTGTAAAGTTTAAAAGCTTATAAAGTAGTGCTGTAGACGCTTTTACCTCTTTAACCATAACTTGGACAATTGCCCGTTATATTTATGTACTGCCTATCAGATGAATAACCCAAAAGTGAATTCTATTAAACACTACTTTTACTATATTCTATGCACCGTTTCCTTTATCTAGCATGGGTTCTCAGATTTGTACCTACCTACCTAATAAAATAAGAAAACAACATACCAAACTTTTGATGAACGAGAAAGTTTCGTTCGACCCAGTCGTGCACTTTTTTAGGCAGAGTAAACCTCGTTCATTAGACTCATGTGAACCAACAACCAATATGCGCTTTTCTTTTCTTCATTCGGTCAGCATCGCGGTGTTCTTCTCTAGTGATACGACAGTCCAGTTTACTGTTCATACACTGGACGTGCACGACACGTGGTTTTAACAAGACGGTACCACATACAATACAGCCTCAGTAACAATTATAATTACTCCATAAATCATGGTTGAAAAATCGAACGCACAATCGGTTTTTAAAATTACTATCTGTAAGTGTTTCTCTTGAGGACACGCAATGTACCATTCCAAGCAGAAGTGTCATCACTGGCTCTACGATACGCAAAACGCATTTTGATTAATTTTAATTCTACATCTCTGCTCGTCGCCATACGCCAAGTAGCTTTGAAAGTAAATCAAAAAGCTAAATGAATTGGTGCTCTTTTTCTCGGGTTTCTCTGTATAAATCGTATATATTTTATTTTATTTTGATATATATTTCCTTTAAAAATAGAAAATAGAAAGAAAGAATGAAAGCGCTCAGGCTCACACAAAATATCTTCTAACAAAAAAAATTATAGAATAAACCCAGTGGCGACGACCGAAACAACACGCAGTCTGACAGAAAATACGCTCGACAGAGGAAGAACTCGTCTCGGCGGTAACATTCGAATAAATCCATTAGATATTTATACAAATCATTTTTCCGCCACGCCGCCGCCGCCGCGGAAACTTTTTTTTTTTTTAATTTTTTGTATCTTTTTAGTGTCGGGTTTTGATTTTTCTGATTCTGTGTAAATTAGAGTGTGAATTCTGATTCGTAAATCGTAATGCCACAAAACACAAGATGCAAAGTAATTACCAAGTTCATTGATGGGGACCTGTTACACATTCGCAGATACAATCTGATGAAAGCCCATCTGCCTAATTAAAATATTGTTTAGCACGCGTACATTCATTTTTGTTTACATTTGCTTGCTTTGTAATCGATTATGGCAAAAAGGTGGTCATAATGAACGTACGCCGTTGAAAGAACCAATTGCTTAACTCATACATTGTATCTGCGAGTGTAAGCACTCTGTTAGTATTTTAGAATAGAAGTGCATTCAAATTGAATTTTTCAGTGTCCGAAAGAGATTTGCAAAACCAAACATTTAGCATTGTTTTTCTTGGCAAACAGAGGGGTATCGAATACAGTAAAATGCAGGCAAAGTGTGGGTGGCTAAATTATTTGTGAACATACCAATGGAACGCATTATTAATAAAATAGATTTTGAAATAAAATGAAATGGAATTTCATGTATGTGGACAATAGGGAGTGTTGATTTTGGGACGAAGCCAGAAATGTATTATATTTTTCAAATAATACATATAACTAGTACATATATTTTTTTTCGGATTTAAATCATTTTGAAGAGAAGTATTGCAACCTCCCGGCCCAAGCCAAGTTTTTTTTGTTCATTAAATTTAATGAATTGCATAATGGGGCGGTTAATTTGGGGGACTAATTAAAATTTAAATGCCCGTAGTGCTCTAAGGATTATGGTAGAGAAAATATAATTTCGGGTAGATTCAATCAGGCAATTGTTGCATATTCTCATTTATGGATTCGACTTGCTCGGTTTCTGTATCCAGCAATCGATTTACTTAATAGATAGTTTAATGCAGCTGGAAGGCATTTCTCTTCCGTAGAAAGTTAAACACGAACAAAAGAAATGTGTGCTTACTCAGGTTGTTCCTTTATATCTCAATGGATTCAGGATTGACCTACCCAGGTTCGAAACGTCAAGTTCGTGATCATTTCTCGACTTGTGCAATTTACTGCTTGTCTGCTGAAACAGCATGAAGTTGTTAGTTTTAGTAATTTGAAAAGTTTGAGGCTTGAGGCTGTGTATGTGTACCTATGGCAACTGGGAAACTCTTTGAAAATATTGGCAAGTTGGGATACTTTTGAAAGTTTGCACGAGATCTTCATAGGTACTGTTTTTTTCACACAAGGAAACTGCCGTATAATTTGTGCTAACCTATTTATTAAACGTTTTCATTCAGCCTGTTAATAAAAATATAGAAATAAATATTTATTTGCTGGGCTATTGCATGGATGGGCCAAACTGGTGTCGTAACTGTCTCATACATGTCAAGGCTTCCACATAGAAGCCGCACCGATATGGCATGATTGCAGATATATAACTTACTTGAACTATGTCCACATATATACACCTAAAGTCTAGGTTCGTTGGGAATTAGTCAGGGTGCGGAGGAAGAAATTCATAAATAAATAAATTTCACAACAAGTTCATATCATAACACGCCTAACTTTTCAAAACCATTACTTTGTGTGGCCGCTAAATGTAATTATTATTTTTCCAGGATCCAGCACCGGGCGCTGCCTCATTATTTCTGATAATATCACTGTTCTGTCTAGGTATTCCTATTTTAAGAAGGACATGCCTTACCAAGAGTTTATCTTTTTGTTTCGTTTCTTAGGGTATAACTTTCATATAAATTTTACAGCCGACTATCATTATATTAATACCTCATCAAAACAGTTCATCAAAAGTTTCAGTACACTTTTTAAGTATTTATTATGACATTAGGAGAATAAAACTTATATAATTCGAAAGGTACTGGGTATCTATATGTCGCTATTAAGGCTGGTCAAATTATGTTATGAATTCCCTGTACTGAACAGCTAATTGAACGTATTTTGACGACATTCAATTTGTCGCCGACATAATTTCCATAGTAACGTATTCAAATATAAATAATAAGATTAGAACCTGTTTCCAATGGAGCAGGTCATTTACGTACTTTTTCGATTTCTAACTAGATGTCGTTTTTTTCGTTAATACAAAAAAAAAAAATAAAAAATATCGAAAATAATAATTGTGGTATTTTTTTAGTATTACAGTTTACATATTTATAGAAGGAAAGGTCGATTTTCGACCACAAGCGATACTAGTAAGATAAGCTAAGTTGAATAACTGAAGTATTAATATTACCTAAAGTCAGGCGTGGGACCAGACATCGAGGTGTCACCGTTATTAATGCTATTTTATATATCAGATGTACTGACCCAATGTCTGTTCCCACGCATTGTTTAATGTCTTATCAGAACTTGCACTATTTAAGTTTCAGCGTGAGACCAGACATAGAATTCGCGCTTCACGCGTATTACATTTCGGTGAATGCTTGGTCTCACGCTCACCTGTATGTATCTAGTTATAGTCGATCTAATATTGTATTTTTTGGGCTGAGTCTGATTCGAACCGCCAAGGAATAAACTTGTATTAAATTTGATTGCGCTTGATCTTTCTTTCTAAGACAAATTTATCTGAACATTTGGCGACCGTGACAGGACACTTATATCAAAGTGAAATTTACAGTTCAGTGCAACGTGGTGTTTTGTTTAGTTTAGTTTATTATTTCTAAATTTGGTGAAGTGATAGGCAAAGAAAAAACCCAGTAAAATGTCGTTGGAAAGTGAATTAAGTGAGTTGACGCGGTACACCAAACAACAGGAAATTGTGGGCGAAGAAATTGTAATTCTGGCTCGCAATTACAAGAAGGATGGTGACGTAAGGAAAACGCGCACATACCTGGAGAGTCGGTTGGAAGAATTGGAGAAAAAAATGGGAACAATTCGACAAGACCGATACCATCATCAGAGATAAATATCCTCAGGAATTGGAACATCCTTACTTCAAAAAGGATTATTTCGAAGGCGTACGTAGGGTCGCAGAGCAATTGCGCAACGATATCGTGCTTCGATTAAATGCCTCTAATTGGGAAGGATCGGAAGATGTTGGTGCGACAGGTGGAGCAGCTAGAACGGGCGCAATACCAAAGGGCTTGGATCGATCTGGTGCATTATCAAAAGGGTTGGATCGCTCAGTTGCACCCAAGCAGGTGGCAACGAAGAGCATACCCGAAAGTCAACCGATGGCGACACCAAGGACGATGGGGGCGAGAGAAAGGTTCCGACTTCTAATAAATATTCTGCAGAAATCGTTGGATAAGTGCGTACTGGAGCAGCAGCAAAGACTTTCGGAGCAGTTTTGTATAATCAAAAGGAAAACAATCCAACAGAATTGGGATGAGATATCCACGATTTATATTAGATTGGAGGACCAGGTTACTGTTGAAGATGTGGTCACTTATTTTGACATGCAGGAGCGTGTGGAAAAGGCGTTACTTGACCTCTATGAGGACATAAAGGTTCCACAGGCAAATTCAGTTACCAGCAATCCAACTATGAAGCTGCCAAAAATAGAACTCCCCAAATTCGATGGGGAATATTTGAATTGGCGGCAGTTCTATGATCTATTTAAGCAGCTTATTCATGATCAGCCCATACCGCCCGCTCAAAAGCTGTACTTCTTGCGAGCAAATGTTACAGGAGAAGCACATAGATTGATCCAACATTTCCAAGCAACCGATGACAACTACGAAGTCGCCTGGGAGACATTAGTAGATCGCTATGATAATAAGCGATTACTTCTTACCGCGCAGTTGAGCAGATTGTTGGGGCAGAGTTCATCCACTGGAACAGCGGCAAGCCTTCGGAAGTTGCACGACACAACAAAGGAGGCAATGCAAGCGGTAACCAATCTTGGCTTTAAGGTGGATGAATGGGACCCTTTGATCGTCCACCTTATGCTGCAGAAGATGGACAAGGAGACTAGAACCCTTTTCGAGCAGTCGCTGGATGATCCGAGAAGCAGTCCAACCATGAAAAGCTTCTACAAGTTCGTGGAGTCACGATTTCAGACTCTGGAGGCCATCAGCAGCCGAGACGAAAGAAGGAAGCAGTCGGTAGTGGTTGTATCGAACTCAATGGATAAATTTAATTGCACTGTGTGCAATTCTGGTAAGCATAAGATTTACAGCTGTTCTAAATTTCTCTCTCTTTCAGATGAAGAGCGAGATAAACTTGTACGCAGGTTGCAGCTGTGCAGAAACTGTTTGAAGGCGGGTCATTACTCTCAATCATGCCAGTCTCGAGGTTGCCAGAAATGTGATGGCAAACACAACACGCTGCTACATCAGGTCAAACGGCAGCGTCAAACTGGTTACCATCCTAAGGGGAATCAACAACAAGGACATGGCCCAAACCAGCCAGTCAAGAGAGGAGATGCTGTCAACAATCAACAACAGCAAATCACAACAGAAGGCGCTACACAGAGCTTAGGTAAGCCATTTAAAACTGATGTTAATAACAGTGATAGGGCAGCAGATTCGGCGTCGACCAGTGCTACAGTAGCAGGACGTACAAAAAGGCGTCAGGTGTATCTTGCTACGGCAATAGTAAATGTCATTTCCTCGTGTGGTACGCGAGTGCCCTGGCGGGTACTGTTGGATTCTGGATCCCAGCTGCATTTTGTAACAGCAGCATTCGCACAAGAAGTGGGTGCCAAGAAACATCGGATGGATATTCCGATAAGCGGAATAGGTGCACAAGAGTGCAGGGCTGAATTTATGACTACTTTAACATTTGAGTCAAGAAATTCTTCTTACAAAGCAACCATTGAAGCCGGTATTATGCCACGAATCAGCGATTATCGGCCAAGCCACGAGGTGGACATACCACATTGGAACATACCATCCAACATGAAACTAGCTGATCCCTCCTTTACAAAGACTCCTCACATTGATATGCTGCTAGGAGCGGACATCTTTTTCGAATTGCTCATCCCAGGGGAGTTCAAAGTGTCGGATGATCTCCCGATACTACGGAATACTAGTTTGGGTTGGATTGTGGCTGGCAGTGCTCCGGAAGCCCATGTAACTAATAAGAAGTCATGTTCGTATACCCATATTGCGATCAAACCGTCACTAAATACATTGGAAAAACTTGTACGAAGTTTTTGGGAGACAGAAGGGCATGACACTCCTGTCAACACTATGAGCGAGGAAGAACATGAGTGCGAGGAGCATTTTAGAAACAACACGACGGTTAGTGAAAATGGTCAATTCAGGGTGAAATTGCCTTTCAAAGGCGATCCAGGAACGCTTCTAGGAGAATCCCATGAGATAGCGAGAAAACGATTCCTATCACTAGAACGAAAACTTGAAAACGACGCACAACTAAAGGACTTGTACGCAGAATTTGATAGTTTCAAGTATAGCTTTAAAGTTGATAAGCCCGAAAAGTTAGAAATGCAGATATGTAAGAGAACTGTTCTCACTGATCTGGCTAGATTGTTCGATCCTTTGGGACTGCTTGGACCCGTGATAGTACTCGGCAAACTTTTTCTTCAAGAGCTATGGAAGACAAACTTATCGTGGGATGATAATCTTTCAGAAGACCAATTGAAAAAATGGAATAACTATATGAGGCAATTTTCAACCTTGAACGAGTTGCGAATACCACGGCATGCACTAATCCCATCGGCAAAGGTGATTGAATTGCATGCATTTTCTGATGCCAGTTTAAATGCATTTGGGGTCTGCGTTTACCTTAGATCGATTGATGAAGATGGCAAGATCTTTTCGCAACTGTTGTGCTCCAAATCAAGAGTTGGGCCGCTTAAAACAACAACTATTGCACGATTGGAGCTACAAGGGGCTGTCCTTATGGTGGAATTAGTCGAAAAACTGCTAAAAGTATTATCAAAGAAAATTGATAAGGTGTATTATTACACAGACTCGACTACGGTATTGGCGTGGATAAAATCGCCTTCTTACACCTGGGAAACATACGTGGCTAACAGAATAGCAAAAATTCAATCATCCTCAGATACACAGCAATGGAACTACATAAAGGGGGATCTCAATCCAGCTGATATCGTCTCCAGAGGTTTGACTCTTGCTGCTCTTACTCAGTCAACGGTGTGGTTCAGCGGACCAGTATTCCTCAGCCAGGATGAGGAATCATGGACGAAGGAGTCCTATACAATCTCTGATGAAGTTCCGGGAGCGCGTAAAACAAAATCGGTGTTAGCTGCTTGTTTATCTTCAGGCACGGATTTAGTAGGGTCTGTTAATCACGAAAATTCATTTTATGTTCTTCAAAAAGTATTTTCATTCTGCTACAGATTTTATAGCAATTGCAGGGCGACAAAACCCTTGCGAAACGTAGGGCGACTATCTGTGGAAGAGTTACGACAAGGGAGTCGATTAATATTTATTTATACGCAAAGAACAGCCTTCGCAGAGGACTATCAGCGGTTATTGGAAGGCAAGTCGTTACACAAAACTTCGAGTATAGCGTCGTTAAGTCCTTACATCGATAATGAAACTAAATTAATTCGGGTTGGCGGAAGACTAAAAAATTCCCACATTTCGCCGGATGCTAGACATCAAATATTGATGCCAAAGAACCACATTGTAACTAAGCTGCTGCTAATGCAGTTGCATGAAAAGTATATGCATGCGTCGCACAGATCATTGATTGCAATATCAAGGCAAAGTTATTGGATTTTGAGCGTTGGCAGAATAGCTCAACAAATAATTGGTAAATGCGTAAAATGTTTCAGATCGAGGCCAAGAACTATAGAGCAGCTAATGGGCAATTTGCCGAGCGAAAGAGTGAATCCATCTCGACCATTTTATCACACAGGAGTTGATTTTTGTGGGCCAGTAAAAACACACCATAAAATCAGAGGAAAAGCCCCAACCAAATCCTATTTAGCAGTGTTTGTTTGTTTCGCCACCAAAGCGGTACATATTGAAGTTGTTGGAGATTTGACTTCTGAAGCGTTCATAAACGCGCTGAAGCGATTTATAAGTCGAAGAGGAGTGTGCCACTCCATATTCTGTGACAACGCTACCAATTTCGTTGGAGCAAAAAATGAGCTTATAGAGCTAAAAAGTACCTTCACCTCACAGCAAATGCAGTCAGCCATCGAATCCGCATGCTTGCAAGACAGTATAAATTGGAAATTCATACCACCTAGATCACCGCACTTTGGAGGACTATGGGAGGCGGCCGTTAAATCTGCAAAGGGAATGCTGATTAGGTATCTCGGAGAAGCCTCGTTGACATACGAGCAATTATTAACAGCAGTCAATCAAGTAGAGGCAATATTGAACTCGCGGCCCTTAACACCTATCTCTTCAGATCCTAACGACTTTGAAGCTCTTACTCCTGGACATTTTTTGATAGGTGCCCCACTAACAGCACTGCCGGAGCCAGATGTCACTGATGCGAAATTGAGCAATCTTACTAAATTTCGTCAAATACAAAATATACAGCAACATTTTTGGAAGCGATGGTCGACAGAATATCTTCATCTGCTACAGCAAAAAATGAAGTGGAAAAGCGAATTTCACAATTTAAAACCTGGGACACTGGTTGTGATAAAGGAGGCAAACATACCCCCAATGCGATGGAAATTAGGTCGAGTAACAGAAGTAATTAAGGGCGCAGATAATCTAGTTCGCGTAGCAAATGTCAAAACACAAAGCGGCACTTATCAAAGAGCAGTACATAATTTATGTCCTTTGCCAATCGAGAATTCGAGTGCTGAAGAAATTGATAGCGGGATAGAACCAAGCCCTAATCCAGGTGCTGATACTGGAAAGCCGCAATCGCATAAAAGGGCTCTCCGAAGCGGCAAATTATCAAAAGTCGCTCTTCTTTCTACAATACTGTTCATATTTTTTGCCGTCCCAGGATCCTTGGCACAGACGAACGACCAAGTTGTTGTGAAAAATTTAGACAATGCCGTCGGAGTCTACTTCGAAGATATAGGTAGAGTTCAAGTGGTAAATACATTTTGGAGTATATATATTTACTACAACTTAACAACATATTGGCACGAGTTTGAAGAAATAAAATTGCATCTTGAATTATTAGATGGATTATGTGGAAAGGAAATGGCTGAGCAAATATACTGCAGACCAATAGCGGACTCTTTACAACACAGAGTCACTGTAATTCAGCACAATAATGAACTTCTTCACAGTTGGCATGAGCCAAAGTATGAAAAGGTAAGGATGGCTAGATCTCCATTTGATATCGTTGGCACCTTAGCAAATAGTTTATTTGGTGTTCTAGACCAAGAAGACGCCAAGCGCATAAACGAACAAATTGTTAACGTGAAGGAAAATGAGCGTCATATGACAGAGCTTTTGCAAAAACAAAGTTCCATAGCCGATTCTACAGTTAATATATTAAAGCGAAATACTTTAGAAATCCAGAAGCAATGTAAAGCACTTCATACATATCTGACGAAAACCATTGACGCAATTCAATCAAAGCAGCAGTCATCTGAATTGAGACACAATTTGGCATCGCTGACTTCTTACTTGAGTTTAATTGTAACAAATTTCGAAAAGGTCCAAGAAGTGTTTTTAGATGTGATGTTAGATTTACATCATGCGAAGATTAATCCCCAACTTATAACACCTAAACAATTCAATGAGCAGTTACAGTTGATTGGAAACAACTTACCTTCGACTTTAAGATTGCCAAAGGGAACTATTGTAGACATGTACAGAATGTCCTCTGTCAAAGGTCGCAGTCTAAACGACTCTCTTATATTCGAAATGCGACTACCATTAACAAACAACGAGGAATTTCAAGTGTTTAATTTGATTAAAGTGCCAATATTACATGGAAATGTTAGCTACTTAGTGGAGATATCGTCACCGTATCTGGCAGTTTCATTAGCCAGAGATAAGTTCTTCTCACTAACGGAAATCGACTTAGCATCGTGTAAACTGGTACCGCCTCGAAACTATTTATGCACTCAGCCACATCCAACCAACACGCAGCGAGGAAAGTTAAACGGATGTGCGATGGATCTCCTAAATCACGCGCAAAACGCCTTATCGGAATGCGTATTGAAACCAACTGCTACTCAAGACCAATGGAGATCTCTAAAGAACTCTAATGGCTGGATTTTTTCCATGGCATCCAGTACAACCGGTCACCTTTTGTGCGAAGGCAACACCAGAAGTATAGCCGTAAGTGGAAATGGGTTAATGGAGTTTCAGAGATCCTGCGTACTAAAAATGCCAAACACCATTATCGATGGACGTATAACATATAACAACACAATTAGCAACTCATTCATTCCGAGTGCTAACATCAGCAATTGGATATTTAACCTAAATGAAACAACTACGAATTCCGTACCACCCGAGGTTAATGACATTGACAATACACAATTCGACGTCCTTAAAACCAGAATCGACGAAGTCATCAAGCACGCCAAGGCGTTACCAGCTGGACCAGCATATTCGACAATAAATGCACACGACTATCACCACTACGGACTAAGTTATCTCCTTTTGGCTGGCATGATTGGGATGACCGGTGTCTATTGCTACCGTCGACGAAAGCCTAAGCCGGCACCTAGACAGAGAGCGTCGCGTTTTGAGGTCAACGTTTAGATATTAAGGTTTAGAGTGTTAGAAACCCTCAAAAGGGGGGAGTATGTTAAGATAAGCTAAGTTGAAACTGAAGTATTAATATTACCTAAAGTCAGGCGTGGGACCAGACATCGAGGTGTCACCGTTATTAATGCTATTTTATATATCAGATGTACTGACCCAATGTCTGTTCCCACGCATTGTTTAATGTCTTATCAGAACTTGCACTATTTAAGTTTCAGCGTGAGACCAGACATAGAATTCGCGCTTCACGCGTATTACATTTCGGTGAATGCTTGGTCTCACGCTCACCTGTATGTATCTAGTTATAGTCGATCTAATATTGTATTTTTTGGGCTGAGTCTGATTCGAACCGCCAAGGAATAAACTTGTATTAAATTTGATTGCGCTTGATCTTTCTTTCTAAGACAAATTTATCTGAACAATAAATATTTGAAAATATTTCGGACAAATCGTAATCTTTACCCATGTTGTGTACGAATAAAACAGACAAATTTGTAACAGTTAAAATCATTGAAAGCCGAGTTTGTTTGGCAGGAATTACTTACTTGCTGATGTGAATAATTGTTGCATATTAGACTGGTCATTTATTTTAATCTCGGAGGGACATTTGCCAAAGTATATGTCAGTAGTGGAAGCGTCCTATCTCCGCTTTTTTGGTCATTGAATTACTGAAATGCCTGGAAGCTGAGAGCGTGTCAGAAAGCACTGCACGCAATACCTTTAAGGATTTTGTAATACACTCTTAGCAAGCTTATACCTAATTGCCAAATTTTTGAGCACAAAATTCTTCTCTTCTCCGGGAAACACAAAGTTCAAATGATTGTGAAGAAATCATTTCTCCAGGCTTGTTTGCAGAAAAATATTCTTATTGTTTGAATTCTAAGCTATTATGTTAGATTCATTGTGTACACTGCACAGGTACATTTTGATAAAAAATATCTGCCAAGCGACGGATTTAAATGTGAAAGATCGAAAAGTTTTTGTCGCAAAGTCTGATTCCGATCTTTATGTTAAATTGTCCAAGCGGTGATTTACTTACTTCATCGGGTACTAAAAACGGAAAACATTGGGGCTTATGTTAGGTTGAGTGCGGTTGTGAGATCGTCACAAAAGACCAGGCACCAAGGGCTTACTAATAATTAATTTTAACCATAACACCAGGGATGATCACACTAAATATTTTGTAGGTCACAATTAATAATTTTATATAGTAAATTTCGCTATTCGTACAATCCGGTTTGGGCACTAAATATGGTTATTGGTATCGCGCATTGTATGCAGAGTGTATGGTGAAAAGATATTAAATTGATCAATCCGACAAACCTTGTCTGCAGCAAAGCGTTTTTAATACGCGTGTTGCCTCGCGTGTAACAGCGTATTCCCAGGACAAGCTCGACAAAATAAAACTCCTTTTATTAGCAGAATGCTTTAAAAATACAAGTTTTATTAAAGAAGGCAAGAAGAAAAAGAAAAGAATTTTACATGTGTTTTTTGACACTTAAGCTAAGTATCCTGCTCGCGCTAAATTTTTTCTCCCATACAAAAATGTCTACAAAGATAAAATTAAGCGATGCAGTTTAGCAAAGCAGTGTCCTGTTCGCTCGCTAAATTCTTAACTTCAAAACCAAAAATTCCGTTTCATGCGATAAAAAAACATAAAAAATTGCAGGGCCTGTGGAGGAACGATCAGCAGTATGGACATTGCAGAAAAATTCCAATGCAAATAGGGATTTACCCGACACGAAGGAACGTGTCGTCGTCTGCTTGCTACTATACAATTTTTTTGAGCTGCTGCAGCAATGATAATATCTTCTTCAATTTTGCTTATATCTATTGTTTTGGAACGATTCAAACAATGCATTGTCTTTCAATTTTGAAATTGGAAAATTGTATGTACGCGAATAATTAAAATAACGTGTACTGTCATGAACAAATGGTTTTTGTCCCATCTGTATGATGTTTAATAATTTAGCGAGCATTTATCTTTTGTGTGGAGAAATGAAGTGGAGACTAGGGACGCTAAAATTTAGCGCGAGCAGGATACTAGGCTTTAGCGACCATTTATCTTTGGTGTGGAAAATCTAAGTGGAGAAAAGGGACGCTAAAATTTAGCGCGAGCAGGATACTAAGCTTTACGATGAAAATCGGATAATAGACGTTTATAATAGTCTAGTCGGCTCGCGATTAGGTGTCGCTATGGTTTGCTTAGTGAACAATAGGGTGACAGCAACAACGCTGCTTCCGGTTTAATTTATGCACGTATACTTTTTTCATGTCTCTTAGATTCAAATAAATGAGTACTTAAAAAAAAAAACTTGGTCTGCCTTGCCACACCCACTAGCCACTAGAAGTACCAGTTTTTCGACCGAGTATAATTACGTCTTCGAGTACCTTTAATATATTAATGCCAAATTATTGCTTTACTTTTTCCCTTTAAAAGTAAACAGGGCTGCGTATGCTTACCTTGCCGCAAATTTGTGGCAGACGAAGATATTCATTTTCTCAGTTTTAAATAACGAAGTTGAAACTTTTTAACTTTTATTTTATTTTAGATACAAACTTGCTAAATTATGATTAGGTACTCGTTTTTCCCAATCCAAAATTATACATTTTTCATAAGGAAATCAACATAAAAAAAATTCTTCCCGATTCGATTTAAATTTGTAGGTGCCTTATTCAATCAAAAATTGTTACGGAAATGACGTCAAAAGGGTTACTTTCAGCAGGACAAAGTTAGGCGGACCGACTGATCACATCTCCTATCACCATCCTCTTCACATTGACATTGAATTTTTTTTTGTACCCGATAACGTAAGTAATGTGACAGTCGGATCTCCGTCTATATAAGAGAGAATTCAAATTACCGAGGGATACTGTAAATTTACAAATAAATTGGCACAATAGAAGATTTTCTGTACAAAATTTACTTCGCACATGTATAAAACCAAAAAGTACCTACTACCAAAGAGGCAGACACTAAAAACCCAGGGGACTCAATCCGTACCTAACTCAATAAGCCACATCGTTTTGGCGATACGACATTTGCTGTTTCCCGTCTTAAAATACAATTTTTTATTATTATATTGATATTATAAGACAGTCTTCTGAGGTGAGGACAGTCGGCGCGTGCTCATAGTAGTGTGAGATTCTTACCCAATAAAACCACATCCAACAAAATTGTTTCGTACAGCAGCAAAGTTATGATATAGCTATCAAGCAATTTCGGCAGGCAACATTCCAGCTGCTCGTTTCGCAATATTAAGGCGGTTGATAATTATGGCGCCAAGCGACTTGCAATAATTTGTTTGTTTCTATGGTCATTATACCAACTGCTAGTGAAGGAGTGTCAGTGGCTACGTTAGTACTTTCGGTTTGCGGTATATCACACGTAAATAATAAGTACAGGAGTAGCCCAATACCTGAGTTGCGACATACCTGCCCTTATTTCTTTAAATTCTGAATATTCATTTAGAATAATCGGGCAGTCATTTATTCCCCAAAGAGATAACGCTCCTTGTCGCAGAACTAGACTGGACACCCCAAGACCAAGATTTAAATGTTATTAGAAATGCAAAAGGACTGTTTTTCTGACTCGGAGCAGAAAGTATAACGTTTTTGAAATCTTAGGTATAAGGTTCCTTCAGAAATTCTTTAAAAAACTCTTTCAAATTATCTCTTACTAAGAAAAACTTATTTGCCGAAATAATTATGCAAAGTAAAAAAGATAATTTTATTCCTTTTAGTGAACTTAAATAAACATTCCTAATAAAAAAACTGTAATTATGTTCAGCTGCTATTTAAGCAAACAAAAAAATTATTACTAGATTTCAAAAAAAATAGCTTTTGGTCTTGTCAAAGTACGAATACCGAGGACTATATCTTGAAGATCTAAAATCTAATGAGCTGCCCTAGGGGTGTATAAAAACATTTAAGGAAGAATGAGGGCTTTGTTACTTACCTAGTTACCTATTTTTAGAATATTTAAGTTTGTTTTTTTGCATTCCGTATAATTGAGTACCATTCCGTTGGTGTGACAGCTGTTTATATTTTTTTAAATTTTGGATCATGGCGTGTACCTACATTGTCGCCCTCGATTTGTTTTTTGAAGCCCATGCAAAAAAACTGAATAGAACTTTGTTTTTCTTTTGTCATCCACAGTTGTCTGAACAGAAGTAAAAGTTTTGTACCTCTTTTGACGCATCAACTTCAGTCATTTGCTCAATTTGATAAGGAAGTTGGACACCTATAGAGATCCCTTTTTTGCAAAGGTTTCATCCTAAACATAGCGACGCATGTTGATCTAATGTGATGCAATCTCGTAGATTGTGAAATTATACTAAATCGAAGCAAACAATCTAGCTTTTCGTGTATTATATAAGTGCTTAGCATTTTTATTTTTTTTTCCGTTCTTTTTTTAACTGGAATTTTTCGAATTCTATGCAGATATCACATTGATTTTTTTTCGGTATGCCAGATTCTCTGCCTGAGACACTGTAGCCTTCCATCCTCTGCGATCCCGGGCACGTTGCTTCCATCCAAACCAAGCGCTCTGGCATCCGCGATGGCTTTGTCTTAGGAACGGAGGTGCGGTCTTCCTTGTCGTCTCGGACCTGGCGACTGGGATTCGAAAGTCCTCCTCGCTCGATGTGACTGAGCCAATGTAGTCGACGTATTTTGGCCTTTTGGACTACATCCACATCTTGGTACAGCTCATAGAGTTCGCGGTTGTATCTTCTCCTCCATTCGCCCTCCTCGCACAAAGGACCAATAATCCGCCGAAGAATTTTTCTTTCGAAGAAAGCCCAGTATCAGCTCTCCCTTCCTGCTAATCGTCCAGCACTCGGCGCCATAAAGCAGAACTGGCAGGATAAGGGTCTGGTAGCGGTTTCCTATGGTAATTCTTCGCCGGATCTCCACTAGGAGGTCATTTGTGGAGTTCATGTTTACTCCGAGGTAGATAAACTCGTTAACTACCTCGAAATTGTTGCTATAAACAGTCGCGTTCTGTCCTAGGTGGTGGACAGATGCTTGTTTGTTTGTTGATAGCATGTACTTAGTCTTGTCCTCATTTACTACAATACCAACGACTCTCGCCTGTTCTTCAATCGCCGTAAAAGCCTCTAACATGGCACGCTGGGAGCGACTGATGATGTCAATATCGTCTGCATACCCCAGTAGCTGGACAGATCTGTTGAAGATAGTGCCTTTCGTGTTGACACCTGCCCAGCGCACTATCTGTTCCAGTACGAGATTGAAGAAGTTCGCATGATAGCGCGTTCCTTGCCGAAATTCGGTGCATTTTCGAAATAATTCGGACTGGCTACTTCTAAACTGCACGTTGCATCGCGTGTTTTCGAGTGTCACGCGACACAACTGAATCAGTTTTGTCGGGATTCCGAATTCGGCCATCGCCATATAGAGCTCCTGATGATATATACGCGGCTTTGAAGTCGATGAATAAGTGGTGTGTCTCGACTTGAAATTCGTTGGTCTTTTCCAGGATTTGCCTTAGTGTGAAAATTTGGTCTATAGTCGATCTGCCGGGCCGAAAGCCACATTGGTACGTGCCGATTAGTGTGTTGCAAAACGGTTTAAGACGTTCACACAGTACGTTGGATAGGATCTTATATGCGACATTAAGCAGGGATATGCCTCGATAGTTCTTGCAAGACATAGGATCGCCTTTTTTGTAGATGGGGCTTCTGGAGCTGATAGTCCAGTTGTCGGGCATGTTTTCTTCCACCCATACTTGGTTGATGACTTGGTGCATGCGCACTACCAAAACATCACCACCGTATTTGAAGAGCTCCGCTGGTAAACCATCAGAGCTGACGGTCTTGCTGTTCTTAAGATTTTTTATTGCTAAGCCAACTTCTTCTATACTGGGTGGTGGAACTGGTTCTTCATTGACTGGACGTGGGTTCTCTTCTTGCCCTATCACTCTCTCTACATGGTGCCCATTTAGCAGCTGCTGGAAGTGCTGCTTAAACATATCTACTATTCCCTGCGCTTCGGTGACTAGGTTTTCATCACTGTTTCGAAGAGCCTGCGTTCCGGTCTTGAAACCTGCAGCCAGTTGCTTGGCTTTCTTGTAAAATTTCCAGATGTTGCTTTGATCGCGGGACTCTTTGATGCTCTTGAGCTGGAAGACTGCGTAGTCCCTCTTCTTTCTACGCAGGATTTTCTTCTCCTCCCTCCTTCTGGCTCAATACTCTTCCCTCGCTGCCCTTGTTTTGCGCTGCAGCGTCTTCATATGCGCATCTTCTGTCACCTTTTTCCGGCGAACGCATTCATAATCATACCACGGGCTCTTTCTCTGGGGTGTCTGGTACCCTAAGGTGGTTTCGGCTACCTCTTTGATGATGTCGCGATACTGGGACCACTGGGTGTTGGCATCTGTGGTAGGTGAATACACTGCGGAGAGTTTCTCACTCAGGTGCTCTTTGTAGACTCTGGCTACTCCAGGGTACTAAGGTGTCCAACGTCGAATTTCTTCTTCTGGGCGGTACGCAGCATCTTCTCGTTGGATAGTCGAGTTCTGAACTTAACTGCAACAAGAAAATGATCAGAATCGACATTTGCCCCTCGGAATGTGTGCACATTGAGGATGTTGGATGCGTGCCTCGTATCGACTAGCACATGGTCGATTTGGTTGGCGGTTCGACCGTCTAGAGAGCGACAGGTTGCTGTGTGTATCCTTAGCCTTGGAAACCTAGTGCTACTTATCACCGTATTACGGGCTTCCGCGAAGTCAGTTAGTCGGTAACCGTTGTCTGTGTACGTTTCGTGAATTCTGTGCTTACCGACTAACCGGCCAAAGATATTTTCCTTTCCGACTTTACCATTGAATTCCCCGGGCACAACTTTGACATCGTACTCCAGGCTCCGTAGGTCATAAAACTCCTCCTTGATAATGTCTTCAGCCTCGTCGGTAGGGATGTGTGCACATATTAGTGTTTTTTTACATGTTCGGGAAGTTACCCCGACGGCACAACCCCCAACCTGGAGGACCAGGCCCTTGATCCTAGGACAGCAGGCCGGTTATTTCGGTGCCAATAACCCACTTTGGGATGTGAGCGCTGCCGTTGGCCCATTAAGGATTCATCCGCCACCAACTCTTCTCCTACACCCTGGCTCGGTATTGGAAATCCCCATAGATCTGGTATCCGAATATGTCAGAGCAGCACCGTTGGTTACATCTAGGGAACTCCTCCGCTGCCCTCTGGTACCAGAGGAAATGCCTTAGTGGAAAGCACTCCTCCCCCTCTCTCGTTCGCTGCCACCAACGACCTTCCAAAGGGGTTGATTACCCAATCTCCAATCAAGGTGAGAGCAGGAGTTGATAGTGAGAGGCTGGGTGAGAACGCTTGTGCTCTCATGACATCGCATCACTACCCTTTAACCAGCAATCGTCGAAAATATGAAAAAAAAAAAAAAACTATGCATCGAAATGCCTCAAGATCTAGTTATTTGTTTTCTCAATAATATAATTTACACAATACATAAAACATTGATTGAAAAACTCACATAGATAAAAAGTTATTTCTTTTTTATTGGGACACTTGAAATTTACTTTTTAATGTTTTTTTTCACTACCATATCACGGCGCGACTAGTCTTCATTTCAAGTAAAAGCAAATTGAACCAGTTGGACAAACATCTGTTGCATGCCCTACGACAACAAGCCCGACGTGTTCGAACATGTTTCTTCGGAGTTATTCGGAATGTCTTACTGTTGGCGACGTTCCCCTACTTTTTTTCACATTAACTTCTACAAGCCTCTAAGTCCCACTGAATTGTTCTGAATGTAATTTTGTTACACATTTCTACGAAGTTCATACCTTGCCTCCTCCGAAATTTAGCCTTCACATGTCATCCTCTCAACGTTATCACAACGTTTTTCCTGCTTTTAAAACGCCTTTTAGAGTCTTCAACTCATCAAAAAAGTCTACTCTCTCAATACCTGTGACTAACGATCCAAAGTTTGGAGAAGTGTGTTTCTGGACGATTATTACTAACCTTTTCCTCACCAAGATGGCAGCATCGGCAACGGATTTGAAACCATTAATCTTATAACAATTTATATATAGGTATAATTTTTGGATCACTCACAGAAATGACTGTGTGCTATTGGGCTAAATGTTTTTGACTATGATGGAATCATAATCACTTACTTTGTTTTCTGTTTGCCTCAGTAGGCTGGTTTGGGAATATGGGAATATACGGGGGGAATATACGATTTTTATTACACGTTATACAACTTTATTACTTATCAAACTAGAAAAACAAAAACAAGCACCACAAACAGAAAAAGTCTTCATCTACAACCCCGGATGCCTCCTCCGATGTCGAGACTGATTTGCCGTACAAAATTGAAATGTCCGACGTTATGGGACGATACTTAGTCGCCAGTCGAAACTTGGGTCCCGGTGAGCACATAATCGAGGAGACACCTCTAGCCATTGGGCCAACAGCCAATAGTGAGCCAGTCTGCCTGGGTTGTTACATACCTGTCAAGTTCAGTTTATCACAGTACAGGTGCCTTCGCTTTGAATTTACCTGCTCTCTTTCGATCTAACTGTCAATTTCAGATGCCCCGAATGCAAATGGCCTCTCTGTTCTTCCAACTGTCGTGGTATCAATCGCGATGATGGTCATACTTCATACGAATGTAAAGTGCTGAAGGAGAAAAATGCATCAGCGGAGCTGCTGTTGACTTCCAGCTTGAACACTATTAAAAAGCTTTATGAACTCATTCTCCCTCTGAGAATTCTCCAAATGAAGACTCACCGACCAGATGACTTTAAAATTGTCACATCCATGGAGTCGCATGTGAAGCTGAGAAGGCTGAATAAAACTCTATGGGAGCACTACCAGACGACCATTGTGGAGAAATTTCGCAATGAATGGGGCATGGATGAGTTCTCTGAGGAAGACATCCACGAGATTTGTGGTGTCATTGACGTGAATTGCTTCGAGATTGGCCAGAACTCGGCTAAGGCGAGAGCGATGTATCCTAGTGCGTTTTTGCTGTCCCATGACTGTGTACCCAATACATCTCACACCGACCACCCGAAAACTTATTCGATAATGTTGAGGACATCGAGAGAAATAAAGAAGGGGGACCCCATCACGTTAAGTTATGCCTACACATTGCAGGTAAGTAGTGCGACTTTGCACCTGTTACAAATTTAGTGGTTACATTTGTGTTGCAGGGCACTTTGAAACGACGGGATTTCATGCACGCGGGAAAGCTATTTTGGTGCCAGTGCAAAAGGTGTGCCGATCCGACTGAACTAAAAACAGACTGTAGTGCACTTGTGTGCCCGGAGTGTGCCAATGGGTCTGTGAGACCAACACAGCCATTAGATCAGAAGGCTGAATGGAAGTAAGAGTTCTTCTAGAAATGGAGTCCTATTTCACTCCGTGGCCAATCTCTGAAATGAATTTTTTCTCATTATAGGTGCGACAAATGCGTGTGTAAACTCTCGGCCGAGACAGTTGAGAATTTATTGGACAAAATCAATAACGAATTGGAATCAATTGACCCCCATGACATTCCAGGCCTTGAGAGCTTCATAAAAAAGTGCAAGCACTCTCCTGTAACCAGTAAATACCAATATAAAGTTTTTCCCCATTCGCAGATACCAGAAATGCCTTCGACCGGACCATTACTTCTTCCTGTCGGCAAAATATTCACTCTGTCAGATTTATGGGCGAACCGAAGGCTATTTAATACATGAAATGTCCTTGGAGGATATAAAAAGGAAAGAGCAATACTGCCGAGATTTTCTGGCGTTGATTGATGTTCTCGAACCGGGATTGACACGTCTTCGAGGTAAGTAGAGTTGTTTTAAATCGTAGACAGTACATGAGAGTATATATCTTACAGGGCTTATAATGTACGAACTCCATGCCCCAATTATGATAATTTCAACACGCCAGATTCAAAGCAAATTGATAACCCGCAATGCCTTTCAAAAAAATATTAAAGAGGTCGCTATGTTGTTAAAGGAAAGCCGTAACATATTGAAGATGGAGCCGGAAGGATCGAATGAATACATGATGGGACAGGCTGCGGAAGATGCCCTCAAGGGAATGGGGGAGATCTAAAGGATCCAAGAGTGTCTTTTGAATTGTTGCAAATAAATATTGGAGTTTATTTTTCTAACAAAAGGAATGGACGAATCTCCTTTAAACGGAAAGTATCCAACTTGTGTCGCAAGTTTCACGGCTTTCCGGCTCGCCTGACATGTTTTATTGTCGTGAATGATGATAGAAATGTTTATTTTTTCCCTACTCTGTCATTAAAGTGTATTTATTCACTTGGAATTTACGAGACTCACTTCAGTTGTATTAAAAAGTAGCAATGTGTACAACAGAGAATAGAGATACGTAACGTATGGCACAGTGCGGGGCAAGTCCTTGAAATAATGTCAAGTGTTCTGCACATCCGAGGACATTAAGGAAAAAATACGTTTCATGTGCGACATGTACCATAGAGTAGGTAGGTAGTAAAATGAGAAGAACAACAGCGTACATATACAACATACATTTTATAGCGAAATAAATAAGTAAATGCCACACGTAGACGGCACCCCTAATTCAATCCGTTGTCATTATATCTACTAACAGGTGGCACCAAATTCCGAAAATGGCGATTTAGAAGCTTTTCCTTTCTTACCTGACTTTAAATTTCTAGTCATTTTGACCACAATTTGAAACACAATTTAATAAGACTGCTTTTTTATGCTGAGTCCAATTGGCACTATTCCAACCAAGGAAAGCCATTCAGTTGCCAACTGATGAACAGTGTCTGTTAATGGATACAAGGATACATAAGGCGATACTACTTTCACGATTGCCATATTACACCTGGAGATTACCTCAAAGGACTAGCACTTGGAATGCTTGCAGCTAGGTAAAGTCGGATGTGGCGTGAATCTTGTTCCAAGACAGTCAGACGCAGCAAAAACATTTGTTTTTATACCAAGAATCGAAGTGCCTCACTATTAACGGACTGACCATCAGGCAACAAGTGTTAGGTTGCCTTGTTGCCTTGAGTACGTTGAAAGAAAAAAATTAAGAGAAAGGCGATAAGATTAAGATTGATAAGGACAAAAAAAAACAATGGCACTCCGGGAGTGCCGACAGAAGTGAAAATTTGAACAATTACGTGTGTATTTTTTGAATCGTCAGGAATATTTTAATGTGCAGGAAATTCTTTTAAATGAAGTGTTTTCTTATTCATTATTATAAACTTCTATGTACTACAAAAATTATACTATAATTTTCATTTTCCTTTAATGCGTTAAAAATAATGCGTACTAGTTGGTGCCCGCGACTTCGTCTACGTAGAATTAGTACTTCGAGCAACTCATTAAAATATTTATATCAATCAAGCCAAACAATTCGCCCTACACATTTAAATTCATTGGTAAAATGAGCAGCAAATGCATTTATTTCTTAACAAATATAAATACCTATGATGAATTTTACTATCCCTAACTTGAGAAATAATTGGTTCTTGTATGTTGGATTTGGATCCCTTACTTCATCTATTTCAAGTTTTATCTTCGGCCGTCGACTCTCTTTCGTGGCGTCGTTTGTACGGGCTACGGCCATGATGAATGAAAGAAATTATTTACCTGAATCATAGTTTATACACAACTGCGTAGTTGTAATGTTGGCAGTAAAATTCAACTTTTTCAATTGTTAATTTTTTAAAAAAGTAAAAATGCAAAAATAAGCACCCCGAAAATAACTTTTTTTGGCACTTCATTTGTTAAGATTGGTTGAATGTGCGAACCGCAAGTAGTTATACTACTACAGAAACTACAGAAATATAATAGAGTGGACTGATGGAAGGATGCATTATTTGACATACAAAAATTACAATCTATTGCTTAAATCGTAAATTTACAAATGCATGAAATATGAAGTTCAATTAATTGATATTCTTTGAACTGAATATCAATGAAACTTAAAACCATCAGCTTCCTCGCACCAACCCGAAATTAAATTAAATAAAATTACAAACACACTTTCCCATCCCAGATCCCAATTCCACATTAACAGGGAAAACAGCTTCTGGTGTAGGAAAATTCTATTAAGTTTTCTGAGCTTGCGGCAGCGTTGCCTACCACTTTTAACGAAAAAAATCCTAACTTAAAAAAGGATGCCTTTTTCAATAAAACAATACAAATAAAAATATTTTTATGTAAAGTGGAACAACAAATCCAAGGTTAAGCACAAATATACAAAAAATAAACAGCTATCGAATCTGTTTCCGATTTTATTCCACTTACTGGAAGTGGAAGTTGGAATTATTTTTAAAGATTGACAGATAAATTGTTTGTACAATGGGCAGAGTTTAAAATTGGAAACACATTATTTAAGACCGATTTTACATATAAAATTCTTTTTTGGCGAGATTTTTTAAGAATGTTTAAGGATATAAAAATAAATACATATTTGAAAAAAAAAACGAGTGTGCTTTATAACAGGACTGAAGTAAAACTTCTTTAGGTCCATCTATGTAGTTTATACATATTAATATATCAATTTTCTTCAATAATTTACTGGCTATGAGAGGAAGAGAGCAAGAAAATGGGTGCGCGCACTGCTCTCTCTCGCTCCTACAGTATGATACAGACAATAGGCCACGGTTGCCACTTACAAAAAAAAACTCAAATTATTTTATTTGATTTTGCACAAAATTAACAGCTGCTAGAAGATATGGGAGATCATCTACCCATTTTCTTATAACAAACCCTTAACAAATACGAGTTTCATGTCTGTATATAAATAATATGATTAATTATTATTATTCACCATATGTCAAAAGAAGAAAATGATTGCATTCTGTAAGTTTTCGAATAGCGAATAAAACAGTTTTATATGGATGGTGATGAAGCATATGCTCACTCAGAAGCAATAAGGTAGCATTTAAATGAGGTGATATCGAGTTCGCATTCTTGGTACATCTGCTCAAAAATTTATCATAACCAGATAAAAATTACCAAATTAGCAAAAATCAAAAAGCAAAAAAAATTACGAAGTTAGAAGGTAAAAAAAATACCAAAGTGGCAACTATATCTTAGATATATGAAACACCTGTCTCTGTTGCTCCTACAGTGTGACACAGACAATAGGTCTGCACTGCAGTAATACCAGACTTTAAAGGCAGGTTATCCCACGGTTATACTTAAAATATTCTTTTTATGTTTACAAAATAAATAAATTTATTATTTTAAAAAATACTCGTGATTCATTCACAGACACATATGTCATTTTTTGAAACAGTTTAGGGAAATAAAAAAAAGAAAATGAAAGCATTTAGATATTTTGAATGGCTTTTTTCTAAACATGAAAATATTTAATTTGATCGTAGGTTTAATAATTATTTTACTCTTAATGAAATGAGGAATTAGGAACAAAATTTGACCAAAAAGTAAAATCCCTTTCCTTTTGTACTATGAAGTCTGAAAAATCCCTTTTTGCCTTTTAGCTTGTTATTAATGAGAAAATCCCGCAAAAAGTTATAAATCTTCCGATCTGGTATCACTGCTGCACTGCATGATGTGTCTTCGATAACGAAACGTAACTGATTGAGAGAAAGAGAGAACGAAAATGTGTGCTCACATCTATCTCCCTTGCCTCTACAGTAATATACGAAACGAAACGTAACTCTATTTCTTTCTATCACACTAACTTATATCTCCCTCTCAACTTCCGCTCGCAATTTCCGTAACGCTTTCGTGACGCATTAACCAGCTTACCCCCCAAGTCAAGCGTGCCTAAAGAAATATTACTTAAAAAAAAAACAAGCCTAGGTTTAATTGGCATGGCTGGCTGGCGTTGTATTTAATACTTAGTTTATGGTAGTAGCACTACTGAAAGCATTCTCTTTTTCTAACGCTTGTTAAACCACGATTACCATACCCATTCAATTCAATTCAATTTTTTTAATTTTTTAATCATACTTAAAAAATCTTTGCAAACAAAATTAAATGTTACCTCGGTCTTAAAGAATGTGTTTCCACCTTCAAACTCTGGCTATTTCCCGAACACTCTATCTGTCTTTCCTTAAAAAAAATTCCAGCTTCCACTTCCACTTCCGGTAGGTGGAAACAAATTTGAAAGCTGTTTGTTCTATAAATACAAAATGTTTTGTTTTTTTAGATATATGTTTAATTTTTGATTTATTGTCCCACTTTACCAAACAAAAATATTTTAGCCATATTATTATTGAAAAAGGCATCTTTTTTCTCAAGGCATTTATCCGTCAAAAGTGGTTGGCAACGCGAACACTTGTGTCGCAACATTACTAAATACAAGATTTGTGATGCGAGTTCAACTCATTCCCTGCACTTAGCGGCATCTACATCTCAGCTCTGCAACTATACACTTACCTTCTCAAATTCGAGCGAATTTTTTACTTTTATTATCTCAAATTCTCTGAAGTTAAAAGTCAAATTATTTTCTCAACAAACTTATTGTTTTAACTTTAGAGAATAAAAAAAAACAAATTTCGCAAAGATATTCATCCATTCATGTGTGTAAGTATTCATAGGTGAATTTAACCTGCGTTTGTAACTCCTACTCTAATTTCACAAAACGTCTTGTAACAATTATTTTCCACATTAAATATCATAGACTATAGTGAGAAGGTAAGTTTTCGGTGACACCATTAATGGCGTCTGTTGTTATCTTTGAGGTATGATAGGGCTGTTATCTGCTAGGTGTCGCTGTTTCATTAGTTGGTACAACTATCAACTCTATCATTGTATATAAACATTTTTCTATATACAATGACTCTCAACTTCCGTCCCAATTTCACGAACACTGGTGTCGTAACATTGGTAACGCAACATTGGTGTCGCGAGTTCAATGATTTTAGCCTATATCAAAAATGCCGAACGGCCACGCTTCGCTCAAACCCCGATACCACTGAAGACGATGATCTTCGCACACTTGCTGCAAAAATCCCTCTTTTCACAATCAACACGAGAAGAAACCGCTCCTGGATTGGGAGCTAAGGGTTTTCCATTCGCGCGATTGTCTGGGCTGCTGGATGTAGCTGGTGCGTGTGTGAAAGTCTCCACTTGTTCAGTGGGTGTAGGGGCTCAGGTGGTTGCAATGGATGATGGTGATGATTGATGGCTGTGCTGAGAGGGTAACGAGCGCACTTGCTAGATCTAGCGGTTGAATACTCCAAGTACCAGTACATATAGTTGGTGGTGAGGAAGTCGGAGTATATCTGTCGTCACCAACGAAAGTGTGATAGAGAAATATTTCCTGTGTTTGTGCCTCAGATTTGATCGAATGGTTTGTAATGAATGAAGAGCCAAAAGAGTTTTCGAACATGGGAGGGCAGGAGAATAATGGTGCTTTTGTTTCAGCACGCATGCATGCGTGGATTACGCTCTCTTGCATTACCACGACGAAGGGCTTACATATAACTTTCACTAGAGCAGCACGTTTTTCAGGGAAAACCTTTACCTGGGAGGTTTTGATGTTGCTTATCGATATGATTTTGGGAATTATTTATTTTGTTTTATTTTCATGTTACGATGTTAGTTTTAAGACAGCCTGTCGATAAGAAAGGACTTATGGAAAAGCACTGACCAAAATATAGCGCGAATTACCTTGAAGGAATCGTATGACAATTGGCTACCGTTTTCTGGATGAAAATTCGTGAGGAAAAGTTCGAGTTTTCAGAAAGTGCCTTCGTTGAGAGTAGAGTAGGTAGAGTTGCTACGGTTGAGGTTGGCAGAACCTCCTCAAAATGTCTGACTTAGCGAAGGAAGAATTTTCTCTGTTTTTGACATATGGACTTCCATAAACATACACAAATAAGATAACTATATTTACAACATCCGTAAAAAAAGGCCACGTTTAGTCACAGAGAATATCTTATAAATGATAATGCATTTTCTAAACAGTTCTGTAAGATTCTTACTGACGTAATCTCTACGGGATTAGCTCCATTTTTCATCTCTGAAACTCTTGTTGGGGAGTCATCTTCCGTACACTCTGCGCCACTTGAATAGCATATGTAAAAAATCTTTTTTTTGTTAACGAATTTTTTGAATGATACGGTTAAGTTCAGATATATTTTTGAACTAACTAAAAAAATACACCCACTTGAATAGAACACTTATCAAAAAAAAGTCCATTATGAAAATTATAATAATTCAGATATGTTTATTTTTTGTTTTTTTAAGTAAATTCAGTTAATTTCAATCGGTTTTAAGAATGTTCAGTAGTGGGTTGTGCCTCCTTTTTGCTCTAATGCTTCACAAATCTTATTTGGAATAGACCCGTACAATTGGGCTAAATAATCGAGTGAAGTTGAGCTCCAAGCGAGTTTGATAGCTTCGATTAGTTCTGGTATAATTGTGTATTGTTGTCCCGACTCATACACTTTTCGGCTCAACCAGACTTAAACATTTTCAATAATATTTAGATCCGGTCAATATACGATTTGGTGATTGCAGCATTATGAATTGGCGTATTGCCATGTTGATACGTCCACTGCAAGGGTCCAAAAAGGTTTTCAAAGAATGGAAACGTCAGTTTCAATACACCAATGTAGGCCATCGCATTCATCGTTGTCGACAGAAATTGCAACTCGCAGGTGCCGTAATACGAGATTGCTCCCCACACCATGACACCTCCACTCTTGCTATGTAAGCGGTCCAAGTGGTGGGTTTCTTTTCGTAGGTCATGAAAATAATAGCTGTAGCCATCGGGTCCCTCTAAATTAAATTTTTTTTACGCGATGCTACTCAGTAGTCCAGCTCATATGAACACCCAGAGAAAAAACAACGTAAAATCAAAGAAAACCACTTTGATTTAAATATTTTTCGGAATGATTTAGCATCGACTACGAAAATTTTTAAATCAGAGTGGCCTAACATTAATTCAAAGGGTTTTCCTACTCTAAATGCATATATTTTTAATTTGATCTAACCACGTATGCACCTTGATTTGACGTGGAATCATGTAAAAGTGAATACGTTTCACTTTGAATCTACGTTGACTTAATTTAAAATTACATTGTGTATTTAAATCAAATACGGTTTAACGTGAAAAGGAATATTCTTTATTAAAGTTTATTCAACGTAAAATCAAATAGAACATATTACATTTTAGTTTGCATTTTTTCCCTGAGTGTACGGGCTGCATTGAGTGGTGGTCTTCTCTTAATTGTTAGCCTTCTTAAATGCTAGGTTTTCGAAATAACACGCCGAATCGTAGTAAGACTAGCGTCCTTAATTTTGGCTATTGAGTCGTGCGAGTTTGAGGCTTTTCTCAAAATTAGTCGCCTGTCATTAGAAAGAACACGAGTGTGCGGCCTTTCATATTTTTGCAAAAGTTTGACTCATTACACAAAAACGCAACTTTTCGGCTTCTTTAAATTTGTTGTGCTTTTTTAGCAACAGATAGACCACTGTCCTTATAAGCTTTTATTTTTTCTTTTCAGTCTCTGTTACCACTTTTCCCCGACCCATTTTGGTTGAATTTTAAATTAAATATTTACTATTAACAAAACCAAGCTACTAATCTAAAGCACGTGTCCATATGCCAGAGATAACGATTTAACAAAATAGATGTGCTATTCAAGTGGCGATTTCCCTTAGCAAACATTTCATCGCCAGCATCTATGGCTGAGAGGATTTTTTTTGTTGAATCCATTAAGATCTGATCGAGCTCTTACTCATAAGTCACTCATAATGCGTTCTATTTTACAAGTTGAACAACATACGAAGGGGCCTAAACGAAAAAGAATGCTGCGGAACTTTGTATCCCTTTAGTAGAAGCATACCAATACTTGTTTCTTCCGTCTACAAGTATGCATAGGTATATTACAACCGTTTTGCTTCGTCACCATATTCAGTTGCCTTTTTAGGCAGCTATTGGAAAAGGTAATTCTCCACATGATTATCGAAAGTAACAGCATGGACCCCTAAATTTGAGGTCATCTGATCTAGACGCTATGGAGCCTGAAAACCCGTTCAGCTAATTTCTGAATGACATGCTACCGGAATATGGCTACCATAAAAACTTCTCTATAATCTTCAGTACTATGGAAGACTGGGAAAAATACAAAACCAATCCAACACGACTAGACCTCGTCTGATACACAGACGGTTCTAAGATGGAACTGGCATTTATGCAGAGTTACCTCGAGTGAACTTGTCAGTAAGTCTTGGTAAAAACTTATCCATATTCGTGCTGAAGTAATTGCTATTAACCCTTGCGCTAGAATAAATCTAAGTTGTAAAACTTAAACCATATTTATATTATCAGACAGCCAAGCAGCTCCCAAAGTTCTTGACGAATCCTTTCTTCACATATTCGTGGAATATTGTTTCAAAAGAACATCCTTGACGAGGAAATCGCACCTCGTCTTCCAGACTACCTCCGGAGAAAAAAGACGGCTCTAAGTCCACACCAGAGGAGGCACAAAAGGCTCCTTTAAGAGAGGCGAGAGCCCCATGAAGGCTCACCCGTCTTATAATCGAATCTAATCTTAATCTTCAAAGTGATGTGGTTTTTATAGTTTTGTGCGGATTCGATATAAAGAAAGTCTTTCCTAATATGTCCAATCACCCAGTGGCAGCTTGCATAATTCTGTCAATAATTTAGCATCGGCAGCGCATGTGTAGGTATAGTTGTACCGACTTTTAAAAAGTTGTCCCGTCTGTTGGATTATGAGTTTTCTCAAGTTGGACACTCAGCATTAGGAATTGCTCTGTTGGGTTCCAGGACATAAAGGCATTCCAGGCAACGAGAAAGCGGACGAATTAGCAAGTCAAGGTTCGGTAGCTGTATCAGAACAAGCTGATCTCTCTGTGAACATCCCGCCTTGCGCACTCAAGCTTGAAGCAGGAAGAAAGGCCACAAGAGAGGCGAATGCTAGATGGACTGCACTAGAAACTTGTCATACCACAAAAGTGCTATGGCCAACCCTCAATGAAGCCAGAACCGAGAGTATAATGCGAAAGGATAGAAAATCTCTTTCCACCCTCGTAGGAATTATAACGGGGCACAACACTCTACGGTATCACATGAAGAGATTACGCTTGACGGAAGATGAACTATCTAGAGTACTTAAACATATGTATCTATAGACTAGACAGGGTTGTTATGGGTAAGGGACAACCTTTTCCCCCAATTGGCATCACAATGGGTCAATATTAACCTGAGTGCGCAAGGAGTACTCCAAGCCGACCCACATACCTAACCTAACCTTTCTCAAGTTTAGTGTTGTAAATGTTGCATGGCAGCGCATCAACCTATCTCAATCAAGGATCTTCTTTCTTGCTCAAATTAGGAATAACCCAATAATTCAACTCTATTTAATAATTTATAGCGTCCACTTTCACTATAAACAACTACTTCAGGGCATGTACCCCTCATTCACTTGCATATTATGGGATTCACTTGGGTTTGATATCGAATTAGACACTATATAATTCAGTCTTATCCTTCCCCATAAATTATCACAAAAAATATTTTCCTGTCTATGTAAGTTCAGGTTAGGTTGAGTGGGGTTGTGAGATCGCCACAAAAGACCAGGCACCAAGGCGGGCCAATCGCCATCCCCCAGGGAACCATTACGGTTAAAAACCTAAAAAAATCATGGCATGATTCCTTAGAAGGCAGTCTCCAGAGAGTATTCCTAAGTTAATCTTAACTTTGTTCTACTGCGATTTACTAATTCTTCAAACCACAGTGCGTTTGAGACCCTGTGCCCTTCTAGCTGTGACCATCTTGTGGTTGCTTTACCCTTAACCCTTCTAGCAATATCAGAATGCCCAGGTACCCAACACATTCTGACACGGATCTGCGAACATAATGCCTTGAGCATTGTGCGGCAATTCCTGGCTAATTCAAATTGAGTGGTATGAGACTCTACCGCTTTAAGCGTTGCCTGGCTATCAATATAGATGGCGATATTCTTATTGGATATCGCTCTCATCTCAAGTACCTCCGCAGCTTTGAGTACAGCCAGAATGTCACACTGCATGTGTCTGGAAGTCTCAGGACCATATGCAGGTCCAACTCGCTGGAGTATACACCTATATACCTCAGTATATCTGAGGTCTCATTGTCATTTTCCCTCGAGACTAAGTTCCTACGCCAGTCCTGTCTGTTGGCTCCATGAAATCAAGCCCCAATAAAAAATAAATGGCAAAAAAAAAAAAAACAAAAGACCCCAAAATATATGGTAATATTTCATAATGCAGACCCCATTCCATGTATGCAATATGCCCCAAATAAATGCAGAATGGGCCTGAATTGATAGCATAAAAAAAAATTGCCCCAAAATAATGCATGGCAAGCAACAACAAAAAATATTACGAAATTAAGCAACAACAAAAAATATTACGAAATTGGGGAGTATTTTAATTGTTTTGGGGTCTTCTAGCATATTTTTGGGGCCATTTTTAATTTTCTTATTTTGGTACCAAAACAAAATTCTACGAGAAAAAACGCGAAGGATAACGATGATTCAACGGCGTCAATCGTTTCAAGGACAAAATAACTTCCCGAGAATTGAATTTTTGAGTACAAAACGATCAGTTTAGTGACGAAAGTGCAGTGATGACAACGTGTTGACAAACAAAAAAATTTGAGGAAATAAAAGTTAGAAACTCGCGCGAATTTTTAACTTTTATTTCTCCAAATTTTCTAAAGTTAAAATTAAAAGTTGTATTTGAAAACCTGAACTTACTTTAAGGTTTAGAAAATTAAAGAAAAAAAAATAAAGAGTCAGCTCAGGTTTTCTAATATAACTTTTAATTTTAACTTTAGAAAATTTTGAGAAAATAAAAGTTAATAATTCGCGCGAATTTACTTTAAGGTTATGAAAATTAAAGAAAAAAAATCAAGAGTATATAACTTTTAATTTTAACTTTAGAAAATTTGAGAAAATAAAAGTTAAAAATTCGCGCGAACTTGATTTATGTATTTGGTCAAGCACGCCGTCGTCTCTATCACGGGGTTCTTCAGCCACCACCATCCACTCCCTTAGTCATGATCTTTACCATGACTTTCCGAATGCTGTACCTGACCATCCCCTTTGTCTTCCCAAGGGATTGGAGCGATTCCCTCTTTAGGCTCAACTCAAATAACTTGAGTTTGCTCCTTTTTGGACACATACGAGTACCTATATGTAAGTTAAAAACAATCTGAGAGTCAAAGCTGACATATCAAAGGTACCCTCAAGGGCTAATTAATTCGACTGGGAATAAAAGCTTTCATATGTGCCCAGCACACAATACTGTCAAAGCTTAAAGTAAAACAGCAAAACACAACTCGTAACAAATTTCCATATCCATATCCTTTGTATGTTCAGAAGTTAAATACAAAAGGCTCAAAGGTCAGAAAGGTTTTTCTTCTTTTACTACGTAACGATGTCCTTGATGAGATTAACAGCGAAAAGAAAAACTACTCGCAGCGCACTTAACTAAAATCTTTCTGTGTGTGCATTAAACTGCCGACAAGTTAATGTGAATATCCTGGTCCAAAGAATCGTTGCACTTAATCCTTCCCTCTGAAAATGGACAAGTCCATTGATGCGCATAACGGTACTCTCAAGTTTGTCGTTCCTGGTAAATGTGCTGTTGCAGCGATGAGCAGAGGAATACGAACGAGATCAACCGAGAAAAAGTTGGAATAACAATTGCAAACTTTTTAATATTTAACTTCAAAGAATTTCGTCCTTTTAGCTATGTTTCTTCCCACTGCCGCTTGTGTAGAGTGCATGGAATCGAATTGAATACTCAAAAAGGCGAAAAATATGGAAGAGAAGATCCTAGAGTGCCATTGCCATCATGATGCTGCTGCTGCAACACATAACAACAGAATGCATAGCACACAGCCAACATAAGGATGGCCAACATTGGAACAGCGGAAAGTGTGCACTTACAGTAAGGAAATGCTAATTCTCTTTTCACTGCTCAAATGAATAACAACAGGATCTAAAAGTTTTGTCCTTTTTGTTTGATGGCAAAAAATAAAGTTAAGGAAGAATTGCATTTTGTCGTTTGGATTATATTTTGCATTGAGAAGGAAAGATGTCGGAAAGGACTTTCAGTTCCTTGTCCATTTAAAGAGCACTTGTTGTTTGGGCGCCCTAATATAGTCTGATGGTTGTTACGGGAAATTACGTGAAGTATATAGAGACTTGAATGTGGAGCAGGTTAGAGGATTTCAATTGGACCGTATCTCTTCACCAGATGTCTGAAGATGATTGCAAAGCTTATAGCAAAGATGAGTCGCGTAGTAAAACTTCATTCAAAAATCCTTGGTGCATAAACCGCAGAGAAGTCATTAGTGGGTTCGAAGAGTTTTCAGGATTTTTCATTTTGGAAACAGTCCAAAGTTCTGTAACAAGACCTGGGGATTTTGCTATAACTAGATAGATTCACAATATTGGTCTATAATTTAAAAACGCGTTTCATTAGGTATGTATATTAAGGTATTTGATGTTCCTTGTTGTCTTCCACCCTGTAGGTACATCTATAAGCACGATGATATGATCCGACAGACGTTCGCAGCACTCGCTTAGCTCATTAGTTGTATATGGGGTGTGGGATCTTTTGCCTGATGGCGGACTTTCTACTCTATTTAGAAAGAAAACAGAAGTTAAAACGAAGAGAAAGGAAACACGAACTAAAACATTAGGGAAATTTCTTTAATCTCTAATTTTTGTTCAAACGTCGGCACAAAAATTTGGTGTTGGTATGGATGAGGTGCTCTCCCACGAACGCAGTAAAGTACATAGTTTTTAGGTTGGGGTGTCTTTGAACAGGGTGGCGCAAACGTTGGCACCCAATGTTCTGTGGCTTAAACTTTTTGTGTGAATGAAAAACTTTGGTTATGCTCATGGATTATGTTTATTGTATGTCTTACATGTTTTTTTATTAAGTCGAGATAATTATGCCGCCGCCAGAATTGATGACCATTCGGTCCTGATTTATGACATTTTCCATTACCCTTGCCAGAACTCCCAGGGATAGGTCATCGCATTGTTGACGGATATTCTTTTTGCGGGCTTCAAGAGTTTAAGGCTTGTTTTAATGGACTCCTGACTAAAAACCACCCACAACATAAACTAAGTAGGAATAGATTGACAGCTTTCGAATTCGAATGCCTTCTTTTTGTTCTGAGCGATATAAAAATGTCTTTTCTTCGTCCTTAGTTTGATATATAAACTACCCACAAAATGGGTAATTAGTAATTAACCACGATCTGGTATCACTGACCCCCCCCCCCCCCCTCCTGGTTTCAATTTTGCGTGTGAGGCAGCAAAAAAATACTGCCACTCAGCAGTGTTACTACATCATGGAATTTCTATCTTTTTCTGTGAATTTCGAAAAAAAAACATCAATTGCGATCTCATTCTTATCTACGGCTTTATTAGCATTGACTGCGGACAAACGGATCTCTCTGTCCCGCCTCGTGCAAAAATGCGCATGATGGTGTAAATGCGGCATAATGAATGCACGCTTCCTCCGATGAACTATGTTTCAAAATACTTGTTTTTGAATGGCCTAGCTTACTTTGTGTGGTCCATTTGGAGAAGAGTAACAAACTAATTGATTTGATTGGAGTAGAAGGTTAAGGAAAGGCAAGTTCATTATATCATTATATTTATACGTGAACATCCAAAGTTTGCGTACACTTTTTAATATTTATTATGAAATGAGTAGAATGAAACTTATAGCATTCGAAAGGTGCTGTGCCATAGGTGTTCACAAATAAATAATAAATAAATAAAAGTGTGGGTGTTGTCGCCGTTACGGCTGGTTAAATTAAGTTAAAAAATCCTCATACAATATGGTTATCAGTTAAATGAAAACATGTTGATGACATTCAATTTGTCGCCACCATATGCCACAGTATTCAAATATATATAGAGGTGACTCATAATTAACGCAAAATTCGAATTTTTGGCCGATTAATAGTACAGTGATGCCAACGCAAAAAAGATAATAATGTGTCAGCTGACAGTTCGGGGTTGGTATAAATAAAGCGCTATACGAAAGAACAACACATTTTCATTGTTGAGCAATTTTTCAAAAATAATGAAGGTATGTCAGCTATTCCGCAATTTTAGCATAACATATAGCCGTCATGGTGATTTAAAACCATAAACTGTGAAGACAATAATTGCAGGGAGACTAGATCAATTAATGATCTTAAGCACTCTGGGTCCTGTCGCAAGTCGTTCAACAGAAAACATCGAAACAGTTCGCGAAAGTATTGCTGACAGTCCAGGAACATCAGTTCGGATAGTCAGGCAGAAACAATGAATGGTGTTCGCTATCGTGACATGATAACCCAGTGTTTAGTGGCGAAATTATAAGATATGGATGTGGACAAACATGTGGTCTCAACAAGACGGTGCCACATGCCATACAGCCAGAGCAACTATTCAATGACTGTAATGTAATCGGTCGTTTTTGCAATCAAAATCAACCATCCCGATCTTGCGATTTAACGCCATTGGACTTTTTTCTTTGGGGTTTTCTGAAGTCAATGCCCACGACCACCAACGCCTTGAAAAAGAAAATTGGGAGGTGTATTAATAAAATTCAGACACATTTATTCGAAACGGTCATAGAAAATTTCAATAATTATACGTAGTACTTACCAGCAAAGCCTTGGCGGCCGTTTACCCTTTGTGCTATTCTATACATAACCCCAATCTGTATACTCTATGAATCAATACAAAATTTAAGCTTTCTAATTAAAAATCTTTTTTTCTAACAAAACTACAGTTTGCGTGAATTATGGGACACCCTTTATATTGACTTAGATTAAAATGAATTTTTGAAGGAATGCAATTTGTCTTCCCCTAAAAGTAAGCAACCTTAGGAATAATTTTTAATTCAGGGGCAAGGTGTCGACAGCCACTTTTGATGTTAGGAAATTATTTTTTGAATAATATTTTGCTCTAAATTTATGACGTATTAAAATGGAAACAAATCATGAGTAAAATTTATTTTCAAAGAACGCGTTTTTTTTCGACATCTACCTAGATGTCGGTTTTTCGTTAATTAAGAAAACAACATAAATATCGAACATTGTGGTGCGGGTTTTAGTTATACAAACTTAGGGTCGATTTTCGACCACAAGCGAAACTAGTTGAAATTAAATGACTCATAAAAATTATAAATATACCCTTTCCTTTTGTGTTTTCTTTGGGACCATGGGAACGAGTGATTGGTGTCAACCTGAAACTAGGACATGTTTTCGACTACTAGGTCAACAGGCAATGCTTAACAACATCTAATCAAAAATGCACCTTATCATAAGCCCACTGCAGACTATTATCCTCACTTAAAAATGTAAATATAACATCAACATGTATAGAGTGTATATGGAGGTCGACGTTATGAATGCATAAAATGCAAAAGATAGGTATCCACGCATACCTATCATATTTTCTCATGTAAGTCACGTACGTATGGCAGTCAACAATTTGTTTGCATATGCATCAGCAAGTTCAGCCAAAAGGTACCTGCCACACAATCTAAGAATAAAGGGACCAAAATGATTCGGAGTTTAGTGCTTGAATTTTACATCCTTGCTGCGATTTCACAGAAAACAGCTTCCTTTCAGCAAATGAAACCGAACTGGAATGGAAGAGTTATTAGGAAGACGGAGTCGAGTATGAAGCCAATGATGCGAATATGTTACATTATGTTCTGGAGGTAGGTATATTTTTTTTATTTGATATTTTTCTGTTGATTTTTGATTGATGTTTGCATATGACGGATGGATATATGAAGGAGATGCTGGTTTACCGGGATATTTGCAAACATGAGACATCTGTGTTTACTTATATTTGAGCAGCAAGCAGGCGACATCGTCTTCCGATAACGATAAGATGAAAGTCCTTGATTCCGTACACGAGTGTGGGCTTAAGTAGTAATCGCCTACCCTCATCAGAAGCATTTCTGTGACCGTCCTTTTCTTTATGTCCAGTGGAAACGGAAAACATTCTTAGCTCTGAAACAAATATCCGATTATGAAAAGCTTATATCCACGTTTGAAATCGTACCCTAGTTCCGTAATTCAGTGTCCTTCCATAACATCAATTGTTATTGTTCTGAATAGTGAGGATTACCTTTAATCAAAATTACAAGCCCGTGGGTAGATATCCTGCCTTTGAAAACACTGTTGGCGCCAGTTCTAGATTTCCACTAACGAGGCCAATAAATGTCTCCATTTGCGTTGGAAGCAAAAGTCATTCCTAATAAATATTGACTTCCAAGAAGTCCTCTCCTTTCCACGCATAAATCACACAACTTAAAGCGTAGAGTCAATGTCCTTGTCTGGGATTGTTTCATACTAGCAATCCGATTCTTATGCCGACATCTATAGCTATACAGAACATCCCCAACGAGGCATACGGAAGAGGGGAGTCGACCGGAGTTGATGCTTGCGCTACGTGTAAAATATGTACATTTTTCTAAAGAACATTTACCGGTATATATTTTTTTATTATTTTTGTTATTTCGCATCCTGTGTTTGTGCTGCTTGCTTGTTTGTGATTTCTCGAGGAAAAAACCTGAAGTGGAAAATAAAGCAATTGGTGCGCTTAGCTGAGCGCCCTGACAAGTCTCGTACACTGGGTGCACCCACGAACACACAGACGTACACCCCGTACTATTATTTGGTATAGGGGTGTTGATATATGGTAGAGGAGTTCTTCGCATACGTAATTAGAACGTTCTGCAGGTGAATTTCAAAACGAATTGCATAGTCGAGAGTATTGCGGCGACCAGTTAGAGATTCTATATTTATTCCGATTTAGATGTTGATAAGAATGTAAATTGGAGGATTAGTGGGTGAATGTTTCGTGCGGGATATTACTTCAAACCGTCCCTAGGTTCAAGGTTTGAGGGAAAGTGTGATGTTTTAAAATGTTAGAATACGAGAATGCGTTTTAGTGTATAGTACGTAGGTATATGTGAACAATTATTACTGTTCTGATCGTTAAAATGGGAATAATCGTGGAGTGTAACGCAAAGTTTTTAGCTTAAATTGGGAAGCGGTCGCTGAAAATTTCTAATCGAAAATGTCTAATTCAAAATGTGTGTTGAATTCTCATTTGATGTGATGGCAAAAAAAAAGCAGCAACTTGGTTAACAAATACATCGGTTTGTAAAGTGTACAACTTGATGCATACCAAGCACTTTACAACCTCTTCACAACCCCTTACTTTGTATGCAGATGTTTATGGTTTTTCTTTATTTTCCATTGCGCAACTAAGTGGACAAGCCAATGGACTCGATATGCTGATGTCGCACTTCCCTCACCATACGAACGATTGCATATGTATAGATCGTATGCGTGACAAAGTAACTCGAGCCGCCTGACTTGTCCGGGAATTCCCTTCCGTATTTTCCTATTCTTTTTGTTTCTCCTTTCGTTCATTGAACCTCGAATTGAATGATTCTATCGAGGCTACTTATATCGGTGACTGAGCAATGACGCGACACTATTCAGTTCCTAAATTCTTGGGAGTCACCAAACTCAACTGATTATTAAGTCCCCTATATCGTATACCAATTCCTGTATTAACTCGCCTACTACATCGTGTACCAGCTCTCCTCACCCGAATATTAATCTTCTAAATCGTGTAACTATATAAGATTAAAGTAATATAAATATCAATAGACATTAATAATAGAATTAAGGTAATTATAATAAAATACTGTGTAACGAAAATCAAGTGTCAGTGTTTTGTTTTACTTTTCTTTTTGGCACAATAGAAACACATCAAGGTAAGATCCGACTGAGAGTAGAACCTTTCAGTATAAAAGATAAAAAGTACAATAGGATAACAGATTTTTCAAATTGTGATCGCATTAGCAGTTCAATTCTGACAGACTACTTTTCATATATACAATTATACATGTTCCTTTTGGCAGGACGTTATTGCTTTTCTTATTCTATTTCACTTCTATTTGTCGTCAACTGATCGATGAGCACTAGTCCACGAATTATTGAATACAACAGATAATAATGCACTTTTGTTGCCTACAAAATTTTGTTGTTTGCCCGAATATACGCTTTCTCTTTTTTTCGTTAGTCGTAATCTTTCTACAGTTTCACACGAGAAAAACTAATTTTGCCGCAAAGCCTTGTTGTTGATTGTTCAGCTTAGCACTCATTTTCATTTTAAAGAGCGAACAGCGCACCCGGAAAATTAATTCACGCTTAGACAGAGAGAGGCAATACTGAGACTACCAAATCTTTTTGTCAGTGGTCTCCTCAATTTTTTACAAAATCATCAGTCATGTTCCTTGCCATTCGTGTTATGACAATTAGAATCCGTGTGAGGTATAACAAATACAAAAGGAAAAAAGCGTTTAGCCAGCTGTCACCCGTGGTAGAACGCGATCGAGTTCGAAAATATAACACTTTAATTTTTTTTTCCTATAAATACATTCTGTATTGTTTATTTTTATTAAATACAAGCTGACTCAGCAAACTTCATTCAATAAAATAATTTTAAAAATTTAAAATAATTTTTGTTGTACTTGAAGTGACACTCCCCGTTTTTCTATCCAGTTTATTTATTTCAAAATGCGGTTCCCCATTCGAACTTTCATCCCCTTTTTCGTCAACTTAATGCTTTTTCGGGACAGCAGACTTTGCCCTCCATTGGACCAATACACTGACGAAAAAGTGCACTTTGAAATCAAAAGTTCGCATATATAAATTTAAAGTATGCAAATCTAATGTGTTGTATGTTAAATTAAATATTTGCGAAAAATTAAAGGAAAAGATTTCATTTTTGAAATTTTACATTTAAAAGTTAAAAATGCTTTTAATTTGTATTTAAACAGAATAATAATAACAGAGTTTTTTTTAAAAAAAAAAGTGTTTCCTTTGAATTTAAGAGTACAACTTTTTTTTAAAGTGTTTTTTTTTTACAAAAAGCAGCCTTTGTCCTCCACTGGGCCAATACGTATCATCAAGCCCAAAATCGAACGATCTGTTCTCAAGTTATGCGTGCACAGGCACACACGGACGTCATTGTCTTTTATTTAGGGAAATGTTTGTATACTTATTCCTAAAAAAAAAAATATCCGCAAGTAACGTCAACGAATAATTTCAAACACAACGGATAAAATCCTATGGACGCTTTGCCGGCAGTGAAATGACAAAGATTGGGTGCGAGTGTGAAGATACGTTACATTCGGCTAAATGAGTTTCAATTTATCAAAACTAACGCAACTTATCTTTGCCTGTGGGTAAAAATTCAGTTTGTAGGCAAGGCTACATAAATGCTTGCAGAATGTCACATCTTATTTATTCGTTCTTTTCATGTACGAAACTATGAAATATAACCTCGACTTTATGGCAATAGTGGAAATTAAAATAAACTGTATACCAATCAAGTTATCTTCGACTTTAAGATAATCGAGACTGTAACTTTCGATCCGAAAAAAGTCGAGTCTAACCCATTATTTAAGTTTAAACGTCAGTTCGAAAATAATTCAATTGGCCGTTTTGAATAATATTAGGTAAGTTGAATTCGTAAGTTATTCAAATATGTTACAAAAGTTGTATCTCACAATATAAAGCTTTTTTGTTTGTCAGACATTTTATTAATATTTTTTTCTTAAATGCTGTTTCTAACTCCTTTTAATGGAAGTGTTTAATAATGGACAGCAAATGAAGAGAAGCCGCAGCTTAAATTTGACACAGGCAATGCGAGAACTGCTTGTTGACTGTGTAAAACCATTGGCTGATAAATGACAGCAAAGTTAACCTACGTTTTCGCACATACGAGTATCTAAGAACATCTCTAATATAAGAAAAATATTATTTTTGGATTTTAGAGATTTCTCAAATTGTGGACTACATACCTATACCATTTTTGGATTGAGAAATTATTAATATACTTTTTACATTTTCTGTTCACAACTATTTTTATTTTAAATTAACAAAGTTAGCTTGACACTGACAAACAATTTTTGTAAATTTTACTATACTTTTTTTTATAACAATCAACTTTTTGAGGCAAATAAAAAGATTTTCAAATTCTGTTAATTTGATAAAAGCATTTTTGGATGTAAAAGGTGGGCCATCTAGTGGTTTCTTTTTAAATCATAGGTTATTTTGACACTGACAGCTGTTTCGCGCTCAAAATATTGACAGAAAGTCAGTTTCATACCTCCACGGAACAAAATGAGTGGCACGCTTGAACAACGTTGGAAAATATTGAAAACTTATTTCCAAAGTGAGTGCTGTGTAGCCCAAACAGTGCGTTTTTTTGAAAATAAGTTTTAGCCGAAATGAAGCACTGCGACTGCTGTACGCAAGTTTGTGCAAAAAGTTCGTGAGACTGCTATGCTAGTACGGTGCGCACAGATGAGTATATGGCTGCTGCAGCGAGAGTGTGAGACTCAATTCACGAACCGAACATCATTGGATCATTTTTCTTTGACAATGAGGCTGGAAACAACGTACAGAGTACATGTTAACTGACTTTTTTTTACTGAAATTGACGACATGGATTTGTTCGACCTCTGGTTCATGCAGGATGGCGCGCCATGCCACACAGCCCATGCCACTATCTTTTAGGGGACCAAATTCCCAAATCGCGCTATCAGCCGTCTTGGCGATGTCAATTGTCCGCCCTTTGCACTTTTTTTTGTGGGGAACCTTGAAGGACCGATGTTATGCCAACAATCCGGAAACGATTCCAGCACTTAAGGCCAATATCATCCAAGCAATTCGTGAGCTACAACTCGAAACCATCAAAAAGGTCTTGGAAAATTGGAGTGACAGAATGCGCTACTGCGAAGCCACCGGAGACTAATACATGGAAAAACTCAATTTTGTTAATTTAATTGCATTTTTGAAAAGAAACTTGTATTTGGCCCACCCTCTATATTGACAAAAGGTAAGGTAAGGTAGGTATTTAAAAAAAATAGTTTGTAACTTTGATTTAATTTTCTCACAACAGTACGTAAATCTCAGTTAGTCGATGGTTGCAACACGAATATAGGTATTGGCTTTGTTAAAACTGTGCGAGAGAAATGATCAGTTTACAGCTCGTTTATCTTTTGGAAAGTGTTCACTTTGATGCGGACACACTTACATTAAAAGTTGATATTTCTGCTTATATTATTTAAGAGAACTCGTTTCTTCAATCTACCAACTGAAGTTGGCAATTATTTTTTTATACAAACACTGATAACATCTGCAAAATTCGGGCCACTGACAATGTGACCTCAATATTTTTTTTCCGCTCAAAACAAAACAAAACTTTTCTTCAATCACCACTTTATAAAAATAATTTATAAGATAAAGGTAATACGAGTATGTAGCTGTAAACAATCATTCGGACTAAAAATTACTAATAAACTCTAAGAACGTACACTTTAATGATAAACAATCTGGCAGTGAGGTAAATAAGTAGCAAGACAACTTGTAGTCATAGATGAACTCACATTTGCTGAAACTGAAAAATCAAAAGTAATTATATTTCCCTGTGTAAATATAAAAAAAATAATCGACAATGGCCGCACCTATTGTACATAAGAATGGTACATTTGAAAGTACACAAAACTCCGAAAGGTCTTTTCAACTCCGCCTTTTGTCCAGGTACCATGTTCTTGTTATATCCATCGTATCGTCTCCAACAATGATTCGCTTCTCCTATAGTCCGTCAAAGAGGAAGACGTAGCGAAAAGAAGGAACAGAAAACAAAATAAAAAAAAACACATAGTCAAGCAAAGAATAAAAAGTGATTGAGTTCCGTTTTTACTTCTTATATGGCCCGTATTGCCAGCACCACCCGGACCGGATCGTCCTTGAGCACTTACACAACCGAACAGAAAGCAAAACCCTAGTAGTGTGAAAGTTAAAAGGAAAATCGTAGCAACACCACCGCACACTTTTCCCATTTCGATTCAACTTGGTTACAGTCATGTACTGAGATGGATTTCCAGCTTTGGGGCGGATTGAGATTCTTTTTTTTTTTCTCTAATTGTCATGATGTACTGTGAGTGGTTGATGATATGTCAGGGTCAGATCAGACGGCAACGACAACGGCAGCGGGAGATGGTCCCCTGCTAGTGTTTTCGATTTACCCCAGTGCCACACATTACGAGTTGAACATCCATTTGATTTGTTTACAAAAGCTTTTTGCAATGTTGACAGCGCAGATGGCTAAGTATGCGAGGGAGACCTATCAGCACAAGATTTCTGATGGATTTGGTTAGCAAACAACCGTCATTCCGTCGTATTAATAGAATCAGAACAGCAAAGTTTAAATGGCACTAGTGCATGTTAAATCGGCTCGCGACATCAATTGATATGGCATTGATCTAATGGAGAATTTTGTTTATCTCTTTGCGAGTCCAAACAAAATGCGATAATAGATCCAGTTGTTGTTGCGAGCACCGGAGGGATTATTCAAGTGAAATTGTTTTTTCGTGATATATAGAGATATATAAAGAAAAATATACATTTTCGTCTGAAGATAAGAATGCTTAGAGTTGCCTTAAATTGGAACTCTTCAAAAATCATACACTCAATTTGTTTCTCTCCATGAATTAGGTATCAATAAGGTAGCTGCTATAGAAGGAACAGCGGCTTTGACACGAAGTCTACTATTAATGCCGTATGCAGTATTTCTTAACATCCATCTATACATCCTCATTTAGAGAGGGCTTCATCACAGGACAACCACAAGGGGAACTCCTCAGTGAGGGGTCTAATCCGATCTTGTTATTATCAAACTTCTCCTGCAGTAAAGGGTGACCGGATATAGCAGCAATTTCTCAGCAGCTGTCAATGGCATCCAGCTGTCAAAATTATTCAGTAAGGTTTGCCATTCCATATGCATCGGTTCACGCTTGCCGAACGTGAGGAAGAAAGTCTTAAAAAATATTATCGAAATTCCGGTTCAGTTGGAGACACGCAGTTTTAGTTTCATCGTGGTCAATATTCGTATGGCTTCAGTGTTCAAGCAATTCGTCGTACTGTCTAAATAATTTGAGCATGAGCACACTCTTTAGGACCTTAAGCCACCAACCAGACAGAGATTAGTGCTTAATAAAGAAAAAATAGCCGCGGATAAGGCTAGGCTAGGCCTACACCCATATAAGAGTGTTAAAATGAACATTGTCTTGGGAACGAGGACACATAGGGATCGACGGAAACCAAAAGGCGGACTCCATTGGAAAAGGAGGTCAGAAGGAAAGTTGTAGCTGTCACCAAAACCGCATTGTCTTCAAGTGGTAGAGAAATGTAGCTGACAGCTGACTCTGAATTGAGTACACCTGAGAAGGTGGCCCCCGAACACCTGAGTAGGAGGTCATCCGTGAAAAAATGTTAAAGTAACCTGTTACACTCAAAGAAGGGTTTTAAGCATGAATCTGGAAACATTGACATGGGTGGTGGTGTTGACTACAGGACATGGTAATTTCGGATATTATTAGAGGAAGATGGGCCTTAGAGAGGCCCATATACTGAGTCAATTTCCGGCATTGTCTGGCAGCAGAATGAGTATCTTGGGACATCACTGGGTTGAGACTCACTGGATGAAACAAATCTCCCATAAACAGATGCTAGCATTAACACTAGGAATCGAATCCAGAGAAGAACTCTGGAGAAATCCAGAGAGTCTCTCTGGGTACGATTGATAGGGGAGACGAAAACAAACACGACGATGGTGATCTGATTTGAATATCTTTCGAAATTCATATATCTTATATTATATATATAATTAGGTGAATGGATATAGTTAAGAACCAACATATTCGCTTGATGTTTTTTTGTTGAGAAGATATTGATGTTTCCAATATGTTGAAAATAAGAAAGTTTACTATAATAGTAAAATTTTTACCACTGTGTGAAGTAGTCTTGTATATAAAATTGTTCTGACGCAAGAATTGAAGCCGGACGACCATAGACAACGCTGTTAATGCGCTAATTGGGTGCTGGAGATCCTGATTTTGGCCCAAAAATCATCTTCTCGGGCGAGGCCCATTTTTGGCTTAGCGGTTATATCAAATGGCAACATTGCCAATATTGGTGCGAACACAACCTGAAATTTGCGACCAAGCATCAATACATCCCAATATTTCCTTCCAAAATTGGACCGATCGCTTCGAATAGTAGTGAAGACCGAACCGATCTTCTTATATAGAATAATGGTCCAGTGGATGTTTTTAACCTAAAGTGGATCAAACTCCAAGATCCACATGTTTAAGCACCACGGGCACAGAAAACCTGTCCAACACTCTTCGGATCAACATCGTCCGCATAAAATAAATACCAGCGAGCCATTACGACTGAAAAATTCACGACAAGTAGATGACTGGTTCGTGGTAAGTGGGGTATTACTAACAGACGTCGGTTAATATATCGAAAGTCAGGGACGTATAATACCCCTCATACCTTCCTCTTCATAAGACAGAATGACCATCAAGGTATGGCACTCTACCGCAGCAGCTGAAGAAAAGGCCTGCTTTCGTCAGATTCCAAAATAACTCACCATGTCATTTTGTATTACCTTTATCACGATATACATAGTTTCATTAATATTTTTAATCTCTTTCAAGCAAACTTAATAGTGTCATGTTTTAATTTGTCGCTTAAGGTTTTAACAACCTTAAATCGAAGAACACTCCGCAGTTTTTGATAATTTTTTTTAATCTTACGTCACTTGTTTTTGAGATTAAGAAAGTTGTCATAACGTTTCTCGAGACACTACATAAGAAAACAACAATTATTTCAGTTCGCGCCTACCTTATTTTTATTTGAAAATATTTAGATCGTCAGGGTGCAGGGTGAAATTGTCAGATCATCAATATTCAGCTTAAAAAAAATATACAGAAACAATAAATAAGATTTTAGTCTGTTCAAAGTCTATTTACATCTTTTTACCATTCTTTGGTTTTGAATTTTTCTCTGCATTCCCATTTTATGGCGAGTTTTGGAATTAATTCTTTTATGTCATCAACACTTCAATACTTGAGTCCATATTTGTATGCAACTTTCTTGGTGACATGTATACTGGCCAACTTGACATGTTTCACCGTATAGTGAGTTTAAACACGGACAAGATGAAACTATTGCAACGGATGGAAAATCTTACGGAATTGTAATTGTGTGGACACAATTCTGCGAATGTACGAGTGATGAAATGGATGCAGAATCCACTTAAATACCACATTATATTGTCTTTCTGTTACGAGTTTAACCACTTTATTTTTGGCTTTCCGATATTAACATTTTATTTTTTAAATAAGGGTAGCATATGTATTTTTACTGTTCCTCGTAAACACTATTCAACACTGTTCGGTGTTATTAAACTACAGAATTTTCAATCATATTTTGAATTTGTACAAATATGGTGTTAAATAAACGAATTTGAAAACATTCACTCAGCCTAACAGAAATTTATCCAAAGTTCATGAACATTTTCTAAAACTCATTTATGCCCTAGTGGAATCTTGGGTTTAACTTGCATGTTGTTAACTCATTTTTGGAACAACCCTCACGGATTTCATTTATGCAGCTGCATGAATTTTGCTGCCAAAAATAGAATTCATACAAATAAAATTAAAAAAAAATGAAATGTGAATGGATGAACAGTTTTTGGTGCCGAAGATGGATAGGAAACAAGTTATGCATCTAAAAAACCACACTCAACATTTTTGTTTTACATTTATTGTTATAAATCTATTTATAAATTGTTTTTTATAAATAGTGTTTTTCTTTTCTAGTTCAGAGCACAATCTGAACAGTTATACAAAAGTTCGTGTTTCTTTTTTAGCTCAGAATTTGTGTTTCTTTTTTCTTTCAGAGCATAATCAGAGCGCGCTCTATGAGCTCAGAATAAATTGACTGAGCAGGCTGAGTATGAAGCTGATTACACACTAACAGGCACATTTGACAGAAAAAAAAAACAGGATAAACAAAATAATTGAAATGGCGGACGAACCTTGTTGCTCTGGAACTGAAGGTTAACCAATTAAATAAACAACAATTAATAAATATTCAATTTATAAACATATTTCTTACAAATGACAGCTATGGGCTCAAGTGTGTTTCATAATTACATCAGAACGATCTGAGTACGCTCGGTTCAGAGATCGCTCATAATGCTCGAGTTCGGTTCAGAGCTCAGCTCTGAACTAAAAAAGAAAAACGCCTATTGAGTGCCACCCGGCAGCCATTAATACACGTGTTCACAGAAATGATAAAGTGTTATCATCGGCCTTTGCGATGCTTTGATACCCTCCACTGCATATAAGTCATGCAAAACTGCCTTTGTATGGGAGGTATACCAGAACTACTTGACCGACATAGCCCAAATTTAATATCAACCTGACGACGATAAAAGTAAGTCCTCTCACAAAGGTCGATTTGTTTTGATGCTATCCTGTTTCCAACAGACACAGAGACATATAGGCCTACTATTGATTTTGTATGGGAGTTATACCAGAACTACTTGACCAACATAGCCCATTTTTAATACCAACCTAACGACGATAAAAATAAGTCCTTTCACCAAATTTCATTCGCCTCTGTCAATTCCTTTGGGAGCTATCGTGCTTTCAACAGACAGCCAGACGGACATGGCTAAATCGAGGTCTCCGGTGACTCCTTCTTGGCGTTACAAATGTAATGACAAAGTGAATATATCTTCCTGTGGAGGGTATAAAAATAGCGCGCGAAAGAAGGCTGTCATCAGCGTTGCAAACCAATTTTGACCAATAAATGCTTAATTTGAGAAAACAAGATACTGGAACAATAACTGGAACTGGAACAATAAATCGAAAATTAAACCCAAATATAAAAAAATTAAACACAAACAATTTTGTATTTCCAAACAAAGACTTAAATTATAATTCAAACAATAAATTTTTAATGGGAACATGACTTTTTAGTTTCATAAAAGTAAGTCCTCTCACAAAGGTCGATTTGTTTTGATGCTATCCTGTTTCCAACAGACACAGAGACATATAGGCCTACTATTGATTTTGTATGGGAGTTATACCAGAACTACTTGACCAACATAGCCCATTTTTAATACCAACCTAACGACGATAAAAATAAGTCCTTTCACCAAATTTCATTCGCCTCTGTCAATTCCTTTGGGAGCTATCGTGCTTTCAACAGACAGCCAGACGGACATGGCTAAATCGAGGTCTCCGGTGACTCCTTCTTGGCGTTACAAATGTAATGACAAAGTGAATATATCTTCCTGTGGAGGGTATAAAAATAGCGCGCGAAAGAAGGCTGTCATCAGCGTTGCAAACCAATTTTGACCAATAAATGCTTAATTTGAGAAAACAAGATACTGGAACAATAACTGGAACTGGAACAATAAATCGAAAATTAAACCCAAATATAAAAAAATTAAACACAAACAATTTTGTATTTCCAAACAAAGACTTAAATTATAATTCAAACAATAAATTTTTAATGGGAACATGACTTTTTAGTTTCATAACTAGGTGCAAAACAAACATAGTTTTAATCCATCAGATCGTTTTTAGCTGTAAGAAGGACTACACCGATCTGTTCCAATTTTTAGTATTAAAGGCAAAAATCTCTTGAATCGTTCGCCAAGGTATAGGAAAATATGCCAATGCCACCCAAGCAATGAAGATTTTATTCAGAGTTTAGAACAACCCTGTTGCAGCTAAAATTGCATGAAACCCATCAGTACCGGGTGATGTGGAGCCATAAAAATATGTGAGGCATATTTGATAGCCTCATCTATTGCCACGGCTGATGCTGTATAGCACATTTTAAACATAACATTTCGTCAGCTATCGAGTAAAGTAGGTACGGGACCACAATATTTATAGTCCATTGTAGTTACAGCGGCGCAGTGGCTTAGTGGTTAGTGTGTTGGACTACTAAGCGAGGGGTCCCAGGTTCGAATCCCGAGAAAAACCCAAATTCCAACTTAAGGTTTTTTTCACTGCTCCACCTCTCGCGAACGTCTGACAAACATCCGAGAGTATAATTGTCATGAAAGAGCTTCTCAATTGGCCGTTTGGCCTCGGCATAAAATTATAGATCCCTTCCATTCGTCCCAAAAAAATAAAAACTCACACAAGACGAATGGTTGTGAGAAGCTAGACTTGGGTCCATACGGACCTGTTGCGCCAATTATTTATTTATTTATTTTATTGTAGTTACAGCGTAGCACTTCAGCTGCTGGTGATAGTTGGGCTAGCTTAAACTAACTACCTGCATACGTAACCGTTATGCCTTATTTTCGTAATACTTTCAAAAAAAACCACACTCACAGAGCTTAAATATTATCACAGTTCTATTATGCAGGGAAAACTTAAATTTACCACCTACCTTGTGCTATAATCCGAATTTATTCGACTCATTCCAAGCTAATTCAAGCCTAATTCAAATTCGCTGTGGTACAAATCTATTTTTACAGTTCAAATAAACAGAAACTTTAATCAAATTTAAATCAAGCCATTAAGTGTTTCATTCATGAGCATTGAGCATACATGCTAAGCCCAACCACTATTGTTGAAAGCCCAATTGTATCGCCAACAGCAACACCAACAACGCTGTTGTGTGTTACTGAACGGCTTTGCAAAATCTCTCTGCGTAGTGTGCGATACAGCAGCGAATAACCGAATCAAAACTAATTTTCCAATTGTGCTGATTTATTATCATCGTCAGCATCGTTTCCAGAGCCGTAGTGGCATCCTCTGGGGATATATCACCAGTTTGGTTGGGATTCGATTGGATACGGGTGAGGTGGTTTGAAGCGATATACTTATATATTTGTTTTGTTTTTTTTTTTACAAAACTGGCAACATGGAAAAATTTTACCAAATTGTTGTGATATTCTATTTGCTTTGCTGCTGCTGTGAGCTGAATGACGGAGGTTAGTGAGTGGGGTTCGGACTGGTTTGTGAATTAATTAATTTAAACAAAGTATCTGTATATTCGTCCCTTTTCGGTTTTTGGATGCTTGTCAACACAACGCAGCATGGAGTGCACAGTGCTGGAAGAAACACAATACCGGTTCGATTCAGCTGCCCGATGGGGAGTTTAGACGACCATTTGGAATATTGTGCAGTTTTCAGTGTTTTCTGTGGTTTCCACCAGTGTGAGTAATGAAGGCTGAAACTATTATTTTTGACATATTAATTGAGATGGCCATTGACAGTGAGTGATATACCATCCACAATATAATGGTCGTTACAAAATCATAACTTGTGAACGTTGTTGGATAGACGAAAGCTTGGGGAAAGCTTTTGTGTTTGTTGTATATAAAAAAGTTTTAAATGTTTTTTTAAGGCCTGTCGGCGAAGTGGCTTAGTGTTTAGTGGGTGGGACTATTAAGCGAGGGGTTCCCGGTTCGAATCACGAAAAAAGAAACAAATTCCAACATTAGGTGTTTTCATCCGAGATTATAACTGTCATGAAAGAGCTTCTCAATTGGCCGTTTGTAGATCCCTTCGATTCGTCCCAAAAATGAAAAAACTCACACAAAACGAAAGATTGTGAGAAGCTAAGGCAGTACTGAAAAATAATTTCTGTACAATCAACAATATTTGCTGTTGATGTAACAAAATACAATAGCTGAATTGACAAACTACTTCGATATTATTAAACATTTTTTTGTTAATTTTACAAAAAGTGAGAGACCCAATTAATAAATTTCTTTGTAAAAGCAACAATTAATTGTTGATTTGACAAAACAGCAACGGTAGAAATTGCAAATCTCTTTTGTAAAATTAACAAAATTATGTTTAAATTAACAAATTATTTTTATACCTACAAGTAAACGATTTTTGTTAACACAACAATTTTTTTATCATCACAACAAAAGTTTAAAGACAAGATCAGACTTTTATAAAATTTTGTCATCGAATTGACATTTTGTTGGACGTATATTGACAACAAAATTGTTGAATCAAGTCTAATTTTTATCCAATCTAGGGGTCCCTACACACCTGTTGCGCCAACTATTTATTATTTTTTTAGTGGGGTTTTTAAATTTACTAATAATTATTTCTAACCTTTCCACTTAATATTTGGTTGGTCACAATGGTTAACTTTGCATGAAAAACTTCACCGTTGTGAGTTCGCAAAATATAGGTAGCCCTGACACTAAGAATTGTGAATATTACTACGGTGCAACGTTATAGACTCACCCTAGCGAAAGTTACAATTTTGCAAAGCAGTCTAGGCGCAGTGGCTGAGTACTGGAGTTCTGAGTGCTTCTTCCCAAAAAAGATGCCATATCTGAAGATTTATCGTCATTTTGACGATTCCAAATGATGATTTTCAGGTCTCAAGCAAATACCAAACGACGATTTGACGATTTTTTCACTAACTCATGTTACACTCACAATTTTCCACCTATTGGCAACTCCCATCACCATCACATGAAATGAAATTTCATTCCCATCTCACATGACACAATTTAAGAACACTTCCTAATTCCTACATGACACATGAAAGCGTACTTTGTCTAGTGGTAGTGTATGGAAGTAGGTACGTATAACGTATAAGCTATAATTTATCAGTGTATTGGCCTTTCACATTTTTCGTATAGTCAACATTTTGGCAAAATTCAAGTAGGTATCTTATTTATTTTATTCTGTGAATTGTTTTTGGCTGATTTTCAAAACATTGATTCTGAATTTATAGAAGTCAGAAATTTGAACTTCAAGGATTTATTTAAAGATTCTTCGGAATCAATAGGTATTGAGTAATTTTGGAAAGTAATAGCTGCTATAAGTGTGGTGATAAGTCTGAAGCGTTTCCTCTCTTAATAAAATTTGTTTTTGAAGTTTTAAGTTTCGCAAACTCATCGCCTAATGTTGAAAAAACTTTTTCCCAAATTAATCTTATTAAAACAAAAACAAGGAATATATTGACAATTAGTACACTAAAAGGCATTCTATTTTCAAAAGATTATTTAAAATTTTACAAATGCGAATGTCATAATCTAAAAATGAACGACACACTTTTTGAACTGGCTGAAAAATGTGTTACTTTTTTTTGGCAGAAGGCTAAGTTATTTTTTTATTTGAAAATAAGGAAAGCTTGAAAAACTCGTTTTTATCATTTTTATTAAAATGTATTGCCTTTATGGTAATGACGATTTTTTAAGCTGAAAATGCAGATATTGTAAAATTTTATGTGGCACCACTGCTACTCGGACCTTTTGCGTCAAATATATATATATTAATTTTTAGTGTGTCCATCATGCACAGTTCATATATAAATGAATTAGGTCTGTCTTAAGAATTCTTGTGAAAGGATGTGCATATAATATTAAATGGTAACCGGCGCGGATTTTTCCGCCATACCATGGGAGCAAATAAATTGGTGAAAATAAAAATAGAAATCCCGCTGATTTCATTAAGTCTTCATTTATCAAATCGATAAGGGGCTAGTCGTTAGTCAATATCCTCTTCATTTCGGATCTACACTATTTGAAGTGTGCAGCCAATTTGACATCCAACAGCAGATTTGTACTCCCATTTCATCCGAAGTATCAGTACTTGTATCAAAATCAAGGAGTGTTCAAGGTGAGGACAACATTTTTGTCGATGTATGTATAATTCTAGAATAGGAATTCTCTTAAATCTGGTGTCACTACTGCGTGTAATATTGTTACACGTTTTTTTATGAACAGAGATCTTTAATATTTTTTGTATTTTTCCGGCGTCAGTTAGAATGGTTTAGTCGAAAATACTGAGATGACTTTGATATATTCTTGTGGTAGATATAGATAGAAATGAAAAGTAATGCTTAATGTGAACACCTGCCTTGACGGCTTAATTTCACGATGGGCATACCCACATAGTGTCCTTGAGAAAGACGTTGACAAAACGTCCCAGAGCCAATACAAGTATTGACCCTGGTGCAATTACCGTGGCTGTTAAGTTGGCAACAGCCAACGACCCATTGGTTTGGGCGAGGCCTACCAAGACACCTCTTCGTTCTGAAAGAACGCTTCTTCGTCTCCGCTTTTGGTTAAACCACAGCCACCACGAATCCAACCTCAAATGATGAGGCTGCACCAGATTTGGCACAGAGGCTGTCCCCATCCCCGTGGTACCATTATATAGCTAATGGTCGAGCTTTCGTAACCCGAGAGTTACTACCAATTTGGTTTGCCAACCCAAACCGAGGAAAGGTCCACCTCAATGTCAGGTGTATAGAGCATCTTGAATTCCATATTACTAGCGAAAACAAGATAACTCTCACCTATTTGTTCTTGCACTGATTAATTTGGTGATGCCCACAATAAAGGCATCACTCAAATTTGGGCAGTGCCCCGGTAGATATAGATAGATAAGATTTGATTCATCTCGGTACCAGCAGCCTTCCATTAGAGGATATTCTATCCTCGATCAATTATGTATGTGTTTAAAGAACAGCCTTATTGCTCTTTAGTCTTCCAAGATTATGCTATATTTTTTTAAAAGAATTGTTACATTACGGACTCCTTTGAGCAGTCACTTTGATTATTTTTGAGTGACCTGTTTTCATATGCTTCTCGCCTCTCACATATTGGATTTCTTTTGCAGTCGTCTGCAGGCCTCCGTCTGACGCAGGCAGCCTTAACGACTAGATGGTTTTTGTAAACACAGCAGCAGAGACAAATCATACTGAGACCCCCAAAATGGCAATCCTCTTGCCTCTGGTCCACTCTTTTTTTCAAATTCGCCATTTTGTTTTCCTATCGGTGTTACCTATGTCAATTAAGTATCCGTGTGACATGCAAAATCATACAAAAAATACAAAAATAAACGCTGCCAACTTCGGCAACCGTGGAGAAATGTGCTAGAGTTCGGGAATACCACATTTTAACATTACTCAATGCTATTGGTTAGTTATTATATATTTTTAAAGGCGAATAGTTTTATTTGTTAGGTTAATAAAACTATCTTAAGGAGATGCTATTTATACAAGAAACATATTAGGGACAAACATGGTTATGTATTTATTTATTTTCGATATCATTAAGATCGATTTCATGTGTACTTTTTATAAATAACTGATAAAGGATTGGTCAAAAGGTTTTTAATTTCATGCAACCATTCTGCATTGACAATTTTTCATAAATATTTTAAGCAAATACCTAAAAAAATACTATCCACACCTAACGAATAATTTCAAATTTAACGGATAATATTCTATGAAAACTGCCAGCAGCTTTGCCCACAGCGGAAGTGGTTCATATTTTTCGCGAGTGTGTTGATGACTGAGAATTTTTGAAGTTACGTGACATTAGGCAATACGAATTTCTATGTAAAAATACTAGCGCACCAAATCGTAAGTAACGGAAAATCGGCCGGAGTTGGTGGTCTCAGTATTGTCTCTGCACAGCAGTCTTCTTCTTTTCAAAATCAATAACTCCAATCCCAAGCTGTGTTCACTCGCGGAATATTTAAGCAAATATCAACAACTTCTGCTCTCTCTTTTTCCTGTTAAACATACACCTTAAATTAACCTGGAACCATTTAAAGTTTAAACCTAAAACGATTGAAAACTTCCACCTTGTTTGAACTATGCACTACCACATAGCATCATCGAAATGGTTTGCAGTTTATACCTAAGAATGAACATTAAAAAAAACTTACCTTAAATTTTTTTCCAAAACACACATCAACAATCTATCGCAGTCAAAACGAGATCAGACTCTCATGCTATGTTTTGTCCTTGTTCTAGGGCCGAATTTAGGGCAACAACAGAGTGGAGGCTCCCTGGGTCCTGGCCCCTACATATTTTCCAAATAAAATGCACAATTTTAATATAAATAACAATGAAACAGAGAACAAAATATCAAAGGGAAAGTTGTTTACTAGTTGGAATTTAGAAACATTTTGTTTTCTAAGTATCTATTGTGGGGCCCCTCTTTTGTGAAGGCCCACGAACTCTAGCCCCGGATGCAATCCTCAAAAATCTCATTAGGTCTAAGAGCTTAAAACTTTCTAATCAGAACTGACTATATATGAACGAGACAGAAAGGTGCGACCAATTCGTGCACTTTATTTTCTAATTTTTTGATTTAATATCTTGGTCGTTTGTTATATGACTCTTCCATATCCAATTGATTATTGGGACGATGACCATTTTTTCAATCTCAAGTTAAAATACATATATGTATAGTCAAAAATGGTTAAAGCACATTTTAACTATCGAAATTTGTACCTTTGATAAAAGGAACTGATATTGTCTTTGAAAATCAATACAAGATTACCATCTAAGTCCAGCTTTGTAAGAATTGAGAAGCTACATACTCGCAATCTCGCATATTTCTTATGTAGGAAGATGGTCTTTACGGAAAAACGACGATATTTTAGAAAAAAGAGGACAATGTTTTGTTTCCGGTCAGTAAAACAATCAGAGAAGATTATTGCGGGTTCTTGGTAGTTTTTTTTTATATTCAGAAACACAAACATATTTGTTTTGAAACACATCAAAACTATAGGTCAAACGGCACAAATTAGAAAAAGCAGTGGAATGTAAAAAAAGGGAACCAACTTAATTATAATCGTTTATATTTGTATTTGCAACAGCGGAGCTTGAAAGCTATAGTAATAATACGCTCCATACTTTCTTCCGTGTATCCCGTATACACTATTTCATTTATTTTCAGAACTTTTTTAAGGACTTATTAATATTAATGAGAACTCCATAGTTAAACTTATTTGAATATATTTTTCTTTGGCTCTCAAATTCTACCAATTGATAACCTACATTATAGGCATTAATTTTAGTGTCACATTATATTATAATATTTTGTATTGGGAAAACGTTAAAAATATATGTAATATTGTTTTTATATTTTTGATTAAAGATTTTCTCTTCTTAGGTACACCACATGCGAGTTCATATTTGATCTAAGACTATCGAGACATTTCACATCGTTCACGGATTGTGATTTAATACGATGCAATGAGACCTTCCGGATGCCTTGGGACTTCACGAAACAATAAACGTTTTTGTAATCAGCCACCGCGGTTATAGAACTGTGCTCAAAATCCAGTGCACTTTTGTAATAATTTGTTGTGGTATATTATGTATATATATACATTAAATATTTTTTTTTAAAGAATAAACGTGTTTGCTTAGATATGCAGATAACACTTTGTGAAAAATGTTCTTTGCATAATTAGCGCCACAAGATGATTGCAGATCGATGCATTGTTATGAGACGTAGTCTCATGTATATCTTGTAAAAGAGAGTCTTTAAGTTTCCTTGTCCTTTAGATGTAAAAAATTTCGAAAAAATGAAAGAAATCAAGTCAACTGTACTGTGTCAGTTACTAAAAATATTCTTACATGGTTGTGATGGTTATTTTTTGAAAGGTTCAAATGAATTTGTCGAGTTCAGGGTTATTAGGGTAACCTGGTAGCTGTTTCGCCGTTATACAATGAAAAGTAGTAGTGTTTTAATATCAAATAAGTAAAAAGTTGTTCTTTTCTTTAATATACTTCCTTCACAATCATGCTTATTTTGAGATCCGATTTCTTTAAAAAGTGTGCCGAAATACGAAAAATCGGTATTTTGACATTCGAACAGATAAAAAGTTGTTTCTATCAATCGAAAGTTAATTTTTCATTCGAATGTTGAGTGTATTTTGACTTTCTTATCGTTCGCAACAAATGTCGTTTTTTATTCGCCTGTAATCTGTTTTCCTAGCGGATTTCTTTGTTCGGAAATGGGTTTGAGGCATCCATTATTCACCTCTTGTATGGAATTTTCTCTTCGTAATCCATAAACAATACAATCACCATGTCTGTTGTTACTGGTCAATTGTATACAATCAAGACAAATTTTGTTTTGATTTTTAAAATTGAGTTGAATAAATATAAGCGAAAACTTAACTTTTAATATAACATATATACCTTCTTTTTTGCATTCTTTACTTGAATATACGAGTTCGAAATTCAATAACAAAATTTACAAACCTATTTTAGACAAGCTGAAATATTGCTAATAACACATTTTAATATTCTTACAACTGGTCCCATTTGAGAAAAGACTGCTACTTAACAGTTTTGTAGTTTTTAGATAGTAATAGAAATATTAAAAATGTACCTATATAATTTTAACAAAACAATGAAAAAACAGCCTCCAAAAAACAAAAACATAATAATAATAATAAAAATTGAGCATTCAAATTGTGTTCGTTTGTCGCCGATTCACATATTAGTTAATATATACCGATTTTAATCGAACTTTCACACATATTTGGTATTGGTCTATATATGGTTTGTGTGAAGTTTGGTTGATGTCGGAAAACGTATGTGTGTGTGTTGTGCATGCGTGAAAAAACACATAAATTTCAGTACATTTAGGTTATTCGAGTAAAACTCAAGAGCGGCTCCACGGATTTGAATGATTTTTCGTTTGTCTTGAATCAAGGATGGTTTAAGATGAAATTGAAATGAAAATTCGAAAAATTCTCAGCAGGTGTCGCTGTTGGCATATTTCGTTTTTGATTTATCTCCTTCTATAAATGTATATCAAAATGAATCGCATTTTATTTGAATTGATAGATTCTTAATCTTAATGCGTTAACCGATTTTATTTCTTTGTAAATTTCAAGTGAAAGGTGACGTCAACACCAAGGTTTGTATGGATATACGGTTTTTGTATATTTATTGGTTATACGAGTTATAGGCATTTTAGTGAAAATTCCTACGTTGTCAATCTCCAAAACCCCTCAACCGATTTAAATGCAATTTTGTGGATGTGTTTGGTTGGTTGCAGCTTAACCCTAGAAAGCTAATGTTCGTCGATTCGACAATGTCGTCTTAATTTTCCTGTCTCTTTTCAACGCGGGCACATAGTAACTTATGCTCAACAACTAACTCAGTCGCCGAAGCGTTCTTGCGAAAGACCATTGTGTCCGGCAGGTAAAAGCAGTATTTCTATTTTTATTTATATTTTTAAATGCAATATTGGAATTTGTGGTCAACATCGAATTGAATTTTGCGGATTTTTATCAAAGAAAAATTAGTTCCTTTATTTTTTTTTCTTATCACCTGTTATTATTAATTTTATATTGCCAAAGAAGGAATGTTTTTTTTTTCAGTTTTTTTTAAATATTGTGAAGACATGTTCATTTTAGACTGAAAAAATGCTGCGTTTTTTAAAAGACTGCTTAATAATAAAAAAATGAAGAATCAAGTTTTTTATTTGGGAATACAATCTTAATGTTTCAGAAAAAAAAAATAGAACCATATGTATTAAACAAAGCTAAAAAAACACATTTTAGTACAGATCGTCGAATCGACGAATGTTTAGCTTATTACGGGTAGTCAGCAACATTAGCCTACTAGAGTTAAAGGATAGGATAGTTTCGGGGACGATAGGTGGCGCTGCTGTCAGTCTCCGATACCACTCAACTGATTTCATTTTTGTGGATGAGTATGTTTGGTTTCACTTGGGAGACTAGGATAGTTTTCGTCGTGATAGGTGGCGCTGTTGTAGATGCCTCTCTGCCTGGCATTAAAGAATATGTGATGTGGCATGTGGCCTATGAGTGCGTAGGCCGTGCGGCACATATCACTTGATAGAATGAAGGGGAGGTATATTGCGTTCATTATTCGTATACTATCATTTTCACAAATTAACCACTCGCCCGATTAGTTCAGCATACTAATCACTGGGCCACTGTGTTCACAAGTCTCAACTGCTGATATTTAATGTTTTATAGCACCTTTATCAAATGTGAAGTGGAAAAAAATTATCTGAACGGTGAGATATTCGTTAGAATTGACTATTCGTTCGTTTCTCAAAATAAGCATGAATAACTGGATAAGATATTTACATACCTCAGACCACAAGTTCCTAGATCGCGATGCAACTTGAGTTGGCCAGCGACAGGAGGAAGGAAAGTATTGCTAGGAGCAAATTTGTTTTACCATGATTTCAACAGAGCAGAGTAAAGTAGACAAATGTATAATAAATTAGTGATAGCGAACTTAAGGTTTTTTTTTCACTGCGATACCTCTCGTTAACGAATGACAAACATCCGAGAGTATAACTGTCATGAAAGAGGTTTTCAATTGGCCTTTTGGACTCGGCATAAAATTGTAGATCCCTTCCATTAGTCCCGAAACTCACACAAAACGAATGGTTTTGAGGAGCTAGGCCTATAGGGTCCCTACGGACCTGTTGCGCCAACTATTTTTTTATTTTTTATTTTAGTGATAGCTTGGAAAGAAAACTCAAAGGACCTGTTAATAATGAGGGAGAGGTATGCTGGAAAAGCATTAAACCAGCCTGTGGAGTTGAGAAAATTGATGATGATATTGAAATGGAGGCTTTTAATTTAAGAGTGGTAACCACAGAATGGCTTGCCTAGTCCGATTTTGGCTAGGACCGGAAAATGACAAAGAAAATGGAAAACTGTTTAATTTTTCTTTATATTAACGTATCTTCTGTCAGCCTCCGGGAACGCCGTTCTTCAGACGCGAAGTGTGTGCCGTACCTCCGTCCTGTTGGAACCACATCTCCTCCAGTAATAATTCGTCCAATTGCGGCAGAAAAAACTCGGTTAACATAGCCCTAAGGCGCGCACCGTCCACTGCTCCGTTCTCGAAAAAAAAAAATGGCCCGATGGCTCCTCGTACATTACTCGTCGACTTTCGGTGCCCCAGAAGTGATAGTTTTGCTTGTTCACGTACCCGCTGAGGTGAAAATGAGTCTCATCGCTCATTATGATTTTGGTCGAAAAATCGTCCACTTCGTACTCGAGTTTGAGGATGGCTTGGGCTGATGCAAGGACTGGATTTTGTACGGGAACATGCGCAAGTCTTTGACCAAAATTCGCCTTAGGGACGACCGGCTGATGGCTAATTGCGAGGCACGGCGTCTGGTCGATGTTTCCGGCGACAGCTCGACATCCTCATCAACAGCGGCGATGTTCTCGGTACAACGGGCGCTCCGGGGCTGGCCACTCTTGGAAACGCCTCGTATGGTCCCATACTCTTCAAGGTTGGTGGCCAAACGGCGCAGTGTTTGCGCAGTCGATGTCGGACGACCTTGGAATCGGCGACGGAATTCGCGCTGCTCGAACACTACAGACGAATTTATGCGCAAAAAAAATAGACACTATTATTCCGCGTTCTTGGAGAGTGTATCGCTCCATGGCTTGTTCATTTGTATTCTACATCTGTCTAGTCCACAAATGTCAAAACAGATTTGACATTGGCGGCCATTTGCAAAAATAAGAGCATCTTCCAATAGGGTGATCTTTTTTGGCCCACCTTGTACATTGGCTGAAAAGTCGATAGGCGATTTGGTGAATCAGTTGCTCACCAACATGATTTTTCCAAAAAAAATATATGAAAAGTTAAGACATTCTGTACTTTACTACAAAAGTAGTGAAATAGTTTTGAATGCCCTTCAAGCAATTATTTTAATTAAAGTTAAATTTTATGATGGGGTGGCCATAAACACCAAAGGTAATTATACGTTAAATTCAATTAGCAAAAAAAGCAGGATGAAGAAAAAAAAACGCAATTGGATTCAAAAATAGAGATCAAAGAAAACAAAGAAAATTAATTAAGAGTTAAATCAGAATGTCGAAAGTAACAGATTCTAAACTAGCGTAGTTGAGGTTGAGAAACCAATTTTTCACACATTTTTAAAACATTCCAGGTGTTGTTATTGATTTGATAGACTGAGGGAGTTTACTAAATAGGCGAAATGACAAAACGGAATAAAAATTACGGTAAGCAGTACGGAACAGATACCAGATAAGAAAATTTCCTACGTAAATTTTAGTTAGAAATTAATCGAAACTTTCGATTACCGGATTTCAATACTTTAAAACAATACAGATGACGAACACGAGGGAAAGGAAAACTAGGATGTCTAACAGGTTTTCATATTCAATTCTCTAATTTTGTTCGTGTTTCGGTGAGTTTTTGATATTTTTATTAAATTCATGCAATGAAAAATTATTCTATTCTTGGCAGGTATGGCAAAAAACAGAGAGAATAACAATGGTGTTGGACACCTAATGTCAAAGTCGACAAAAATGTCAAACTAAATCACTTAAAGTTCGGTGGAGACGCCTTTCGTGATTTATAAATCACTTCGGCTAAATCATGTTGGTGGGAACATGGTATTAGAGGAATAGGATTTATTAAGTTAGCTGTTCACTATTTGTTGAGTATTCATTTTCACTTTTAAATAAGTGCAAGATCATTAAAAGATTTAATCGAAGTTACTTCTCCACCTTCAACCTTTCTCACGAGAATTTGATTATCACTATACCATACGTATTTAACTCTTTTATGCAGAGACAATACTGAGACCACCAACTCCGACCGATTTCCCGTTACTTATCCTACAAGCTATATTTTTATGGGGTGGCAAATGCTAAGTGCGCTTGTATTGTTACATAGAATTTCGTATTGACAAATGTCACGTAACTTCAAAAATTCCGACTCACCAAAACACTCGCACCTTGCATATGCCACTTCCGCTGTGGGCAAAGTTGCTGACAGCGTTCATAGAATTTTATCCGTTAAATTTGAAATTATTCGTTACGTGTGCATAATAATTTGTTTAAGGAATAAGTGTAGATTTGCTTAAAATAAATATGAAAAATGAACAATGCAGATTGTTTGAAGTAAAATCGAAATATATTGAGCAAATTTTCTTCAGTTTACGCATGAAATCGAATTTAATGATATTCAAAAGCGCAAAATACGCAACCATGTTTATCATAATAAGTTTTAAGTATATAGACCATCTCATTTAGCTAGTTTTATTAACCAAAGAAATCAAATTATTCGCCTTTTAACAACATATAATTACTAACCAATGGCATTCAGTAATGAAAAAATGTGGTATTCCCGAATTCTAGCACATTTCCCCACGGTTGTCGAGGTTGGCAGCATTTATTTTTGTATTTTTTGTATGTTTTTGCATGTCACACGGATTCTTAATTGACACAACACCGATAGGATAACAAAATGGCGAATTTGAAAAAAAACTGAGGGGCCCAGCGGCAAGAGGATTGTGAGTTGGGGGTCTCAGTATCATTTGTCTCTGCTTTTATGTTTTATCATTTCTTTTGCTTCATTAAAAAGTGCCTGGGTGTACTTGGTAAAAAAATCATTTATATAAATAATGCTGTTTCCCTTGTTGCTGTTGTTAGTGCGACCACTGTCGACCATTCGTTGTTTCGTCGTGGTGTCAGAGAATTTTACACAAATGTTTGATTTTGTTTTCATTTGAAAGGAAATACCTCCTTTGGTGTAAATTCTTTTAATAAAGCATTTTTGGATCTTGTTGTCGGGGATATCAATTAACAAAGTTTTGTTAAAAATACGTTTAGCTTTGTCGAACGCATTTTCGCCATTGACATCTGAAACTCCAACAATATCGATGCAATTTTCAAGATGCTGCTGCTGTTGCCAATTTAGTCTGCTTTCCAAACTATTAACTTTTGTTTTGAGTTCTCCATTCTGCGTACTAAGTAGAATAGACTGACAGCTTTCCTACGTCTCCCCGATTTACCCCTCAAATTTTTTTCAATATAATCCCCTCCCTCCGGACGCAATTTTACTGTCTGTGAATACGTGTGAAGCAGCAAAAAAATGCATTCTAAATGACGGGAGTTGTAATCAACTACTGACACTCAGCAGTGTTCCTACATCGTGGTATCTCTACCTTTTTGTGGGAATTTCAGTTTTGAAAAAATGACCGTGCGTAAAGGAAAAAAACATCAAAATTGTGGGAATATCAACAATCTGACAAGAAAACATTCAAACTAAATGCATTTCACCATGAATATCAACGCACTAAATGTACATAAAAAGGAGACTTGCCTTTAGCAACAATTTCCAGTACCAAAAATAATGATTATAATGTTAGCAAACTGCGGTTTTTATACTGAAGATTAATTTAATGTTATTTCCTTTCCGAACAATACAAACTTTACTTTTAAAACCATGTTTTTTCATAAAAAAATAGAGGTAATTTGAGTTGAGTGAAAAGGAAAAATGAACACGCTTCGTGGGAAAAATAAAGAGAGAGTGCTAGGAACACTGACTGAGATTTAGTGTATTTCGTGAGTTGCTGTCAGCTGATGGATGAGTTCTGAGAGTTTAAATTCGTTGTTTTATTGGACCACGATAACATTTGTATTCTATTCTACAAAATTTAAAATTGCGAATGTAATCAACATACATAAATAAAAAAATCATTTATATAAATAAATATATATAAATAAGTGTGAAAAATTCATTCGTTGAAATAAAAGAAGATATTTTTGTTCCTACAATTAATGTGTCTGTTTTCGTTTGTTGTTTTTGGGGAAAAAATATTTTAGTGAAATACTCAAAATTAAGAAACACCAAAATAATCAAAATGAAGTTTCAATGTCAAACTCAAGTAAGTCTTTTTATTTATAAATCAACCACATCTTTACACGTCCACGAAGCTTATTCAAACGAGACTGCCCTGATTCTTGAGTTATAATCTTCTCATGATGATTCCATTTAAAAGCGGAAAACAACAAAAAACAATTAAAATTTATTAGAACATTTTAAATAATTAAGATAAATAATTAAATTCCATTTGAAAACAACTGCTTCAACCAAGAACATGAAGAGTGCTAGTTTTGAATAAAAAAAACACAACTGAAAAGTTTTTGGTAGACATTTTATGAATGAAAATAATGTCATTATTTATGTTAAAAGTAAAATAAAGTTGCAAAATGATGACTGCACATTTATTATTGTTTCTTCACAATTTGTTTTCTAGGAAACTGACGATTTTTTTACTTGTTTTTTTGTTTGTAATTTTTCTTACACTTTTTTAAATGACAGTACAGCGGCAGTCTCGTTTAATACTGTTGTTAACAGTTTGACCAATTCGATTATTAAAAAAATTGGAATGTGAAAGGAAACATTGGTTGCGAAACTTAAAGGAAATTCTATGGCGAACAATTTTTTTATATCGATATCATATTAATTATGTCTATCTATCCAAAATTCATTATAAAATGACTTAAAAAATATTCCTTTTCTTTATATCTGCAATTTGAACATTAATTTCTATTTAATTATAAGAAAATCGAACAACTATTTATATAATTTTATATTACGATCAATTTTCAGAGAACACACGGAACAATTCATTTTGAAAGTTTCTTTGTGATGTGCACCCCACGACAATCCAGAGAGAACTGCCCTATAAGCTCTCTAAATGGATACAAAAAAAGTGCTTTGTGGTCAATTCTCAGTTAACTTCCCTACGTCCATTTTACAAGGAAGTACAAAATCTCCAACTTTGTTCCGTCAAAAATAAATGGCAATTTTTAGTGCTCAATAACACAGCCAGTTAATTGGGACTCTTTTTAGACAGCAAACTGAGCTGGAAACCCAATATCCTAAAGAGAGTTCAAAAAGCCACCACGGTTTTGCATTGTTGCAAAAAGCCATTGTAAGCACATGAGAACTGAATCTCAAACGTTATAGCAAACACTGCACGTGCCCAGCCCTATGATCTCAAGGCAAACTTCATCTCGGAGAATATTTCTTCGACAATCATGGTGAACTCGCAAATATTAGCATCAAAAGTCTCCAACGCTTTATTCTTAGCTAGTTTAGTGGGTAGCTTTTGCGATCATTGATCCTGTGGTATCACAATGAGCTAACTCTGGCCTAAGTAAGGGTGCACTTGGGATGCCAAGACTGGCTGCATTCCTAAAAACGTGTGGCTGTGACTTATTGTCACTAGCGAAATCTGCACGCGTTCTCGTTAGGAGGTTATTTATTCTCATATCATCGTAGGATGGCTTAATCTTCCTTGAAATGGAGCAGTTCGCCAGGTTTGTCCCCTAGTCTCCACCCTTGAAGTAAAACACAGGAGGATTATTTATTAATTAATTATTCGGAAAATACACCCATTCCCACCCACAGTACATTTTAGAACCATCTGTGAAGATTCTTTTGCGAGTTTCATTCTGCTCCCATTCCAATCTTGAGGGGAATCTTACAAAGATATTTACATGCAAGTTGAGACGTTTTTCCTATCCCGGCGGGTTGGAAGAGTAGAGTTGGCTGTTCATATGGCCAAAGGGTCATACTGCAGTGTATTGCACGCTTTTATTTAGGTGTATACATATTCACCTGCAGATTAAGAATCACTTTGAGCGCTTCGGTCGGAAATGATTGTAGAACCCCGTAATTCCAAGTTGTTCGTTGGACCCTACTTAAATTATTGTTTTTATAAGCTTTATACCGAGTTCGGGCTACCATTCCAAGGATTAATAGGTTACATTGGGACGTATTGGTGCCACTGCTGTTTATACATTCAACGAACCAATTTTGGTTGAAGTCCCCACTTCTTGTAGGCGTAAAAAGCTGTACTGCGTTTCTTACTAGACTCTCACTTGAATGGAGGGTCAAGGATGACAAGTTTTTGGCACTGGGAAGATTTTGGTTTTTTAGTCGGGGAAGTATATGTAAAGGCCGGTATTTTGATCTTGTAGCCCGATCTTACCGAAGGTATTTTCCATGATTCACGTCCGGAAATATTCCTGATACTAAAACAACCACGTCACACATACATAACAATCTTATTGCCATCACTCTCAATTCTTGGATTATATACCATAATACAAAACACTCGCTGTGATGTGCACATATGTTAAGTGATTTGGTTAAAAGTCCGAAAAAAATTAAACTAATTGTCCTAAAGCCCGCTTATTCGTGCTCCCTTTTGCCAACAGTATATACACTGCCCTGATAGCGTTTTTAAGTTTTCCCAAACAAATATGACCCCCAATGTGTTCACGCGGTAAAATGTCCCTAGCATCCAGTTAATTGAACTGTAATGTAAAATGAAACTTAAGTTCCTCGCAGAAAATGTTCCATTATTCAATTTTTAAAATTGTCCTTTTACCTCACCTCAAAGGAGAGTAAATGCTTTGTTAAGAACTTTCTTAATAATTCATAAATTGATTTACTTCAAGAATGCACAACTTTTCAAAGTCTTGATATTATTTTCCATTTAAATTAAATTCTTTAAAAATCCCCACCAAGCACTCTTTTGTCAGGAGTCAGAGCTCAGAGAGTGAGCGACTGTTGACAAAAAAAAAACACAATTTTAATATATTACTTTAACAAACTTGGACCCTTTGACAGTGATATACAATTCGACATCTATATAAACCCCGTCTATCAATGTTTATCCCTTTTCGATTCCAGACAAAACTCCGTACTGCCATGTCATTTATAACTCACAGGTGAGTACACTAGGATTGAAGTAGAGGACAATGGAAGGACAGGCGAATAGCTACAAAAATAAATCCTCACGTTAAAAGTAATCAATTTGTGGTGAAATTTATGTTTCACCCTTTTTTCATCTTTAAGCCGGTACCAGATCAGCAATATGGACTGATAATTTCAATAAATTGAATTCGATTCAATTGTAATTTAGGGCATTTGTAAACCAGAAAAGAGTAAAACAAAATCGACAAAATAACTACCGCTTATCGGTTAAAAAATCACATAAACATTAGCATCCGCATTGGGTAAATTTGGTAATGCGCCACCCTATCGGTATCGCCTACTCTATTCCCCAGAACCCAATCTGTAATGCAGTATATTTCGTTACGTGCCATAAACTATTTTGCTTTCTGCCAGACGAAGGGAAGAGTCATCTGATCAAAGGCTTTTAACGCAGTCCGCAGTTGTCGTCGTAGTACACCAGACCCCACCACAAGTTCCAACACTTCTTGGAGAGTCATAAATAAAGCATCTTATCTACAAGGGTTGTTAGTTGCTAAATTCCAATTTGTTTATCCATTCAAGGGATATCCATTTTGGGTATAAATCACCTATTTTCGTAATGCGGTTCTTTAATGGTACTGCATTTCGTGTGCCCTGCAATATTTGAGGTTGTTCTCTAGCAAAAATATCTTGAAGTGTAATTTGCGGAAATTAAAAGAATTTTAAAAACAAATTCGGACTGGGTTTTGGTTTTGTAATAATTATTATTCCTGGTGATACTCGCAGATAGTATACTCTCTTGGGAATTTAAAGTTCCTTTCATTTCAACTTCCATTGCGATGAATTGCATTTGCATGCATTTACTATACAATAAGTTTTTGCGGTTCTACTCGTACTTAAATACCAAAATAGTTTATTTTATTCCGGATTGAATGGATAGGAACGAAGTCGATTATAAAATGAGGGTACATTCGAGTTATTTTTTTTTGTTGCCTTGGACAAGCTTGGCATTGGCTTTTAGAGACGAGATGAGATATTCGCTTGCTGAGTGGAAGCTAATGACTGTGACACACATATGGTATCGAGATGAACCACATGTCTGTCAGCGTATACAACGGTAATACCTGGTAAGCAATGTGGTTTGAGCGTGGTATCGATACCAGAGATTTTTGCGTTGTGTAGCTATCTCCCTAGCGAAAGCGAAGTTAAAAGGACTGTACTTTACATAGTGATTAACAGTTGTTTTTTTTAATATCTTTTAAAATATTAACTTTTCTGCAAAAAAGTAAGATCTACAAAAATGGTATTTATCCATTTTTTTTTTTGTAAATCAAGAAATAAACAGTTTTTTTGTGCGAATGAAAACATTTTTTTTTAACCAAATTACAAATTTCTCTACGACCAGTTCATGTGTGGCCATTCAGCCTTCTATGTCAATTAGTTTCTGAGATAGTGGGTTCGGACAGACGGCCAGACATCGTTAACTAATAAGGTTCCGTTTTTGCCAGACTCTTCGAACTGACTTTCCCATGACGATTATCAAAAAATATGCTTTTTGCCCATGCCGTTTTAAAAAAATGCCACGACAATATTCATACATAATTATCATTATATGGAAGAGAGTGACGTCCGTTGTGCATTCATAACTCGAATAACGATTTTGGACTTGATGGATTCATATTGGCCCAAAAAAAAATAAAAAATTCAAGCAAACAAAAATAATTTAGAATTTTTAAAATTGTATTATAAACATTATATTACTAAGTTAACACGATCAGACACGCGCATACTTAACAGTTTCAACCTCATCAGCACTTTCTCACGATATGCACTTTATTCACTGGACACCGGATACACGCGCCGCATTGGTTTGGCAACTCAGCATATTGGGCATGGCACAAGCGTCTATCCACGGTCAGACGTTTTAGAATAAATTAGTTCTAAGTTGGAATCGGAATTGTGAAGTCATATTCGAGGAGAAAAAATATAATAATTATAACGTGGTAACGATTGTTTAATTTAAAGTACGAACAAGTTGGGCCAACCACAAGGTGGCGTTCGGTTTTTTTTAATCCTTTGAAAAGGATATTTCTAACTTACTATCACCATTGTATATAAGCATTCTATATACAATGACTGAAATGGAGTGTTGATCTCATTAAATAAAGTAAGTGAATACATTCTTTTATTTTTTGCAAGGTCTTCGTGAATTTTTCTTTTTTTTGTCTTCAAATGAAACTAATTGTATATATAGTCACTCCACGTATGGATGAATTGAAAGCCAACGAGTACTTGCTGGTTCAAATATTTGTTTAGTTCGCCACTAAAATACCTACTCCTGAAATTCAACTAACTGTTCTGAACTTTTGGGGTTTTAGGATATTAAAGTCGAAATCGAAATTCTTCGCATAAACTCTTCAATCTTTTTAAGCAATTCCTTGCAGGCATGGGAAGCAACTAACGCAAATACACTTCATGAAGAATTTACTTGGACATACTTCCTTAAGTTTGGTATGTAAAGAGTTTCATTTGCCTACCACAACGGCTGCATTATTTAAAGCCATACCAACCATTTTATTAAGATTTATTTGGCCCTAGCGAGGTATCCGTCCGAATGGAAATTCCTCGCATCGCATAGGTTACATTGCATTCGAGGTATCGGTTTTCAGGAAAAAAATTATTTAAATGCGATGAAGCAATGATTTAGCATGCGACAGACTTATATCTGAAATATTCTTTCTAAATAAGAGTTTTCGTTTCAAAACCAAAACAAATATGGATATTGTGACTCTATTTTTTGTTAGCTCAGTCCAGAGAATTAAGGGCACAGAACAAAGAAAAAAGAATATGTTTCGCAACAAATAAAAGATAAATTCAAAGACGATCATCGATCTGATGCTGTAACACTAGAGCATAAGCTGGAAGCTTATTTATTTTTGGAAAAAAAAGCGCTTCCCGGGAGTTATTGACTGTGTGGATGGCACTCATGTCCAAATAATTGTGGGTATTGCAATTAAGCATCTGTTTCTAAATCGCAAGGGGCATTTGTTTGTTTGTTTATTTGAAATAGAGTGGCTTCGTACAATTAAGAACCAAGTTCTTTTACTAGTACATAAGATACGGGAGAATAATAGAATGACAACAATATTAATACATAAATTATAAATAATAATAATAACATTTAGGAAAAACAGAATACAATAAGAATTTAAACATAGATTTCGAATTTTTGAAAAGACTAACAACTATGGGTATTTTAAAATTTTTAAATTTTACAATAAAAACAAAAAATTTAAGAGCAACAAGTGTGTTTTGTTTAATTTTAAATCTATATGCTTAGTTAATTTACTTTATTTATGCCTATTTTTGTGTCCAGTCTGCTTTAGATATCCTTAAAATGATTGAATAGAGAAGCACTGAAATCTCGTGACCCTACCATATGTCTAATTACATATGGCAGTGAATTCCATAACCTTATAGCATGAACAAAAAACAAACGGCTACTTTCTAAATAAGGATAAATTGGGGGAATTATATTTCCAGTTCTGGAAGAACAAGGAAACTGCAGCTTTTGGTATAAGTAATTTGGTTTATGCCGTGATATTAAGTTACCTAGGAATAGACAGTTACGATAGTTTAGATAGTTTCGCAGAGAACATCCTAAGATAGACTTATTAAACATTGAAATATGATCAAACTTTCTTAAATGATAAACATATCTAATCATAGCGTTGAAGGCGAGTTCTAATTTTCTATACGATGTCGAATTAAGGTTACTATAAATTAAACAGCTATAGGTTAATTGAGGTACCAGCAAAGTTTTAACCAATTTCAATCGGATGTTAATCGGGGTGTAGTCAGCAAATGTCCACAACATGCGCAGTCCGGAATATATATTCTTGACTACTACATCAATGTGCTCGTTTGCTGACAGAGAAGTGTTTAAAACAATTCCAAGATTTTTTATTTTGTTGGAAAATACAAATTTTTCTCCGGATAAATATACTTCTGGATATTCGGCCATCGCACCAATATTCTTGCCTATAGGCAAGCATAAGGATTTTTTTGGGTTGAGAATAAGTTCGTTGGAAATAGCCCAATCCTGTATTGCCGTTAAATCCTCTTCTAACCTTGTAATACAATCTCCAATCTGTGATCGCAAGGACGAATTATATACTTGGACGTCATCAGCATATAAATGTACAGAGGTGTGCCTACAGACGGATGGAAGATCGTTTATAAACAGAGCGAAAAGTAACGGTCCAAGAATTGAGCCTTGCGGACCACCCTTTCGAATTCCCAACATCGTGGAAGCAATGCCATTTAATGTAACCTGCTGAAATCTTTCGCTAAGATAGTTCTATTAATATAACCGCTTTTTTGTCCAATCCGTACTTGAAAAAGAGTTTTCTACAAAGTTTGCTGTGATTTACAGAGTCAAATGCTTTTGAAAAATCTAAAAGACAAAGCAAGGTTATTTCAGATTTGTCGAAATTTCGACGAATATCGTCCACTATTTTGATCAACGCGGTGGTGCAGCTGTGGTCTTTTCGATACGGGGATTGGTGCGGACTAATCAAGTTGTGGGTGTCGATGTGTGCTTGTAATTGGCCTTTAATGATTTGTTCAAAGACTTTTGATAGGCCAGAAAGAATGCTAGTTGGCCGAAAATCAGAGCATTCTGAAGGATTTGATTTTTTAGGAATAGGTGTTATTTTGGCAAATTTCCAAGATGAGGGAAAGCAAGATCTGGTTAAGCAGCTGTTATATATGTGCGTCAGAGTATCGATCACAAACGGGAGGATCATTTTAATAAATTTTAACGATATTCCATCCAATCCTATAGCAACGGACTTAACAGATCTGATGGCTAAAATAACGTCGATGCTATTTACCGTTTTAAAGACAAATTTTGGCACCAAATACTCTGAACGACTATAGACGATATCAGATGAGAAATTTGGATCAGATACACTGGGAGAGAAAGACGGTGTAGGCAAATATGAGGAAGCAAAGTAATTGTTTAATGCATTTGGACTAATATCGATATTTTCAGAAATGTCCTTTTTATATGTTATACCAAGTTTTCGCAAATTGTTCCAAAGATCGCGGCTATTTAAGTTAACGTTCAGCTTAGAAGTATAAAAGAGTTGTTTCCTTCTACGTACTTCGGCGGTTGTATCATTTCGTAATTTGACAAATGTGGTCCATTTCAATCTCAATGTGATGGTTTTAATAATTAAGCTGATAGAAAATTTTGGTACTTATCAATTTCTTTTAACATTTGCGACTACAAAATGAAGATAAGAACTTTTAATGCCAACTATCAAGAACCAATCATGACTCTCATGTTTGGGCTTTGAGCCCGGAACGTAGTTATTTTAAATGAAGCTATGTAAGTAGTGCGAGAGGTAACTTGGCAGCTGTAATACGAAATGAAATAGTTGCACAATACTAACTAACTAACTTTTATAAAAAATAACAAAAAAGAAAAACCTAACTCAACTCATTGCATATAACAATAAGTAAACTAAAATCGGTTATAAAGAAATATGAAGTCACAGCAGAGATTTATACAAATTGTACTAGCCGAACATCGCTTTAAACAGTATCGCCTATATCGAATTATCGCTTATTACGAACAATTTTAAATGAAATATTTAAAAGCTTATCGAACGTATAGTAAAAAACAAATAAGTAGGCGTTGAATTGCGAATTTCGCAATCTGTTTTTGAGAGGAACGGAATAGTCGTTTCTTATATCAAGGAGTGTTACCTAGTTTTTTTTTAAATGAAGATGCACTTCGAAGAAATTCGAATTTGAAGAAATTCCATGTTTGCAGCTTGTGCTTGTTGTGGAAGTAAATTGATCGAAATTTTTGTCAATAACTATACTTGGATTTGTATAAGAGGCAAACTTTGTACAATTGTATTATTACAATTAAATCCTTTTAAAATTTAACGTACTTTCTCCAAATAAAACTGCAAGCAACTATTTTTAAATGTGTTCACCGCACTATCAGAATCTATGGCATTTAGTGGTTTGGAAACTAAAATAAAAATGCCCGAATCCTTGGCACATAACCACCTTAAGAACACAGCTAATTATTATTTTTCTTAAGATTGGCATTGAATTAATAGAAAAACCTACGCCAATCTGACATACACACAAAAGAACCAGAGATGAGCGAAGGGCAATGTGACCAATTTAGCATATTTTAAATTCAGCAAGATTATTTTATTTTTAGCCTCTTTTTCTCAAATTATGCCAGTTTTTTTTACCATGATTTCTTGCTGTAGCAAGATTTTGGTTTAACCAAATTATGAATTAAAATAATAAAACAAAATCAAACCAGACAAACCTTATTGTGAACAAGCACTCATGAATTTTTTTTCATTTGATAATACATAGAACAAAATATTTGTCGAAAAATATTTTTCACAGTAATATCAAAAGTGGTTGTCAACAACACCTCGCAGATGCAACTGAATAAAGTTATAGGTTCTAATCTAAGGTGATATATATTTGAATACGTTGCCATGATATTTATTTTTATTCAACGAACAGAGAGTGAATTTAATTGAATGAAAATATTTGTTTATGTAAGCGTCACGAAGTGATTTTTATTTAATGATAAAAATCAAGTCTTAATTTCGAAAAAATATTTAACATGATTTCTAGCACTTTTGTATACAGAAAAAAATCATGCTAAGATTAGCTAAGATTAGAAGGGATTTCCAAATTCGTAATTCGTAATCAGACAGAGCGGGCATCGAATACTCATGGAGGTCATTACACTGGACACTGTACAATAGGGATAATATGCGCGGAACGACTAGGCCTACAACCAGCGTTGCCGAAAAGAAATATTATTAGGGAGTACTGCAGCCAGAAAAGGGGAGTATTTTAAAAAAATAGGAGCACAGATATATTTATTTTTATTTAAACAAAAATCATTAAAAAAAACAAGTAAAAGTGTTATCATTCACCTGGCCGATGCTTTGCTGCTCTACTGCATACAAGACAGACTGTCTGTCATATCAAGCGCCCAAAGGAATTGACATAGGCGAATGAAATTTGGTGAAAGGACTTCTTTTTATTGTCGTCAGGTTGGTATTGAAAATGGGCTATGTCGGTCAAGTAGTTCGGGTTCCTCCCATACAAAATCTATATTAGACTCATGTGTATCTCAGTCGGTTGAAAACACGATAGCGTCCAAATAGGCAAATGAAGTTTGGTGAAAGGAATTATTTTTATCTTCGTTAGGTTGGTATTAAGAACGGGCTATGTCTGTCTGTCTGTATGACAGACATGGTTAAATCGATTCAGAATATGATCCTGATTCAGAATATATATACTTTATGAGGTCTCCGGTCACTCCTTCTTGGCGTTACAAATGTAATGAAAAATTTAATATACCTTCCTGTGGAGGGTATAAAAAAAACTAAAAAGAGGGAAATTCCATTGAAGTGAATTAAATTTATTAATGTTGAAATTAAACTTTGCTGCAAGTGTAAGATATTTTAAGACTTTAAAAAAAAATAGGAGTACGAATGTGAAAGGAGGAGTAAGTAGTACAATGGGAGTACTTTCGGCATAGCTGCCTACAACATACTACATGCTTCATGCTATCATCTAACCTTTTTTTCGCGGTATATTTTAGCTATTTGTCGTTCTTATACATGGCCAACTTTATAGACTGAACGCCGCGAATATATTTTGCACGAGTAAACCTGCACCTTATTACTACTCCATACGTGTAGCTGCCATTCATGTGCGCATGAATTTTAATTTGATTTCAATTTGACAGGGTGTTTTTCTACGGTAAGAAAGGTCTCCATTTCAAGTCGTTACTTTGGGAAAATTCAAGTGTAGTAAGTCTTGCAGCCGGGTAACGTGTTGTGTCTTAGTTTTGATTGGCCTTGATCTATCAGATGCAGAGTTTTTTCAGTTGGCGTCCATATATGGCTAGCCCACGAATCTAGTCAAAAATTTCGAGACTGAGTACTAAGTTGACAGTTCGTATAATATGGATGACGCAAGAAAAGAGACATTTCCGACCAATCTAGTTTTTGCGTTTTAGGTACCACATCTAATCCTGACATATATGAATGGACTTAAGATAACTTGGCCTTTAATGTGCCTATTAAAAGCAATTCTGACTTTGAAATGCAGTTTAATATATTTATGCCTATTTTGAAACTTCTTGTAATATAAGCCTGATTTACTCTTTCAAATTGAAAAAAAATAATTTGATGACAATCGGCCATACCAATAATCAAATTTAGTATCGCAGTTTGCGCAAAAAAATTCCTCACTTACCAAAATCCCTCTACCAATAAACAAATATATTTGTCGGATTATCGGTAACTGTAGGGTTAAAAATTAATGGTCAGAAAGCCATGTTTATCTCGGGCATTAGCTAAAGAAATCCTCCCTAAAAGTCATTTTCAAGAGGAGCGTTGCCCAACCACCCAAAATGGCGGAGGGGAATTTGGTAATAGGAGCGATTTTAAATACACTTTTGTTCTGCCTGAACGTTTACAATCATAAACTAATTTTAGTAAATTGTAAATGTTTTCGGACTTTATTCGTTGGAATATAACAATGCAAGTTGTTTTTAAGTTCAGCAAAGACAAATTTTTACAATTGCATGCACAAATTAATTGAAATATAGATATAAGAATTGTCAGCATTCAGCAAAATCCCATTGAAATAATAAATTTAGGAAGTTCTGGAGTAGTAACAGGTAATATGTGCGAATTCTGTTTTATTTGATGTGAATTCATAGAGGAGTTATAACTTTCGTGTAGAAAACTGTCCACGGGTTTATATTTTTCTGAATGAATTTAACATTTTGTTGCTTATTAGTTTCCCGAATTAAATAATATGAGCTATACAATTTTTAAAAGATCATTACAATATTTTACAAGCACAAGCCAAGCAACGAGGCAGATTGAAATTCAAAAACGGAAGCGATAGGTCCTTAAAACGCTTTTGGCTTCCTACGTGAGTTTTTAATTTATTTGAAAACAAAATAGCCGGCTATTATTTCTTTTTTTCAAAAATATTCACTTGTTAACCTTTCAATCTTTAGATCAATAAGTTTCGATTGTCATAATCAGCCTAACGAACTGTGTTCCGACACAAATTCACTCATAAATCAATCGTGAAGGATTAGAAGACAAAGGAAAGTGTACCTACTATAAAAAGTACCAAAAATTGTGTCCGATCGAAGGAGAGGACATTACTGATTTGCATAATTATGATATTTAACAGATCGGCTGATATTTTGTGCATTTCCTATTTTGTGTTTTTTTTTTTTTTGCTTATAATAACCTTCAGGGTTCAGGCCTTTGAAAGATATATGTTGGGCAAATTAATTTACGATTTATATATTCCTTTTCTTAGAATAAAATCCTCGTGCTGAAATAAAACAATGACCTTGTTTTTCACGAAAACAAATTATGAAATTTGAATTCTGCGATGACAAAAAATGTAATACATAGAATGTTAGAAAGTTGTCGCACTAGCAAATGTTGAGGTTTAATTGTTTATTGGGACAGTTTCACTAATGATGTACACTTTTACTAAAGCTGGCAACCAGCTAATCGTCGACATTAGTCTTTGATTATTAGTAAGGCCGAATGAAAAAAGTTCTCTTTGAGTGTTGATGGGGACACACGCATAGGGAATTACTCCTCCTAAATTACACTTTAAATCACATAAAATCCAGCTTTATTGCTTTTATTTTTATTGTGTTAATTCCATTTGTCTGTTGAGTACAAATAGTGGAAAAATGAAGTGCGGTTTATGTTATTTAAAAGTCGATAGACATGAACTCAAGATTCAGTGCATAAATTGTAAAGAATATTACCACGGTAAATGCGCGAAATTAGAAAAAAGAGACATCGATTTCTGTGAGAAAAGTGGTCAAGGCTTTAAGTGCGATAGCTGTATTACTCAGCGGAGAAAGTCAATATTGATTGATTCTCCTATTAACTCTGCGAACCTTGTTTCTTCTAAGAGTAATACATCTGGTACTGCTTCTGGATGCAGTTTTGGCCGCAACAACACTACAACAACTACAGCAGCTTTAATCTCTTCTCTCGCTACCCATGACGACATCAATGTGGGTCAACATCAACAGACAGTAACACTCCAAATGCTGTACGCTGAGATTATTGAATTAAAGCAAGTCAATACAGAGGCCCTAACTAAGATCAAAGCTCTTGAAGTATGTAATGCCTCTTTAAACAAAAGAGTTGATGTATTGGAGATGAAGCTAAATACACTGGAGCAGAAAGAGAAACAGAGTGCAGTGGATATTATTGGCATTCCCGATGTAAACAATGCAAATGTAAGAGTAAAAGTGAATAAATTGCTCAAAACAGTCATTGGTGATGAAATCGATGCCAACGAAATTGTTTCTTGTTATGTTAAGAGTATTAACACGATCAATAAAAACAAACGGTTTGCTCCTAACATCGTATGCCTGAAGTTCTCAACTGAGTTTAGGAAGAAAGATGTGATGAAGAAGATGCGCGATAATAAAAAAAGTATTACTTCTAATATTTTTGGTGCTCAACTTAACAACATCAACAACATCAGCAGCAGCAATAAGATTTACATCAATGACTGTCTCACTGGCTACACAAGATCTTTATTGCAAAAGGCAAATGATCTTAAACTCAAAAACAAATGCAAATTTGTCTGGGTTCGAGATTCAAATGTTCTCATCAGAAAAAAAGAAGGTGACAGGGTTATTAAAATTAAATCATTTGAGGACATTACTAAACTTGAACTTTAAGTAATTTTTAATCTTTTGTTTTGTTTAATTCATGAACAATACTTGTATAATTAATCCTCTAAATGATTCATGTTTTTATAATAGCTTTTCTTCAATAATTTCTGATAATATTAAATGTTTATGTGTAGATCATCCTAGTAATGAGCATTCTTCAGGGTTTTCAATCATTCACCAAAATATTCGCAGTATGCGATCAAATTTTAATACTTTTTTATCTCACCTTACACCTTTGGATCATTTACCAGACATAATTTTTCTTTCTGAAATTTGGATATTTAGTGATGAGAAGTCTGAGTTTGATTTAATTCCGGATTTTAAACTTGAAGCATCTTGTAATGATTCTTATGCAGCCGGTGGCGTCGCGGTGTTCTATAGAAGTAATATAATAGGGTGTAAAATTGATAAGTATAATATGGAAAGTGCTGATATTATCAGTGTTAATTGCGAAATTTCTGGTGTTTACTATTGTTTTATCTGTGTTTATAGATTGCACAAGTGTTCAGTTAAACAGTTTTTGGATGAATTCTCGGAATATTTGGCCAATCAAAAGTGTAAAAATGTGGTACTGTTAGGTGATTTTAATATAAACATACTGAGTGATTCACCCGATGTTGATAATTTTCTATCTACATTATCTGCTTTTGGTTTTGAGTCTGTGTTAAATCAACCTACTCGATTTCATTCTTGTTTGGATCTTTTATTTATAAGGCTACACAGGAAAAATCCTTCAGGCTATAAGACAATGGTATATGATTTACAAATAACTGACCATAGTATGACAGGTATTCAACTTAATTGTAGTGTTTCCAGAGTAAAACAACCTGATGTGGAAGTTTTTCAAAAAATTGATTTTGTTGCTTTACGATCATACTTAAATTTAGAGTTTTGGGATGATGTATATACTGCAGTTGATCCATCCTTAGCGTTTGATTTGTTTCTTAACAAGTTACAATTTTATATAACGAACTGCAAACAGGTAATATCTAAAAATAACAACAAATCAAAATGTCTTAAGCCTTGGATGACTATTGGGTTATTACGAAAAATTAAAAAGAAAAAACAGCTCTGTTTACTGGCTAGAAAACATCCCAACAACGTTAGACTAAAGAAATATTATGAAAAGATATGTCGAGAGGTAAAAACAGAAATACCGCTTTGTAGAAATTCGTATTATAGAAATAAATTAGCTCAAAACGTGGGTAACTCTAAAAAGGAATGGCAGGTTGTTAACGAACTACTTAATAAAAACAAACCTAATTTCGATATTATTATAAACAATGACAACTCGACTACATCTGATCCTCTGGAAGTTGGTAATTTATTCAATAATTTTTTTTCTAGCATAGGATCTTCGCATAACAATAACCTCAATGCTACCTTTCATTGTGACAGCAGTTTACACGAAAAAGATTTTCAAATGTCAAGTTTTTACTTTGAGGAGTTTAATTCACTGGAAATCCATAAAATTATAATGTCACTAAAAACGTCTAATTCTTCCTCTTTGGATAATATTTCCAGCCATGTATTGAAAAACATTTCGTTTCAAATTTCAGACGTTTTATGTTTTATTTTTAATTTTTGCGTACGTGAAGGTGTTTTTCCAGAAACTCTGAAAACAGCAGTAGTTATCCCACTTCACAAAAAGGGTGATACTATGGTACTGAATAATTACCGTCCTATTTCCCTTTTATCAGTTTTTTCCAAAGTTTTTGAAAGGGGCATGAAGTGTAGAATATTATCTTTCCTTGATAGAAATAGTTTTTTTAGCGAATCTCAGTTTGGGTTTAGAAGTGGTTTGTCTACTGAGAGTGCATTATTAAAGCTGGTTGGGGAAATATATAGTAGTCTGAATTCTTCCCAAATTCCTTCGACTCTCTTTATTGACATCACAAAGGCTTTTGATATGGTAGATCATACCTTGCTACTAAATAAATTGTTTAATGCGGGTTTCAGAGGCTTTACTTACGCCTGGTTTGTTTCTTATTTAAGTAACCGTAAGCAGGTAGTAAAAGTAAAAAATGTTATTAGCTCCCAAAATCAGATAAATGTAGGTGTCCCTCAAGGTTCTGTCTTGGGTCCGATCCTGTTTCTGATATATGTTAATTCACTGTTTATTCAACGCTTTAAGGGCAAAATTACAGCATTTGCTGACGATACTGCCCTTTCCTATTCGAACAACAGTTATCTTAGTTTATTCTCGGATGTAAATAATGACTTAGACATACTACGGAGATGGTTCAAGCAACATAAATTAATAATGAGTGATAAAACAAAGTTTATGATATTTAATATCAAGGGTGTGATATGTGACGAATTGCCTCTTTTTTATCACTCACCAGATTGCTTACGATTTTGTCTAGTGGATGCCCATTCCAATGGTGCTAAAACCTTTAACGAAAATGTAAGTTGCCATAACAATTGTTTTAAAATTGAGCGCGTTGATTGTTTTAAGTATTTAGGTACTATATTGGACCATAAACTCAACTGGACTAATCATACGATTTACTTAAAGCAATATTTGAATATGGTTGTAAGGCAGCTATATCATCTTAGTCTATACTGTAATTTACCAATTCTAAAGTTGGTTTATAACGGTTTATTGAAATCAAAATTGCAATATGGAATTTCGTGTTGGGGCGGAACTTATTTCAGTAAAATAGAACCTCTTTTAATCAAACAAAAGCATGCAATCAGGATTATTTGTAAAGTTAATCGTAGAACACCCAGTTTTGAATTGTTCAAATATCTCGAGATACTTCCTCTAAGACATCTTTATTGCTATAAAGTTTTAAAAATATTTTTTGAAAATTCCGGTTATTATGATGTTAGACTTCATGAAAATTATAATTTACGAGCCAACAGCAGAAATTTCGTAACTGTACCAACAATCCACAAAACACACTTCTCTCGTTTTTATTATGTAACCGCGCCTCGTTTGTATAATATACTACCTGAAAACCTTAGGTGTGAGAGAATAAAATCAGTATTTTTAAAAAAGATCAAAACATGGCTTTTTTCCTGTAACTATTCTCAAATAGATTCTCTTTTGATCCCAATGGTGTAATATAGTATATGAATTTAAATGATTAGTGTCTACTCGATGTATATCTTTTTGTTTGTTTGTAATTTCAAGATATATAATTTGTTTCCCCATCAATAGTTTATTATTTTTCCTTTTTTTCAAAATAAAAGTACTTTCGCCTCTTGTCATTTTGACAATAGAACGTACTATGCTATTTCTTGCTAAAAACTAAAATGGTCTTCTTTAAGTAAGTTTGTACGTAAGTAAAAAACAAAAGAATTATTGTAACCCTTAGTTTAGTTTTTGGAAAGAAATAAAGAAATTTAAATAAATAAATAAAATAAAAAAATAAAAAAATGATAACTTTTTTTGTTGACGGATAAAGATTACATGACAAACTACGTAGTCTAGAGCTCCTTCGAAAAACTAAACTTATCCCTGAATCTCACATTGCGCAATTTGGTATGAAATTCTAAACATTACAAGGAGCTGCCAAAATACCTCTACACATAGTTCACATTATGTACTCGGCTCTTAAACCATAAAATGTAATTGTAATTTCCAATTCTGTTAAAATAAACTTTAAAGCGTATATCCAGAAAAAAAAAATGCGGACTATATAGTTTTGTTGTGTGTACCTTTTGCCTTCAGGTGGTAATTAATTTCATGTTTTATCAGATGGTTTCCCAAAGCGGTCCTACCTCTCAACCCTGGTGGCATTTTTGCTTCCCTATGCCACTGTAAATCATTTCCGCATCTGTGTCGTACCCATGATCTCACTGTACACGCACATATGCTCCCACGCTGCCTACCATCCAACATCCACATCACATCTACATTGTGTGCGCTGTCCAATTTGAGTTTCCAATTTCACTGATGAATCCATAAACCACATGAATACAATAGAGGCCCGAAAATTACTTAACTGAAATAGGGTGTGGTCTCATCAAAACCCTCTCCGAGTGGGTGGAAACCAAAATCATAGAATCAATCGCGTAAAGCAATTTGCCCAGACTGCATGGAGGGAAATGTTTACCAAGCAATAGTCGTTGTCATTAATATAAACACACAGCCTTCCCCCAAAAGCCTTCGCCGCGATACACCGAATACCGAACCCACTGACAGGGAGCGAAATTAAACCGATATCCGAACATCCGAAATTTAGATTCCGCCAAAGGGCTCACAAAGGCGAAACGAATCCAGGTCGAATGGAATTCTTTTACAACATGTACGTACACATATCTATCCCTTTGCCCTTATTTCGGAAAGTACAATTCAAATCAGATTTGAGCACAAAAGTAGGTGGGTATCTCAATTCTCAACAAATTTGCATCCGCATCACTACAAATACTCATCGATGAGAGAGATAACGACACTCGAGACTGAGCACGTAACGTAGGTACTATATACTGTCTGCCCCAAAGACTACCTACAACTGTAAAATATCATTGGTGTGCAGATTTTATGAGTTCATTGGAGTTTTTGGATCATTTCACCCTCTAGGCGAAGAAAATGATGTTTATGTTCGTTTTGGGGCCATCGTACCGAGATATGGCACAGGGGTGTGTGAAAAATACTGTAGAGCATGCTGCTCGTGTAGCTCTTATACAAACCCGTGCCGTCATTGATAAATGGTGGAGTGGCTGGGCTGTATTCCACCCGCTCAATTAGCATATAATTCCAATTCCACCGAAACACCTTTTTCGCGTTCAATTGCACCGCTGGCTGGCTGCAAGGGATGTCGATATGGGTTAATGGAATTTTGTATTGTATGGCAAGAAATTTTAAGAGCAATAAATTTTCGGAAATTATCAACCTATTATAGAGAAATGTCGCCCAGAGCAGGAATTAATTTGATGGAAAGCGCTTCCAAATGTCATCAGTTAAAAGGAAGCTTGGTGGACTATGTTGAATATACACAATCCGATATCGGAATTATCATCTCTTAATGAATTTGTTTAATATCTGTCAAATTGGCAGTTGGCCGAACTTCAACGGAATGCTGAAATAATCCTTCCTTGGCCGTGGACGAAGAGTGTGTTTTTATAAACCCAAGGCATAGACTCAGCAAAGCCTATAACTCCACCCTATTCCCACCGTTACTTAAAACATCTCCCAAAGTGACTACTTATTATAATTTACAAAGGCCACTACAATATTACCACTATAAACGATAAAGTTCACAAAATCACCGTAATATAACAATGCGGCCTTTGTTCGCACAGGGAAATTGTGAGCGCATGTGAGTGGATTTATCCTCAAAATCGAAATGTGCGCAGAAAATCGGGTAGGGCATATTTTATGTTATATTTTTGCTCAGCTGCAAATTTCCTACTCGATTCAAAAAACGTTATTTTTTGAAAAACTCTTTTATGATAAAATGTTTTTTAATTACTGATAACTTAGCAATATCAATTATTGAATACCTATTGAAATAAAAAATGTTGCTACCAGCACTTTCTCTGTTTACTGTTTTCAAAAATAACCACATTGTGAAAGTTTGGTAAGACAAACGAAATAGCACATGGTTGTCTGGTTCCAAAGAAAATTAAAATAAAATAATAAAACATTTAAGTGAAGTCGCTTAAGCACAGTGTTTTTTCTCAATATTTTCATATATAAAAGAGCTGATATAAGAAACACTCGGGTATAAAAAAATGATCCTGAATTCACAAAATCTTTTATTCAAAAGAAAATCCCCCGCATTTAGAAACATAAACATACATTTTTATATACATATGTAATAAATTATTTTATATGGATTCTTCGTTTTTATATCAGTTGTTTCTATTTAAAAAAAACGTTCTAGTTTCTTGTTATATGTTCGCATATAAGAAAAACTCGGATATAAAGACAATTTTTTCCGATGTGGTTTCCTATATCCGTGGTGGACTGTAATTCAATCGATGGGACAAAAAGCCCAGGGTCGAATTTGCGGTCTCTTCTCAATTTCTCAATCTTCTCAGTTTTCAATCTTTCACTAAAAACATTCAATTGAAAAAGAAGACGAAAAAAAAATTATTCATATGAAAATATTTTAAGTTTGGTTTCACATTTTCGTCGAACGAGAATCGAAATCTCAGTGAAAGGGTGAAAATATTTTCATTTCACTTTTTCACAGAACGAGAGTGATACTGTTTTTTTTGAATGTTTTTGCATGTCACACGAATTCTAATTGGCATTACAAAAAGCGGAAATTGTAAAAAATGTAGGTTCCAAGTATGATTTGTCTATGATCAGTATAGCATTGTAGAGACGTGGGAAGTTTAGAAAAATGTCTGGATTTCCGCCCACGGTCAGTAACAATTTAATTTTTTTTTAAAATTGAATAACACTTTAATCTTTAGATATTATAAAAAAAAAGTCGAGACATGAAATCGAACACCAAACACCCAGGCTACGGACAAGAACCGCCACTTGGACACTCGATCAAGATGTTTAGTAAATGACAACTGTTTATCATGGTCATTTGACGTATTATTATTTTACTGATTGGAGTGAACAAATATAGATAAATTGTTTTTTTTTTTAATATTTTAAGGACAATGAAATCATGTTTGTACAAAGTGACAAAAAATTGTTTACTAGCGTATTTGTTGGAATTTAGATTTTTTTTTATTTTTCGAAGTCTATATAGTGGGGCTCCTATTTTGTGGCCCTGAAAAAGCGCATCAGGTATCTACACTATCAGTAATATTTATTATGCTTTCGATGCGCTCTGAACGCTCTCTTCGGTTTAAGCGATGGAGAATTTATGTGGAAATATCTATCTCAAATATTTTCGATAGAGTTCTTGACCAATTTGATGGTTAATTGTTATTTGTGGAATATGAATGTCTTAAATAAAGTGTGAGCATTTGGCTCAAGTTCCTTTTTTAAAATTAAATAAAATGAACAAAATTAATTTTCTTCTATGTATTATTTCTTTATTAGTAAGAGCAAACATTCCCATTAATTATGGGACACAATGTCGTACAAGTGGCTACCGTCAACTGCCCTAACATTGACCAGTTTTCAACTTTGAGCTTGAATTTCAAAGCTTTGCTTATAAATATCTACAATGTGCGACTTTTAGTTTATGGTGACTATTATTCTGAGCTATTACAGCATGATTTTACTAAACTAGGTCAATTCCTATTGGATTTATATAAGAAATAGTGGGTGGTCAATGTTAGGGCTCCGAACATTGACCACCTTATGAAAATGTACCATTAATATAGATTTTGGTATACTAAATAAATAATATGTACACATTTGTTATACAAAGCTAAAAAAAAAATAATGAAATAGGTATTAAAGACAAATAAATTCAAGTAGGCATGTAGATACTTTAGGTAGTTATGTTAAATTTTTTATTTCATTTGTTTTACTATGTTAAATATGTTAAATAAGTTATATATACAATACACATATTTGTTATAAGTAAAATAAAATAAATAAATACATAATTTATTAAGTATTAAATATAAATAAATTCAGGTAGGTACCTATGTAGGTACTTTAGGTATGTTAAGAGCAAACTTTTTATTTACAAGAACATAAAATTAACATTAACAAAAAAAAAAACATTAACTATTAGATATTTAGGTACCTACCTAGGTAATTAATTGTGGTCATTAATAGCAAAAAAATCAGTCGAGCATTCATGTTACAAATACAATACAGTTCTTCATCACAGCTTTAAATTACTAAAATTAACTAAAACTATTTTACCATTTAAGCTGGTCATATGCCAATGAATTTTAGGAAAACAAAAAAAAATGAAAATGCTTGTTTAGAGCTTGCAAAACTTTCTTAGATGGTGCGCAGTACTGCCTGGTAGAGTTCTTCGATGGAAGATTCACCGTCGTCCGAACCCACAAAATCAATTTGCAACTCCTGAGTTACACCACTTGTGCTGGCAATGAGCTCTTCAGGATCGTCAGCATCTTGGCCAAGGCTTTCAGGTGAATTCAAATCTGTTACTTGGTTATGCTCTTGATTCATTGCTAACTCAACACCGCTTAAATCCTCTATTGTTATCCCAAGACCTGGCTGTGTCTTAACTTTAGAGCGCCGTTTGCGTGTTTGTGGAGATTCTTTACCATACCGCAATTCTTTCAGGACGGCAATTACTGATGTTGACATGTTTGCTTGTACTGTGTTTATGTCCTGCATATCAGCATCTGAATTTGGTAAACGCGAAAGAACTTCATTTGGGTTGAATGGAAAAACCCCACATTTTTTGAAACCAGCTGCTAAGTTTTGGGACTTATTGCTTTCATTGAGGCACCCTTCAACTATTTTTTTAAGAAGTGCGGGAAAAGCATCCTTCGAAAGGAGTTGCGATTTGTGGGTACGGTTATCCTTCCATGAATCTAGGATTCGTCGCCATGCTTTTTTTAGTGGACCATAGAAAGCGACGTCGAGAGGTTGGCAAATATGTGTGGAGTTGGGCAGGAAACAAACGAATCGAATGTTGTTTGACAGAGCAGCGGCAACTACATCAGGGGAAAAATGGCTTGCCAAATTATCCCCAATAAGCATAACGGGACCAGTTAAGCGTCGAGTATTGGGAACAAAAAAAAAACCAGTCCTTAAAAAGAGTTCCGTCGAACCACCCGGATTTACTACGATTGTATCGGGTTTTAGGAGGACCACCTTGCATCCAACTTTCCCACAAGTGTTCCGCTTTATACACCACATACGGTGGAATAATTTCCCCTAGAGCAGATCAACAAAACATTATGGATATATTGGACTTGGTGGAGTCCTTAACATTATCCGGGTACCTAACTCCTCTTTTAAAAACGCACTTCTTCGAAACGGGATCATCAGAGAGATTGGTTTCGTCGTAATTAAAAATGTTTTCTGGAGGTATCATCGAGCCTGACCCCAATGTCAAAGTTGTCTTAAGGTTATCGACAAATTTTCGGACATCGTCTCTTGATATGTTGGCTTTTGACGGTTTTAAATTTTGGCTAGATCGCACACAAATTTCATTTGTATGCCTTTTTAAAAAGCCCCTTAACCATTTTTTCCCTGGTAGGTTATTTTTAAATGTTGAATTATGTCTGCTGTCTACATCTAGATAATTTTTTGTTAGGCTCCTTACATTATCCCCAGTAAAAGGAAATCCCCATTGACTAACGGTGATTAAAAATTTCACCAGTTCTTTTTCCTCCAGCTTTGAGAGTACGGTTGGACATCCGATTGCCTTCGTTCTTTTTCCATTTAGCCGGTTTAATAAAGTCCCCTTCGCTACTTTGTACTTCAAAGCACACTTATTAATCGATATTGACCCACTACGAATTACATGCAGTGCTTTTTGAATATCTTCATCGGAAGAGCTATTATATTTTCGTTTTTCTACGAGCCTGGACATCCTGTTATATTTAAAAAATTGCAAAGAAGGAGAAAAACGAGTGGTCAATGTTTGGCTTCTCAATGGTATGTCGCGTGCCCTAACATTGACCAGCCGGTCAATGTTTGGCACCTTATCCAAATGAAAGGTGCCCTAACATTGTCCACTGGTCAATGTTAAGATCCAGGCGGTCAATGTTAGGAATTGTGATGCATTTGAATTGTTTTCACAAAAAAACCGTATTATTCTAATTGCCTAGTGTTTTTATACGCAAAAAAATAATTTTTTTTTATAAAAAAAATCTCTAAACTATTCACCTTATATGTTTCCTGTTTTTGGTCAATGTTAGGAGCCCGGTCAATGTTAGGGCAGTTGACGGTACCTCGTCTGTCTTTGTTGTAGCGCATTCTGTAACTCTAATTTTCCAAGCTTGGATGATATTGGCCGTAAGTAATTGAATCGTTTCCGGATTGTTGGCACAACATCGGTCCTTCACGGCTCACCACAAAATAAATGTCCAAATGGGTCAAATCCTAGCTCCGAGGCGGCCAATTGGCATCGCCAAGACGTCTGATAACGCGATTTATGAATTTGGTGTAAAAATGTGGCATGGGCGCGCCATCCTACATGAACCAGAGGTCGTTCAAGTCCAGGTCTTCAATTTCAGTAAAAAAAAGTCGGTTAACATGGCTCTGTAACGCCCACCGTTGACTGAAACATTGTTCCCAGCCTCATTTTCGAAGGAAAATGGTAAAATGATGTTCGTGAATTGTTGAGTCTCAAATTCCCGGCTACAGCAGCCTCACACTTTCGGCTACAGCAGCCACATTCTCGTCTGTGTTGTTGCGGTGGGTGTTCCATTTCGGCTAAAACTTATTTTAAAAACACGCACTGTTTGAGCTACACAGCACTCACTTTGGAAATAAGTGTTCAATATTTCCCAACGTTGTTGAAGCGTAATATTGACTTTTTGGCAAGATTTTGAGCGCGATACAGCTGTAAGTGTGAAAATATAATTTAAAGAGAAACCGCTAGATGGCCCACCCTTTAGTTGTGATGAGCAAATGAGATAGCTGATGAGCTATGACATATATTCAAGAATTTTTTTGACTTGTTAAGTAGGATGAACGGAAGACATAATTAAGCCATTTTCTAATTTTATGGCATCAATTGAACTAGTTATTTACCCGATGCAACCGTAATCTCGCAGAGATCCTTCTAAATAAAACAAGATAACCAACACTCAACATTAAAAGAAATTGAAGCCGGGTGTATCAAGGAATAGTGCAGTGCAACGAAGACTATTTCAGGCAGATATTATTCAAACAAAAGGTGTCTGTTGTGGCTGAGGTATATAATGGTGATGGAGGTGCGATGGTGATCACCATATTTACTAATTGTCAAGCCGCGATAAGATCTCTTTACTCGGTCATCTTCTTTATTTTAAACTGCCTTTAGTTTCTGTTTACCTTTTAAAGAGTTGTGGGAAAATATTTGTTACATTTTCGTTTTTACACATTAATATTTAAATTTAACGAAAAAGGATAGATAATTGGGGCGATAAAAGCAGAACTTGGATAGTGTGTCGCTATAATGGTCTAGAGTCTATAATTTTAGTCCATAGAGAGCGAGTTTAGGTGGCACTGCTCTTGGCAGATGACTATTATTTTATAAGTTGGTTTTTAAATAAAATCCTTTGGTTAGAACACAAAAAACGATTGCTGCTGTAACTGCCACAATAAATAAAAAGCAATTGGAGCGCCTCGATCCGGAACTTATCTGTACAAATGGGAATTAGCAGATTATTTTGTAAAAAGATGTGTTTATTTTCATACTTGCCAATTCGTCTGGAATTTTTGTGTGTACCACAGAGAGCCGCCGTGGGGCTATTTAAAATCACTTCTTTCTAAGAACTAACACAAAGAAATGTAATTCAAGTTAAGCACCTTTCGAACGAAGTAAATAAATAAATTCTAAGTGAATTGAAAAACAAGTTTTTTGAGTTTCGTAAGGGAGCAATATTCATCAGCCACCTTTCTACTGAATTGAAGGTTGAATACAAAAAAAAACAGCATCTCAGGATTGGTGGCTTTACAATTCGTTTCTTGCACTTGGTTCCTATGTCTGGAATTCACATTAAAAAAAGATTAAAATTGCTATTCCCCTACCAACAATATTAAGTGCATTGTGCAATTAGCACTTCAGCAGCTCCCATATTATATCAATCCGCTACTGCACTGCTGTAAATTCAAATTCCTATGAAAATTCTTCATTGCCCTTCCAGCAGCATACAATTAACGTTGTACTAGAATTCCTCTTACAATGCATGCATACCCATCCACATCTACACAGCAGATGATTACCCGTTGGCACTAATTTAAAATTGTTACTAATTAACTGACTCGTAACTGTTGCAATTTCCACATCGCCTTAAGCAAAGTCCGGAGCTCTTCTTTTTTTGTTCTTGCTTGCTGCACCAACTGCCAAATGAATCATTGAATCCGTTCAGCAATTAGCCCCGGCTTCGTTGAAAGTTCAATAAAGTCGGCACAGAGATGGAGTACCATATTTATATTCAAGGGATAACTTCTCCACCACGATCACACTTGAAATGTTCCATCGCATCGGCATGTTGTAATGTACATTTCGAAATACCCTTTTCGCACTGGCATTAGATGAAAAGTTTCAAAATTAGATGAATAAACTTTTGACTCTAGTGCACCGCCGGACGACTAAATCCGGCAGTAAATTTCCCGCAAATATGATTCAACTCTGAGTTATTTACTTAGTCGGGTTCTCTGTGAACAGTCTGTGTGGGTTTGGAAGTCTCGTGAACTTCGATATAATAATATTTTACATGAAGAATGTGAAGGAGGGTTTGGAACTTTTTGTACAAATCTGATGAATTTATATGTCGATAGCGGTGAACTTTATGAATGTCGAAATTACAGTTGGAAATTTAGGCGATTAGAGGGGGAGGGAAGTCCACTTATTAAGAGTAGTTGAGTAAAGCTGCTTTAATTCCCTCATAAAGGTCGAACTAACGACTTATTGAAGTTACTATGTAATCAGTGGTAATCAAATTACATCAAAATAAATTGACATCAGTGAGAGTGTATTGCTAGGAATCTATGGGAGAGCTTAAAGTTGAATACTTTCCCCACAACTACGGTAGTCCGCATGTAAACAGATCCCGCAGATAGGTGTCACAACTTGGTCAAGGAAATGTTATTTTTGCCATATATGCATTTGCGCTGTCGTCATTGAATGAAGCACAAGCTCTGGCTATATTCAATGCTCAAACTATATACAATATCTGTAAGGTGCAGAAAAACATCCGGCACCTTTTGCAAAAGATGTCAAACAAAGGGCCTGGCCCTCCAGGTTGGGGGCTGTGCGTCGGGGTAACTTCCCTACCATGGAAAAAAATAAGTACCTACGAAACAACTACAAGCCTCGGATATGTATATGTCTGATCCAAATGTTGACGACCCCAGAAAACGAAATAATGACAACGAACTTCGGATCTGCACGTGGAGTGTCCGGACCTTAAACAGACCGCGTGCAGCCGAACAACTTTTGGTGATGCTGGACAGGTAAAAAGCCGACATTACGGCCATCCACGAAGTGTGATGGGATGGAGAAGACACAAGAAGGATGAAAAACTGTGACATCTATTTACTACGGCGAGTGCCGCAGAGAGCAGAGTCAGCGGTTATTTGGACGTGGATTTGTGATTAGAGGAATACTTAGGCAAGGAGTCTTGGGATTTCGCAGTGCTAGCGATCACCTAGTTACAATTCGCATCAGGGCCAAATTTAAGAATATCACACTGATCTGTGCTCACGCCCCGACAGAGGCGTGACGAAACGACTAAAGAAGCATTCTATGATCTTCTTGAGAAGACATATGATCTTTTTGCCCGAAGTACGACGTCAAGATAGTTCTTGGCGACTTTAACGCCAAAATCGGAAAGGAGGGCATCTTTGGCTCTATAGTCGGAAAGCACCGCCTGCACGACAACACCTCCGGAAACAGACTCAGGCTAATCGACTTTGCGGCGGGGCGAAATGTCATCATTGCCAGCAGAGGATTCCCACAACTCAACATTCACAAGGGGACTTGGCGGTCTCCAGATCAACAAACCGTCAACCAAATTGATCATGTTGCGATCGACGCCAGACATGCCTCCAGTATCTTGGATGTCCGAACATTCCGAGCGGCCAACATAGACTCGGATCCGGATATCCAATACTCCACAACACCGAGAGGATACTGTAAGAAGATTTGACGATGCAAGGCTACTATCGCAAGAGACCGCCAAAACCGACCGCGTCTCCCTAAACATCTCATCAAGCTCATCCTCAGCTTCACCAGCATTAAGTATACAGAGGACCAGTGACAACACTGCCAGCGTGCCATCAGAAAAGCCGCTACCGAAGTGCTGGGTTTCACTATAGGCGACCACAACGAAGCCCTTCGTTCGATGAGGAATGGCGCCAGGCACATGCAGCCAAGAACAAGCCTATCAATTAATGCTGCAGACAAGAACCAGAGCGGCTGAGAGAGCTGCCCGCGAGCTCTACGGGCAAAAAAGAAGGGAGGAACACCGACTTCTCAGAAGGAAATAGAAAGCGCACGAGAAGCGAGCGGTCGAATCAATTGAGGGACACTACTGCAGAGGCAATGTTCGAAAGTTCTACCAAAGGGTAAAAAGATCCACCCAAGGATACAAGGCCCGAACAGAAGCCTGCAGAGATGAGCATGGGAATACAGTAGTAGATTCACAGTCGGTGCTGAGGATTTGGAAAGAACACCACTGCAGACTGTTAAACGGCGGAGATAGCCAACAACCCGCTGTCAGGCAGAATTATCTGTTCAGCTTGGACGATGACAGCCAAGATTTCCGTTCACCCGACCTACACGAAGTGAGGATAGCGGTATCAAAACTTAAGTCCAACAAACCTCCTGGAGCGGATGGCCTTCCGGCCGAGCTTTTCAAAGTAGTGGGAGATGGCTTGGTAAGGAGCATGCACCAACTCATCTGTAAAATTTGGTCGGATGAAAGCATGCCCGACGAATGGAACCTCAGCATCGTGCGCCCCATCGACAAAAAAGGAGATACTCTGAACTGCGCCAACTACAGAGTAATAACCCAAAATTTTCAATTCCTTGGAAGTATCTAACTACACTTCGCGAACTCGCCAAGTGCCCTTCTAGATCAGATACGAACTGAGAACTTAACTCATTTCGTCTGTGTGACTTGGCGAGCTGCATGTGCAGTAAGTACACTAAGATACGAAACCTTTGAGTAGGAGGGGTTTCCCTACCCCAATAAGCTGAATTAAGGATACATGATTCGTGTATCGGATAACACAAAATCTGGTTGTTTACCTCGGTTAACAAGAGGAATAAGTCTCCTGAATGTCGCGTATAAAATTTTGTCGGCTGTATTGTGTGAACGACAAAAACCTTTCGCCAACAACCTGATCGGCCCATATCAGTGTGGTTTTAGGCCAGGAAAGTCAACCATCGACCAAATTTTCATTTTCCGACAGATCTGGGAAAAAACTGAGGAATTTCAGATCGCCGATGATAGCGTATATAGGGACAAGTTATACAAAACCATGTCAAATTTTGGCATCCCCGCCAAACTCAACCGTTTGTGCAGGATGACGATGGAGAAATCTCGCTGCTCCGTCAAAGTCGGCAAGAACACCACCGAGCCATTTGATTTTGAAAAAGGTTTGAGACAAGGCGATGCGCTATCATTTTTTAACATCGTGCTCACAAGCCAACACCAGAGGTACAATTTTTCAAAAATCCTTTCAACTACTTGCCTATGCTGATGACATTGACATTATTGGAAGAACGCGGCGAGCTGTCAGTGGCGCATTTGCAAGCATCGAAACGGAGGCGGCGAAGATGGGTCTGGCTGTTAATGAGGAAAAAACGAAGTATATGCTGTCAACGAGAAAGGACTCTCAACATCGGCGACTCGGACAAAACGTCACGATGGACAGATACAACTTCGAAGTAGTTAAAGACTTTGTCTACCTGGGCTCCACTATCACTTCGCAAAATTACATCAGCGCAAAGATCAAGCGAAGAATCACTCTTGCCAATCTTGATTTTACGGGCTAAGAAGGCATCTAAGAAGTAAAGCCCTCTCTCATAGAACCAAGGAGATGTTATATAAGACCTTAATCATTCCGGTCCTGCTGTATGGTACTGAAGAATGGACCCTGTCAAAAACGGATGAAAACCTTCTGGGATGCTTTGAGAGAAAGATTCTTCGAGTGATTTTTGGACATAGGAAGATAATGGAACTTGTCAAAAACGAGATTAGGGAGCTAAACATGCCTATGGATTGAATAACAAGGGTGTGTATTATATTTAGAAGAGCTGAAACTTGCTCGTCACATTAGTCTTGGAAAATACACTTCAGTATACCAGGGAGAGATGATTGCTTTGCTTCTTGCGCTGGACTACTTGCTTGAGTGTCAGGTGGAAGGCAGAAATATTCTTATAGCACTGGACAATCAGGCGGTGATCAGACGCATGGAAGAAACAAACATCACAACATCATTGGCACTGGGTACGAGGACACATGGGATCTAAGGCAATGAAAAGGCGGATTCCCTTGCAAAACAGGGGTCAACTGAAAAGTTGCTGGGACCAGAACCATTCCCTTCAATTGACAGAGGAATGGTAGAACAGCTGATTCACAATTGGATCACGTCAGAACACCTGAGAAGGTGGGCAACCGTGGAACAATGTAGAGAAGCTAAAATGGCAATAAAGCGGCCGACCTGTTCCACTCAAAGAAGGGTTCTAAGTATGAGTAGAGGAACATTGAAATGGGTGGTGGCTTTGACTATATGACATGGTAATTTCGGGTATCACTTAAGGAAAATGGGCCTTATAGAGGATGATACCTGTAGACTATGCCTGGAGGAATCTGAGACAGCGGCACTTATACTGCGTCAATGTCCAGCGTTGGCTGGCAGAAGAATGAGGATATTAGGACATCATTGGGTCGAGACCCAGACGATGAAACAGATCTCCCATAAACAGATGCTAGCGTTAGCACTAGAAATCGAGCCCAGAGAAGAACTTGGAGAAATCCAGAGAGTCTCTCTGAGTAAGATTTACAGTAGTAGAGAGACGAAAAGAGACCCAACAATGGTGGTCTGACTATATATATATATATTAGAGTGTCCCTTATATGAGATTTTTTTTTTTTTTTAATTTTAAATGCATAGCCTGTAATTTTTGTATAAATGCTAAAACATACCCAATTATGAAATTTGATAATTCTAGCATCATCGCAACCCGTGCCGACCGAGCTACAAAGTTTAAAAATCGTGTTGTGTCCTGATATTTCGGTCTTCTATAAAACCAATATAAAAGCAACAAATTAAGTGAATAAGAGTTAAAATAAAATAAGATAAACATTAATCTTTATTTAAAAACATTAAACAATAACAATCAGCAAGGATAATTTCTCTTGAGTGTATTTTTTTTGCAGTCTGGATACAAATTTCTATGTTCCTGGACACAGTGTAACAAGAACAGCTTTTGCTCTTCTTCAGCCGTGATAAGTCCGTTGAAATCTTGCACTAATTTGACAGCCCTCTTAGCAGTATCATTAACAACATTCAAACGACTTATTATTCTTTTAGGTTCCAGGAAAGCAGCGTTATCATCCCAAGAACATACGTCTTCCTGAAGAAAACTGTCATCGATCTGCAGTCGAGATAGAAATGGTTTGCTCTTGTCCGATACAAAATCATCCAAAAAAAAAATAACACACAAAAATAATTTAGCTACCAAACAAATTTTGGGTCAGTTCTTCCTTCGATGGGACATAACGTTTGGCAAAATCTGAGCTTTTATCCCTGTTTAGGTTGGCAATCATCTTCCTCTTCGTTTGGTTATCAACTTCATTATCAAAAAGTGATAGAATGACAGTCGCTTCATATAAATACCACAAGTGATGGCTAAACTTGCTTATAGAAGCTTTAGAAATTGCTGCGTCAACTTTTTCGTACTCTTTTAACGCCTTCAAGAAGCACAAATCTTGGTTAGGTGCTTTAGTCGCCACTGTGCATTCGAGCCAAGGCTTAACATACAATGTGACGATAAATAAGCAAACATCTTGTAGTTCCCTGTTGTTCTGATCCGGATCAGATCGCGAAAATAAAACAAGACGGATCATTGAAATGTTTAATTTTTGAATTGTGGCAACAGCTGCTTTCAAAAAAAAAACAGATAAACAGACATATTGCAAAAATTTTGCTCAGCGTGACAATTCACTTGCTATGTCGGGGGTGTTACCATATTTGAATCAAATTTGAATAATTTTTCTTTTCCATATTTTTTAGAAACAAATTAAGTATTTTATGTTCAAATATGCAACACATGAACAATATTTTGCTGCTATCACATCCGTTTACCTTGGCAAATTAAGGTGTGTCCAGACCAGCGAAACATTTCAGAAATGTTTATGAAATATTTCTGAAGCAAATCGGACACATTTCATACACATTTAAAAACGGTTTCTAAAATTTAGTTATTAAATGGTTATGAAATATTTCAATTCTATTCTTTTGGTCCAACTAGAAGAAAATAATGTGGTATGGTTATTAGCAGCGAGTAAATTATATATTTTTTTAATTTTGGTAAATTTGGGAATCACGTGACACACGATTTAATGCAAATAATCGTATTAAATGAATCACTTACTCATTAGGTATTCCAAGCTTTTCTTGACATTTTTATTTTATTTAAAAAAAAAATAATAATCGAAAAACAAAAATTATTTCTAATCACGATTGGGAGACTGTGAAACATTTCATAATTTTTTTTGGAGTCCAAATCCAAACCAGCAAAACATTTCATAAGCATTTGATAAAAAATGATTTGTTTCATAAATGTTTTAGAAATATTTATAAAACATGGAGGTATATAATTGTTTGTCAAGTGTTTGGCTGGTCTGGACATACCTTTATATCAATTAATTTTTTGGGTTCCATTTTTTTTGTGGCAACGTGACTAGGTGGCTATCATTTACAGGCACACCAACATTTAAAAATGAAACACGCCATCTAGTGGGAAATAATAGAAATAATTTTCAGAGCATGATTCGTGATCGCGATGAGAAGCAGGATCATGTGCTGTTGTTGTAAGTGCATGTAAATCGATGATCTATTATAGATCATAGCTAATAATAAAAAACAGCTATTGATACCCCTCAATCTTTACGAGCCAGAGAACCCACAACGTCACATTTTGGGCCTTACTAATACTCATTTTTTACCTTCACACTAAATACTTTCTGGGTCACAATATGCAATTTTTTATGGAAAATTAAGCCCGAGTTCGAAAAATTTAGCCTGGATACTAAAAATGATTGAGGTATTCGGTGTCTTAATACCATTTCTTTATAAATGCTTCATCAGGAGTCGTTAATACACAAAAAATTTCCCGAAATGTCACAAACAATTAAAGACAATTATTTTCTGTCCACTGTGAGACAAAACCCCATCTAACAATGGACATGGTAGTTATGATTTTATATACATACATTAGATTGGACTTTGTAATTAATTAATAATTGCCGCAGCATTATGCTCTCTGTCCAATGCCAAGGACTCTCGCTTTATGGGCAAACACTATAGAGCGAATGCAATACGAATTGTTTTGTCTTTTAGGTTTAGCACAATGGAGCACTTTAATGGGCGATAAATTCTCATTATTAACTGCACTTTATGTCGTGGGGTTAAATATGCAGCAACTGGAATAATATCTTCTGCTTAAGTAGTGAATCGTTGCAGTTAATTGACTTGTACGTAGATACCCACATTTCTATTAACTATAACGTGAGCTGTAAACACCCTAAATTGGTTTGAAAAACAGAATCTCTCTCACTGCCTGTGGTGTGGTGTCATTTCAATGTCCCATTCAGTCAGCAATTAATTTCGAATGAAGGCACGTAAGTTTGCTAACAAGGAATGTAATAAAATATCAGGCTGCAAATTTTGTACGACTCCCAGGTACTCGATATATAGCCCTAAAAATAATTAAATTTATTCTGACTCCACATATTTCAAAATCCCTGTACCAATAACCAAGTACAGTTGCTAGAATATCGCTAACTGGAGGGTCAAACGTAAATTGAAAAAGTCATTTTGAAGAGGAGTGTGCGTCTGGCAGGGCGAAAGACCCGGAATTTTCGTCTGGCAGCTATATAAAGGTTTTCCAATAAGAGGTGTTATTTTGGTATTCAAAGAAAAATGTCATTTTTTGAGATAAATGATCGGATGTTTATTTCATAATAAAGAGGAAGGTATGCCGTTAATAATGAAAAACAACATCAGCCAAATGGCCACCACGAGCACGAGTTATATACGCTTTGCCCAACAAGCATATAACGCCATCTCAACAAACCAAGCCAGCTAAGAACACGACAACGCAACTGTACGAAATCATGCAATTGATTATACAAAACATCGTCAACAACAACATCAAATGTTCATGCTAGACCAGATACCAATATACCAGCTACATGCGTTTGGCGACAAGAGACCTTGAGGCGACCATCACAGCAGCCCGTGCAACAGCACCAGCCTAGCGGTCGGAATCTTCGCACGAAAACATGTTGACTATGTGTTTGGTCATCACGGTGCATATATACACGCCAATCCTATGATTAAGTTATATTGCTCTATGTTAGGTAATATTCTAAGCGTTGTTTTCATGTTTTCATTTTAAGTCTAAGGATAGTCAGTAGGTCAGTCTGGTGTTACATTTCAATAAAGAAAGAACAAATTGAGTCCAGTCTTTCAATTCTCACACGCGGATCTTTAACTCACGCATACAGGACCATATCCTTTTCATGAAATTTTCCATAACCAAATTGCAAAGTGGCTGCCCTATGTCCTCGATAGCCTTACGAATTTTATCCTTGAGGTCTTGAATCGACGCTGGCCTGTTGATGATCGGCCGGCTTGAGTTTTTGTGTTAACTGAACTTTATAAGCCTTAATACCCAAGTTTTTATGCAAAACACGGTGTAATGACGTTTGTGGAATGCCCAATTCCAAAGAACGACGAGGAATGGACAAACCTGGGTTTTCTTCAAAACTTTGGGCTACAGCAGCAATATTCTCAGTTGTTCTTGAGCGACGTGCACGAGTTTTATTCTTCACATCACTAACTTGTCCCAACAGCACGAATTTTTTCACCAATTTCTGTATTGCGGTCCGACAAGGTGCTTCACGACGATCAAAAATGCTTTATTTTTGCGAACTGTGACTGCAAGATTTTCACCATTTTTGTAGTAAATTTTAATAATTTCAATGCGTTGTTGAAGCGAATATCGTTCCATTTTTAGTAATGGCGTAGTTTCTACTTGTCAAATGTCAAAGAATAAAAGCTTCAAAAGTGACTGCTACCGAAATAGCGGGTCATATAGCACCTCTCATTGGAAAAACCTTTATTAGAACTCTGGGACACTTATAAAATTGAATAACAAAAAATGTCTATGAAGCGATGATGTAAATATGAACATTTTTTTCAGAATTTTGAAGACCGTCTGGCAGCCTTAAGGAACCGTCAAAAACGTCTGGCATTATATGAAAATGGTTTCTGGGTACGAGTACTATAACCTAACGAAAAATCAGCCGTAATTGATCAATTTGTTTTTACATGTTTGGGGCACTTCCCCTTGCAAATGCCCCAGCTCCAGGCTGCCAGATGGCGCTTTCTGCGACCGCAAGACTCCAATTAACAATAATATTTATAAATTTCCCATTTAACGATGAGGTTAGCAAAACGTTCAGTAGCTCTCAGTCTATAATTATAGATACGTAAAACGGAAACAAACACAAGTTCCGGCGAAAAACATTTCTGCAATCACTTGAAAACATTTATATTTCTGATTCAAAGCCTGTGAAATGAGAGTGGTTCCTATCACGTAAATAATATGGCCGACCAAAAAACGTGTCACAATTTTTTTCCTATTCGAAAACTTCAGGCGGATTTGCTCGTGTACGAATTGAAATGAAACCTTAGTTCTATCCCTCAAACTCTAGGTTCGTTCGTGTACTTTCAGCATAGAAAAACGAAAAACCTCAACTACCAAAAATCGAGAGAGAAATTTCTCAATATCAAGAGAAGTACCTGACCGGTTTTCAAACAAAAAGTTTAAGAAACGTCATTTTGACATTATCGTAAAATGCAGCATCTACAATTCTACATTTTGAATGCGCTGATATGTTCTAGGAGAACATTCAATTAGAACTTCTTCCTCCGACATCGTTGAAGACGAAAATAAATCGAGTTTTACTTGTCAAACTTTTGAGCTGTCACTTAGTTGAATTTTGAAAGATCAAATTGATCAATTTTCTGAAAGATGAAATTGTAGGGGAGATTGGGGCACCTTTGAACGTGGGCTACCTTTGAACATCACTAATGAAACATTATTTAAAAAATATTTTAGAGCGTAAACTAAATTTTTATCCTGGCAATATTATTGTCTTCAAACGTCAACGGCTTTCGGTCATCTTTTCAGTAGTCGCTTGAAACTAGCTCGTGTTGAATGTTTCTATGCTTCATTTCCAACTCTTTTTTTTTCTTTTGTAAGAGTATACAAAGTTTTAGTTGAGCTTTTTTACTTGTGAAAAATAGTTTTGGAAGGCGAAGGTTCATTTAAAACCATATTAAGCTGCGTTTTTTCTTATATATGACTACAAACAAATTATTGAAGCTAAATTGTTCGTGACAACGTTGGGCAGGTTTGAACAAAATGGTCGGGGCAGGTTTAAACGTGTTCAAAATGATGACGTTTGCTTTTGACTTCTCTAAATTTTAGTTCGGTTAATTAGGCTACTCCTCGTTTATGTAAAAACTCGTTAGTTTCATTATATGTAAGGTAGGTATCTATATAAATAAATTTATCTGTGAATTCTAGTTTGTGTACATATTTTAAGTTATTTTTTTGTTTATGTTATATGTTCCTACCTTATTTATGAATTTCAATTTATTTATGTTAAATTTTTTTTGTCTCTAATTTAAAAATCTAAACTAATTTATAATTTAAATAAAGTGTAAAGTCTTATTTCAGGTTAATATTTAATTATTTAAACTCTCGTTCAAACATGTCCCAGCCTAGTTCAAAACTGCTCTACAGGGGGGGGAGGCACCTTTGAACATAAGGACTTGCTTCATTCAAAAAATAATAATAAATCGAAATCTTCATAAAAGGGATAGAATTATGCGTTTAAACTAAAGCTGGTTTTCATTTCGAAAAGAAAAAACAGGTTACTGATAAACAATTCGAAAACATAGGTTTTTATGAGACTTGGAAGCAAAAAGTGTTCAAAGGTGTTCCAATTCTGCATTGTCAATAAATGTGGAAATCTGATTTTGTACTCTAATTATTTACTGGTATAAAGAAATGTAAAGTAGGATTTCAGCACGCAAATACAACAACTACGATCTACTTAACACTTGCTTTGCTGATATCGAAGCTTCAAAAAACGTCTAATAATGCTGTACATTTTTACTAACGGTGGCAGCCAACTAATAGCCGACTTTAGTGTTTAATTATTAGTAAGGCCGAGCATTTTTTTTTAACAACATGGTATCTGAGTCAAACACCAATACATAATAAGAAAATGCCGGTTTTTACTCATTAGGTGTCGGTTTCGATAGATTGAAATATACACTCAGAAATGTACTTTCAGGTTTTTTTTTCCAAAATTAACTTTGAAAAACTTGGGAAATTTATGATGGGAAGACAAGGATGTTCAATCTTATGTTGAAAATCGGCATTCGAGAAATTCCTTTGATGTTCGAAATGCAAAATCCGAGAAACCCAACCATTTACCTACTTGTTCAGCGTTTTCAGCCTGTCTTTGATCTTTCGAGTGCCCGAAGAACTCACGTAGTTTGAAATGATGTGAACATTGCTCGTAGGTATTGAGAAAAAAACACGAAACTTTCAGCAGGCGACCTTCTCAGCAGTTGGTGATATGTATGTGGTCGTTGCATGGAATTTTACGGCAGTTAAGCCTTTTTTCCATATAAGACTCAATTATTCTTTCACCAGCTAAAACCAAATGATTCACAAATACGCATTCAATATGCTCTGAGTTTTGAAGAATTGTTCCGAGATAACAACGAGTTTATATACAAACTCTTAATGATGGATGACCTAAAATCCAATAATAGCTGTAGAATATAAAATTCACCAACTTAGACGCAAAGTATGGTGCGAAATAACCTCTGAAACGATCATTGGACCATATTTTTCGAAAACGACAAACATTCTGCGGCAAATGTGGATGGCATTTAATACCAAGCAATGATTGAACATTTTGTTAAGGCCAAAGGCTAAAAATCCATCCACAATTGTGGTTTGAAGAAAATAAAGTCACACATCACACATGTCGTCCAACTATAGATCTCTTGAGGGAAATTTTTGGCGATCGAATAATATGGCGTTTTTCTGATTTTTATTGGATACTGCGTTCGCCTGATTTAACGGCTCCAGATTTTTTTCCTTGTGGCTACCAAAAGGGGAAGTGTTTGCCGATAAACCAAGAAACATGCAACATCTTAAGGTACGAAATGAAGTGCCGGCGCTAGGACCTGAAATTCAAAGATGTATTATAAAAAAAGTTTTGAAAAAAACACTTCTGGTCAAAGCACATAACGGGCTTTAAAATATAATTTCAACATATTCCCAAACTATGGTCTGAATTTTAATAAATGCTAAAGTTCAAAAAAATGTGAAAGAAAAATAAATCAAACTTACCCCTATCGGTAATGTCAGAACTGACCCATGCCATACAGAATGGTGACACTTTACATACCCATGAAAAATAAGTAAAGTTTCCCTTTTCTCGATCAGTTTCTTCACCAGATAGACATACCCTTTCTTGTCTTTAGTCGTCCGCATCCTCATCGTCTGCACTCTGCACTCATACGAAACCGTTTATGCAGTCACTCTCACTAGGATTCGCAATCCACAGCAAATGCACTCCTGTGTTCTTTACCCCATCCCCATTCATCCTCTTAAACATAATCGGTGGATGAAAGCTCTCCATTTTGTTCAGTGGTGACTGAACCGAATATGATAAGCGCACATTTCGCGAACGTGAACAATACTTCAAACAATGTCCGCACTTATTTGAACTTAGTCGAACTGACCGACGACCGACCAGATGCATATCAGTTGGCGCACAATGCATCTCACAAAGGGCTTCTCTATCTCAATTGTGCGACTCAGTTCAGCATTGTACCAAACTAACCCAACATTCTGTTCTCACCAATTCAAGAGGTTGTTCCCTGTACGCTGTACGTACTGGGTGCACTTATCATGGTCCCTTTTGACTTCGATAACTTTTGCAATTTATTTTGTTAAAAAGGTGAATTTGGCTTCTGCAGGATGCTGCCATCCTTCGCCATTCCTGCTTGTTAACTTTTGTTCGGCTTTCTCTTTTCCTAAAATGACAAGGAATTCAATTTATTTATTTTTTTCAGTCTCTCTGAAATTCATTTTTTTTTTGTAATGCGAAAGTTATGTTTGCCGGGAAAATAGTTCTCATCGTGAACGCTCATACGTATGCTGACAAAATGTGTTCACTAACGATTTGTTAGTCTATACATATGAATGTGTTTTTAAGATCACACATGTGCGAGAACGTTGAATAACAAAAAACAACGTCAGTAATGCGCTTTTATAGGGATGGCATTGAAAGTTTATTCCAGGATGATTTGGTCCTTCTGATGTTACCCTGAGCACCCGCTGCGAGACCCTCAATTAATGGTTAGTTAAACTTTGCAGAAGATGTGATGGCTAAGAACTTGTCTCTGCATTTAGCTCACAAAAATTCCATTTAACGACAAAACATACCGATAACGGGATTCGATAACTTATAAACGTCAAGATAGAGACAACGTTTCATTTTCTCAGGACATTTTTATTATCTGTGCGACTGAGAGGATTGGTTTATTTTTGTTTTTTTTTGTTAAGAATGTAAGAATGTTGTTGCGCAGATATGTTGCATAGTTGTGATTTGGAAGCAGCAATCAAGGACGACATAATCGTCGTTCTTGCAGACAGGAACAGTCGCAAAACAGATGTTAGATTGGCCGTATCTCTGCAGATTCTGCATATTATTGGACACTTTTCTGCATTCAGGGAGCAAGACTCCAAATGCATATTGTTCTGTGACTAAAACGCGGACGGTATGTTTTTTGCATTAGACTATACACTTAATCTAATCGGTGCCTTTTCTGTATTACTACCTATTTCGGAAAGCAAATAGAATTTCACCGAATGGTGGCTATTCTTGAAGATTGTTACTGTTAAATTATAGTTACATTCACTATGGACCTACTTTATATATTCATTAGAAACCATAAAACAAATGAATGATGATGCTCCTGAAACTATTAATAGGGAATGCGAGGACAATATTCTGATAACGAGTCGCTGGAAGGTACTTCATCACAATCAAGTGAAGATGATGAAAGAGGCGGTGCGCGTGAATTCGTTAAAAAAAACCGAGCATGGGATTTATGTAAACTACGGAAAGTGATCGGAAAGCAATCGGATGTACACTCAGGGAAAAAATGCAAACTAAAATGTAATATGTTCTATTTGATTTTCCGTTGAATAAACTTAAATAAAGAATATTCCTTTTCACGTTAAAAACATATTTGATTTAAATACGCAATGTAATTTTAAATTAAGTCAACGAAGATTCAAAGTGAAACGTATTCACTTTTACATTTAAGCATGATTCCACGTCAAATCAAGATGCATACGTGGTTAGATCAAGTTAAAAGAATATGCATTTCGAGTAGGGAAACCCTTTGAATTAATGTTATGCCACTTTGATTAAAAAATTTTCGTAGTCGATGCTAAATCATTCCGAAAAATATTTAAATCAAAGTGGTTTTCTTTGATTTTACGTTGTTTTTTCTCTGGGTTTTCAAATTGAAAACAAATGCTGATGGAAATTTACATTGCTTTAAGGCACATCTGGTTGCTCAAAGACTTTCTCAAAAATACGGAACGGACTATGAGCAAATATTTGTTCCAGTTGTTAAGCAAAAAACCGTAAGAATTTTGCTAACAATAGCAGCTAAAGAAGGTCTTATGGTACAACATGTCGATGATAAAACAGCTTTTCTTAATGGAGAATTGAAGGAAACAATGTACATGCAACAGCCTCCGGGGTACAAACAAGAAAATAAGTTAGACTACGTACAGACTACGATCTTAAACAAGCAGCTAAAGCATGGAATGAAGCCATTCATTCGATTTTGATCAAATCAGGATTTGAACAAGGAAATGCTGATCCATGCTTATATACATTAAAGGATAAGAATAAATAGATTTCTCTTCTCGTTTCTGTCGACGATTTACTAATAGCAGTTAAAAGACAAGCAGCAATTGAAACTGTGAAACATATATTGTCTTCATATTTTGAAATGCAAGATCTTGGAGAAGTTCGTCGTTATACATGAGTAAAGATAGAAAAGAGTGAAAACGGATTTTATAAACTTAGTCAAGAGACATATATCAAACAAGTCAATACAAAATTTGGTTTAAACAATGCAAAAACTTCAAATGTACCACTTGATCCAGGATATGGGAAATCAAACGAAGGTTTGGACATTCTTCTCGATAATACCAAGTATCATAGTCTAATTGGGTGCTTGCTGTACATTTCTGTAAATACTCGTCCAGACATTTCAGCATCAGTTTCCATTTTGGCACAAAAGGTCAGTTAACCAACTCAACAAGATTGGACTGAGCTGAAAAGAGTTGTTCGATATTTAAATGGAACGTCAAATCTAAAACTGACACTTGGAAAGCAGAATGCTAAGAGTTTCATCATTGGGTATGCAGACGCTAATTGGGCTGAAAACAGAAAAGATCGAAAATCAAACAGCGGATATGTATTTTTAATTAATGGCGTAGCTGTTAGTTGGGCATGCCGGAAGCAGACATGTGTATCTTTTTCGACAACTGCAGCTGAATTTATCGCATTGTCTTGTGCTTGTCAGGAAGCTCTTTGGATTGATAGAATATTAATTGATATGAAACAATCAATATGTGAGGCAATAACAATATTTGAAGATAATCAAAGCTTTCTCAAGCTTATTGAAGAAGAAAATTTATCAAACCGAACCAAACATATTGACACCAGATACCACTTCGTGAAAGATTTTGTAACAAAAGTGAAAGTTCATTGCAGATACTGTCCAACTGAAATAATGATAGCAGATCTACTTACAAAACCAATGCCAGCATTATGAATAAAAAAAATACGTGAAGCGTACGGTCTTAAATGAATGAGGAGGAGTGTTAAATTATAGTTACATTCATCATAGACCTACTTCTACTTGTTTTTATATATAGAACTAGTTGGTACCCGCGACATCGTCTGCGTAGAATTAGTACTTCGAGTAACTCGTTAAAATATTTATATCAATCGGGTCAAAAACTATTCTATCTTTCAAGCCAACAAATTATCCCTAAACATTTAAATTCATTGTTCATTCATGTGTGTAAGTATTCCTAAGTGAATATAACCATCGTTTGTAGCTCCTACTCTTATTTCACAAAATGGTTCCCTAAACATAGTAAAATGGTAACACTTATTTCCCACATTAAATATCATAGACTACAACCCAAACGATATAGTGAGAAGGTAAGTTTTCGGTGACACCATAAATGGCTGTTTCATTAGTTGGTAGTTGGTACATCTATCTTCTCTATCATTGTATATAAACATCTCTGTATATACAATGACTATATACCCTCTCAACTTTCGTTCCAATTTCACGAACACTGGTGTCGCAACATTGGTGTCGCGAGTTAAATAATTTTATCTCATATCAAAAATGCCCAACGCGCCTAAAGAAGTTATCACTTCAAAAAGATTGATTTTTTGTCCCAATGGAAAACCACATTAGTTTATGGTAGTAGCACTACTGAACGGATTCCCTTTTTCTGACTCTCGTTAATCCACGGTTTGTATACCGGTTAGTTAAGAGATACATCATCAGCTTCCCATTAATGGCGTCTGCTGTTCTCTTTGAGGTATGATAGGGCTGTTACCTGTTAGGTGGCGCTGTTTCATTAGTAAGTACATCTATTTACTCTATATACCCACCCAAATTCGGTTCCAATTTCACAAACACTGGTGTCGCAACATTGCGGTAACGTAACATTAGTGTTATGAGTTCAATACTTTTATCCCATATCAAAAGTGCACAACTAATGTTTATGTAATGAACTTAGGCGCGATTTATATAAACATTATAGTACTATCACCATTGTATATAGAGGGCTTTACCAATAAACATTTTTAATTTCGACTCTAAATTTTGGTAGTTCATGCATGAAGCATTAGTACCTAGTTTCTTTGAAAAAGAAATGATGACAAATTTCTGATTTGGAATTTCGATCGTATGAAAGGCAAATCTTGAAAATAAAAACACACACTTTCGCACATTAACAGGGAAAACAGCTTGTAGTGTAGAAATTCTCTTAAGTTTTCTGAGCTGGCGGCACCAAAAAAGGATGCCTTTATCAATAAAATAATATATACATACAATTTTTTTTAAGGTAAAGTGGAACAATAAATCAAAGATTAAGCACAAATATAAAAAAATCGAGTTTGTTTCCAATTTCATTCCGCTTAATGGAAGTGGAAGCTGGAATTATTTTTAAAGATTGACAGACAAATTCTTCGTAAAATGGGCAGAGTTTAAAATTGGAAACACATTCTTTAAGACCGATGTTACATATAAAATTCTTTTTTGGCCAGATTTTTTTAAGAATGTTAAAAAATATAAACCACAATAATACACATTTGAAATAAAAAAAGTGTCCCTTTTGGAAAAAAAAATGAAACTAGAGTACGAAAATTATAACGAAAATCCCGATAGGAGTGAGGGCGTACACACCAACTCTAGTTATGTAGACACATACAAAATATGTTTAAAAAATGTATTCAAAATATATTTTTTTTTTGTTCACATTTCAAGATTCTTTGATAACAAATTCGCCTGGATACAGAGAAAAGAAAAAAACAAGTAAAAGTGTTATTATCGGCCTGGCCAATGCTTTGATACCCTCCACTGCATACAAATCATGCAAAATTGGTTTTGTATGGGAGGTACCAGAACTACTTGACCGACATAGCAGATTTTTAATTCCAACGTAATGACGATACAAATAAGTAATCTCACAAAATTTCACTCGCCTATGTGGATTATTTCTGACGCTATCGTGTTTTCAACATATGTTTCAACATTTTCTAATATTGGTTTTGTAAGGGAGGTACCAGAACTACTTGACCGACATAGCCCATTTTTAATGTCAAACTAACGACGATAAAAATAATTACTTTCACCAAGTTGTATTCTCCTATGTCAATTCCTTTAAGCGCTATCGTGCTTAGAGGAGAGAGAGGAGGAGACGGACAGACAGACAGACAGACAAACGGACTTAACTAAATCGATTCAGATTGTGATTCTGATTCAGAATATATATACTTTATGATGTCTCCGCTGACTCCTTCTTGGCGTTGCAAATGTAATGACAAAGTGAATATACCTTTTTGTGGAGGATATAAAAAAAATGAGGTCGCTGCTCTCCTCTAACACACTTTCGATTGCGAGAATCGCATAACAGTTCAGTATAGAGGCACTTGCATGAAAATAGTGTGCAAACCAGTATTCGAACATTCACGAATTACATTTCTAAAAAGAATGCATTAAACATACACCAGTATGTTTAGTACTAATGTTTCTGATATCGGTGATATACATATGTTTGTCGTTGCCACTCTGAAAATGGACAGCTAATTATAATGATTGCCCTTAATATTTCACAGGATAAGTATTTAATTGCAATACGAGAATTTTTGTATGAACATTTAATTATTTATTTTACAGACGCTTCTGCATTACTTCAAGCAAAAAATTGGGAAGAGATTTGATGAACTGCCAATGATCGCAATCTTAGCACAACGAGATATAAAACTACAATTGATGCATTCTTTACAAGATATTGAAATAGATTCGAATCAAAATTGTTTGTTTAATGATGATGATGGAAGAGTTTCATAAGTTTCATTTATTTTCTTTGCGAAGAACACTAATTAATTGATCAGCTGAAAGCCCTGATCAGAAAAGTACGCATCAGTGGTTTAAGACGGCTGGGACATGTAGAGCGAATGAACACCAATGCTCCGGCCCGAAGAGTCCCGAGGGCCAACACACACACAGTAGAGGCAGACCTCGCCTTAGGTAGCGCGCGAAAATAGAAGGGGACTTCAACCAACTCCGAGTGCACAACTGAAGACTGTTGCAAATTATCGCGCTAACTGGAGAGGCTTGTTGGTTGAGGCCCAGGTCCACCCCGGACTAAAGCGCCACCTTAAGTGAATAAGTACGAAAGCCTTGATAGCTAGTGCTGCAATATATATATTTTTTTGTTTTATATCAATACAGTAATAGCGACGGTCAAGGCCGACATTAAGTCTTTCTAACCGGCGACGCACAAAACGAGCTGAAGATTTTATCTGTTTTGTTTCATTATTACGATTCTCTCTTTTGCAAATACACAGTACAAATGCATGTACATATGTAGGTATATGTATAAACATATCTGTGGGTAAAAAAGTAAAACTTACTAAGTATGAAGTAAGCAGGTAGATCGGTATTGTATCACAATATTTATAAAATCGTTCAATATAAGAAATTATAAAATATACATTAAAGAAACATTAAGATAGAATTTTAACGGAATTCAATAAACCCAAATAAACTGAAAAAGAAACACTTCTAAGATTTTCTTATGAGACCTTCAGGCAAAGAGAATGGAATACAGAGATATATATCTTTCCAGTGGAAAGGCGGCTGCCTACAAGCTGTTTTCCCGTAAAATTCATGAAGTCACGCACATATGCTCATATTTTTTCTAGTATATGTGAGTTCATGAATTGAACTTTAATGCAAGAATTCGCTATTACAAAATGTATATTTCACTATTTTTTTATTTTAATCGAAGCGTTAACAAAAACCAAACAAGTTTAATACCAAACATAAAACAATTGATCAACACGATGCCTATAAGAGCAAAAGGAATATTGGCCGGCCATGCAACATGCTTTTTTGTAGCTCACACGTATTCACAGACGGGGGTTGAAATTACAAAAACAACAATGTAAACAAATGGGTTTTGGGGGGATAGACGTATACGAAAAATATCCATCTCTTTTATTCTTTCATCTCTATTTTCAGGAGGATCGAAATTTATAATTGTCAATGTCAAATGATATGACATGCTGAATGAGTGTGTGCACTTGGTGAATCGTTATATCCAGCTATTGTTTCGTGACGGCGTTCAGGCGAGTAAGTTCTCATTTCCAGATTGCGTTTTTAATATTTTTAGCAAATGATTTTTCGTACGAAAGAATTGTGAGTTTCAAGCCAAATGTGAGCCATTTCTATTTGGCTCGGAGCATTGAGCCAAAGCTAAAATATTTGAGCCAAATTACCCAATTGAGTACTTCAGCACAACGCTGACAGTACCTATCCTACTGCTATTACATGGAGAAGAGAAGAACCAAAAAGAGTGGCATGATGATAATCGCTGTAACCGAACGATTTTTCGATAAATTACGTCGCTAAAAACGGTTGGTCGTTATAAACGAAGTCGTATTAAACGGATTCAACTGCATTGTAATTTATTAGTATCTAATTAATAAAGTCGGTATATTAATATGATTAATTAAATTTCATATTTCATATATTTGAAAATTTACGTTTTAAGCAATAGATTGCAATTTTAGTATTTAAAATAATGTGCATTACTTTTCATGTACGATAGCGCATTTATTGTATTGTAATATAATTTTTATAGTAGAAGTTTATAGTAATGAATAAAAAAACACTTCATTCCAAAGTATTGCCTGCACAAAAAAAAATTCCTGACGATTCAAAAAACACACACGTAGGCAATTGTTCAAGTTTTCATTTCTGTAGGCACTCCCGGAGTGCCACTGTTGTTATTTTTTTGTTGGAAAGATTGTAAAGAGATGCAATGCTTTGTGTAATTTCTTTTGCAATGTGCTGTGTATAAGCCACTTTCATTTTTGTTCGCTAAACGCCTTTGGGAACATGAAGCGTCTCCAAATATGAGTAAGCTGTTGCATCGCTTCTTTTTAAACTCTGGCTCTGACTTTAACTAATTTTCGATGCATTTACTCTGAAACCAATAAAAATCTAAAATGCTCTCACATCATAATGACCCGCGAGTGTATATTGAACCAAGTGACGCGTGATTGCTATGCTACCCATTCCTTAATTGCATTTCGATCCCAATTTAAACATGCCCTGCTAGCTCGAATATTCCCGTTTAAATGACATTTAACTTCGATTACTCTGATGCAACGTCATTTAATTAATCTCATTGAGTGATAGTTCAGCAGCTCCATCAGACTGACAATTAATATGGGGGACAACTGGAGGCGTATACATGCCATGTGATGCGTTTGATTGTGAGTTAATTAACTTATCCCATTTAATTCTCAATTAAAAGGTGTTTGAGGGACTCTCAGTCGTGTGTATATTCCCGCAGAGGATGCCAATGAGTTATCCATTCAAGTGCAAATTTTTATTGTTTGTGCTCTCCATCGACCGACACAGAGAAAGTGGATGCCCCAAAATATAGGGACTTATCGCATTTCCACAACTTCTGTCAAACAAAAACACTTCCTCGCCTGCATTAGAAGCAGCATACAACTTGCATCTACATGCAATTATGTAAGTGAAGGATATATAGTGCAGCAAGGAGTTTCACTTGACAACAGATACAAAGTACAAAGCATACTCTTGCAGTGCATTCTGAATTGTTGGAACAGGAATCCTATTCATGTGGGCGTTGTATGTGATGCAAGTAGGTGTATATGACCGATATTTATAGCAAACAACCGAAGCGGATGCATTCACCGCGATGGTAATGAGTCTGCATGCTATGAAAGGAAATAGAGTTTCAGCTTCCCTGGAGTTTTAACACATTCTCGCCTTTGCAATGGAAACCTTTTTTGCCGTGTTTTCTGCTGGGAATGAAGCTTTGCAAAAATCTGCAGCAATGCAAATATTTTTGCAAAATTTCAAATAGAAATAATTAATAATAAGAGGTCAAATAATTAATTTGTTACACTGTGTTTTCTTGTAATTTAATATAATAAAGTTAATACCTAAAAAGTTGATGAATAATGGCACCTTTTTTTAACGCGATTAGCTATTTATATTTATGTTTTTATTGCTGCGTTAAAAAGTGTTTGATAGTGAATAGAGGATGTCTCTGCTAATTTAACAGATCATTATATTAATACGTGAACATCCAAAATTTCCGTACACTTTTTTAGTACTTTTTATGAAATGAGGGAATTGAAACTTATCTTATCGAAAGGTTCTGTGCCATAGATGTGCACAAACAAAAAATCGTGGGCATTATGTCGCCATTAAGGCTAATAAAATGTAGTTAAGAATTCAATACAATATAGTTAATTGAAAGTATTTTGGTGACAATCAATTCGTCACCGCCATATTGCCACAGCAACGTTTTCAAATACGTATCATATTAGATATTAGATTAGAACCTATTTTTGAAGGCATTCAAAAACGCACTTTTTGATATCTTGTAACGGTGGTCCCCATGTTACCTAAGTGTGTGTCCTTGTATTTATTAACATACAGGATCAAAAAGCTCTTTTCGAATTTCCACTGTACTTCTTTTTTTGTTTGTATACTTTAAATTATTAGTCATTAACCGTATGTAGTAGGAAATATTTGTCATTCAATTTTTGTGCGAACAAATAATTCAATTAAAGAAAAAAAAGTTAAAAAAATAGGAGAGAAAAATTAGGATACACAGGAAAAGAAAAATAGTGAATTTATTTAAATTTTATCCAAATTAGTTGTAATAATATTATTTTTTCAAAATACTTAGGATTTTGTATTTGAACAGTGAATTAATTACAAAAATAAAAAGTGGTAGGGCTTGTGACCCGAAGTCTCGGTCTTGATCTGCAGCTTGCAATCCATATTGAATACTCAACAATACAAAAAAAAAATTAAAAAATATCTGCTCTAAACAGAAATTTTTATAGATCTAAATCCAACCTAAGAGAAAAGATAAAAAAAAGAATCTAACCTAAAAAAATATAATAATTAAAACAAAAAAAAATATTGCAATTTGCGTTCATTGCAATTAGTTTTTCATCTTTTTTTATTTCTTCTTAATTTCACTAATTTTTACTTACCATATATTTAATTTCCGACTCAAATATTACATTTGAAATAAACTTGTTTAACCCTAGAAAGATAATCATATAATAAATAGCGTAAAAGATAATCATACGTCTGAGGGACGTATGACACTTAATTAGTGTGTTTAATGAAACCCATGTTGGTAATTTTGATCATATATTAGTATTTTATTTAATTATGTAGGTAATATCGAAATAAATAAATTAATGAGTGCAAATAAAGTTTAATATGAACAATACAATGTTTCCGCGCCATACGTCTCGCGGACGTAGATTATCTTTCTAGGGTTAAACAAACACCGAGCCGCTTACTCTAATACTTGCTTAAGCAATCCCGTATGACACATTTTTCATGCTCTTAAATTGAAACTAGGGCAGTAAAACTAAAATTTATTTGAAAGGCTGTAGCTTTCAATAATATGGTTCGATATGTTTTTGGAATATTACCACGTATCCATCTATCACAAACTGTCCTTGGTTGTTCATTTAAAAATATTTGGTATATTAGGTAGTTTATTTATGCATAGAATAATTCAAAATAGATCACCCCTATACCGATTCCAGAAACCACAATTTGTCCAATCTCTGTGTACTTTCAATCTCATAAAGCCTGCTTTTAATTTCTTAAATTCTTCTCGCCTCTTTCTTGCCCACGCTGACAGACTTTGGACCTATCTACCTGTCACCAACAAGCAAAAAGTTGGAGCCGATAAATTTAAAAGTTAAATTTTTGCACAATAATGTGACCACAGCTAGTGTTAAAAGAACCTTTTCAACTATGAAAAGGATTAAAACAGTATCCCGAAGCGTTATGGGGAAGGCAAGGTTAAGCTCACTTTCTATGATTTCTGTTTATTCGGATTTTTATATAGATCCAGATAAGGTGATTGATCTCATGTCAACAAAAAAATCAAGATGCGTTCTGCTTTTAAAAAATGTGTGTAAATAAATAATTTAAGTATGTTGGTTCAAGTGCATACGATTTGAAAACAAATAAAAATCAATGAACTGGAATATTAGGTATATAGATTTTTTGTTTAAAGAATTCCTCGTAAGATTTGGAAGCAAGCCCCCGCGGAAACAAAATTCTGGCTACGATACTGGTCTATCCAACATGTTTTTTTTTTTGAACACAAAATGAGACTTCGAGGCGCTATAAAATTCCAAAAAGAACCTTGAGAAACCATATAAAGAGCGGTTCACGTTTACACCCGAAAAAATAAAGTATCTGTCCAGAAATATCCTTAGACTCGCTGAAGTCTGTAATGTATTTGAAAACAAAAATATTGCGATTCCAAGTCTCTACATTTTGCAGCGGGTACGAAATGGCTTTTTTTGTTTCGCAAATGTTAAATCCAGCAAAAGCACATAAGCTTAACAAACACATTGCACATTACATTTACAAAAAAAAACTCTCATTTTAGCAGGCAAAATAAAGTTAATGAGAACAATTTTGTATGGGCCTTATTTAGGTGTTCTTAATAAAGCCCAATGTGGATCTGGTGAAATATTTATATCAGTGACCATTCAACAAATTCTTATTACGAGTCTCAAAGTTATTTAGGAAGAACTATAAGGTGAGCCTCCTTTGGGTCACCTACCTTACATAACCGTGCTTATTACAATTTCTTTTATGTATTGTAATTTTCTTTATTTCTGTGAACGGCCGATGCAATTAGCACGCACTGAAAGCCAACAATGATACAGTGATGTCTTTTAAAACGTTGAAGCTGCTTTTGAATATTTTAAAAAGTGGCTAGACATTGGTCGCGATTCTTGTTGTCCAGGCATTGGGATTTTGATACTTAACAACAAAAAACAACTGGCAAAAAAAGGTACTCTAACAGAGCGCAAACACATTCACAAAAGCATATGTTTCTTCGTAGTAGTGTTTTCGAGAAACTACTGACTTTTGGTTTGCAGGGCGTGACCTTCACCTATCTTTCGAAATGCGATGTAATTTTACCTGGCTGATAGACACAGAAGGAGGGTAGTGTGTCGCTAGTATGTATGTCTGCTCCGACCTGACCTAATAAGCAGTTAGTGGATAACCATTACCCAATATAGTCGAGTCGGGAAACATACTATGCAATATACATACATCCAACACCAACAGTCACCAAAGCTATGGAAGCGTGGTAGCTGTAAGATGACAAGTGGAGTGTAAATTGATAACTTTATCTCGTCCTTAGCATTTGCACCACTAGCGCTAGATATTTGTGAAAATATATCGTTCCTTAAAGTCTTAATGATTTATGTGTCACGTGTCATCCGAAATAAAAAATAAAACATCAAAAATAATCAAATACAGAAGCACCTGTGTTGTTCTTTATTTTCAGAAGTATTTAAAGCACGATTTTGTGAATTTATATCTACCATTATTGTTGCCCCGCAACAAAACCTTAAACGAACAAAGTCACAGGAAGTGATATTTTATTTAGGTAAAAAAATTTCAAAACAGTTCGAATGAACATTTTTTCATTCTTATTAAACAAAGAAATCGGTACATTATATCATACGTAAGGTACAAAAATTATTTCTTATCTTCATCGTCGTTTCCCAAAGTCTCATCTTAACTCAAATCATTCAAGACGACACTTTGCGACGGCATACTTAAAACGCGATGTCGAAACAACATCGACTTCAAACGATTCATTCTCCGCTTCAAGTTGCAGTACACTGGACAACAGTCTGGAAAAGGTTTGTACATCAAGTCGTCCTCGTCGCCCTGGATGCATTGGTCCGGTAGAATGTCCAAACAACTAAATTAAAATTTTACACCAGAACAGAGAAGAAAAAAAAACAAACAAGCAAAAAATATATGAAATAAAACACAATAAAATGCACAAACAAAATAAAAATAACTATAAAAAGCTGTATCTACTCATTTTGTCTAGCGACTTTTTCCACTACAAAAAGAGACCTTGATCGCGGAACCAGTTGATTATTCTCGCAGAACAAATTCGAGCACAATGACAACAGGACCAGGCGACGAGGTAGGAATCTTGATTGCTCCCACATGCAGCGACGGTATGTTCCTGTAAAAGGAAGTTATAAATTCCAAAAACGAAACGGTGCACAGATACACATACGCAGAACATGATTATTCATGTCATCCGCTGGCAAGGATGAGGATGCAGAATATCCATGCGATAGATATGCACTTGTTGTTGTTGCTGAAATAACTACAAGTGCAATTGTCCAGTAAGTGGACACGATGGTGTATCTAGCCATCAACACGACACTTTACGGTACAAAATGTTACTCGACACTAAAGTGCTGGACGGAACAAAGCAACCGTGATAGTTGTGAAGTGAGAAGCGAGATTTATTGCTATGGCATAACCGCGACTGGGTTTCAATCGGCGATAAATTCCTGGAACTTTTTGTGCCTGAACCAATGAAAGACGGAGTCAAAGGTCCGAAGTGAGATTGTGTTTTAAGTGAGGCCGTTAATTAGTAAAGGGTCATAGGTGAAGCTATGGTGCCCCCTACAACTGGAAAGCTTTTTATTGTGACGATGACGAGTTCCATTTTATAAGCCGTCGCTCCCCTCCATATGTACTTGATTTTGCCATAAATTTGCGCGCCAAGTGCGGAAATTCATCATAACGTGACATTATTGGGTACCGTATACGCCTACCAAATCGGAGCGCAAACATTGTGATGTTTACACCGGGGGCAACAATTGCACTTGACACTCAATAAATCACCCGTATGTACTCTGTAGCCGGAGGGTGCAACTATATGAGCTCTCGGGGCCGCAATTTTATTACGAAACATAGATACAAATTTACTCTTGTTGATTTTGCTAACGATGCTTGTGCTGAAGCTGATGATTATCGCTATGATTTAGGGTGACTTACAGGGTTGCGAGAATGAACACTCACCTCGAATTAAAATGCAAAACTAGGGAGGGCGAGGGGATGACCTCTAAAGAGCCGTAGGAATGCAAAATTTTACTGTAGGCGGCAATGACTCTTGAAGTGCATTAATTTAGAGCGTGGGAAATATGTTGTACATTCATCTGCGGTTGTTTCTTTTCAAAGTTAAGTGGTCGCAAAGTTTACTTCTATAGTGAGAATCTATATCCCTATAAGACAGATTTCTTGGGGTGACTTTGTTTTGTTGCTAGGAAAAATGATGCTTGTGATGCTAACGAGTTATTTTGAAGGAAAAACAGAAAAGTGAAAAAGTTGCAACAGTTTCTCCATTTGATGATTTCATGATTTGATGTTGAGCTAATTACCCCATTTTCCCAATATCATAATGAACTTTGCAATAAGTTAATGATTTGTTTACATGCATCGCAAAATCCTTAGCTTGAGACAGAAAAAGTACATATTACTGTTTAGTCGCTCGACGACATCGAGTCAATGTAGTCGACGTATTTTGGCTCTTTGGACTACATCCACATCATTGTACACCTCATTCCTCATAGAGCTCGCGGTTGTATCTTCTCCTCCATTCCTCATGCTGGCACACAGAACCAAAAATCGGTCAAAGAAGGAGCCCGGTGTTAGCTCTACCTTCCTGTTTATCGTCCAGCACTCGGGGCCTTAAAGAAGAATTGTCAGGATAAAGGTTTTGTAGAGCATACATTTTGTCCTTCCAGTAAGGAATTTTGAACCCAATTTTGTTGGCAAACTGAAGTTGAAATGGTTTCTTTTCTGGAGTTCATGCGTAGCGGATGTAACTACCTGCAAACAGTTGCTATCAATTGTGACACTTCGTCCTAGGCGGTGGACAGATGTTTGGTCTTTGATGGCATATCTTTCTCGTTTACTTTAAATCCAACTAATCGCTTCTATCACGGAGCGCTGTGAGTGACGAATGACGTTGATGATTAATATCATCCGCACCCAAGTAGTTAAACGGACCTGTTGCAGATAGTGCTTTCCATGACACATGTCGCATGATATTCCCCATATTCTTGCCGAGATCCGGTGCATGTTTGACATACTTGGGAGAAGCTATTTCCAAACTACACATTGCTACTACAATTAGGACGGAGGGTTCCGCATACCAAGGCAATATTAATGATATGAAATGAGTTTAATCTGGCAGATTTGCCAACTTTGTCTACACCCACATATAGGTACAGAATCCCTTAACTATTTGCGGCCCTGTCACAACCCAATGAAATGTTCTACATTAAACAACTCGGAAAAGAGCTTTCTCTATCTGCAAAGGTGTCCTTCTCATCGGAAGGAAGTGTTCATTTTCAGACTTCGCTCATTCAGCAAAATTCATATTTCCTTGCTTTAAGTAATATAGAAAAAAACTGTGTTTGCAGATAATTACTCTTCACCACCAAGATTGATCTTTAGCTGCTTTCACTGTTGATTTTCAAGTTCTTTGTATGTAAGTATACTAGCGGACCCCGCCTGCTATGTATTTAAATTTAAATTATTTAGAACTACACATTTCGCTTCGGTGAGTCGAGGAGCTTCTATAAATGTTTTATTAAAAAACATAAACAATTTTCATCTTGGTGATCACTTGATCAATTTGTATTACAAAATTACGTACTCGTATGTATGTATGTTCTTTCTAACCATACCCCAGAAAGTTGTCGAAAGTCAATGGTTGTTGATCAATGAAGTAAATATTGAGACTATTGCTCTTGGAGGAAAAAAACAATTGCATACACATAGTTGTGATTTTATGACAAAGCAATTTCTCGTAAATAGAGTGCATTTCTGACCTAAATGAATATGCAGATAGGAACAGCGTTGCCAAAAGGTTATGATGTAATATCCAAAATTGATCGTCAAAAAATCCGTTTTCGATCGAATTTATCCCTTTTTGTTTGAAAATCAAGAAATTACAAGAAACAAAATTTCTTCTTATACCTACTCTCGCTGCGGTGATTCTCCCATTCCGCCATTCTAAAAACAAGGAAAGAGGAATGAACCCTGAATTAAAAAAATAGTTACATAGTTAAATATACCTTTCGAAAAAATTATTTTGAAAATATGAACGACAACAAACTAATTTCAGATGATTTTGTGTAGCTTTGAAGTCAGTACTATTTCATTTCACTAGTGTTTGAAAATCGTCGAAATGTCCTTTTATCTCCCGGAAATATACAAATTCGCAGAAAATCCCTTCGAAAGGGGACAAATCATACTGAGACCCCTAAATCGCAATTCTCTTGCCGCTGCCCCCCTCAATTTTTTTTCAAAATTCGCCATTTTGTTTTCCCATCGGTGTTCTGTCAATTTATGTGGTTTTCGATTGGACTTATTCAGATTTGCTCTCAGATTTCATATTTCGTGAACATAAAAATGTCACTTGCTTTTTTTTGTGTAGATATTCGTGCGGTTCGAAAATGTGTAGTCTTCAACACTATTCTAAGAGTTTGGCATTCACTGGTTTAACATTATATTAAAACATTCTGAATTTGCACGCAGATTGATTTCTAAAGATTTGTACATAAATAATTAACAAAAATAGATGCACCCGATGTAATGCATTTCTTTGCAGTTGACAAATTTCACGAAATCGTAACAAACTCCACTAGTTGTCAAACTCATACGTACTTCACGGAAAAAAATTTAAGATCAAATCAAGAAAAATGAGCGCAGAATCACGAAAATGTTGTCTAGTTCTAGAGCTTAGCTCAGGATTTACTAATTCACGACTTTTTATTCGCAATTCTATAAATTGTACGAAGTGAAGATATTGACCCTCAAAAGTCGCGAATCGCTACTTTTTATTGTCAATGATGCGATCAAATGAGGAATACATATTGCAATAACCAATCGCAATTTGACACAAATAGTTATTAATTTGCTATTGCTATGGATTGCGAATTGCAAAGATAATTCGTAAATTACCACTTTTGTGTTGTAAATTTCGATTTCCTCCCTTAACAAATTACAACCATTTAGTCTTGAATTGCAACTCAAAAGTGTTGATTTGCGAACAAAAGGGGTAGATTTACCACTTTAGTAGTTGCAATTTACAAATTCTTAATGGTAAATTGAATCTTTTTCTTATCAATTTGCGTTTCATATTTTGCAATTTACGATTCTTGAGTAGTGATTTGAGGCATCACCGTATTAAATTGAAATTGTTTTATCGTGAAATTAGAAAACCTTATTCTCAATTTACATCTTATATCTTATGATTTACAAATCAAAATTCGTAGTTAGGTTATTTTCGAATACATATTTAAGGTTACATTTTATAATTTGTTTCCTCCTGAAATCCATGAAAAGCATACGGCGCCATATCGTCCGGAGACAACGGGATTTGTCTGGGGTGGTTTTTCGGTCTATGCTAAAATTTAAAATACAAACAAATTATTTAGAAGAACTTGCCATTGATACGAACTTTTACAATCGTTTTCGATTACATATTTTAGAATCCATTCCAATTTATACTTCTTTCTTATAGCGAGATGTACCTTCTGAAAAAAATACGAATTTATATACCTACTTCAGTTGTTTTTGTATTATTCAATATGTACTTACAAGATATATTCCAAAATTATTTACAATTTGTTAGTTAGTACACTCACTACACTACGAATGAGTGATACTTATAAATAACTTTGAACTGCATTAAGCAAAAATTGAATACCGACTGTCTGACTCTAATGAAGCCAAATGCGCATGGTTGGAGCTGTCCATGCAGAAAATGAAAGGACTTAAAAGGATTTCTTTATATGGATCATGGACATGCTATGACATTTCCTTTTTTTTCTGCTGCCTGTGCGCACAAAAATTTCACACATCGGGTAGTTAATTCTATGGAAATTACAAAATTATTTTGTAATTCACGATTTCTCTACGTCATTTTACGTTTTCAATTTACATGTGTTAAATTATTATAAGATTTCATCGATTCATCACTCAGTGTTTGTAAATCAGCAAATACTTTTTGCAATTTGCGATTGTGAAGTAGTGCTTGAGAAATTGACCCATTGAAGTGGTATATTGCGCCAAACAATATCGCAAATCACTACAAATAAAAGAAGCTCGAATTAATACTTCTAATCGCAAAATTCGACAAGCAGAATTTTGTATTCTACGCCGTTTTCAATGTCGAATTACTTACTTACTTACTTAGGTGGCGCTACAGTCCGGGGTGGACCTGGGCCTCAACCAATACGCCTCTCCAGTTAGCGCGATCTTTGGCTAACTGCCTCCAGTTGCGCACTCCAAGTTGGTTGAGGTCCCCTTCCACTTGCGCGCGCCACCTAAGGCGAGGTCTTCCTCTACTGCGTTGTCCCTCCGGGTTTAAGTCGAAGACTCTTCGGGCCGGAGCGTTGGTGTCCATTCGCTCTACATGTCCTAGCCATCTTAGTCGACTGATGCGTACTTTTCTGACCAGGTCGATGTCGCTGTACAGCTCGTAGAGCTCGCTGTTAAATCTCCTCCTCCAAAGCCCGTCAACGCAAACGGGACCGAAAATCAATCGAAGAATTTTGCGTTCAAAACGACCAAGGAGATCTTCATCCGCCTTTGATAGCGTCCATGTTTCTGCGCCATAGAGTAGGACTGGGATGATGAGGGTCTTATATAGAGTCTCCTTAGTGGTTCTTGACAAGGCCTTACTTCTCAATTGCCTTCTTAGGCCAAAGAAACAGCGGTTGGCAAGTGTAATTCTTCGATTGATTTCTGATGTGATGTCGTTGTCAGAATTTATAGCGGAGCCGAGGTAGACAAAATCCCTAACTACCTCAAAATTATAGCTATCTGTCGTGACGTTCTGACCGATTCGTCGATGTTGTGTTTCCCTTCTTGTTGACAGCATATATTTTGTTTTGCCCTCATTCACCACTAAGCCCATTTTTGCCGCTTCTGTACTGATACTTGCAAACGCACCAGTGACAGCTCGCTGTGTTCTGCCAATGGTGTCGATGTCGTCAGCGTATGCAAGTAGTTGCGCAGACTTCTGGAAGATTGTGCCTCTGGTGTTGGCTTGCGAGTTTCGCACAATCTTCTCAAGAATGATGTTGAAGAAGTCACACGACATCGCGTCACCTTGTCTAAATCCTTTTTTGACATCAAAGGTCTCGGTGAGATTGTTTCCGACCTTTATGGAGCAGCGAGCATTCTCCATCGTCATTCTGCACAATCGGACGAGTTTGGCAGGGATGTCAAAACTAGACATAGCTCTATACAGCTCGTCTCTATAAATGCTGTCGTATGCGGCCTTAAAATCGATAAAAAGATGGTGAGTATCGATCTGGACTTCTTGGGTTTTCTCCAGGATCTGCCGTAGTGTGAATATTTGGTCGGTTGTGGACTTACCGGGCCTAAAACCGCACTGGTAGGGACCAACCAGATCGTTGACAAAAGGTTTCAGGCGTTCACACAGTATGGCAGATAGGATCTTGTATGCGATGTTAAGAAGACTGATACCCCTATAGTTGGCGCAGTTTAGAGGGTCTCCTTTCTTGTGGATCGGGCAAACGATGCTGAGGTTCCATTCATCAGGCATACTTTCCTCCGACCAAATCTTGGAGACGAGTTGGTGTATGCTCTCTACCAAGTCATCTCCCGCTGCCTTAAAAAGCTCGGCAGTCAAGCCATCTGGTCCAGCAGCTTTGTTGGTCTTAAGCTTGGATATTGCTATCCTCACTTCGTTTTGGTCGGGTGGACGGAAGTCTTGGCTTTCATCGTCTAAGTTGAATGGTTCGTTCTGCCTGACAGCGGAATTTGGGTCGTCTTCGCCGTTTAACAGTTTGCAGAAATGGTTTTTCCATATCCTCAGCACCGACTGTGACTCTACCACAAGGTTTCCTTGTTCGTCTCTACAGGTCTCTGTTCGGGTCTTGTTGCGATTGCACGTTCTTTTTACCCTTTGGTAAAACTTCCGAACATTGTTCCTGGAGTAGCACCTCTCTATTTCCTCGATCGCGCGCTTCTCGTGCTCTTTCTTTTTCTTCCGGAGAAGCCGATGTTCTTCCCTCCTCTTTTGTTCGTAGAGCTCACGAGCTGCCCTTGTCCTTCTATGCAGCGCCGCTTTGTACGCGCTTTGTTTTGCTGCATGTGCTTGCCGGCATTCTTCATCAAACCAGGGGTTTCGTGAGGGTGGTCGTGTGAAACCCAGCACATCGGTTGCGGCGTTTCTGATGGCGTCTTGGCATCTATGCCACTGGTCTTCAGCACTTGATGCTGGCTGCATAGGACTTCTCGAGAGGTTGAGGGATACGCGATCAGCAAAGGTTCTGGCGGTTTGTTGCGATTGTAGCCGTTCAACGTTAAATCTCCTCACAGTATTTCCCCGTTGTTGTGGCGTTTGAGATATCCGTATACGCACCTTGGCTACAACAAGGTAGTGGTCCGAGTCTATGTTGGCCGCTCGGAAAGTTCGGACATCTAGAACACTGGAGGAGTGCCTTACGTCGATCGCAACATGATCAATTTGGTTGACGGTTTGATGATCTGGCGACCGCCATGTTCCTTTGTGGATATTGAGGTGAGGAAACCGTGTGCTAGCTATAGTAACATTACGCCCCGCAGCAAAGTCAATTAGCCTAAGTCCGTTCCCAGACGTAATGTCGTGTAGGCTGTGCTTTCCGATTGTGCTACCAAAGATGTCCTCCTTTCCTACTTTGGCGTTAAAATCACCTAAGACAATCTTAACGTCATACTTAGGACATTGCTCATATGTTTTGTCGAGGAGCTCGTAGAAACACTCTTTGGCAGCATCGTCTTTTTCTTCTGTGGGGGCGTGAGCGCATATTAGGCTGATGTTGGCGAATTTAGCCTTGATGCGGATTGTTGTAAGGCGTTCACTAACGTGTCGAAAGCTCAAGACTTCTTGCCTAAGTCTGCCGCTTACAACAAATCCGCATCCAAATAGACGCTGCTTTCGTTCCCTATAGCAATCACCGTAGTAAATGTCACAGGTTTTCATCCTTCTTTTGCCCGGCCCATCCCACCGCACTTCCTGGATGGCGGTGATATCTGCTTTGTAGCAGTCTAGGGCCTCCGCTAATTGTTCGGCTGCACGCGGCCGGTTCAGGGTTCGAACATTCCACGTGCAGATACGAACGTCGTTGTCCTTTTTTCGTTTTCCAGGGTCGTCAACAGTGAATCCGTCCTTTTCCGAGGCTTTTGGTTGCTTCGCAACAGTATTTTTTTTTTCCGTGGTTGGGTAGTTAGCCCCACGCACAACCCCCAACTTGGAGGACCAGGCCCTAGATTGACCCTAGGACAGCGGGTCGGATATTCCGTTGTCAGTAACCCACTTCGGGGATATGAGTGCTGCCGTTGGCCCATAAAGGGTTCATCCGCCACCATCTCTATTTCAACACCCTGACTAGTGCTGAAAATTCCTTACTGACCTTAGCTCCAAATACGTCAGAGTAGCTCACGTAAGGTATCTGCCATCTTGACTGTTGGCATCACCGTTGATCCAACCTTGTGGATTCATCCGCTGTATGTCCTCTTTCTGAGGGGCTCATGTAAGACCTCTGAGACTCAATCAGGCAGTCATTCCGACAGAGCATTATAGTGTTGCTATTTTCTTCGTGCTCAACACTCGCGCTTATAAGTTTAGCAAGTCAAGCCCGGGTGGACGAGACCAGTATCCGGTGGCTACCACGGGGAGGTAAAATAAGCACAATTGATGTGTATGAAACAGTTGCAACAGCTGGGCATCGCCAGGTTGATACCAATCAGTGTCTACCCTATTCATACAACACCCCACCACCAATGTCGAATTACGAATTTTTATATCAATCTAAGAAAAAATCGTTGTAATTTGCGACAAAGATATAATTCGTGAATTGCAACTCAAAATTTTGCAATTGGTGATTTTCAATTCTTTCCGTGTTGTATTGGTAAATCTGAAGCAAATCTGAGAAAAAATACAGGTTTGCAAAAGTGCTCTGAAATCTGAAAAAGATTGTTTTTTTTTGTACCAACCGAACATAAAAATTGCTCTGACAGCAAAAAAAAAGTACTCTGAATGCACCCAATCGAATACCATATAGATAAGAATCCATGTGACAAGTGACATGCAAAAATATACAAAAAATACAAAAGTAAATGCTGCCAACCGTGGGGAAATGTGCCACAGTTTGGGAATACTACATTTGTACATTACTGAATGCCATGGGTTGTTATTATATATTGTTAAAAGGCGAATAATTCGATTTTGTTGGTCAATTAAACTATCTAATGGAGATGTTATAACTGGAAACTTATTAGGACAAACATAGTTGCGTATTTTACGCTTTTGAGTATCTTTAACTTCGATTTCATGCGTAAATTTTTCTTAGATAACTGAAGAAAATTTGCTCAAAATGTTTTTATTTTTCCTCGACCAATCTACATTGATCATAATTATTTCAATATTTCACGCTGCCAGCAACTTTGCCCAAAGCGGAAGTAGCATAAATCAAGGTGCGACTGTTTTTCTCTGAGCCGGAATTTTTGAAGTTACGTGACATTTGCCAATACGAAATTCTTTGTAAAGTATATCAAAACTAGCGCACTTGGCATTTGACACCCCATAAAAATAAAGCTTGTAAGTAGGCAAGTAACGGGAAATCGGCCGAAGTTGGTGGTCTCAGTATGGTTTGCCTATGCTTAATAGATTATAGTACGTATTATAATTTTAATAGAGCGCAGTTTATTTTTGTAAGTGCATACATTGATTTGCGTAATGCTATCCAATCCAACAATTTTCGTTTTTAATTTCGTTTTCATGTGGCTACAACTTAGATTTAATTTTATCAACTGATTCAGTGTCTAGTGACTGCGTAAGGCATAGCTTATGAATCTTACAGTCGGAGGTTCAATTCCTTAATTTTATGAACTAAATTTCGAGAGAATTCACTTTCGTTGCCTTGCTAGATCACAATTTTCGTAACCTTTTCACCAGTTCACTCCCCAGCTAGTTCACTCCCCAGCTCACAGAACTATTCACTTCAAAAATTAAGTTGAAAGAAATAAATATAAATATATATCTCGCCAAAGCGCCGCCCGAGTGTCGTCAGTCGAAAACACATATATTCCATATAAGCACAAATACAGGTATGTTCACTAACACATGAATCAATACACATACAAGACCGTATATACTTAAAAACCTTGGTATTGACGTCATCTTTCATCTGAAATATCCAGAAACAAAATCCTTTCACGCATTAAAGAGAATATCAATTTCAAACACAATGAAACTTATTTTTATTGATATAGACATAGATACACTTATTTAAAAATAAATTATTGTAAAATATAAAAATGCCCATCAACTATCTGAATTTCGTTCTGTCCCAAAGACATATTTTATTAACTAGCTGTACCCGCCCGGATTCGCACGTTCAAAATGTGGTTTAAGAACAATTGATGGAAAAAAATTTCAGAAAGAGCCTTCTGCAAAAGTGAGGGACTTGAACCCGTACTAAAAAACCTCCCGTAGACTGGGCCCACTCTGCCTTTATCTTCATGGCATTGCACATGCTAAGACAGTGATATTTGCTGCATTACTTACCCTGGAGCACGCTACATATAAGATATAACTGCCCGTGGCTGAAGCAATTCTTGATTAATTCAACTCCCGCTTTTCTTAAAGTTTGACCCTCTAACTTATTGACTTTCATGGCAGAACAAACATTAATACGAAATTGAATCCGTTTAAACTGAAATGGATAATTGCTGGGAATTATTTGTATTCTTGGTATAAACACCGTATCTCCTTTACCAGACCCAGTTAAAATTAACGCCTCAATAACGTTTTCCTGCAACGAAATCACATTCAATCTGGTTCCATTACAAAGCTTAGGGGATTCAAATTGCGAAGCAGCATAATGGGAACTCCAACTCCAACTACAGGCCATGGACTGTAATTCTTTTAAAAAACTCGACCGGGTAATTTAATGCCTCATACTGATTGCAAATAGCATTTATAAACGGTAGGACATACATCATCAGGTATTTTCCCTAATGTAATAATACCACCATCTGGTATCACTGATACCTATACCTATTTGACATTCCTTTCTTACATATTTGACATTTATTTTATGGCTTTTTTTGTTCTTAACACACCAAACAGCATACTGCCTATGTCTGTCTCCCTCTCCGTCACTGGAGTAAAATAAGGTTAAAAGAGATGTCAAAATATTGCGCGGTTAGTATGTTTGATTTGAGAATGAAGTGCATATCTACTCATGCAGGTGAAAATCGTAGAAATGTTTCAAATTTTGCCTATTTATTTAAAAACCTTTTAAGTTATCGAGATATTGGATATCCTAAGTTGTACCTGCAGGTGTCCTCTATAAGCTGCTGTTAACTATATTTAAATGCTCCCAGGATTTTCGAATGGAAAGAAAAAAGCAAAACGAAACGAAAAAATAAATTACTCTTGTCCAATTTTTCCGGAATTTATAGACATATAGAGTTTAGACAAAGTAGATATTGTAGGTCAAGGTATCCTCTATAGTTTTCTAAGATTTTTGCATTTAAATACATGCAGTCAAATTCAATCTTAGTCGAACAGAACTTCACGAATTTTATTTATATGATTAGTTTTCCAAACTGAGGTACACCTAGATGCATATTTATAATACCTATGGAAATCCCATCAAAACTTTAACAACCTTCACTAGTATATGATTAGAACGTTATTCTCTTCTCTTAAATGAAACTAATTATAGTTATTGATTAAAGTTGTTCTGAATTACGATAAATTCTAGCCCACAATCAAAACTCCAAACAATATCAATTAATAACTACACATGTCTGTGAATAGCTAAAAATATTTGAGAAGCTCCTAATTAAATGGATTTCTGATTCACTGGAAAGATAAACTTTCTAATTCAATGGGATAGAACAGTGGTCCAAAACGTCCGAATAGGTGATACCTATGCCCCAAATATTGGTTGGTAAAATTTGCGCACACAGGGTGTGCATAAGTAGTAAGCCATTAAATAATTAAATCATTTTTTTAACATTTTTATTTGTTTTCTAAATAAAAAATTCTTTACGCACGCTTGACTATGCATCATCACCATCCATATAAACCCTTTATATATACATATATATTTATAACTATATTGAGATATGGATAGGTTAATTAATCATATTATTAATATAACGACGTAAAACTTTAAATTGTTAAGGTTTTTTATGAGAAAAAAGGCTCGGAAATGGTAGATGATCCCATGTCTTCTAGCAGCTCGTAATTTAGTGCAGAACGTTGTTGACGTTGTTTAATTGTTCGAAGACTGACAAAGTTCCCACTATATTCCTTATGAATTGAAAAGTCTTATGTTTTATAAATGTTTGTTTTTAAACAAGCAATTATTTTAAAAATTAAATAAAAAAAATTGAGTTTAGAAAATCATGCTTTTGGTCAGCGAAGGATATAAAGTACCTAGATATTACTATTACATTAGTAAGTTAAGTTTTACTTATGTTATTTTATAAAGTAGCCGTTGTTTAACTACTTAAAGACTGACTAAACTCTTACAAACCTTACGTACCTAATTGAATATTTTAAAAGACTGGTGGTTTTTTTTTATGTTTTTAAAATGTGCCTACACTTTTCTTTTAGTTTCGCTGAAGACTAAGCAAATGGTCGGTTTTTTTTCAAAATTAACTTTGGAAAACTTGGAAAATGTATGATTGAAAAACTCAACGCAGATCAAATAACCAAAGATGTTCAATTTTATTGTGAAGCATTCGATTATTCAGGCACAACGATTTTATTGAAATTTCTTTCATGTTCGAAATGTGCCCAGTGGTCCAACGATTTACCGATTGGTTCAGCGTTTTCAGCAATAAGGGCCTGTCTTTGATCTTTCGAGTGTTATAAGACTTCGTGCAGCTTAAAATGTTATGAACCTTGCTTTTGTGCAAGTAATAATTGCGGAAAACCCCAAAACATCCACCCGACCACGTTAGCAGCAGTTGGTCTAGCGGTCATCGCGAAAATTATTACGGCACTTACACTTTTTTCCATATTCTATTCAATTGGTTCATGAATTAAAACCAAGCGATCCACAAATATGTATTTAATTTGCTCGGCGTTTCTAAGATTTGTTGGCGATCGAATAATATTGCGTTTTCGGTTCAGAGTTCATTGAAGTTCGAATTTTTGTATAAAATGCATTATTTGACAATTTAAAGAGGAACAATTAAAACACTATAACTCTGAGTCGGCTGTGAGTTTATTGCCATCTTTTCTGGTGTATTGCCCCATTGTGTATAATATATATGAGCACAATAATTTAATGTTTCTCAACATAATGTACGTAATGCGCTACACAAAGCGACTGCAGCCACAACCATGAGTCAGCCACCATTATACAATACTCGTCGATATATGTGCAAGTAATAGATACGTTTCAAACCGTAAACAACCCCCACGAACAAAGGTCAAAAGAACGATGCCCCAAAAGGGCAAAATTGACGACTAAATGTGGGTACTATCAAAAGTGACAAATAGCGTTAGTCAAAAAGTTTTCACAATCCTGTCCAAGTCCATGGCAAGCAAGACCTGGTGAGGGAATGTAGTAATAGTAACTCAAATGTGTTCCCTCCATCTCTGTATGCGGCTGGCGACCCTAGTGAGCACAATATAATTTATTTACTTACCGAGTTTCGTGCCGGAACAGAAATCTACCGCCCGCTAAAACCAATTGGGCGGAGAGAAAACCACTCCGAACACATCATGGTTCGTTCAAGTTTTCATAGGGATAAAGGAAAATGATATGAAAGAGGGTGGTACATGCTTAACGAGTATAGCATGTCTGTGCGAGGAAGAGGGTAAAAGTTGAACTTTTTTGACGCATTTCCGGAGATCTCTGGCATTCATTAACGTTGCAACAGATGGATGCTGTGTACGACAGACGGAAGTTTATAGCGTCAAGCTCACGGCCTTTCCATGAGGAGAAAGGAAATAATTTGCGTGCTTTAGTGTTACGAAAAAATGTAGGCGACGGAAGTAATAGTTTCACAGCAGTCCCGTTATGAGAGGAAAGAGTTTTCCACGCATGGATTTATATATATAAAAATATAGTCCTCTGACGGTATTCACGCAAAGTTTTAAGGTCGGTAAAGTCAAAACTTACGCGGTACTGTCTGGGATGGTAAGGGAATTCAGACAGTACGCTTCTCCAGTTAGCGCTTCCTTACTCCCACCAGTTGTATAGTTGGTGCGGTACAGTGTTTCTTTCCAGAGTCCATAGCCATCTTCGGAGACTGATTTTCACTGTTGTGACCAGGGCGATGTCATTTTGGTTAATTGAGAAATTATTCTTTAAATCCCGGCATCGCAAATAGTATCTTGTATCTACCATCAGTGCTTTCGAACATATACCTACTGCGAAAACACTAGGTACCAACTTGTGTTGTTTTCAATCGCTGCGAACTGCATTACTGCTCACATCTGTTTTGTACCGCGTTTTGTTTTTTGGATTGCCCTTTTTTGACAGCTTTTTGTTATTTTTTTGCATAAAGCATAAATAAATGTTAAGTGTCATCACTTAAATGAAAGCGTTACACCTCCGCCCTTCACAGTAAACATTCCAGTTCAATTAGAGCAAGTACCAACCTAGGGTTCGGTAGTTGTGAGAAATTTACCTTTTCGTAAGAACTTGATGAAAATCCATCGCGTGTGGAAAATAAATCATATCTAGCTCTGTCTGTTTTTGTGAATGGTTTATGAAAATCCGTTTCAGCAACAACAACCAGACACTTGAACAATTGAGAATCCTTCAGATATTAGAGCTAAAATAACGCGCTGAACGTAACGCACCCAAAATCCAAGTGCGATTTGTGATGTACATATTCTTTCTATTGTTTTTTCTTAATTAAGTTGGTAGTGTTAAATAATAAGGTATATAACAAAAAAGGAAAGAGCCTTAAAACTTCTCTTTGCATTTTTTTTTTCAGGGGAAATAAAGCCGATTTTCCATGTTAGGTCTTATTTCACTTTGATAAAGTCGGCCTTATTTCGCTTTGAATTTATAAACACATTCAAATAATATGCAGAAATATAACTTTTAACAATTCGAGATAATTTTGAACTATTATTTTCTCAAATTTCACCCTCTACTTATTTCCGTATTTAAGCATGAATGAGTGCAATCTGAAAACAAAGAATTGGAATTGCAATCAACAATTCTATACAAACATACCTACCTCAATATGTCAAAAATACTCTGTCCAGCGTTACTTACTTACTTAAGGTGGCGCTACGGTCCGGGGTGGACCTGGGCCTCAACCCACAAGAGTCTCCAGCCAGCACGATCTTTGGCCATCTGTCTCAAGTTTCGTATACGCTAAGTTGGTTAAGGTGCCCTTCCACTTGCGTGTGCCACCTGAGTCGCGGTCTTCCTCTACTGCGCCGTCCCTCGTGTGTGGATTCGAAGATTTTCCGGGCCAGAGCATTCATGTCCATTCGTTCAACATAACCCAGGGTAAGTGTTTATAAGGAGAGCTATTTGTTCACAGATGGTGGAAAACAAATAAGAGAATAGAGGCACTCCTACGTACCTGACAGCTAATGCAGTGAATGTCCGTTTTGTCATGTCATTCAATTTGAATAATGCTTTTGAGATCAATTGAAAAATTGTGTCCAGATTCATGGGCTAAAGGCTAACTCTGACCGGGTTGTTTATATAATTATACTTACGAGTTGAAACGACAGTAACATGTACCAACGAAGAGCAAGGCAGCTTTTTTATAGTGGACATAGACTTTTAAGATCGCAAAAGTAAGATTTATGATGATAAGGTTGAAAGATATTGGTAGGTTGAGCAAAACACATCACTAAAGAGAATAAAATTCCAATTTTAAGTTTTAAGTATAGTACAGCCTGTTATGGAACGAAAAATCCCATACAAAAGTGACGCAACGAAATCATGAGCGAAAAATGCACTGTGTGTAATGATGACGAAAAGCGGGTAATTGTAGTATATTGCTTGTTACAATTCTACACTCTCTTTTCGCACACGTTTATTGTCCGGGACATTAATTGCTTACTCAATGATGACATTTGCACCGTAGTGCTACCAGTTTTATATTTGTGGAGCCAATTTTGAAAAATATCTTTGAGCCAAAAAAAAAACCAAACTCAAATATAAAGATCAAAAGTGCGCATTTTTTTCAACTCATTCTAGGTAGCTTCAATCCCATTTTATAAATAATTTTAATGTAGTATTATTTTAACCGACGCTCTGTCCAGCATAAAAATGTGTCTTAATGAGCCTTAACACTTTTCATTTAAAAGTTCCTTAATTGTTTTAAATGATGAAATGACAATACTTCTTTGTAAAGGGTCATTCATTTTCCGGTTTCGAAAGTAAAGCTATAATTATCATTATTAAGTTTGGACTTTGCCGTTAATTGGAAAGTACAATATCATTCAAATGACCGCCTCGGGAAGATTCGCAGCATGCGATTCTTTTGAGGTAATTTTAAACCACTTTTTCGCATATTTCCGGCGGTATCTTGGCTATAACTTAAATAATGTTGGTTTTAAATGCGTATAGAATTCGGGAATTATTCGCGTAAGCACGGTCTTTTGCGTAGCCCCTTAGAAAACGGTGTCAAATCGCATGATCTTGGTTGCAAACGTGAAAGTTCGCGACCACTAAACTTCTCACGCAATAAAGCGTCGCACAGTCTTGTAGTAAGTTTTAATATTCATTATCGTAATTGCAAACATTCAACTAATAATTATGACACTTCAAATAAATAAATAAATGGATTATATAATGAACACCAACGCTTTCTTGATCTAATATTTACGGACTGTCCTGATATATGTAGTGTTGTTCCCGCTGACGAATGGCTACTTCCGAAAGTACCTCACCATAGTGCAGTATGTTGTACAATAATTCTTGACCTTAAAATAACTGCATTTTGAGAGAATTGACATAAATAAGATGGAAAACTTTTTTAATTCATATGCATGGAATAATACATTTAATGGATCTGACCCTGATAAATGTGTAAACAAATTTTATCATCATATAATAATATAATAATAAATAGGAAAGGAAAACACGTCTTTTTCTGTTCGTGACTTTATTAGAACTCTCAGTATCTTAAAACTAAATTAACTGGGTGCCAGTGCGAACTGTGCGAAAGCTCTTATCTCTATCTTCCCACGAAGATGGAGACAGAGCTCGGGTTTCGCTGGCGAGATTCCATTGCACGCTTGATATTTGAGGATCAAATAAGCAAGTGTGCAATGGAATTCGCTTCATGTGCACATTGCAGTAGGAGGAGATTATTATCCAGTTAATACCTCCTCCGTTAAAAATTTTGGTCTCCAAAATAAAAGTTAAATATATTTTTAATATTACTGTCTAACGCATAATCCATAAGCAAACAATTATACATTAAAGATTGAACCGACAATGGGTGTTAATTCCTTATTATCATTTCCGAATGTATTTGCTTTTTCGTCCGCTATTTCATTACATTTCGATTGAGATTTTTCAACAATTTTGGATTTAACATCCCTTACTTTTATTTTCTTACATATTTTTGGAAATTTATACAGAACGTAAGCAACTCCTAATAGAATGAGTATGGAATTTAAAGAAACAGAAATATAATTTGCAGTGGTTGTTTTATTACTGATATACTCGATTTGATCTCTATTCTTTATTGTATTTAAATGCAAATCATTAAGAGTGATATTATTTATTTGCTTTCTGAAATTGGTGTATGTAGTTGGAATTACGATACTGCTCAAAAATTGTTCAATTTTGTTTATAAATGTAGAATTATTGATGTTGATTTGGCAATTGGAAAATTTTATAAGATTGTTAGCTTTTAAAGTTAAATCTTGTTCAATACAATTTTGTTGTAACTTGGTTGTTAAAAGATTTCTAGTAATAATTATGTTTTCACATGCTGTTTCTATAGAACTTACGTTATTATATTTAAATGGACATACGTTTTCTTTTTCAAATATATTTCTAATACAATTATTTTCATGTGGCTTAAGATATTTCTTTAACATTACATTTTCGTCAAAGGTGTAGATATTATTTTTCTGTATAATTATAACTTGGGTGTCTAAATCCAACTGTTCAAATTTTTCGTTGGGAAAAGGAATTACTAAAGCTTTATGAAATTTTTCTTTTGTAAAAGTGGGCACTCCAATGGCAATGATTAAAAAGTTGTTCCTAAAAAAGACTCCACTTCTAAGATATGGGAGCATTTCTACTGTTATGTTATATTTGCCTACTTCTTCTTCCGTCAGTATGTTGTGCCCTAACACGTTTAAATGACTTAACAAAATTATATCAGATAATTTTTCTAGCTGCTTGTTGATTATAGTAACGTCGGCATAACTATGCAAAATAAATTTAGAATTATCAATTTCGGATATAGTTTTATTTGTTTCTGTATTGATTTTAAATAAGATTGTGTTAATTTTGCGTTCTTCGGTATTAACATGTTCCATAATATCGTTAAGATTTTTTACTAAATTGTTATTGATGATAACTTGTTTATTTAGTTCGTCGACTGTCTGTTTCGTATTTTGTTCCAAATTGTCCAAATGTTCGTATATAGCAACAGCGTCGTCTTCGTCCATTGTACCTGCCAGTTTTTTTAAACCGTAACCTATAATATTAACAAGTGCTCTTTTCTGCCTCACTTTAGTTGGTGGAATTAAGGATGCGAAATTTTGCTTTGCTGTTGTTATTTCTCTATAAAGCAGATTATAGTCTTCATCGGTTAGTTTTTGCTCAAAAGTTTTAATGTTTTTCTCCACTACGTTAATTGCTTCTTCGTAACCTGTCAAGTTCACGAGGTGTAGGATCTTGGTGAAGTTATCTACAACATTAAGTTCCTCCAGTTTAACAACGGTATAGCCATACTCATTGTTCATGGGTAGTATCTCGATGGTTTGTGTCATGATAGGAGTAAATTGTATTATGAAATACAATAAGAACATCTGTAATAAGATAGGATGTACGCAATAAAAATTTAACAAATTACGAATTTTGATATTTGTATCTACGCTTAACTTGTTTCTTATGATACTTAGTGTTTCTTTTAGTAGACCTGTCAATAATATAATTGCCCTCTCTAGTTAAGTTTTTCAGCTTTTTATATTTAGGATGTATTTTTGTTACGGTTCTGTTCCGAACAATATCCGTACATTGGTTTCCACCCTCCTGTCTATGGTCGTTGTTAAAACGATTTTCTTTTCTAATGATTTGATTCTTATAGATCTCACTAATGTCTTCTTTATTATAATTTTTTGTAATGAAATCGACTGGTTTTAATTTTGTACTGGAATGTATAGTTCTATTGTAGATGACCAAGATTTTATGTAATTTGTCGTCTAATTCTGATGTGTCACCTGAAGCATTAAGTATTCGTAAATGTTCGTTTAGAGTGCCATGTAATCTTTCCACGTCTGCATTACATGTTTTTTGACTCGCTGTGGTTTTATGGAATATTATGCTATTTTCCCTAAGAAACTCATCAACTGCTGCATTTACGATGCATGTATCTCCGTCTGATATAAGTTCGTTCATTTTTCCCAAATATCTAATTCTTTCTTTAATTGCAATCAAAATTGATTGCCAATTGCGGTCTTGCAATTTATGAATGGTTGAGTATTTCGAAAATTTATCAATGGTTGTCAAATAAAATTTGTTTCTTTCAGGGAACCAGATATCTATGTGAACTATATCGTTAAAGTGTTTTGCGGTTTTAGTTAATTCGTGTCTGAATTCTATCGGATGTCTATCGAACTTAGCGATATTGCAAACTTCGCAGTTATTAATAATCTTGTGAATGATAACTTGTAGGTTGGGATAGAAGTAAAGTCCCTTCAATTCGTTATATACTTCGTTTATCCCTCTATGATTATTTTTTTCATGCGAGTTGCCGATAATTGTGAGCATTTTGTTATAATCTGTTACATCCGTAAGTTTATTTGACGTTTTTACTAGTTTAAGTTTATTATTATTAGAAAAATATTTGACATAATTGTCTTGAAACTCTATGTAAAGTTTGTTATCTTCGCAATATATTGCCATTGTGCCTTTGTCAATTAAAAGTCCCCTCATAATATTTAATAAATTGCTCTTTTTGCTAACATGAATAATATTCTGTATTTTTTTATGTACGATTCTATGGACTATTTTTTCTTTATGATGATTGTACAAATAAATCTGATTTTTGTACAAATTAATAGCTTTTTCTGTAATGGGTATATGCTTTGAACTATCTTCTGGGGCACTGTGGATGGTAGCTATATTTGAGTCATTGTCTTCATCTTCCTCATTATTATTTTCTTCTAAATTTGGTAATCGAGATAGCCCATCAGCTGCGTTCGTCTTACCTTTAATGTACTCAATATTGTAGTCGTACTCGTTTAGTTTTATTTTCCATCGCTGTAATTTCGAATTTGGTTCTTTCAATGAGTCTAACCAAACCAAAGGCCTGTGGTCTGTCTTGATCACAAATTTACGGCCGAAAATATAGGGTCTATAATATTTAGTTGCTTCTACGATGGCAAGGAGTTCTTTTTCAATTGTTGAGTACCTACGCTCGTGTTCATTAAGAGTTCTGCTGTAATAGGAAATGACTTTGTCATTTTGCATAAGTATTCCTCCAATAGCAAAATCTGAAGCATCACTTAATAGAGTGAATTTTTTCGAAAAGTCAGGGTAGGTAAGGATAGGATCATTCATTAAGAGTTCTTTTAATCGCTTGAATGAATTGACGTATTCTTTGTCCTTAAAATTGATCCTTGAATTCTTCTTCAAATACTTAGTCATGTGGTACGCGATTTTAGAATAGTCCCTAATAAATTTTCGATAATAGCCTGTGATTCCCAAAAAAGATTTCACTTCTTTTACTGTTTGAGGCAGTGAAATTTTTTGTATGGCTTCAACTTTTTTTGGATTGGGCTTTATTCCTTCGGGGGTTACGACGTGCCCGAGGAATTCAGTTTCTCTTTGGAAAAAGGAACATTTATTTAGTTGGATTTTTAGGTTGACTTTGAATAATCTTCTCAGGATTAAGTTTAATGAATTCAAATGTTCTTCTATTCCCGTGGAAAAAATAAGAATATCGTCGAGATATACGATACAAATTTTGTTTATAAAATCGGATAATACGTGGTTCATCATTCGCTGAAAAGTTGTTGGCGAGTTTTTCAGGCCAAAAGGCATTCTAATAAATTCGTAATGCCCGCTTGCAGTTGAGAAAGCTGTTTTTTCTCTGTCTCTTGGATCCAATTCTATTTGGTGAAATCCCTTAGCTAGGTCTAGGGTCGTGAAATAATTACACCGTCCTAGTTTGTCGAATAAATCTTCGATATTGGGGATTGGGAATTTATCGTCAAAGGTGATACTATTCAATTTCCGGTAATCTATTACAATCCGCCATTTTTGAACTTTTGAATTATCAATTTTTTTGGGAACTACCCAAATAGGCGAATTGTAAGGACTTTTCGATTCCCTTATGATTCCCTGTTTAAGCATTTCTTGTATTTGATTGTCTACTTCCTCGCGGTGAATTTCAGGGTAACGGTAAAGTTTTGAATAAATTGGGACATTATTCTGAGTGATAATTCGGTGTTTGACCTCATTAGTAAAGGTAAGGTCATCATTATCTTTGTAAAAAACGCTTTTGTTCTGAAGGATTACCGTTTTTAATTCTTTTTTCTCTTCAACGTTCAGGTGACCTAAGTTAATGTGATCTAATATGTTATTCACATTAATTTCGGTATTGAATATTTCTATGGGATTTTCTCTGTGAGATCGGTAAAAATAATCTTCCTCAACAGGGCTCAAAAATAGTCTTATAACAGTATTATCTGTTTTCATGGAACGATTTTTGTAGTCAATAATAGGATTTAATTCAGATAAAATGTTGTTGCCTATCAAACCATCATATTTGTCGTTAAAGTTATATTCCAAAAATTCTACAAAGTAGTTTGGAACATTAAATTCATTGAAGATCGGAAACGAGCACTTAGTTTTAATTGGAATTTCTTTATTGCATGCTCTAATAGACATGTCTACTTCTGATTTCCATTTTGACTTACATAACCCTGGATTAATTAAGCTAAATGCAGCACCTGTGTCGATAATGAATCGTAATGTTTTCAATGGAGTAACTATTGTTATATAGGGCATGTCTCTTCCGAGGCTTCTATTCGAAAATTTTCCTGATTATTAGAGACATCCATAGGCTCCAAATCATTATTTCTATTATTTCGTAAATAACCACTTCTGCGATTGCTTTGCCTAGATTGACCACTTTGGTTTCTTTGATTATAATTATTATAACCGTTATTGCTAGCTTGGGGTCTGTTTTGTTGGTTACTAAGACCATCGAAATTCTGATTTCTATGATTGTTATTATTGTAACTGTTATTGCTATTTTGAGGTCTGTTTTGTTGGTTACTAAGACCATCGAAATTCTGATTTCTATGATTGTTATTATTGTAACCGGTATTGCTAGTCCTGTCCAAATTATAACGTCTAGATTGTGTTCTTTGGGTAAAATTTAATTGACCGTTGGGTCCAAAATTCTGTTGGTTTATTTCTAAAATTATTTTGAAGGCGTCGCTTAAATTTTCAGGATTGCGACTAAAAATAACTGTTTTAGTTGGTTCTGGTAAGTTATTTTTGAAGGAATTAAGCGCTATACGATTATTTGATTCAATCATGTCTTGATTGTTGCGCGAATTGCTAAGTAGATAAGCGTTATTAATTCTGGTAAGGTAATTATTTATTCTATTGTAATAGTCCTCTATTGTAGTAGTAACTCTACTGGTCCTTATTTTGTCAATCAAAGAATCTGTAGGTAATCTCTCGGTAAAGTTATTTTTTAGAATTTCCTTTATTTCCTCCCAAGAATTTACCCTGCCATGCCTTTGGAGCGCACACCTAGCTTTCCCAATAATTTTGTCTTTTATATATCCCGTAAGCACAGTTTTGTTAACGTCATCAAACCCATTTAGAGCGGGAATTATTGCATCTACACGTTAAAAGAACTCTACTAAACAATTTTCTTCCCCATTAAATTGTGGTAATTTTGAAATGAAATCTAAGATAATTCTAAGCTTTTCTGTCACTGTTAGGCCTTCCATTTTACAAATGTTACACTTAGTTACTTAGAAGAATAAAATTAGATATCACTTAACCTTACTTTAGCGGGATTTATCAGCTTTCTTTGGTGTTTTTCGGATATGGCTTCGCCCCTTGGTTCTACGGCTTGTTGTTGGTCCTCCTCTGATCTTGTTTAATCTTTCTTCACGGAATGATGTATCGTTGTCGAGCGAGTGTGTCGTGTTTTATAACAAGGGTGCACTTTTCGTTCACCGTTGCTAGTTGAATCGTTTAAATTTCGGAGCTAATTAAACTTCACATAAATTCGCGTTGCTACTCTTCGTAGTTCAATGCGTTACATCGGTATGTGATGCGGTTATTACAACAAGGGTGCACTTTTCGTTCACAGTTGATAGTTAGATTGAAGCGCAACAAGTCCCCTAGCCGACGTTACCTTCTCCATGGTCAACCAATTTCTCTCGTTCATTCTCTTCGCTACCTTGGCATATTGTATGATAGGGAGCTAAATTTTCATTCGCATATTGACGAAATAATTTGTAAGGCCAACTCATCACTCGGCTTTGTTAAACGTTGGTCTAAAGAATTCTCCGACCCTTACGTGACTAGATCTCTCTACATCTCTTTAGTTCGCCCCCTCCTTGAATACGCTAGTCAAGTGTGGTCTCCTTTTCATAGAGTTCATGTAGACAGAATTGAGAACGTCCAACGTCGCTTTCTTCGATTCGCCCTTCGAGGTCTGCCTTGGGATGATCCTTTTATCTTGCCACCCTATATTGACCGGCTCAATCTCATTAACCTGAATACCCTAGAGGAACGCAGAGACGCTGCAGACATTCTTTTCATTTTTCGTCTTTTCTCCGGCTCCGTCGACTGCGCCTCTCTTTACAACTCTATTTTCTTCAACACTAACCCCCGCAATTTACGTTGCCCTCGGCTCATTTACCCACCACACCATCGTACCTCATATGGCTCCAATGAACCGATATCCCGTATGCTGCGAAAGGTAAATTCCAACCTTTCAGTTTTCGATTTTAACCGCAGCGCTGCCCACCTGAAACTCGATCTCCTTCACCACTCTCCTTATCTTTAAGTCTTTTCATGTCTTATTTTAAAGTGTCTTAGATTTAAGCTGTTACCTTAAGCCTAAATGTTAATTTTAGCTTGTATTAAGCCAAATATATGGGGGTATTGCCCCCACTAAAACTAAACTAAATCGTTTAAATTTCGGAGCTAATTAAAACTTCACATAAATTCGCGTTACTACTCTTCGTAGTTCAATGCTTTAACGCGGAAGTAAAATGTAGTGTCTTTTTTTTTTCACGACTGCGCCAATAATATAATAATAAATAGGAAAGGAAAACACGTCCTTTTCTGTTCGTGACTTTATTAGAACTCTCAGTATCTTAAAACTAAATTAACTGGGTGCCAGTGCGAACTGTGCGAAAGCTCTTATCTCTATCTTCCCACGAAGATGGAGACAGAGCTCGGGTTTCGCTGGCGAGATTCCATTGCACGCTTGATATTTGAGGATCAAATAAGCAAGTGTGCAATGGAATTCGCTTCATGTGCACATTGCAGTAGGAGGAGATTATTATCCAGTTAATAATATAAATAAAATTGGTGCAGTTCTGTTCGACTAAGATTGAATTTGACGGCATGTATTTAAATGCAGAAATCTTAGAAACTACTCAGTATATTCTGGTGCATTTTTCACAGGCCTATAGAGGATACCTATAATCTCTATTAATTTCTGAAAAAATTGGACAAGAGTAATTTATTTTTTCGTTTCGTGTTGCTTTTTTCTTTGTCACGCTTTCCGTTCGAAAATACTGGGAGCATTTAAATATAGTTAACAGCAGCTTAAAGAGGACATCTGCAGGTACAACTTAGGATATCCAATAACTCGATAACTTAAAAGGTTTTTAAATAAAAAGGCAAAATTTGAAACATTTCTACAATTTTCACATGAGTGAGTGGATATGCAATTCATTCTCAAATCAAACATACTAACTGCGCAATATTATATTGACATCTCTTTTAACCCTATGTTACTCCTGTGACGGAGAGGGAGACAGACAGAGGCAGTACGCTGCGTGGTTTGCTAAGAAAAACAAAAAACAAAAGAAATGGCAAATATGTAGGAAAGGTTTGTTTGTCCTGTTTCGCTTACAAAATAAGAAATGTCAAATAGGTATACGTACCAGTGATACCAGATCGTGGTATTATTACATTAGGGGATTTATATTACGGAAAATTCCTGGTAATACACGTCGTACTATTTATAAATGTTATTTGCTTTTAAGATGAGGCAGTAAATTACCCTGTGAAGTTTTTAAATAGCATTACAGCCAATGGACTTTTTGCTCATAAAATTGAATTAAAAGTTGGAGTTTCCATTATGTTGCTTCGCAATTTGATTCCCCCAAGCTTTGTAATGGAACCAGACTGAGAGTGATTTCGTTGCAGAAAATCGTTATATAGGCGTTAATTTTTAACTGGATGTGGTAAAGGATATACGGTATTTATACCAAGAATACAAACAATTCCCAGCAATTATCCATTTCAGTTTAAACGGATTCAATTCCACATTAATGTTTGTTCTGTCATGACAATCAATAAATCACAGGGTCAAACCTTAAGAAAAGTGGGAGTTGAATTCACGGGCAGTTATAGATAATTATGTAGCGAGCTCCAGGGTAAATAATACAGGAAATATCACTATCTCAGCCGATAGAAACAAAACTTCTAATATAGTGTACAAAGAAGCGTTACATTAATAAAAAACTGAGTTAAATACCTATTATAAAATTATTTTCTTTCATTTTAACTGTCCAAAGAATATTAAATTGTTGCTGATTAGTCCAACGACCAGGTGCAATGCCATGGAGGCAGAGTGGACTCAGTCTTTGGGATGTTTTTTAATACGGGCTCATGTCCCTCACTATTGCAGACCGCTTCCTCGCGTTATACATCTGCCATGTCTATCGATGATTTTTCTTTGAGCGATTATCAAAATAAAATTGTGTCCCCTACAAGATAGTAAATTTATAAAAAAATTGTTTCCATCAATTGTTCTGAAACCACATTTTGCACGTGCGAAGCCGGGCGGGTACAGCTAGTATTTTATATAACTGTATTCGTTACTCTGTGCCGTTGAAAAAAAAACATTGCTTGTCACAAGTGACATCTTTATGGATAAACAAAGTTGTCCGCCGTCTTAAGAAGTTAAAAAATATTTTTTTCAAAAAATGGAAACGAACTATTTATTTACTGATTACAGACAACTCCTTAAGGCTGCTTTGAAATGTTCTTACGATGTTTATTCTACTTAAAACTAAACAAAATATTTAAAATAATCCAAAGATGTTCTGGAACTATATAAATTCAAAGCGGAATTCTTCAAAGTTAACAAAGAATATGGAATACAATATTACCTATGTGTCTAGTGATGACAATGAAATATGTAATATGTTTGCTGACTTCTTTCAGACAACTTATTCAATGCCTGATTCGTTGACTCCGAGTTATTCCGGTTGTATTATAAAAACAAACTGTGATATTCCGAGCATAAGACTCGTGCAAAATATAAAAACTTTGTACATTTCATCTGTAAACCGTTAACATATTTATTCAACTTGTCGCTGTCCAGTGGAGTCTTTCCGATAATGCCTCTACATAAAAATGGTAACAAACATCATATGGAAAATTATAGAGGAATCCCAAAACTGTCTTGTATACCTTAACTCTTTGAGAAAATTATTTGTAATTACGTGCAATTTCACTGCTCTAAAATTTTTGCTGATGAGAAACATGGATTTTGTCCCAAAAAATCAACAGTAACTAATTTAATAAAATTTACTTCCCATGTCAATGAAAGCCTGGTGAATGGGTTACAAACAGAGGTTTTTTATGCTGATTTTAGTAAAGCATTTGACAAAGTTAATCATGTTATCCTGTTAAGAAAACTTGAATTTTTTGGATTTCCGGAATGGATCTTGAAATGGATTTGCTCATATCTATGTGATCGTATGCAAAATGTGAAATTAAATTATTGTTTGTCTAAAAATATTGTCGTCTATTCTGGTGTCCCTCAAGGCAGCTACTTTGGTCCACTCCTGTTCCTGTTATTTATCAACTTATTACATACTCAAAGATTTTTCTATTTACGGATGACTGTAAGTTGATCTATTCATATATTAGCCTGCAAGGTTATATATTTTTACAGCATGACATTGACACTATGCAGGAATTAATCTTAAGAAGTGTAAAAGCATGACCTTCACGAGAAGCCGAAATCCAACTGCGCCAATTTATTTTATTAATTGCTTTAATGATCTTGGTGTGGTCTTTGACAGAAAGCTCAACTCCATTTGGATTCCATTGTCAGCAAGGCAAGTAGCCGATTAGGACTTATAAAACGTTACTCAAAGGAATATAAGGATCCCTATGTAACCAAAATTTTGTACTGTTATCTCATCCGACCTGTTTTGGAAAATAATGTAGTCCTGTTTGCTATCCGTCCTACGAATCTGTAATCCTGTTTTGCGTTCTGACTGATAACGTCAATTCCACATATGTTCTCAATCTCGTATACACCAATACCAGACCGAGGACAACAAGGAACCCAATGTTTTTATACCAAAGGCCGTCTCGATGTAAATATGAGAGTAATGGCCCCATCCATAACCTGACGAGGAATTTCAATAAGTAATCATGTGATTGATTTCAATATCTCAAAAGGTTATTTTAAAAAAAATATTGAAAGAATTGTAAAACATCGTATTCTAATTGTTAGATTTTCAAATCTGATTAACTGTGACATTTATGTATAGTAGTTAAATAAATAAATAAATAAATGACAGCTGAGTTTGACAGGTGTCAAATGCCAGTGCTAATAACATGAAACCACGAAATGAAGGACCCTGTATAAATAATGTACTTATTTTTTAACTGAATGTTACTTTTTATAACTGTTTAAAAAATTTAAAATCTTTCTTTAATAAAGGATTTTTCAATGAGAGTATTGAAGCTTTTATTCTTTGACATTTGACAAGTAAAAACTACGCCATTACTAAAAATGGAACGATACACGCTTCAACAACGCATTGAAATTATTAAAATTCACTACAAAAGTGGCGAAAATCTTGCTTCGCAAATCTAAAGCATTTTTTGGTCGTCGTGAAGCACCTTGTCGGACCGCAATATAGAAATTGGTGGAATCGTCAATCGTAATTACGATCCTAATCGTAAATAAATATATATTATAATCGTAATTACGATTTACGATTCCACCAATTTCTATATTGCGGTCCGACAAGGTGCTTCACGACGACCATCGTAATCGTAAATAAATATATATTATAATCGTAATTACGATTTACGATTACGATCGTAATCGTGAATACGATAGTAATCGTAATCGTGAATACGATAGTAATCGTAAATACTATAGTAATCTTAATTACGATCGTAATCGTAAATCGTAATTACGATCGTAATTACGATCGTGGTCGTAAATACGATCGTAATCGTAAATAAACTGTAGCTCCCGCGCAGCTTCCCGATTCCCCTGCAAACTTTTAAAATAAATAATCTTTCCAGAGATGTCATCGTCATCGTAATCTAAAATACGATCGTAGTCGTAATTGTAAATCGTAATTATGATCGTAATTATTACGATTACGATAGTAATTCGATTTACGATTACGATCGGAATTACGATTACTATCGTAATCGTAAATAAATATATGTTAAGATCGTAATTACGATTTACGATTACGATCGTAATTACAATCGTATATAAATCGTATATATTTATTTACGATTAAAAAAAAAAAAAAATAGACCGATTTCCAAGAATGTACAAAAAAGGTTTATCTTATTGCAAAATGTAAAGAGCTTCAAAAAAAGGTAAGGTTAATTCAATTTAACATGTGGTTGGTTAACAGCTTGGCAGAACTTTTCTTTATTAAACATATGTCTTAAGGTGAAAACAAGAATGTTAGAAATAGAATGAGAATGTTGCATGAATATTTTAACACTCCTCGTCAACATTAACAATCGAAATTCATTCCAAAAGTTTGAAAACAAAATAAATGCTTATCTCTGGGTACTGCTTTGGTCAATGCATCCGCTGCCATCGCATCTGTCTGAAGATACTTTATTTCTACAGCTCCACTTTCAATAGCTTCTCTTATGAAATGATATTTATAATCGATGTGCTTTGTCCGCGAGTGTTTACCTCCATATTTTGCTATTAGTTGTGCACTTTGGTTATCGCAGTAGATAATGGTTGGTTTCATGAAACCTGGTATCAGCTCCTGCAGTAGACAACGAAGGGAATATGCTTCCCTTGCTGCTTCGCTAAGTGCAACATATTCAGCCTCTGCACTCGATGTAGAAACAGTACGTTGTTTTCTGGACTCCCAACTGATTGCTGCTCATGCAAATATAAAACAAATACCACTTTGAGCATCTACATAGCCAGTTAAAGGTATCCCGGTTTTACGATAAACTATTCAGGCATTCTTTGTAAAATTAAGATAGCGTAATAGATGAAGACATGAATTCCAATGTTGTTTCTTTGGGTTCTGTGAAAATTGAGCCAAACTGCTGGCACTGAATGCAATATCTGGTCGACTAAAAATGGAGAGATGCATCAAAGATCCGATCAACTCTTGGTAGTTAGTTACCTGTATGGCAACACCTTCTCCAGCGTCATTTGCCTCCTTTTCCAGTTTCAGTTTAACCTTCATAGGAATTTTGTTATATTTTGAATTTTGTAACTTGTATTTTGTTAAAAGAGTATTTATGGAACTACTTTGACAAATTGAAATAGCTTCATCGGTCCTTTCAATTTCGAGACCAATGCAAAACGAAGGTTGTCCAAGATCTCGAATTTCAAAGTATTCATTAAGCTTTTGTTTTATTAATCCGACTCTATCTCTATTATTAAAAGCGATAATAATATCGTCAACATAGATTCCCAAAACGGTTTCTTCATTTTCGTTTATTTTAAAATAAACACAATGGTCATATTTTGACTGTAATAAGTGCAATTGCTTTAGCTTTTCGTCCAATAAAGTATACCATTGACTGCTTACAAATGCATACAAATCATGCAAAGTCTCATTATTCTTGATTTTCCATACAAAAATGACACAGAAATTTTATTTGAGAATGAGGCTTTTTTGCTTACATTCCAATGTTTATAAAATAAATAAATTCATTATTTAAAAAAAATACTCGTGATTCATTCACAGAAAAAAAAGAAAAGAAAATGAAAGCATTTGGATATTTTGAATGCCTTTTTTCTAAGCATACAGATATTTAATTTGATCGTAGGTTGAATAATTATTTTATTCTTAATGAAATGCGGAATTAGGACCAAAATTTGACCAGAAAGTAAAATTCCTTTTCTTTTCTACTATGAAATCTGAAAAATCCCTTTGTCCCTTTTAGCTTATTGTTAGTGAGAAAGTCCCGCAAAAAGGGATAAATCCCCAGTTCTGGTATCACTGCTGCACTGTATGCTGTGTCTTAGATAACGAAGCTTAACTGGCTAAGAGAAAGAGAGAACGAAAATGTGTGCTCGTACGAAACGAAACGTAACTCTCTCTATTTCTATCTTCACTAACTTATATCTCCCTCTCAACTTCCGCTCGCAATTTCCGTAATGCTTTTGTGACGCATTCACCAGCTTACCCCCAAGTCAAGCGTGCCTAAAGAAGCATACTTCAAAAATAGTAATTAAAATATTAACATACCGTGAACTATACTAAAAGTTGATTAAAGGAAATCACATCCATTTCGAAGAATACAAATTTTACGTAATTTAGAGTAAGATTTTTTCATAAAAGAATTAAGGGGATTTGAGTTTGATGAGTTTCTATCAGCTGATGGATGCGGTCTCGGAGTTTGACAGCCCGATTCTTGCGTTGTGAGGCCTCAAAAATCACAAGCTCTTGTGACGTTGATTCCTTTTGAGGTTAATCTCACCATTAATTGCATTAAGAAAAACAAATTTATAAAGAAACAAGTAAAATTGTTATCATGATGCTTTGATACGCTCCAATGCATACAAATCATGCAAAACTGGTTTTGTATGGGAGGTACCAGAACTACTTGACCGACATAGCTCAAATTTAATATAAACCTGACGACGATAAAAGTAAGCCTTCTCACCAAATTTCACTTGTTTTTGTTTTTGTTTTGACGACATCCTGTTTTCGACAGACAGAGAGACACATAGGCCTAATATTGACTTTGTATGGGTGCTACCAGAACTAATTGACCGACATATCCCATTTTCAATACCAACCTCACGACAATAAAAATAAGTTCTTTCACCAAATTTCAATTCCTTTGGGCGCTATCGTGCTTTCAACAGACAGACAGACAGACGGACATGGCTATATCGATTTAGAATGTGATCCTGATTCCGAATATACATATATACTTTATGAGGACTCCTTCTTGGCGTTACAAATGAAATGACAAAGTGAATATACCTTCCTGTGGAGGGTATAAAAATGGACAATAAGCTCGAATGCCAATTGAGGTGAGAGAGGTATCAGTGAGGTTTGCCAGAATCGGACTGTAAATTCGTTGTTTTATTTCACCACGAAAACATAAATGTAATCAATAAAAAAAGAAATAATCTCTGAAAACTTCATTCGTGGAAATGAAATAAGATTTGTTTAGGATTCTGTCCCGCGGATAACGAAAAAAAAAGTAATAAGCTTACCTTAATATTCGGTACAATCCCGTATACAATAGTTTGTTCGGTATAGTTCCGTATACTGATGACTTAATTCTAATCTTATCGTGATTACGATTTACGACTACGATCATAAATACGATTTACAATTACGATTACGATCGTAATTACGATTTACGATTACGATTACGATCGTAATTAAGATTACTATCGTATTTACGATACCTATCGTATTTACGATTACGATCGTAATTACGATTTACGATTACGATTACGATCGTAATTAAGATTACTATCGTATTTACGATTACGATCGTAATTACGATTGACGATTCCACCAATTTCTATATTGCGGTCCGACAAGGTGCTTCACGACGACCAAAAAATGCTTTAGATTTGCGAAGCAAGATTTTCGCCACTTTTGTAGTGAATTTTAATAATTTCAATGCGTTGTTGAAGCGTGTATCGTTCCATTTTTAGTAATGGCGTAGTTTTTACTTGTCAAATGTCAAAGAATAAAAGCTTCAATACTCTCATTGAAAAATCCTTTATTAAAGAAAGATTTTAAATTTTTTAAACAGTTATAAAAAATAACATTCAGTTAAAAAATAAGTACATTATTTATACAGGGTCCTTCATTTCGTGGTTTCATGTTATTAGCACTGGCATTTGACACCTGTCAAACTCAGCTGTCATTTATTTATTTATTTATTTAACTACTATACATAAATGTCACATAATAAAAAGAAAGACATTATCATAGAAAGTATGCAATCACAAATAAACACCATTGAACAACAAATGCTTAAAAACAATATCGACATTAAAAACATTCCACCAACTCCACAAGAAAACTTGGAAGAGATTATAAAGGGAATTGGAAAAGCGATAAACAATGAAATAAATGACACTGATATAATCGATGTTTATAGAACCAACATTAAAAACCCCGAAAAATCAAATATAATTGTAACGTTTACTTCAAACAAATGCAAAACACAATTTACTAAACAAGCGCGCGCTACTCGTCCAATTAAACTCTCAGCAGTCAGAAAAAGCACTAACAACTTTAATGTAAACTCAATACCAGCTGAGTTTGATGCTACAATTTATGTAAACAATCAGCTCACGAAGCATAATAAGCATCTCTTGTGGTTGACCAAAGAAGAGGCAAAGAGAGAAAACTCGAAATATGTTTGGGAAAGCGCAGGTAAAATTTTAGCACGAAGAAGCGAGAACACACAATCCATAATTATTAACACTGAACAAGACTTAAACAGCATAAAGTTCAAATCGAATAGTCAAGCTATCGTAATGGCTGCATTACAGTGCCCTCATTGTTGTCATTCATTGTTAAGTAATCAAAATCTGCTGATTCGGTCATTCAGTCCAAATCGGACTCATGCATGTCCGCCGTCAAAAAGATTGATGCTATTGCCTTAGCTGCTGCCACATCTGCCACTGCTACCTCTGCCACCACCTCCGCTGCTGCTGCGTTTACTGTTGCTGCGAATACTGTTGTTGACCCCGCTATCGATGCCACTACCAAAACTAGAGACACATTCAGGAAAAATGCTTCAATTATTGGAACAAACATAAGTTCTAATAACAATGGTATTGAACTAGAAGTTGTAACCAAACTTAAATGGCTTCATTTGTCATCATTCAAGCCGTGCACGACAGATCAGTCCATACTCGACTATGTTTCGTCTGCTTTTAACGTAAATATCACGAAACTGAAGTGCCATAGACTTATTCGAGAAGGAACCGATGAAATTGCTCTAAAGCATGTAAACTTTAAACTGGGAGTCCCAGAGGATTTGCTGGATAAATTTCTCAACTCTGATATCTGGCTTAATGGCATTCGTGTACGCACTTTTAAGTTCCATCCAAAAAACGAGTTGCGTCCACAGAACCAAAATGCTCAAACATAATTCATTCTGCTTCTGTTGCTGTTCCGTCGTCAATTGTTGCATTCTGTTCTCTCTCTCTCTACTACCTACCAAAATGTTGGAGGACTGAGATCGAAATTAAACAATTTTTTTCTTAACACCGTTGAATGCTCGTACGATGTTGTTGCTGTTACTGAGACTTGGCTGCATAAAGAAATCGCCTCTACTGAATTATTCACCGCTGACTTCAATGTTTACCGGAAGGATCGATGTCCCATTCAAACTGGGTTTGAAAGAGGTGGCGGAGTATTGTTTGCTGTTCGTTCAAGTTTTTTAAGCAAAGAAATTGAATTACTTGATTCAACTGGTTTGATTGAACAAATCTGTGTGTGTGTTGATTTCTATATTGAAAATAGCATTCTTATTCACATAAACTTCTTTGTTTCGTACATTCCACCTTACTCAGGTATTGCAATTTACAAAGCTCATATGAAAAATATTATTGAAATTGTTAAGAATTTAGATGACTCTTCGTTTGCTGTAGTGCTAGGTGACTTTAATTTGCCTCATATAAATTGGTTGTTTTCTCACGATGTAAAATGTGTTATCCCATTTAATGTTTACAAAGCTAATGAAGTTGAAGTTGTAGACACTATGTCAGCTGGTAATTTCCGTCAATTAAATGAGGTTCGCAACTCTTTGGGAAATGTTTTGGATTTGGTTTTTGTCAGTGAAGAGCTTGAAGCTACTATCAGTGACGCTGATTTCCCCTTAATTGTTAACAGCATTCACCACAATGCGTTGCAAATTTCTTTTAATCTGTCGGTACTGAATCCGCTGTCTCTTGAACAAATTAAAGAAAATACAAAATTTGATTTTTTAAAAGCGGATTATAATGCGATGAATAATTTTCTTAATGGTGTTGAATGGGCAAATATCATTGATTCCCGTAATTTAAATAATGCGTTCTCGCAATTTAAAAAAATACTTGAACGCGCGATTTCTATGTTTGTACCAATTAAACATGTAAAAAGATCTAATAAACCGGCATGGTTTAATAAGAGTTTATCTAGATTGAAGAACTATACGTATAAGATGTGTAAACAAAGTAAAAGCGATCCATCTCTGCGTCACGAATTTTTGCGTTTGAAAAAAGAATACGATTTTTTAAAGAAGTTTGTATACAAGAACTATGTTACAACCATTGAAACTAATATAAAACGTGATTCTAAAGCTTTCTGGTCATTTCTTAACACCAAAAGGAAATCTTTAGGAATACCTTCTTGCATGTCACTGAACGGGATTTCTAGTAGTAATGTAAACGAAATTTGTAACATGTTTGCAAAATTTTTCCAGTCGAACTTTGTTAGTGAGCATATTAATTGCAGTTTCTCGGGTCAGTCGGTGCATATAACTGACCTTGGTCATATTTCCTTAACAAATGATGAAATCCTCTCTGAATTGTCATTACTAGACTCGAGTGTTAGTGTAGCACCCGATAACTATCCACCATTGTTATTTAAAAATTGCAAATTTAGCCTAGTTGTTCCACTAAGGATTATATTTAATTTATCCTTATCTACTGGCGAGTTTCTTGACTGTTGGAAATTTTCGCTCATAACTCCAATTTTTAAATCGGGTTCTAGGAGATGTATCGAGAATTATAGACCTATAGCTAAGCTGCAACTGTTTCCTAAAGTATTCGAGGCGGCTGTTAAAAAAAGGTTGTACTCAGTTGTTCGCATTTTTATTTCTGAATTTCAGCACGGGTTTGTAAGTGGTAGGTCAACCGCTACAAACTTGGTTATTCTTACCAAGTACTGTTTAGAGAATATTGAAAAACGTCTCCAAGTAGATTGCGTATATACTGATTTTTCAAAAGCCTTTGATCGTGTGCAGCACAATGTTCTTTTAAATAAACTTAAACTTTTTGGAATTCATTCCAGTATTTTAAAATGGATTGGCAATTATTTGACCAATCGCAAACAATTTGTTAAAATTGGTTCCGCGTTTTCGAATGAAATTCGTAATTTTTCGGGTGTTCCCCAAGGAAGTCATATTGGTCCTCTTCTATTTCTGCTTTTTATCAATGACTTACCCTCTTTCGTATCAAGCTCAAAATGTCTTTTGTACGCAGATGATCTAAAAATCTACAAGACCATAAGCTGTATGTCAGATGTCTTAGCGTTACAAAATGATTTAAACCGTTTAAATAATTGGTGTGTTATTAATGGCCTTTATTTTAATATTAAGAAATGTTCGGTTCTTACTTTTAGTAAAAAAAAGTTCCCTATATTTTTTAATTATAAAATACAAAACAAAACACTGAGTAGAGTTTCAGACCAAAAAGACTTGGGGGTCATTTTTGACACTCAACTAAACTTTTCTTTGCATATTGACTACATAGTTGGCAGAGCTAATCAAATGCTAGGTTTCATTTTTCGAAACTCTAAAGATTTTAATGATCCATATACACTTAAAACTCTCTATAATACTTAGATTCGTTCGATATTGGAATACTGCTGTGTTGTTTGGAATCCTTTTTACAGCAATGCTGAATCTCGCATAGAGAAAATTCAAAGAAGGTTTACTAGGTATGCTCTAAGAAAGTTCGACTGGAATAATAATCTTCCAACCTACGACGATAGATGTTCCTTATTAAATTTGAAACCTCTTTCTAAAAGAAGGATTTATTATTCCGCAATGCTTGCCAATGACGTCTTAACTGGCCACATCGATTGTTCGTTTTTGCTGTCATTATTTAATATATATGCTCCTTCTCGTGTTCTTCGACCTAGGGAAAATTTTTTTCTTTATGCCACCTAGACACAGAACTAATTATGGTCTGAATGATCCTATCACTATGGCTTGCGTAAATTACAATAAATACAATAACCTAATAGATTTTAATATGAGTAGAGATCATTGTAAATCTGTAGTTTTAAGTAAATTATAATTTGTAACATTTGTAAATTATTGCAAAGTAATCTAAAATAAGTTGTACTTATAAGATGAAATAAATAAATAAATAAAGAGCGCACAATAATTGTTGTTGCTGTAAGCATAACAAATAGAAGTTTAAAACCGTATAAAAGAAATGGAGAACACAAAAGAAAAAAATGAACTCATAATGAACTTAAATTGTAGGGTAATACATGGTTTCAATGGGATCGATGTCAATGAATTGAAAAATTATGATAGCTGTTTTTTATGTTTTAATATAAGATCGCTGCGCTTACATTGGAATATATTCTGTTTAAATGTAAGACATATTATAAATGAATTTAAAATTATAATTCTAGTAGAAACAAATATAAATGATGAAGAAAAAGAATTTTATCAACTGGAGGGTTTCAAACAAGAAGTTTTTAATCGAAACAATAGAAGAGGAGGAGGAATAATGATGTTTATACGAAGTAATTTGTCGCATAAGGTTATAGAATCGCCAACAGGATCGTATGAAAGTATTCAAATACAATATTCGGAAGGAAATAAAACAACATCCGTGATTGGAATTTATAGACCACCCGGATTCAGTAAAAGGGCGTTTTATGAAGAATTTGGAAATCAAGTAGAGCAAATAAAAAAAAACGAAAGTATTATTGTAATGGGAGATATAAATATTAATTTAAAAGACTCCAAATCGAATTATGTTAAAGACTATACTGAAATGTTAGCATCGAAGAGGCTAATGAATGTCATTACTGAAAACACAAGAGTAGAACCTAAGAAAGGCACAGGGTCATTAATTGATCATGCTCTTATCAGCAGATTTGACAACCAAATTAATTCAGCTATAATCGAAAGCGATATCACCGATCATTATCCAATTATTTATTACGAGAAGCTTTCAAAACCAATACGTGGACAGAAGCCAATTCCAACTTCGGTATGCAGCTCTAAAGTAAACCAGCTTATTCGTGAAGAAGACTGGAAAGTCGTGCTAGAAGAAGAAGACGTAGAGATGATGTACAATAAACTGTTTAAGAAATTGCAAAACATCTACAAAAAATCAACATTGGTGCGTAAAATAAGCAAAAAAAGACAGAATAGCCCTATGGTTTTCAGAAAAACAAGAATACCGGAAAGCTACTTGGTGAATTTGCAAATTGTGTAAATGAGAGCTTGGATAAAGGTGACCATGTCTTAGTACTGTACATGGATTTCAGTAAGGCTTTCGACACATTAAATCACTCTAACCTAATAGAAGCACTAAAAAGGATTGGGATACGCGGCACAATGGCTGACTGGCTGACTGAATACCTTCAAAATAGAATAATTTGTGTTAAAATCAAAGATGCTATTAGCACAAAAAAAATAATTAAATTTGGAGTCCCACAGGGATCAAAATTAGGACCAATTCTGTTCGTTCTATATACAAACGAGTTACTGCGAGTTTTCAAACAGAGCATACCATTCGCTTTTGCTGATGATACGGCTATTGTGGTCCGTCATAGATCTGTGGATACGGCAGTAAGGGTGATGCAAGAAGAATTTAATGTTGCTGCGAGATGGTGTCACGATAACTGGTTAGTTATAAATGCTTTGAAAACAAAAATGATGCACATTAGAAGTCCTCACTTCAAGGCAACAGAACTTCGGATCCACTTTCAAAATAATGCTTGCCCCAATACCTTGAAGGAATGTATTGAGTTAGTTGACAACTATAAATATCTTGGTGTAGTAATAGACAGTCATTTTCTGTGGGATAGACACATTGACAAATTAAGAATGGACCTCAAGAGAGCTTTATTTGCTATTTCGCATTTGAAATACTACGCTTCTGAAGGAGTCTTAAAGCAAGTGTATTATGCTTTGATAGAGTCGAAGATACGGTATGGAATACTGGCATGGGGAACTGCAGCTAAAACACACATCCAAAAAATACAAAAACTTCAAAATGCAGCTCTTAAGCACATAAATAATCAACGAGGAAATGAAGCAATTTTTAAAGCTCTCCAAGTAGAGGACATATTTAAGATGACCACCATTGTGGAGTACTTTGATGACAACCGATTCGCTCGACCAATACAGCATGAAGTCAACACCAGAAGACGTGCCCAAGGAATGCTACAAACTCCTAGAAATTGGAATAACTACGGTAGACGCAAACTTCAATATACTATTCCCACAATAATCAACGAATTACCTCGTCAAATAATAACTATTGTTAATCTAAAAAAAAGAAAAAAAATACTTAAAACTTTCTACTTAAATTTAAATTGAATTAACTTAGAATCTATATCATGAATTCTATTAACTTCCTTAAAATAATGTTCAATTAAATAATAACTTTATATCTTTGCACACTTTATTATTTAAAATTGATCAGAAACACAATCTTCTGCAGACAAGCTACGGCTTCGCAGATACTTATTTTAATTGTAACTATATTTATGAATAATAAAAATAATAATAGTTAATCAGATTTGAAAATCTAACAATTAGAATACGATGTTTTACAATTCTTTCAATATTTTTTTTTTAAAATAACCTTTTGAGATATTGATATCAATCACATGATTACTTATTGAAATCCCTCGTCAGGTTATGGATGGGGCCATTACTCTCATATTTACATCGAGACGTCCTTTGGTATAAAAACATTGGGTTCCTTTTTGTCCTCGGACATTTTGCTCATAAAATTGAATTAAAAGTTGGAGTTTCCATTATGTTGCTTCGCAATTTGAATCCCCCAAGCTTTGTAATGGAACCAGACTGAGAGTGATTTCGTTGCAGAAAATCGTTATATAGGCGTTAATTTTTAACTGGATGTGGTAAAGGATATACGGCATTTATACCAAGAATACAAACAATTCCCAGCAATTATCCATTTCAGTTTAAACGGATTCAATTCCATATTAATGTTTGTTCTGTCATGACAATCAATAAATCACAGGGTCAAACTTTAAGAAAAGTGGGAGTTGAATTCACGGGCAGTTATAGATAATTATGTAGCGAGCTCCAGGGTAAATAATGCAGGAAATATCACTATCTCAGCCGATAGAAACAAAACTTCTAATATAGTGTACAAAGAAGCGTTACATTAATAAAAAACTGAGTTAAATACCTATTATAAAATTATTTTCTTTCATTTTAACTGTCGAAAGAATATTAAATTGTTGCTGATTAGTCCAACGACCAGGTGCAATGCCATGGAGGCAGAGTGGACTCAGTCTTTGGGATGTTTTTTAATTCGGGCTCATGTCCCTCACTATTGCAGACCGCTTCCTCGCGTTATACATCTGCCATGTCTATCGATGATTTTTCTTTGAGCGATTATCAAAATAAAATTGTGTCCCCTACAAGATAGTAAATTTATAAAAAAATTGTTTCCATCAATTGTTCTGAAACCACATTTTGCACGTGCGAAGCCGGGCGGGTACAGCTAGTATTTTATATAACTGTATTCGTTACTCTGTGCCGTTGAAAAAAAAAACATTGCTTGTCACAAGTGACATCTTTATGGATAAACAAAGTTGTCCGCCGTCTTAAGAAGTTAAAAAATATTTTTTTCAAAAAATGGAAACGAACTATTTATTTACAGACAACTCCTTAAGGCTGCTTTGAAATGTTCTTACGATGTTTATTCTACTTAAAACTAAACAAAATATTTAAAATAATCCAAAGATGTTCTGGAACTATATAAATTCAAAGCGGAATTCTTCAAAGTTAACAAAGAATATGGAATACAATATTATGTGTCTAGTGATGACAATGAAATATGTAATATGTTTGCTGACTTCTTTCAGACAACTTATTCAATGCCTGATTCGTTGACTCCGAGTTATTCCGGTTGTATTATAAAAACAAACTGTGATATTCCGAGCATAAGACTCGTGCAATATATAAAAACTTTGTACATTTCATCTGTAAACCGTTAACATATTTATTCAACTTGTCGCTGTCCAGTGGAGTCTTTCCGATAATGCCTCTAAATAAAAATGGTAACAAACATCATATGGAAAATTATAGAGGAATCCCAAAACTGTCTTGTATACCTTAACTCTTTGAGAAAATTATTTGTAATTACGTGCAATTTCACTGCTCTAAAATGTTTGCTGATGAGAAACATGGATTTTGTCCCAAAAAATCAACAGTAACTAATTTAATAAAATTTACTTCCCATGTCAATGAAAGCCTGGTGAATGGGTTACAAACAGAGGTTTTTTATGCTGATTTTAGTAAAGCATTTGACAAAGTTAATCATGTTATCCTGTTAAGAAAACTTGAATTTTTTGGATTTCCGGAATGGATCTTGAAATGGATTTGCTCATATCTATGTGATCGTATGCAAAATGTGAAATTAAATTATTGTTTGTCTAAAAATATTGTCGTCTATTCTGGTGTCCCTCAAGGCAGCTACTTTGGTCCACTCCTGTTCCTGTTATTTATCAACGATCTATGTCCTCTTATTACATACTCAAAGATTTTTCTATTTACGGATGACTGTAAGTTGATCTATTCATATATTAGCCTGCAAGGTTATATATTTTTACAGCATGACATTGACACTATGCAGGAATTAATCTTAAGAAGTGTAAAAGCATGACCTTCACGAGAAGCCGAAATCCAACTGCGCCAATTTATTTTATTAATTGCTTTAATGATCTTGGTGTGGTCTTTGACAGAAAGCTCAACTCCATTTGGATTCCATTGTCAGCAAGGCAAGTAGCCGATTAGGACTTATAAAACGTTACTCAAAGGAATATAAGGATCCCTATGCAACCAAAATTTTGTACTGTTATCTCATCCGACCTGTTTTGGAAAATAATGTAGTCCTGTTTGCTATCCGTCCTACGAATCTGTAATCCTGTTTTGCGTTCTGACTGATAACGTCAATTCCACATATGTTCTCAATCTCGTATACACCAATACCAGACCGAGGACAACAAGGAACCCAATGTTTTTATACCAAAGGCCGTCTCGATATAAATATGAGAGTAATGGCCCCATCCATAACCTGACGAGGGATTTCAATAAGTAATCATGTGATTAATTTCAATATCTCAAAAGGTTATTTTAAAAAAAAATATTGAAAGAATTGTAAAACATCGTATTCTAATTGTTAGATTTTCAAATCTGATTAACTGTGACATTTATGTATAGTAGTTAAATAAATAAATAAATAAATGACAGCTGAGTTTGACAGGTGTCAAATGCCAGTGCTAATAACATGAAACCACGAAATGAAGGACCCTGTATAAATAATGTACTTATTTTTTAACTGAATGTTACTTTTTATAACTGTTTAAAAAATTTAAAATCTTTCTTTAATAAAGGATTTTTCAATGAGAGTATTGAAGCTTTTATTCTTTGACATTTGACAAGTAAAAACTACGCCATTACTAAAAATGGAACGATACACGCTTCAACAACGCATTGAAATTATTAAAATTCACTACAAAAGTGGCGAAAATCTTGCTTCGCAAATCTAAAGCATTTTTTGGTCGTCGTGAAGCACCTTGTCGGACCGCAATATAGAAATTGGTGGAATCGTCAATCGTAATTACGATCCTAATCGTAAATCGTAGTTACGATCGGAATATATATTTATTTACTATCGTAATCGTAAATCGTAAATACGATAGTTATCGTAAATACGATAGTAATCTTAATTACGATCGTAATCGTAAATCGTAATTACGATCGTAATCGTAAATACGATAGTAATCTTAATTACGATCGTAATCGTAATCGTAAATCGTAATTACGATCGTAATCGTAAATACGATAGGTATCGTAAATACGATAGTAATCTTAATTACGATCGTAATCGTAATCGTAAATCGTAATTACGATCGTAATCGTAAATCGTAATTACGATCGTAATCGTAAATCGTAAATACGATCGTAATCGTAATCGTAAATCGTAATTACGATCGTAATCGTAAATCGTAATTACGATCGTAATTACGATCGTGGTCGTAAATACGATCGTAATCGTAAATAAACTGTTAGCACCCGCGCAGCTTCCCGATTCCCCCGCAAATTTTTAAAATAAATAATCTTTCAAGAGATGTCATCGTCATCGTAATCTAAAATACGATCGTAGTCGTAATTGTAAATCGTATTTATGATCGTAGTCGTAAATCGTAATCACGATAAGATTAGAATTAAGTCATCAGTATACGGAACTATACCGAACAAACTATTGTATACGGGATTGTACCGAATATTAAGGTAAGCTTATTACTTTTTTTTTCGTTATCCGCGGGACAGAATCCTAAACAAATCTTATTTCATTTCCACGAATGAAGTTTTCAGAGATTATTTCTTTTTTTATTGATTACATTTATGTTTTCGTGGTGAAATAAAACAACGAATTTACAGTCCGATTCTGGCAAACCTCACTGATACCTCTCTCACCTCAATTGGCATTCGAGCTTATTGTCCATTTTTATACCCTCCACAGGAAGGTATATTCACTTTGTCATTTCATTTGTAACGCCAAGAAGGAGTCCTCATAAAGTATATATGTATATTCGGAATCAGGATCACATTCTAAATCGATATAGCCATGTCCGTCTGTCTGTCTGTCTGTTGAAAGCACGATAGCGCCCAAAGGAATTGAAATTTGGTGAAAGAACTTATTTTTATTGTCGTGAGGTTGGTATTGAAAATGGGATATGTCGGTCAATTAGTTCTGGTAGCACCCATACAAAGTCAATATTAGGCCTATGTGTCTCTCTGTCTGTCGAAAACAGGATGTCGTCAAAACAAAAACAAAAACAAGTGAAATTTGGTGAGAAGGCTTACTTTTATCGTCGTCAGGTTTATATTAAATTTGAGCTATGTCGGTCAAGTAGTTCTGGTACCTCCCATACAAAACCAGTTTTGCATGATTTGTATGCAGTGGAGCGTATCAAAGCATCATGATAACAATTTTACTTGTTTCTTTATAAATTTGTTTTTCTTAATGCAATTAATGGTGAGATTAACCTCAAAAGGAATCAACGTCACAAGAGCTTGTGACTTTTGAGGCCTCACAACGCAAGAATCGGGCTGTCAAACTCCGAGACCGCATCCATCAGCTGATAGAAACTCATCAAACTCAAATCCCCTTAATTCTTTTATGAAAAAATCTTACTCTAAATTACGTAAAATTTGTATTCTTCGAAATGGATGTGATTTCCTTTAATCAACTTTTAGTATAGTTCGCGGTATGTTAATATTTTAATTACTATTTTTGAAATATGCTTCTTTAGGCACGCTTGACTTGGGGGTAAGCTGGTGAATGCGTCACAAAAGCATTACGGAAATTGCGAGCGGAAGTTGAGAGGGAGATATAAGTTAGTGAAGATAGAAAGAGAGAGAGTTACGTTTCGTTTCGTACGAGCACACATTTTCGTTCTCTCTTTCTCTTAGCCAGTTAAGTTTCGTTATCTAAGACACAGCATACAGTGCAGCAGTGATACCAGAACTGGGGATTTATCCCTTTTTGCGGGACTTTCTCACTAACAATAAGCTAAAAGGGACAAAGGGATTTTTCAGATTTCATAGTAGAAAAGAAAAGGAATTTTACTTTCTGGTCAAATTTTGGTCCTAATTCCGCATTTCATTAAGAATAAAATAATTATTCAACCTACGATCAAATTAAATATCTGTATGCTTAGAAAAAAGGCATTCAAAATATCCAAATGCTTTCATTTTCTTTTCTTTTTTTTCTGTGAATGAATCACGAGTATTTTTTTTAAATAATGAATTTATTTATTTTATAAACATTGGAATGTAAGCAAAAAAGCCTCATTCTCAAATAAAATTTCTGTGTCATTTTTGTATGGAAAATCAAGAATAATGAGACTTGAAACCGAGATAAAGCTTCTTTTCTCTCATAGCCAGTTACATCTAAGACACAGTGCAGGCTTATTGCAAGGTTGCCACTTTGGTAATTTTTTACCAAATTTAGTAATTTTTTTGTGTTTTTGTAATTTGGTAATATTTATAAGGTTTTATTAATAAGAAACACCCGTTTAAAGTGTGTCGTTTACTTAAAGCTCTGTATGGGCTAAAACAAGCAAGCAGTCAATGGTATACTTTATTGGACGAAAAGCTAAAGCAATTGCACTTATTACAGTCAAAATATGACAATTGTGTTTATTTTAAAATAAACGAAAATGAAGAAACCATTTTGGGAATCTATGTTGACGATATTATTATCGCTTCTAATAATAGAGATAGAGTCGGATTAATAAAACAAAAGCTTAATGAATACTTTGAAATTCGAGATCTTGGACAACCTTCGTTTTGCATTGGTCTCGAAATTGAAAGGACCGATGAAGCTATTTCAATTTGTCAAAGTAGTTCCATAAATACTCTTTTAACAAAATACAAGTTACAAAATTCAAAATATAACAAAATTCCTATGAAGGTTAAACTGAAACTGGAAAAGGAGGTAAATGACGCTGGAGAAGGTGTTGCCATACAGGTAACTAACTACCAAGAGTTGATCGGATCTTTGATGCATCTCTCCGTTTTTAGTCGACCAGATATTGCATTCAGTGCCAGCAGTTTGGCTCAATTTTCACAGAACCCAAAGAAACAACATTGGAATTCATGTCTTCATCTATTACGCTATTTTAATTTTACAAAGAATGCCTGAATAGTTTATCGTAAAACCGGGATACCTTTAACTGGCTATGTAGATGCTCAAAGTGGTATTTGTTTTATATTTGCATGAGCAGCAATCAGTTGGGAGTCCAGAAAACAACGTACTGTTTCTACATCGAGTGCAGAGGCTGAATATGTTGCACTTAGCGAAGCAGCAAGGGAAGCATATTCCCTTCGTTGTCTACTGCAGGAGCTGATACCAGGTTTCATGAAACCAACCATTATCTACTGCGATAACCAAAGTGCACAACTAATAGCAAAATATGGAGGTAAACACTCGCGGACAAAGCACATCGATTATAAATATCATTTCATAAGAGAAGCTATTGAAAGTGGAGCTGTAGAAATAAAGTATCTTCAGACAGATGCGATGGCAGCGGACGCATTGACCAAAGCAGTACCCAGAGATAAGCATTTATTTTGTTTTCAAACTTTTGGAATGAATTTCGATTGTTAATGTTGACGAGGAGTGTTAAAATATTCGTGCAACATTCTCATTCTATTTCTAACATTCTTGTTTTCACCTTAAGACATATGTTTAATAAAGAAAAGTTCTGCCAAGCTGTTAACCAACCACATGTTAAATTGAATTAACCTTACCTTTTTTGAAGCTCTTTACATTTTGCAATAAAGATAAACCTTTTTTGTACATTCTTGGAAATCGGTCTATTTTTTTTTTTTTTTTTTAATCGTAAATAAATATATACGATTTATATACGATTGTAATTACGATCGTAATCGTAAATCGTAATTACGATCTTAACATATATTTATTTACGATTACGATAGTAATCGTAATTCCGATCGTAATCGTAAATCGAATTACTATCGTAATCGTAATAATTACGATCATAATTACGATTTACAATTACGACTACGATCGTATTTTAGATTCCGATGACGATGACATCTCTGGAAAGATTATTTATTTTAAAAGTTTGCAGGGGAATCGGGAAGCTGCGCGGGAGCTACAGTTTATTTACGATTACGATCGTATTTACGACCACGATCGTAATTACGATCGTAATTACGATTTACGATTACGATCGTAATTAAGATTACTATAGTATTTACGATTACTATCGTATTCACGATTACGATTACTATCGTATTCACGATTACGATCGTAATCGTAAATCGTAATTACGATTATAATATATATTTATTTACGATTACGATGGTCGTCGTGAAGCACCTTGTCGGACCGCAATATAGAAATTGGTGGAATCGTAAATCGTAATTACGATTATAATATATATTTATTTACGATTAGGATCGTAATTACGATTGACGATTCCACCAATTTCTATATTGCGGTCCGACAAGGTGCTTCACGACGACCAAAAAATGCTTTAGATTTGCGAAGCAAGATTTTCGCCACTTTTGTAGTGAATTTTAATAATTTCAATGCGTTGTTGAAGCGTGTATCGTTCCATTTTTAGTAATGGCGTAGTTTTTACTTGTCAAATGTCAAAGAATAAAAGCTTCAATACTCTCACTGAAAAATCCTTTATTAAAGAAAGATTTTAAATTTTTTAAACAGTTATAAAAAGTAACATTCAGTTAAAAAATAAGTACATTATTTATACAGGGTCCTTCATTTCGTGGTTTCATGTTATTAGCACTGGCATTTGACACCTGTCAAACTCAGCTGTCATTTATTTATTTATTTATTTAACTACTATACATAAATGTCACAGTTAATCAGATTTGAAAATCAATCACATGATTACTTATTGAAATTCCTCGTCAGGTTATGGATGGGGCCATTACTCTCATATTTACATCGAGACGGCCTTTGGTATAAAAACATTGGGTTCCTTGTTGTCCTCGGTCTGGTATTGGTGTATACGAGATTGAGAACATATGTGGAATTGACGTTATCAGTCAGAACGCAAAACAGGATTACAGATTCGTAGGACGGATAGCAAACAGGACTACATTATTTTCCAAAACAGGTCGGATGAGATAACAGTACAAAATTTTGGTTACATTGGGATCCTTATATTCCTTTGAGTAACGTTTTATAAGTCCTAATCGGCTACTTGCCTTGCTGACAATGGAATCCAAATGGAGTTGAGCTTTCTGTCAAAGACCACACCAAGATCATTAAAGCAATTAATAAAATAAATTGGCGCAGTTGGATTTCGGCTTCTCGTGAAGGTCATGCTTTTACACTTCTTAAGATTAATTCCTGCATAGTGTCAATGTCATGCTGTAAAAATATATAACCTTGCAGGCTAATATATGAATAGATCAACTTACAGTCATCCGTAAATAGAAAAATCTTTGAGTATGTAATAAGAGGACATAGATCGTTGATAAATAACAGGAACAGGAGTGGACCAAAGTAGCTGCCTTGAGGGACACCAGAATAGACGACAATATTTTTAGACAAACAATAATTTAATTTCACATTTTGCATACGATCACATAGATATGAGCAAATCCATTTCAAGATCTATTCCGGAAATCCAAAAAATTCAAGTTTTCTTAACAGGATAACATGATTAACTTTGTCAAATGCTTTACTAAAATCAGCATAAAAAACCTCTGTTTGTAACCCATTCACCAGGCTTTCATTGACATGGGAAGTAAATTTTATTAAATTAGTTACTGTTGATTTTTTGGGACAAAATCCATGTTTCTCATCAGCAAAAATTTTAGAGCAGTGAAATTGCACGTAATTACAAATAATTTTCTCAAAGAGTTAAGGTATACAAGACAGTTTTGGGATTCCTCTATAATTTTCCATATGATGTTTGTTACCATTTTTATTTAGAGGCATTATCGGAAAGACTCCACTGGACAGCGACAAGTTGAATAAATATGTTAACGGTTTACAGATGAAATGTACAAAGTTTTTATATATTGCACGAGTCTTATGCTCGGAATATCACAGTTTGTTTTTATAATACAACCGGAATAACTCGGAGTCAACGAATCAGGCATTGAATAAGTTGTCTGAAAGAAGTCAGCAAACATATTACATATTTCATTGTCATCACTAGACACATAATATTGTATTCCATATTCTTTGTTAACTTTGAAGAATTCCGCTTTGAATTTATATAGTTCCAGAACATCTTTGGATTATTTTAAATATTTTGTTTAGTTTTAAGTAGAATAAACATCGTAAGAACATTTCAAAGCAGCCTTAAGGAGTTGTCTGTAATCAGTAAATAAATAGTTTGTTTCCATTTTTTGAAAAAAATATTTTTTAACTTCTTAAGACGGCGGACAACTTTGTTTATCCATAAAGATGTCACTTGTGACAAGCAATGTTTTTTTTTTCAACGGCACAGAGTAACGAATACAGTTATATAAAATACTAGCTGTACCCGCCCGGCTTCGCACGTGCAAAATGTGGTTTCAGAACAATTGATGGAAACAATTTTTTTATAAATTTACTATCTTGTAGGGGACACAATTTTATTTTGATAATCGCTCAAAGAAAAATCATCGATAGACATGGCAGATGTATAACGCGAGGAAGCGGTCTGCAATAGTGAGGGACATGAGCCCGAATTTTTTTTTTTTTTTTTTTTTTTTTTTTTAAGATTTATTTATTCCATAAGACTTAACAATTGTTATACGTTTCCGCGAAGCCTTAGTGGCTTTTCTGCAGAAGGTTGCTTTTCGAAAGGATAGAAATACATTTTAGATAGGTACATTTCGGTTACATTTTACAAATTTAAAAGATTATTAAAAAAAGAAACTTATTTAATATTAATTTAGCTATTTGAATTTAAATTTTAATTTAAAAGAAAATTTTTAATATTTTTTTTTCTAGTTTTAAAATTTGTTATATTTTTAAGTTCTTGCGGAAGTGTGTTTAAGATTTCGGGAACGCTGGACTTGAGCTGTCTTCTACCATAGTTGTTGCAGTTGCGGGGCACTTGGAGCATACCTTGGGCACGTCTTCTTGTATTTATTCCATGGTTGATTGGCGTTATAAATCGGTTGTCATCATAGTACTCCAGTATTAGTGTCATCTTAAAGATATTTGCTACTTCCAGGACATTAAACCTTCTTTCTTCAGGAACATTGTCAAGATTATTTCCGTTTATATGTCTCAGTGCAGAATTTTGAAGTTTCTGAAGTTTTTGGATGTGAGTTGCAGATGCGTTGCCCCACGCAAGTATTCCATATCTTAACTTTGATTCCACTAGCGCAAAGTATACTTGTTTTAAGACTGGTGGTGTGGCATGGTACTTCAGATGGGTTAGCGCGTATAACGCTCTTTTCAGGCTCATCCGCAGCTCATTGATGTGCTTATCCCAGAGAAGATGACTGTCGATGACGACTCCAAGATACTTGTAGCTTTCCACTATATCAATCAGATGGTTAGTTGTGTTATGACATGCATCATTCTTAAAATAGATTTGATGTTGGGTCGCTTTAAACTGTGGACTTCTGATGTGCATCATCTTAGTCTTTGCGGCGTTGATCGTCAAACCGTTGTCATGGCACCATTTCACTGCAGCATTGAACTCACCCTGCATTATTTCTGTGGCCGTCTGCAGAGACCTGTGTCGCACCACTATCGCTGTATCATCGGCGTAAGCAAATGGAATGCTCTGATTAAACACGCGAAGAAGCTCATTAGTATACAGTATAAAAAGAACTGGACCCAGTTTTGATCCCTGAGGGACTCCATATTGAACATGTTCTCTTTGACTGTATACATCCTTGATTTTGACACAAAAAAGCCTATTGTGCAGATAATCTTTTAGCCAGTCCGCCATTACTCCTCGTATACCAATACGTTCTAGGGCTTCTATTAGCTTTGAGTGATTAAGCGTATCAAAAGCTTTGCTAAAGTCCATAAACAAGACTAATACATGATGGCTTTTATTTAAGCTCTCGTTGATGCAATTTGCGAATTCTCCTAGCAATTTTCCAGTGCTTTTATTTTTCTGGAAACCATACTGACTCTTGTGGATGAGAGAGTGGTTTTCAATAAAACTCTGTAACCTGTTAATGATTACCTCCTCTAGGCACTTTTCAACCACCGGTAATATTGAAATCGGTCGGTAGTTGCTGAGTTGGTTTTTAACACCTCCTTTGTATATTGGTCTTACTATAGCTGTTTTAATCATTTGCGGGATTTTAGCTTGCATCAGACTCAAATTCACAAATTTGCACAAAATTGGAGCAAAAATGTTCGCGTGTCTTTTAATATCCACCGCTCGAATCCCATCGACTCCTGGCGATTTGTTTTCGCCGAGCAAACCAATGATTCTAAGTATCTCAGGGATATTTGTTTTTTGAGCAAAAACTGAGTTGGCTAAGGTGGTATTCGTGTGCGTTGATGTGTTCGTGTCGCAATGATGCATTATGTTCAGGATCTGTGTATTAAAAAGTTTCGCACATTCGTTAGCAAGACTAGTTAAATACCTTTCAGAAGGGAAATTTTTGATCATTGTTTCATCAACGCCAAGCCGTTTCCTTCCCATAATTTCATTTATTAGACCCCACGTCTTACGAGGATCGGATCTAAATTGGTTGAACTTGGTTTTATAAAACAAAGATTTTTGTGCTGTTATTTGTTTATTAAGCTTATTTCGGAAGTTCTTATATTCAAGCTCATAAGCCTTGCTTAATCTATTATTTTTCCACCTTCTGTAAAGTGCATCCCTCTTTTTACATTTAGAGATTAAATCTGCAGACATCCAAGGGTTATGTTTTCTTTTTTTTCTTATAATTCTTACAGATGTCGATCTTTTGTATATATCTTCCATCTTGTCAACCAACTTTTGATAAAGAGAAATAGCATCACATTCATTTAAAACTTCCTCCCAATTTTCTTCACAAATTAGTTCATTTACTTTGACGTTACATATATAGGACATACTAATCACTTTTTCTTCGACAGCTGGTGTTCGTATACCTGTGGAGTATAGGGTTGGATAATGATCTGAAATGCAACTTTCAATGACTGCTGAATTAATTTGGTTATCAGCTGCGCTAACTATGATGTGATCAATTACCGACTTTGTTCCTGTTTTTGGCTCCACTCTGGTATACTCCGTTATGACATTCATCAAACCCAGTGACGCTAGCATCTCTAAATAATCTTTTACATGGTTTGAGCTCGAATCATTGATATTGATATTCATATCGCCCATTACGATCACCTCATCATTTTTTTCCATTTGTCCCAAATTATCTCCTAGTTCTTCAATGAACGTCTTTCTACTATAACCTGGTGGTCTATATATTCCGATTATAACCTTATATTTATTGTCGTCCGTGAAGCGAATTTTTATGCTTTCATATGACACGCTTTCAGAATGTAGGCGTGTGTAGCCTATATTATCGCGTATGAGCATCAATATTCCTCCACCTCTACGTTCATTTCGGTTCAAGAATTCAGTTTCAAACCCATCCATTTTATATAAGTCTCGTTCTTCATCTTTTATATTTGTTTCAACTAAAACTATTATTTTTAAAGCATTAACGAAGTGGTTTATATTTAAACAAAAATCATTCCAATTTTTGCGTAATGATCTTATATTAAAGCACAAGCAGCAACAATTATTTTTATTCAGTTCATTTATATTGATGCTGCTAAAACCTTGTATCACCCTACAATTCAAATCTAAAAGTAAGCTATTGTTTCCATTTGTGTTTTCCATTTTGATATAAAAAGTTTTGTGTTTATTGTTGTTAACACGCACAATTATTGTGTGCGTGTTATTTTGTTTACATCGTTAACAGTGCTTATCAATAACGGCATTGCACTCTCATTTCGTCTGACCAATATTCTTCCCGCACTCTCCCACACAAATCTCCAGTTTTCTTGCTTTGCTTTCTCCTTTGCCATCCATAGTAGGTGTTTGTTATGTTTTGTCAGCTGATTATTTATGTACACAATGGCATCGGGCAAAGCTGCGCTCGCGCTGATGTTGTTGTTACTGTTTTGCATTACTGCTTTCAATCTGATGGAGCGGGTTGCGCGGGCTTGTTTGACAAATTGCATTTTTAAAATATTAGAAGCAAATGTTGCAACTATTGTTGATTTTTCGGGATTTTTGCTTTTAGTTCGGTATATGTCAGTAATATCAGTGTCATTTATATCGTGATTAATAGTTTTCCCTATTCCCTTTACTATTTCGACTAGATTTTCATGTGCCGTGGGAGGAATGTTCTTAATGTCGACGTTGTTTTTAATCATTTGTTGTTCAAGAGTATAGATTTGTGATTGCATGTTCTCTATTATTTCGTCTTTTTTTCTGTTGGTTTCCTTTAATTCATTTAATTCTTTGGTGATGTTTTCCATAAGGTTGTTGTTTTTTAGCATGTTTGTGTTTAGCTCATCATACTTTGCGGCTAAGAAATCACAGGTCGCCGTAATTTCTTTTATTTCCACTCTCACTAAACGGATCTCCGCAAGAATAGCCGTGTTGTTGTCAGCTGAGAGGCTACTTGCTGAGTTGTTGTCGGGACTGCTGAGTGCTCGAATTCTCTTTGATGGTTGTGTTTGGTGTGTTTGTGGTATGGATACTACCACATTGCTAGGTGCGGCAGTAGTTGGACCATCTCCACCGTTCCTGCAGGCTTGGCACTTCCACGCATCCCTCCTCGCACCCATGGTTCTCCAAGATTTTTCGGTAACCGTAGTGCATTCAAAGTGAAGCCTGCGTGTGCACATCATACACACAGCAAAATCGCCTTCGGCGGGGAGGCTATCACCGCAATGACCACACACATACATTGTAAGGGGGAAATGAGTACAAAGCACCGAAACAACCAACAAAGGAATGTTAAAAAACAAAGATTATACAAAAGGGATTGCACTACACTTTGATGCCTGAATAAAGGTTGTTTTAATAAAGTCACTGTCTTATAATTTGTTTTATTTAAGCTTGGGATATTTAAACTTTCAAGTTAGGCAAAAAGACCACCAAAAACACGAAGCGCTTAAAAACACGTCCAGCCACACTGGAAGTACGTAATTACGATCGTAATCGTAAATCGTAATTACGATCGTAATCGTAAATCGTAAATACGATCGTAATCGTAATCGTAAATCGTAATTACGATCGTAATCGTAAATCGTAATTACGATCGTAATTACGATCGTGGTCGTAAATACGATCGTAATCGTAAATAAACTGTTAGCACCCGCGCAGCTTCCCGATTCCCCCGCAAATTTTTAAAATAAATAATCTTTCAAGAGATGTCATCGTCATCGTAATCTAAAATACGATCGTAGTCGTAATTGTAAATCGTATTTATGATCGTAGTCGTAAATCGTAATCACGATAAGATTAGAATTAAGTCATCAGTATACGGAACTATACCGAACAAACTATTGTATACGGGATTGTACCGAATATTAAGGTAAGCTTATTACTTTTTTTTTCGTTATCCGCGGGACAGAATCCTAAACAAATCTTATTTCATTTCCACGAATGAAGTTTTCAGAGATTATTTCTTTTTTTATTGATTACATTTATGTTTTCGTGGTGAAATAAAACAACGAATTTACAGTCCGATTCTGGCAAACCTCACTGATACCTCTCTCACCTCAATTGGCATTCGAGCTTATTGTCCATTTTTATACCCTCCACAGGAAGGTATATTCACTTTGTCATTTCATTTGTAACGCCAAGAAGGAGTCCTCATAAAGTATATATGTATATTCGGAATCAGGATCACATTCTAAATCGATATAGCCATGTCCGTCTGTCTGTCTGTCTGTTGAAAGCACGATAGCGCCCAAAGGAATTGAAATTTGGTGAAAGAACTTATTTTTATTGTCGTGAGGTTGGTATTGAAAATGGGATATGTCGGTCAATTAGTTCTGGTAGCACCCATACAAAGTCAATATTAGGCCTATGTGTCTCTCTGTCTGTCGAAAACAGGATGTCGTCAAAACAAAAACAAAAACAAGTGAAATTTTGTGAGAAGGCTTACTTTTATCGTCGTCAGGTTTATATTAAATTTGAGCTATGTCGGTCAAGTAGTTCTGGTACCTCCCATACAAAACCAGTTTTGCATGATTTGTATGCAGTGGAGCGTATCAAAGCATCATGATAACAATTTTACTTGTTTCTTTATAAATTTGTTTTTCTTAATGCAATTAATGGTGAGATTAACCTCAAAAGGAATCAACGTCACAAGAGACTTTTGAGGCCTCACAACGCAAGAATCGGGCTGTCAAACTCCGAGACCGCATCCATCAGCTGATAGAAACTCATCAAACTCAAATCCCCTTAATTCTTTTATGAAAAAATCTTACTCTAAATTACGTAAAATTTGTATTCTTCGAAATGGATGTGATTTCCTTTAATCAACTTTTAGTATAGTTCACGGTATGTTAATATTTTAATTACTATTTTTGAAGTATGCTTCTTTAGGCACGCTTGATGCTTGCGTCACAAAAGCATTACGGAAATTGCGAGCGGAAGTTGAGAGGGAGATATAAGTTAGTGAAGATAGAAAGAGAGAGAGTTACGTTTCGTTTCGTACGAGCACACATTTTCGTTCTCTCTTTCTCTTAGCCAGTTAAGTTTCGTTATCTAAGACACAGCATACAGTGCAGCAGTGATACCAGAACTGGGGATTTATCCCTTTTTGCGGGACTTTCTCACTAACAATAAGCTAAAAGGGACAAAGGGATTTTTCAGATTTCATAGTAGAAAAGAAAAGGAATTTTACTTTCTGGTCAAATTTTGGTCCTAATTCCGCATTTCATTAAGAATAAAATAATTATTCAACCTACGATCAAATTAAATATCTGTATGCTTAGAAAAAAGGCATTCAAAATATCCAAATGCTTTCATTTTCTTTTCTTTTTTTTCTGTGAATGAATCACGAGTATTTTTTTTAAATAATGAATTTATTTATTTTATAAACATTGGAATGTAAGCAAAAAAGCCTCATTCTCAAATAAAATTTCTGTGTCATTTTTGTATGGAAAATCAAGAATAATGAGACTTGAAACCGAGATAAAGCTTCTTTTCTCTCATAGCCAGTTACATCTAAGACACAGTGCAGGCTTATTGCAAGGTTGCCACTTTGGTAATTTTTTACCAAATTTAGTAATTTTTTTGTGTTTTTGTAATTTGGTAATATTTATAAGGTTTTATTAATAAGAAACACCCGTTTAAAGTGTGTCGTTTACTTAAAGCTCTGTATGGGCTAAAACAAGCAAGCAGTCAATGGTATACTTTATTGGACGAAAAGCTAAAGCAATTGCACTTATTACAGTCAAAATATGACAATTGTGTTTATTTTAAAATAAACGAAAATGAAGAAACCATTTTGGGAATCTATGTTGACGATATTATTATCGCTTCTAATAATAGAGATAGAGTCGGATTAATAAAACAAAAGCTTAATGAATACTTTGAAATTCGAGATCTTGGACAACCTTCGTTTTGCATTGGTCTCGAAATTGAAAGGACCGATGAAGCTATTTCAATTTGTCAAAGTAGTTCCATAAATACTCTTTTAACAAAATACAAGTTACAAAATTCAAAATATAACAAAATTCCTATGAAGGTTAAACTGAAACTGGAAAAGGAGGTAAATGACGCTGGAGAAGGTGTTGCCATACAGGTAACTAACTACCAAGAGTTGATCGGATCTTTGATGCATCTCTCCGTTTTTAGTCGACCAGATATTGCATTCAGTGCCAGCAGTTTGGCTCAATTTTCACAGAACCCAAAGAAACAACATTGGAATTCATGTCTTCATCTATTACGCTATTTTAATTTTACAAAGAATGCCTGAATAGTTTATCGTAAAACCGGGATACCTTTAACTGGCTATGTAGATGCTCAAAGTGGTATTTGTTTTATATTTGCATGAGCAGCAATCAGTTGGGAGTCCAGAAAACAACGTACTGTTTCTACATCGAGTGCAGAGGCTGAATATGTTGCACTTAGCGAAGCAGCAAGGGAAGCATATTCCCTTCGTTGTCTACTGCAGGAGCTGATACCAGGTTTCATGAAACCAACCATTATCTACTGCGATAACCAAAGTGCACAACTAATAGCAAAATATGGAGGTAAACACTCGCGGACAAAGCACATCGATTATAAATATCATTTCATAAGAGAAGCTATTGAAAGTGGAGCTGTAGAAATAAAGTATCTTCAGACAGATTTTACAAAGGTACTTCCAGTGTGGCTGGACGTGTTTTTAAGCGCTTCGTGTTTTTAGTGGTCTTTTTGCCTAACTTGAAAGTTTAAATATCCCAAGCTTAAATAAAACAAATTATAAGACAGTGACTTTATTAAAACAACCTTTATTCAGGCATCAAAGTGTAGTGCAATCCCTTTTGTATAATCTTTGTTTTTTAACATTCCTTTGTTGGTTGTTTCGTTACTTTGTACTCATTTCCCCCTTACAATGTATGTGTGTGGTCATTGCGGTAATAGCCTCCCCGCCGAAGGCGATTTTGCTGTGTGTATGATGTGCACACGCAGGCTTCACTTTGAATGCACTACGGTTACCGAAAAATCTTGGAGAACCATGGGTGCGAGGAGGGATGCGTGGAAGTGCCAAGCCTGCAGGAACGGTGGAGATGGTCCAACTACTGCCGCACCTAGCAATGTGGTAGTATCCATACCACAAACACACCAAACACAACCATCAAAGAGAATTCGAGCACTCAGCAGTCCCGACAACAACTCAGCAAGTAGCCTCTCAGCTGACAACAACACGGCTATTCTTGCGGAGATCCGTTTAGTGAGAGTGGAAATAAAAGAAATTACGGCGACCTGTGATTTCTTAGCCGCAAAGTATGATGAGCTAAACACAAACATGCTAAAAAACAACAACCTTATGGAAAACATCACCAAAGAATTAAATGAATTAAAGGAAACCAACAGAAAAAAAGACGAAATAATAGAGAACATGCAATCACAAATCTGTACTCTTGAACAACAAATGATTAAAAACAACGTCGACATTAAGAACATTCCTCCCACGGCACATGAAAATCTAGTCGAAATAGTAAAGGGAATAGGGAAAACTATTAATCACGATATAAATGACACTGATATTACTGACATATACCGAACTAAAAGCAAAAATCCCGAAAAATCAACAATAGTTGCAACATTTGCTTCTAATATTTTAAAAATGCAATTTGTCAAACAAGCCCGCGCAACCCGCTCCATCAGATTGAAAGCAGTAATGCAAAACAGTAACAACAACATCAGCGCGAGCGCAGCTTTGCCCGATGCCATTGTGTACATAAATAATCAGCTGACAAAACATAACAAACACCTACTATGGATGGCAAAGGAGAAAGCAAAGCAAGAAAACTGGAGATTTGTGTGGGAGAGTGCGGGAAGAATATTGGTCAGACGAAATGAGAGTGCAATGCCGTTATTGATAAGCACTGTTAACGATGTAAACAAAATAACACGCACACAATAATTGTGCGTGTTAACAACAATAAACACAAAACTTTTTATATCAAAATGGAAAACACAAATGGAAACAATAGCTTACTTTTAGATTTGAATTGTAGGGTGATACAAGGTTTTAGCAGCATCAATATAAATGAACTGAATAAAAATAATTGTTGCTGCTTGTGCTTTAATATAAGATCATTACGCAAAAATTGGAATGATTTTTGTTTAAATATAAACCACTTCGTTAATGCTTTAAAAATAATAGTTTTAGTTGAAACAAATATAAAAGATGAAGAACGAGACTTATATAAAATGGATGGGTTTGAAACTGAATTCTTGAACCGAAATGAACGTAGAGGTGGAGGAATATTGATGCTCATACGCGATAATATAGGCTACACACGCCTACATTCTGAAAGCGTGTCATATGAAAGCATAAAAATTCGCTTCACGGACGACAATAAATATAAGGTTATAATCGGAATATATAGACCACCAGGTTATAGTAGAAAGACGTTCATTGAAGAACTAGGAGATAATTTGGGACAAATGGAAAAAAATGATGAGGTGATCGTAATGGGCGATATGAATATCAATATCAATGATTCGAGCTCAAACCATGTAAAAGATTATTTAGAGATGCTAGCGTCACTGGGTTTGATGAATGTCATAACGGAGTATACCAGAGTGGAGCCAAAAACAGGAACAAAGTCGGTAATTGATCACATCATAGTTAGCGCAGCTGATAACCAAATTAATTCAGCAGTCATTGAAAGTTGCATTTCAGATCATTATCCAACCCTATACTCCACAGGTATACGAACACCAGCTGTCGAAGAAAAAGTGATTAGTATGTCCTATATATGTAACGTCAAAGTAAATGAACTAATTTGTGAAGAAAATTGGGAGGAAGTTTTAAATGAATGTGATGCTATTTCTCTTTATCAAAAGTTGGTTGACAAGATGGAAGATATATACAAAAGATCGACATCTGTAAGAATTATAAGAAAAAAAAGAAAACATAACCCTTGGATGTCTGCAGATTTAATCTCTAAATGTAAAAAGAGGGATGCACTTTACAGAAGGTGGAAAAATAATAGATTAAGCAAGGCTTATGAGCTTGAATATAAGAACTTCCGAAATAAGCTTAATAAACAAATAACAGCACAAAAATCTTTGTTTTATAAAACCAAGTTCAACCAATTTAGATCCGATCCTCGTAAGACGTGGGGTCTAATAAATGAAATTATGGGAAGGAAACGGCTTGGCGTTGATGAAACAATGATCAAAAATTTCCCTTCTGAAAGGTGTTTAACTAGTCTTGCTAACGAATGTGCGAAACTTTTTAATACACAGATCCTGAACATAATGCATCATTGCGACACGAACACATCAACGCACACGAATACTACCTTAGCCAACTCAGTTTTTGCTCAAAAAACAAATATCCCTGAGATACTTAGAATCATTGGTTTGCTCGGCGAAAACAAATCGCCAGGAGTCGATGGGATTCGAGCGGTGGATATTAAAAGACACGCGAACATTTTTGCTCCAATTTTGTGCAAATTTGTGAATTTGAGTCTGATGCAAGCTAAAATCCCGCAAATGATTAAAACAGCTATAGTAAGACCAATATACAAAGGAGGTGTTAAAAACCAACTCAGCAACTACCGACCGATTTCAATATTACCGGTGGTTGAAAAGTGCCTAGAGGAGGTAATCATTAACAGGTTACAGAGTTTTATTGAAAACCACTCTCTCATCCACAAGAGTCAGTATGGTTTCCAGAAAAATAAAAGCACTGGAAAATTGCTAGGAGAATTCGCAAATTGCATCAACGAGAGCTTAAATAAAAGCCATCATGTATTAGTCTTGTTTATGGACTTTAGCAAAGCTTTTGATACGCTTAATCACTCAAAGCTAATAGAAGCCCTAGAACGTATTGGTATACGAGGAGTAATGGCGGACTGGCTAAAAGATTATCTGCACAATAGGCTTTTTTGTGTCAAAATCAAGGATGTATACAGTCAAAGAGAACATGTTCAATATGGAGTCCCTCAGGGATCAAAACTGGGTCCAGTTCTTTTTATACTGTATACTAATGAGCTTCTTCGCGTGTTTAATCAGAGCATTCCATTTGCTTACGCCGATGATACAGCGATAGTGGTGCGACACAGGTCTCTGCAGACGGCCACAGAAATAATGCAGGGTGAGTTCAATGCTGCAGTGAAATGGTGCCATGACAACGGTTTGACGATCAACGCCGCAAAGACTAAGATGATGCACATCAGAAGTCCACAGTTTAAAGCGACCCAACATCAAATCTATTTTAAGAATGATGCATGTCATAACACAACTAACCATCTGATTGATATAGTGGAAAGCTACAAGTATCTTGGAGTCATCATCGACAGTCATCTTCTCTGGGATAAGCACATCAATGAGCTGCGGATGAGCCTGAAAAGAGCGTTATACGGGCTAACCCATCTGAAGTACCATGCCACACCACCAGTCTTAAAACAAGTATACTTTGCGCTAGTGGAATCAAAGTTAAGATATGGAATACTTGCGTGGGGCAACGCATCTGCAACTCACATCCAAAAACTTCAGAAACTTCAAAATTCTGCACTGACACATATAAACGGAAATAATCTTGACAATGTTCCTGAAGAAAGAAGGTTTAATGTCCTGGAAGTAGCAAATATCTTTAAGATGACACTAATACTGGAGTACTATGATGACAACCGATTTATAACGCCAATCAACCATGGAATAAATACAAGAAGACGTGCCCAAGGTATGCTCCAAGTGCCCCGCAACTGCAACAACTATGGTAGAAGACAGCTCAAGTCCAGCGTTCCCGAAATCTTAAACACACTTCCGCAAGAACTTAAAAATATAACAAATTTTAAAACTAGAAAAAAAAATATTAAAAATTTTCTTTTAAATTAAAATTTAAATCCAAATAGTTAAATTAATATTAAATAAGTTTCTTTTTTTAATAATCTTTTAAATTTGTAAAATGTAACCGAAATGTACCTATCTAAAATGTATTTCTATCCTTTCGAAAAGCAACCTTCTGCAGAAAAGCCACTAAGGCTTCGCGGAAACGTATAACAATTGTTAAGTCTTATGGAAAATAAAATCTTAAGTCAAATAGTTTAATAAATAGATGCGATGGCAGCGGACGCATTGACCAAAGCAGTACCCAGAGATAAGCATTTATTTTGTTTTCAAACTTTTGGAATGAATTTCGATTGTTAATGTTGACGAGGAGTGTTAAAATATTCATGCAACATTCTCATTCTATTTCTAACATTCTTGTTTTCACCTTAAGACATATGTTTAATAAAGAAAAGTTCTGCCAAGCTGTTAACCAACCACATGTTAAATTGAATTAACCTTACCTTTTTTTTAAGCTCTTTACATTTTGCAATAAAGATAAACCTTTTTTGTACATTCTTGGAAATCGGTCTATTTTTTTTTTTTTTTTTAATCGTAAATAAATATATACGATTTATATACGATTGTAATTACGATCGTAATCGTAAATCGTAATTACGATCTTAACATATATTTATTTACGATTACGATAGTAATCGTAATTCCGATCGTAATCGTAAATCGAATTACTATCGTAATCGTAATAATTTTTTTTTTGTGGGAAGCTAGTTTTATTATTACAATTATTATTACGATTTACGATTAAAATCAAAGATGCTATTAGCACAAAAAAAATAATTAAATTTGGAGTCCCACAGGGATCAAAATTAGGACCAATTCTGTTCGTTCTATATACAAACGAGTTACTGCGAGTTTTCAAACAGAGCATACCATTCGCTTTTGCTGATGATACGGCTATTGTGGTCCGTCATAGATCTGTGGATACGGCAGTAAGGGTGATGCAAGAAGAATTTAATGTTGCTGCGAGATGGTGTCACGATAACTGGTTAGTTATAAATGCTTTGAAAACAAAAATGATGCACATTAGAAGTCCTCACTTCAAGGCAACAGAACTTCGGATCCACTTTCAAAATAATGCTTGCCCCAATACCTTGAAGGAATGTATTGAGTTAGTTGACAACTATAAATATCTTGGTGTAGTAATAGACAGTCATTTTCTGTGGGATAGACACATTGACAAATTAAGAATGGACCTCAAGAGAGCTTTATTTGCTATTTCGCATTTGAAATACTACGCTTCTGAAGGAGTCTTAAAGCAAGTGTATTATGCTTTGATAGAGTCGAAGATACGGTATGGAATACTGGCATGGGGAACTGCAGCTAAAACACACATCCAAAAAATACAAAAACTTCAAAATGCAGCTCTTAAGCACATAAATAATCAACGAGGAAATGAAGCAATTTTTAAAGCTCTCCAAGTAGAGGACATATTTAAGATGACCACCATTGTGGAGTACTTTGATGACAACCGATTCGCTCGACCAATACAGCATGAAGTCAACACCAGAAGACGTGCCCAAGGAATGCTACAAACTCCTAGAAATTGGAATAACTACGGTAGACGCAAACTTCAATATACTATTCCCACAATAATCAACGAATTACCTCGTCAAATAATAACTATTGTTAATCTAAAAAAAAGAAAAAAAAAATACTTAAAACTTTCTACTTAAATTTAAATTGAATTAACTTAGAATCTATATCATGAATTCTATTAACTTCCTTAAAATAATGTTCAATTAAATAATAACTTTATATCTTTGCACACTTTATTATTTAAAATTGATCAGAAACACAATCTTCTGCAGACAAGCTACGGCTTCGCAGATACTTATTTTAATTGTAACTATATTTATGAATAATAATAATAAAAAAAAAAAAAAAAAAAACGATTACGATCGGAATTACGATTACTATCGTAAATAAATATATATTATAATCGTAATTACGATTTGAGATTACGATCGTAATTACGATTTACGATTCCACCAATTTCTATATTGCGGTCCGACAAGGTGCTTCACGACGACCAAAAAATGCTTTAGTTTTGCGAACTGTGACTGCAAGATTTTCGCCATTTTTGTAGTGAATTTTAATAATTTCAATGCGTTGTTGAAACGTGTATCGTTCCATTTTTAGTAATGGCGTAGTTTTTACTTGTCAAATGTCAAAGAATAAAAGCTTCAATACTCTCATTGAAAAATCCTTTATTAAAGAAAGATTTTAAATTTTTTAAACAGTTATAAAAAGTAACATTCAGTTAAAAAATAAGTACATTATTTATACAGGGTCCTTCATTTCGTGGTTTCATGTTATTAGCACTGGCATTTGACACCTGTCAAACTCAGCTGTCATTTATTTATTTATTTATTTAACTACTATACATAAATGTCACAGTTAATCAGATTTGAAAATCTAACAATTAGAATACGATGTTTTACAATTCTTTCAATATTTTTTTTTAAAATAACCTTTTGAGATATTGAAATCAATCACATGATTGTTTATTGAAATCCCTCGTCAGGTTATGGATGGGGCCATTACTCTCATATTTACATCGAGACGTCCTTTGGTATAAAAACATTGGGTTCCTTGTTGTCCTCGGTCTGGTATTGGTGTATACGAGATTGAGAACATATGTGGAATTGACGTCAGAACTCAAAACAGGATTACAGATTCGTAGGATGGATAACAAACAGGACTACATTATTTTCCAAAACAGGTCGGACAAGAGTACAGTGCAGAATTTTGGTTACATAGGGATCCTTATATTCCTTTGAGTAACGTTTTATAAGTCCTAATCGGCTAGTTGCCTTGCTGACAATGGAATTTTTTTTTTTATTAATTTATTTATCAAAGAAAATCTTAACAATATTTATAAGTTTCTGCGAAGCCTTAATATGGCTTTTCTGCAGAAGGTTATTATATCAAATATTTTTAATTGATTGAGCTAGAGCTTTTTAATAACTAAATGAGTATTATGTATATATATTAAATTTAAATTTGTTCATTTAAAAGAAAAGATTTTATACTTTTTTTTCTGGTTTTAAAATTTGCAATATTTTTAAGATCAAAAGGTAATAGATTTAGTTCTGTAGGAACACAATATTTCAACTGTCTTCTACCATAGTTGTTGTAGTTGTTCTGGTATTCATCTCATGGCTGATTGGCTTTTTAAAACGATTATCGTCGTAATATTCAAGTAGTACAGTCAACTTGAATATATACTGCACCTTAAGAACCTTAAAGCTTCTACACTCAGGAAAAGATCTGCAGTTTATTTGCTTCCACGCTGAATCTTGTAGTTTCTGGAGCTTCTGAAGATGTGTTTTCGAAGCGTTGCCACAAGCAAGTATTCCATACCTTAATTTGGATTCGATCAAGGCATAGTATACTTGCTTTAAAATTTGTGGCGTGGCATGATGTCGTAGATGTGCTAAAGCAAATATAGCCTTCTTCAGATCAGCGCGAATCTTATTTATGTGCATACTCCAGATAACATGGCTATCAACGATGACTCACAGGTATTTATAATTTGCGACGATATCAATTTGCTGTCCGCGTAATTTAGGACACGAATCATTTTGGAAATACACATGCTACTGCGTAGCTTTATGATGTGGACTTCGGATGTGCATCATCTTCGTTTTTGCCGCGTTGATAACCAAGCCATTGTCGTGACACCATTTGACCGCGTTGTTGAACTCCTCTTGCATAGTACTTGTCGCCGTCTCCAGATATCTGTGACGTACCACTATCGCAGTATCGTCGGCATAAGCAAATGGCAGACTATTTTTAAAAACACGAAGAAGCTCATTGGTGAATAGAATGAAGAGAATTGGGCCCAGTTTAGACCCCTGAGGAACTCCATATTGTACTTGTTTCCTTTCGCTGTAAACGTCCTTTATTTTTACACATAGGAATCTGTCCCTTAGATTATCTCTTATCTAGTTTCCCATTACTCCTCTTATACCAATACGTTCTAGGGCTTCAAGTAGTTTTGTATGATTTAGAGTATCGAACGCTTTACTAAAATCCATAAACATTACTAAAACATGATGACTTTTATTTAAGCTTTCGTTGACGCGGTTCGCAAATTCTCCGAGCAATTTACCAGTGCTTTTCTTTTTCTGAAAATCATATTGGCTTTGGTGGATAAGAGAGTGCTTTTCGATATAACTATATAATCTGTTTTCAATTATATCTTCTAAACATTTATCAACGACTGGCAAGATGGATATTGGTCTGTAATTGCTGATTTGATTTTTAACGCCTCCTTTATAGATGGGTCTTACCACAGCAGTTTTAAGAGCTAATGGAATTCTGCCTTGCATCATACTAAGATTAATGAATTTGCACAAGATTGGAGCAAAAATATCTACATGCGTTCTTAGATCAACCGCACGAATTCCATCTGCGACAGGAGATTTATGATCGCTTAACATATTAATTATGTTGCGCATCTCTACGATGTTGGTTTTTTTCAGAAATATTGAGTTTTTTAATCTTTTATTCACGTGGTTTGATGTTATTGAATCACATTGGTGCATCTTAAGAGTCTGTTCCGAGAAAAGTTGCGCAGATTCATTAGATAGTCTAATCATGCAATCTTCAGATGGAAAGTTCTTAGCTAAAACTTCATCAACACTAAGATTTTTTCTTCCCATTATCTCGTTGATTAAGTTCCAAGTTTTTCGAGGATCGGCTTTGATTTCATTGAATTTGTTCTTGTAAAAATTCGATTTCTGTAACAATATTTCCCGATTGAGTTTATTTCGGAAGTTCTTATATTCGATTTCGTAAGTTCTGTTTAGTCTATCTGTAAGTACATCCCGTTTCTTACATTTTGCAACTAAATTTGAAGACATCCACACATTTTTCCTGCATTTACTCCTTAATGTTTTAGTGTATGTTGCTTTTTTGTATATGACCTGTAACTTACATATAAACTTTTCATATATTGTAATAGCATTACATTCATTTAGTACTTCCTCCCAATCAGCTTCACAAATAAGTTCATATACCTTGGTTGTGCATATGTAGGTCGTACTAGTCAATTTTTGTTCGTCACACGTTAGGGCTTCAGTGAAGTACATGATTGGATAGTGATCGGTTATATCACTTTCGATTACATAGGAATTTATTTGCTTGTCTGTTCTGTTTACTAAAATGTGATCTATTACAGACTTTGTTCCCCTTTTCGGATCTATTCTAGTAAATTCTGAGATAATATTAACTAGTCCCAGCGATGCTAGCATCTCTAAATAGTCCTTCACATAGTTTGAGCTTGTATCTCGTGTATTAATGTTAATGTCACCCATCACAATCAAATCTTCTTTCTTTCCTATGTCAGATAGTTTATCTTCGATTTCTTCAATAGGCGTTTTTCGAGCATTATGAGCGCGCTCTGAGCCGAGCGTGCTCAGATTGTTCTGATGTATTTATGAAACACACTTGAGCACGTAGCTGACATTTTTAATAAATGTATGTAAAAATTGAATATTTATTAATTTTTATTTATTAAATTGGTTATTCTTTAGTTCCAGAACAACAAAGTTCGTCCACCATTTCATTTATTTTGTTTTCCTGGATTTTTTTTCTGTCAAATGTGACTGCGAGTGTGTATTCAGCTTTTTACTCAGCATGCTCAGTCAATTTATTCTGAGCTCAACGAGCGCGCTCTGATAATGTTCAGATCGAAAAAAGAAACACAAATCTGAGCTCTGATGTATCTGAGCTAAAAAAGAAACACGAACTTTTCGTATAACAGTTCAGGTTGTACTCTGAACTAAAAAAGAAAAACGCCTAATGAAAGATTTTTGACTAAATCCTGGTGGTCTATATACACCAAACAGGTACTTATTTTCTTTAGTTGGATGAATCTTTATATTTTCGTATGACAAGCTTTCAGGAGGTAAACGTTTGTATTCCGTATTGTTTCTTATAAATATTAAAATGCCTCCACCTCTACGTTTATTTCTGTTTAAGAATTCAGGTTCGAAACCATCCAATTTATAAAAGTCCTTTTCTTCGTCTTCTATATTCGTTTCTACGAGGACAATTATTTTTCAGACCTCATAGTAGAAAAGAAAAGGGATTTTACTTTTCGGTCAAATTTTGGTTCTAATTCCGCATTTCATTAAGAATAAAATAATTATTCAACCTACGATCAAATTAAATATTTTCATGCTTAGAAAAAAGGCGTTCAAAATATCTAAATGCTTTCATTTTCTTTTCTTTTTTTTCTGTGGATGAATCACGAGTATTTTTTTTTTAAATAATGCATTTATTTATTTTGTAAACATTGGAATGTAAGCAAAAAAGCCTCATACTCAAATAAAATTTCTGTGTCATTTTTGTATGGAAAATCAAGAATAATGAGACTTTGCATGATTTGTATGCATTTGTAAGCAGTCAATGGTATACTTTATTGGACGAAAAGCTAAAGCAATTGCACTTATTACAGTCAAAATATGACCATTGTGTTTATTTTAAAATAAACGAAAATGAAGAAACCGTTTTGGGAATCTATGTTGACGATATTATTATCGCTTTTAATAATAGAGATAGAGTCGGATTAATAAAACAAAAGCTTAATGAATACTTTGAAATTCGAGATCTTGGACAACCTTCGTTTTGCATTGGTCTCGAAATTGAAAGGACCGATGAAGCTATTTCAATTTGTCAAAGTAGTTCCATAAATACTCTTTTAACAAAATACAAGTTACAAAATTCAAAATATAACAAAATTCCTATGCAGGTTAAACTGAAACTGGAAAAGGAGCCACATGAAGCTGGAGAAGGTCTTGCCATACAGGTAACTAACTACAAAGAGTTGATCGGATCTTTGATGCATCTCGCCGTTTTTAGTCGACCAGATATTGCATTCAGTGTCAGCAGTTTGGCTCAATTTTCACAGAACCCAAAGAAACAACATTGGAATTCATGTCTTCATCTATTACGCTATCTTAATTTTACAAAGAATGCCAGAATAGTTTATCGTAAAACCGGGATACCTTTAACTGGCTATGTAGATGCTAGTTGGGCTGAAGATATTAATGATCGAAAGTCTCAAAGTGGTATTTGTTTTATATTTGCAGGAGCAGCAATCAGTTGGGAGTCCAGAAAACAACGTACTGTTTCTACATCGAGTGCAGAGGCTGAATATGTCGCACTTAGCGAAGCAGCAAGGGAAGCATATTCCCTTCGTTTTCTACTGCAGGAGCTGATACCAGGTTTCAGGTTATCTACTGCGATAACCAAAGTGCACAACTAATAGCAAAATATGGAGGTAAACACTCGCGGACAAAGCACATTGATTATAAATATCATTTCATAAGAGAAGCTATTGAAAGTGGATCTGTAGAAGTAAAGTATCTTCAGACAGATGCGATGGCAGCGGACGCATTGACCAAAGCAGTACCCAGAGATAAGTAATTACGATCGTAATCGTAAATCGTAATTACGATCTTAACATATACAGTAGAAATCGGTTATAACAATATCGAAGGGACCTTAGAATTTCATCGTTATAGCCGATTCATCGTTATATCCGGTACAATGAAAATAAAATTAAAAAAAAGAAAATTTTATTTAAAAAAATCGCTTCTAATGCTTAAGAAAATATTTGAGGAAAGAAATCACTAATTTGTGTTTGTTTTGTACATTTAGCCGAGTAAAATATTTTTCGAAGAGAGTTGTCCAATGTTTGGATTCCAACGTTTGGATTTGAATTCGAAGTGGCCCATACAGGATTCAGGAGCATGAAGCGGTTTAGTGTTGCCACTGCAGAAAGTGCTTCGTTTACAGATGGAACGTGTATTTCTTCGGTCTCCTCATCTTCAGTGTCATTATCGTCATCCTCGTCATCAGCATTATTCAATTGAATATCTGACACAATATTCTCATCTGTAAGAAACTGTACAAATTTACTTTAGATTTGAAAATTATTCTCAATAGTGTAAACATACCTCAGATGTTACCAGCTCATTCTCATTATCTATCAATAAGTCCCAATCTACTTCTAACTTTGAGAACATTTGTATTTGCCGAGCCCATTCTGCTAGTGGAATTTCATCTTCATCTTCGTATTCATCCTGACTTATACAATTATTGAAACCAGCGTGTCGAAAGCAGTTATTTATAGTGCACATTGACACTTCATCCCATGCCTTGGCTATCATTAAGATGGCATCAAGAACTGTAATTTTATAGTCCTGTTTGGATTCAACGTGTTTCACGATTTCTAAAATCTGCAATTTCCTGAACTGAGTCTTCAGTGATTTAATGACACCTTGATCCATAGGTTGCAGTACAGATGTGGTATTCGGGGGCAGAAATGCGAGTTTGATAGCTTTTAAGGCTTGGATGTGTGGATGTGCCGCACAATTATCAACCAAAAGTAAAATTTTCCTTTTTTGTGTTAAAAGCTCTCTGTCCCATTCTCGTAATACTTTTTCGAAAATAATAGACGTCATCCAAGCTCTTTTATTATTTTCATATAAAACTGGAAGGCTTGTAACATTTTTGAAACAGCGTGGGGTTTTAGATTTGCCAATAACCAAAAGCTTTTTTTTTTCTGTTCCCGTCATATTAGCAGATACTAAGACTGTCAAACGTTCCTTAGACATTTTTCCACCGACGCATTTTTCTCCCCTGAATTTAAAAGTCTTGTCGGGGGTCATTTTATAAAAGAATCCAGTTTCATCGGCGTTAAAAATATCGTCGTCATTAAATCCCTCCCGAAGCTTGGGGAATACTGTGGTCAACCAATCTTCGCAAACAAGTTGTCACACGTCAGCAGCTTCCCCGCTTATTTTTCCGAAAACGATATTATGACGTACCCGAAACCTTTGTATCCAACTCATAGAACAAACGAAATCTTTTATACCCAATAACTTCCCGAAATCGTTAGCCTTTTGCTGAAGTATTGGCCCGCTTATGGGAACGTTCATACTTCTCTTGTCCTTAAACCAATTTAATAAGGCATTTTCAATATCTACAAACTTTCCACTTCGCACTTTTTTTAATTTAGTAGAGTTCACCTCAAATTGTTCTTTTATTTTTTGTTTATTTTTTAAAATTGTTGACACAGTTGGTTGAGATATTTCAAATTCTTTACACAAATCAGAAATTCTTACGCCACTTTCAAATCTTGAAATAATGTCATATTTTTGGGCAATGGAAAATGATTTTCGCTTATTTATTGTCACCATCTTAACACTCAACTTGTTTTAAAGAAAAATTAAAACTATGAACTCTTCAGAAATGTGAAAATCGAACAAGGCATGCCATGAAATTATATTCACAGACCAGTCACTGCAGTGGCTACAGGAAATTTATCAATAATTGTCTATATGTACATACATATATAGTATGTGCATACGTGCATACATAATATCGATACACATTTAAGCAGAATGAAAATAGCAGGCGGTAGGCATGTAGGAACACGTTTTTTTCCATCGCTATAAACAGTGTTTAGACTAAAATATTGTAAATTTTCATCGCTATAACCGATTTCATTGTTATATCCGGTATCGTTATAACCGATTGCAAATTACCTTGAGTTAAACGGAGTTTTGCCGGGACTTTGAAAATATATTGTTATATCTGGTTCATCGTTATATCAGGTATTGTTATAACCGATTTCTACTGTATTTATTTACGATTACGAATTACTATCGTAATCGTAATAATTACGATCATAATTACGATTTACAATTACGACTGCGATCGTATTTCGTAATTACGATCTTAACATATATTTATTTACGATTACGAATTACTATCGTAATCGTAATAATTACGATCATAATTACGATTTACAATTACGACTGCGATCGTATTTTAGATTACGATGACGATGACATCTCTGGAAAGATTATTTATTTTAAAAGTTTGCAGGGGAATCGGGAAGCTGCGCGGGAGCTAGCAGTTTATTTACGATTACGATCTTATTTACGACCACGATCATAATTACGATCTTAATATTACGATTACTATCGTATTCACGATTACGATTACTATCGTATTCACGATTACGATCGTAATTAAGATTACTGTCATATTTACGATTACGATCGTATTACTGTCATATTTACGATTACGATCGTAATCGTGAATACGATAGTAATCGTAATCGTGAATACGATAGTAATCGTAATATTAAGATCGTAATTACGATTTACGATTACGATCGTAATTACGATTTACGATTCCACCAATTTCTATATTGCGGTCCGACAAGGTGCTTCACGACGACCAAAAAATGCTTTAGTTTTGCGAACTGTGACTGCAAGATTTTCGCCATTTTTGTTGTGAATTTTAATAATTTCAATGCGTTGTTGAAACGTGTATCGTTCCATTTTTAGTAATGGCGTAGTTTTTACTTGTCAAATGTCAAAGAATAAAAGCTTCAATACTCTCATTGAAACATCCTTTATTAAAGAAAGATTTTAAATTTTTTAAACAGTTATAAAAAGTAACATTCAGTTAAAAAATAAGTACATTATTTATACAGGGTCCTTCATTTCGTGGTTTCATGTTATTAGAACTGGCATTTGACACCTGTCAAATAATTATTTATTTATTTATTTAACTACTATACATAAATGTCACAGTTAATCAGATTTGAAAATCTAACAATTAGAATACGATGTTTTACAATTCTTTCAATATATTTTTTAAAATAACCTTTTGAGATATTGAAATCAATCACATGATTACTTATTGAAATCCCTCGTCAGGTTATGGATGGGGCCATTACTCTCATATTTACATCGAGACGTCCTTTGGTATAAAAACATTGGGTTCCTTGTTGTCCTCGGTCTGGTATTGGTGTATACGAGATTGAGAACATATGTGGAATTGACGTTATCAGTCAGAACTCAAAACAGGATTACAGATTCGTAGGATGGATAACAAACAGGACTACATTATTTTCCAAAACAGGTCGGACAAGAGAACAGTGCAGAATTTTGGTTACATAGGGATCCTTATATTCCTTTGAGTAACGTTTTATAAGTCCTAATCGGCTAGTTGCCTTGCTGACAATGGAATTTTTTTTTTTATTAATTTATTTATCAAAGAAAATCTTAACAATATTTATAAGTTTCTGCGAAGCCTTAATATGGCTTTTCTGCAGAAGGTTATTATATCAAATATTTTTAATTGATTGAGCTAGAGCTTTTTAACTAAATGAGTATTATGTATATATATTAAATTTAAATTTGTTCATTTAAAAGAAAAGATTTTATACTTTTTTTTCTGGTTTTAAAATTTGCAATATTTTTAAGATCAAAAGGTAATAGATTTAGTTCTGTAGGAACACAATATTTCAACTGTCTTCTACCATAGTTGTTGTAGTTGTTCTGGTATTCATCTCATGGCTGATTGGCTTTTTAAAACGATTATCGTCGTAATATTCAAGTAGTACAGTCAACTTGAATATATACTGCACCTTAAGAACCTTAAAGCTTCTACGCTCAGGAAAAGATCTGCAGTTTATTTGCTTCCACGCTGAATCTTGTAGTTTCTGGAGCTTTTGAAGATGTGTTTTCGAAGCGTTGCCACAAGCAAGTATTCCATACCTTAATTTGGATTCGATCAAGGCATAGTATACTTGCTTTAAAATTTGTGGCGTGGCATGATGTCGTAGATGTGCTAAAGCAAATATAGCCTTCTTCAGATCAGCGCGAATCTTATTTATGTGCATACTCCAGATAACATGGCTATCAACGATGACTCACAGGTATTTATAATTTGCGACGATATCAATTTGCTGTCCGCGTAATTTAGGACACGAATCATTTTGGAAATACACATGCTACTGCGTAGCTTTATGATGTGGACTTCGGATGTGCATCATCTTCGTTTTTGCCGCGTTGATAACCAAGCCATTGTCGTGACACCATTTGACCGCGTTGTTGAACTCCTCTTGCATAGTACTTGTCGCCGTCTCCAGATATCTGTGACGTACCACTATCGCAGTATCGTCGGCATAAGCAAATGGCAGACTATTTTTAAAAACACGAAGAAGCTCATTGGTGAATAGAATGAAGAGAATTGGGCCCAGTTTAGACCCCTGAGGAACTCCATATTGTACTTGTTTCCTTTCGCTGTAAACGTCCTTTATTTTTACACATAGGAATCTGTCCCTTAGATTATCTCTTATCTAGTTTCCCATTACTCCTCTTATACCAATACGTTCTAGGGCTTCAAGTAGTTTTGTATGATTTAGAGTATCGAACGCTTTACTAAAATCCATAAACATTACTAAAACATGATGACTTTTATTTAAGCTTTCGTTGACGCGGTTCGCAAATTCTCCGAGCAATTTACCAGTGCTTTTCTTTTTCTGAAAACCATATTGGCTTTGGTGGATAAGAGAGTGCTTTTCGATATAACTAAATATATAATCTGTTTTCAATTATATCTTCTAAACATTTATCAACGACTGGCAAGATGGATATTGGTCTGTAATTGCTGATTTGATTTTTAACGCCTCCTTTATAGATGGGTCTTACCACAGCAGTTTTAAGAGCTAATGGAATTCTGCCTTGCATCATACTAAGATTAATGAATTTGCACAAGATTGGAGCAAAAATATCTACATGCGTTCTTAGATCAACCGCACGAATTCCATCTGCGACAGGAGATTTATGATCGCTTAACATATTAATTATGTTGCGCATCTCTACGATGTTGGTTTCTTTCAGAAATATTGAGTTTTTTAATCTTTTAATCACATGGTTTGATGTTATTGAATCACATTGGTGCATCTTAAGAGTCTGTTCCGAGAAAAGTTACGCAGATTCATTAGATAGTCTAATCATGCAATCTGCAGATGGAAAGTTCTTATCGTAATTACAATCGTATATAAATCGTAATCGTAAATCGTAAATCGTAATCGTAATTCCGATCGTAATCGTAAATCGAATTACTATCGTAATCGTAATAATTACGATTTACAATTACGACTACGATCGTATTTTAGATTACGATGACGATGACATCTCTTGAAAGATTATTTATTTTAAAAATTTGCGGGGGGATCGGGAAGCGGCGCGGGAGCTAACAGTTTATTTAATACAACACTTTGTATATTTTTTTCAATTTCAAATTTTCGCTGTGGTCAATGCTCGAGTACGTTCCAGCTTTCACTTCTGGCAAGGCTCTAGAAACAAATACACTCGGCTAAATTTGTTTATAATTCTGTGGCAAAAATGAAGAACAGCATAAGTCGACTTACGTCAAAATTGAGATAATGTTACGATAGGATGCACAGTACCCTGTTCTAAATGTCATATTTTTTGCATTCAGATATTATCTTACGGTTGTTGCGTTGGATCAAAAAACGCACCAATCTTCTTCTCATATCTGAAGTCAAACCTTGCGCTCCTGAAAAATGTCTATAATTGACTTACCTATGCTGTTTTTCCTTCTTGCCACAGAATTGCTTTTGGATATTTAACTGTTAACCAAAAAAGCTCTGAGCTTCCTTAGTTCAACATTTTTTTTATAGATGTCATATAAATATGCGTGTGTTTTCAATAAATTTCGAGGTTTTCACCTTTTTGTACTTTTCAAGCTTTTGTTTCGATGTACACAGCTGGTCAAAAAAATAGGTGTGCAGTGCTTTGTTACTAGTTCATTTGTTCTTGTTGCTAAATAACAGATGTTTTGCTAACAAGACTTGCAACAGTATACATTTTTATTAAGAAATGCTTAGTTCCGTTAGTATGAGGCCAAGTTCATTGCATTTGCTAAGTGCACTGTTAAATATTTTATTAATTTTCGTTGCAATACAATTGTTGGGGATTGTTGTACGTTTTAAGAGTTGGACATAAAAATAGGTGTGCTTAAATAAATTGTTTAAATTTAGCGATTTGTTGCAAAAGTGTTGGGGATGGAAGCAGTGCACGCACAATTCCAGGAAGAGTCGCCAGAAAAGTTCCACTCCTAAGAGCTAAGAAAAGAATTTGCTTTAGCCATAGAAGTTGGAATGGACCTGAAGGTGTGAAAAAATGGCGGAATATTCTGTGGAGTGACGAAACAAAAATAAATTTTTTCTCCTCGGATTGTGGTAGGCATAACATTGGGCGACCAAAAGGAAAAGAATACCATCTTCGCTATACACTGAAGATCGTTAAACATGCTGGAGGAAAGATAATGGTATGGGGCTGTTTTTCCTGGTGTGGTGCTGGTCCTATATTCCGTGTCAATAACATCATGACAAAATACGGATATAGGGACATCTTGGCAAATGCCATGTTTCCATTTTCCGAGGAAAACATGCCCCTCCGATGGCATTTCCAACAGGACAATGATCCAAAACATACAGCCGGTATTGTGAAGGCTTGTTTCGGGATCAAAACATCTCTGTGGTTTCATGGCCAAGTCAATCTCCAGATCTCAATTCCATTGAGAACTTGTGGGATGAACTGAAAAGAAAATTGAGGGGTCAGTTCTTCACTAATGGGAATCAACTGTGCAAAAAGAATGGTATTGCATCCCTCCCGTGCCAGAAATTGGTAGGGTCAATGCCACATCGACTCCAAAAAGTCTTGGAAAATAACGGAGTATACTCAGGTTATTAGAGTAAGTTAAAAGTAAACAAAAAAAAAATATTGAAATCTATAATTAATGATTATTTAGGAACACACCTATTTTTTTGTCCAAGCGGAAAACAGAACTCCAAAAGTTTTTGTTATTTTTTTGTTGTTAAATTATTCGAAAAATAAACGGATAACCATTTTCCATATTCAACAAAATTGTAAATTTCATTAATATAATAGTAAAAACAAAAAACAAATTGAAAAAAATTTGTTTTTTTACAAAAGAAAGTTCTCACACCTATTTTTTTGACCAGCTGTGTATGTAGTTCAAGCTTAAAACTAAAAATGTGAAATGTATTTTTTAATTGATTTGTCATGAACCAAAAGAATGCGGCTTTTATTTTTTAAATTTTAAGTTATTTCGCCCAAATGGAGACCATTTAGTTGCACACGTCGTGTTACGTGGCACGCGCTGTGTATCAGCGGCTTGGCTTGTCTTGCGAATTTCACTGTGGATATTTTCCTTCAGCTCCATGACAGACTGCGGGTTATGTACTTTAGACTTTACTTTTATATGTTATTCTTTTTCAAGAGCTAAGTCTAGGTATATGGCTAAAACTCACAGTCGCCCGGATTTTTTACTTTTATTTTCTGAAATCCTCTGAAGCTATAAGTCAATTTATTTTTAATTAAATTAATTAATTAATTAAACATTAATAGCCTTGGAATCTTTTATGTAACTTAATTTTACGCCTTAATGGCGATATACATGTTACCCACGAATTTTTTTTGTACATGGCAAAATACCTTTTGACTGATAAATTCAATGCGGATTTACGACAACGATAGTAACTATGATTTAGGACTACGACAACGATCGTATTTACGATTACGATTTACGATTGCGATCCTAAATACGATTTCAATAGTAAATATGATTTGGATTACGATTACGATCGTATTACAATCGTGTTTTCGATTTCGATTTACGATTACGATCGTATTTACGATTTACGATTACGATAGTAATTACGATTACCATCGTGTATACGTATTTACGATTTCGATTTACGTTCGTAATTACGATTTACGATTACGATCGTTTTTTCGACTACGATCGTAATTACGATTTACGATTATGATCTTATTTACGATTACCGATGTCAATGACGATGACGATCGTAAATACAATTTGGATATACAATTACAATCGTATTTACGATTCCGATTAACGATTAACGATCGTATTTTATTTATTATATTTTTATGTTTTTTTCCGATTAACCCTAGAAAGATAATCATATAATAAATAGCGTAAACGATAATCATACGTCTGAGGGACGTATGACACTTAATTAGTGTGTTTAATGAAACCCATGTTGGTAATTTTGATCATATATTAGTATTTTATTTAATTATGTAGGTAATATCGAAATAAATAAATTAATGAGTGCAAATAAAGTTTAATATGAACAATACAATGTTTCCGCGCCATACGTCTCGCGGACGTAGATTATCTTTCTAGGGTTAAGATCGTATTTATGATTTATGATCGTAATTACGATTTACATTTAGGATCGTATTTACGATTACGATCGTAAATGACAATGACATTTTTTTTTTAAATTTTAAAGTTGCAACGGAATTAAAAACCTCCTACAACAACGTCCCAAACTAGAACTCATTGAAAGCGCACAGTGCACGAATGCAACAGCAAATAGTTACACTCCCACAAAAGTGTGAATGCTGTATAACCTAATTGTGAAACAGATTTGTTCTATCTTTCACTTTGACATTTAATCCCCCAGCCCAGTGGTGTAATTAAATTTTAAAGCATTTATTTTGCCGTCATTTTCTTTTATCACATGCAGTTGAATGCATAGAATGAGTGTGTTGGGGCCCTAAATTGGAGATTATAATTAATTTTAATGAATGCAACTGCTGAATATTTCCCTGGGTCTATTTATGCCAACACGCGAACATGTGTATGGAATTACAAGGACATTGTAAGGCGGCTATGAATGGACCGTGCGAATGTAAATCAAACACAAGTTTCTGGAGCTGAAATCCTTCCCGTGCTATACCTATGTAGTTCTTTGTGAATTTGAGTGCTCGGTTTTTTTTACATACAGCAAGACTGCGGGGGTCTAGCTTTAGTGAACGGGTATGGCTTTTGATGTACATGGGACTTTGTTTAGTTTACTCGGAATTATTTGCACGAGTGGTAGGTAAGTAATATTTAATTTAAGGAAACCAAATTGGTGTTTGGACGTGTGTGGGAAGCAAATATTTGCTCTGATGTTTATTCGAAAACCACGACCAACGTAGCCATTTACGTGCCTTGAGGTTTTGAAATCAATAAAGCGGTTCGCACCCACAAACCGACCAATTATATCAAATTGGTACATTAAACTCTATTTAGTCTGAGGATAAAAGGGTGTAGGTATTCTCCTACGAAGGACAAATAAATTAAATCTGGTTCATCGCTTAAAGAGAGTTTCTGTGATATATTTCATGCCATTTTGCTGCAAATCACGTCCGTAAATTTTATATAACACCAACTTAGTATACACGCTATTAGTTTTTCACTTCACATAAAGTTTGAAAATCCCCCGAATAATTCATACTTGACTCAAGCAATGCGAGTGGGTTTATGAATTTTCTTTAAGCATCCGCATGGCACATCGTATTCTCGTAAATCCTCGAAAAGTCTTTCTAATTTAATAGGTATAGAAATTTCATCCATTGAAAATAATTGATAGACATTTCCTTTCGAATATTTTGATGGTTTAGATTAGAGAGTCAAGGACATCGTAGATAGATATGAAATTATTCAACTTTTTGATAGAACTGTATAATTTGTGGAGTTCACTGATAATAAATTGATTTGGCAATTATTTCGCTTGAATCGAACTATAATTTAAGTCTATTTCATCATCTGATTATCAATTCATTGCTATGATAATATGAAGCATATTAATTTGATGTCGGCGTGAGCGATGCGTTGGAATTCCTTCTTCACCTTAGTTCTATCTTCTTTCAAATATTATGTAAAAATTGTTGCACAGTTGAATTAGGAATGCAGTCTTTTTATTTCATCTTTTAGTTTTTGATTAATGAAGTATTGTGTTTTTAATTATTGAGTTATGGCCTTTACTGGAAAAGCCCAAGTGCATACAGTGCGGTTCACTTGATTAGACGCAACAACTTTTTTTTTCCTAAATTTAAATTTTTTCCTTCGTGTTTGTTTTATTTACCAACCAAATGCTTTTATAAAAATGATTATTAAGGTCTCAATGGAAAAATAGAAATATATATGCTTGGTGAGGGACACTTAACGGTACTTTTGTTCTCTTTCTTCTCAGTCATGTTAAAACAATAGCAATTTTTTGGTTCACTTGATTAGACGCATTGGTGAATTCAGTTGGTTGGTAATAACCTGTTACATGAATTTGACTCAATTGCAAATTTAAAGCTTTAACAAGTGTGTGGCTTTTATGTAGAGCGGAAATGGGTAAGAAATTGTTAACGGTTGAAGATTGACGCTTACCAATCGGAAGATCTTTCAATGCGTATATTGCCAGAAAAATTAGAGTGATCATGCAGTTCGAATTTATTTAAAAGACGCTGCCTCTTATGGAAACAACCACAAGAGTCGGACCAAGACAGCTTTGTCACCGCAGGAAAAGCAGAAAATAATAAAATTGGCATCAAATTCTGCTCACTCCACGAGCAAAATTAAGGATTTAGCAGCGGTTAGTGCCAGCAAATAAACTGACCGTCGAGTAATTTTTAATGCTAACCACTTGAAATTAAAAAAGTTAAAGAAAAAACACCCACTTAACAGTGCAAGAAAGCAACATCACTTGGAATTCGCACGTGCTCATATGACATGGGATACGCAAGTTGGAAGTGCTTTCGCGAAAGGTAGTACATAGTAGAAATTTAATTTAGATGGCCGTGATGGGTTTAACTAATATTTCTACGATCTGTATTTTCTGAAAAGAAGAACGCTTTTTGAACCGTCATCATTCGAGGTAAGGAGGAGTAATGGTTTAGGGGCTATGGTGCGTTTGAGTTAGTTTTCGTGTCAGCTCTTTTGCAATCCGCTTCTCCCGCAGTAAAACAGCTATCCAGTGGATTTTCACAACGCCCGGGTGGTAAAAACTTTTCGTTGTAGTTTTAAACCGTGGAAGTTGTACAGCTTCGGAGATGATGTAAAACCTCACCCCTCTGGACATCTACTGCAGCAGTAAGGCGGTTAAAACCGCCGGTTGAGGAAATCAGGACTGCGGTCATCCAAACCCTATGGTCACGCCTCCATTGAAAGCCAATGGGAAACGGCGAAGGAGAAGGTGACAACAGACTACATACCCTCCACTCTCGTTCTTGAAAGAAGATTCACTACTAGAATTCCCGACAGAAGCGAATGGGAAAACAAAGCTGTTACAGACGAAGACTAGCTAGCCCTCAACATCGACGACTCCAAGATGGATATCGGTACAGGCGCGGGCATCTTCAGTGAAACACTGGACCTGCAAGAATCATTCCGAATCAGATGCTTCTATCCAAGCGGCGAAATACCTAAAGAGACTGTGTCGATAAACAAACCAGCATTTATTCCGACAGCCAAGCGGCCATAAAAGCCACGGAGTCGGTTGTGGTGAAGTCAAGGGCAGTAAGTCACTGTAAGAAATATCTGGACGAAATATTGTAACGAAATTCTAGAAATCATAGACTGCCAGTTCGTTCATCCTCGTAGTATGACCGTACTGAAGACGAAATAACAAAACAGTTCACCGCTCCCTAACCTCCCACCGCCAACGCCAACCTTATGACTCACGACTACAGGACTCCGCAAGTCAATCCGGGTAGCAAAGATAGAAGGATGTCTAAGTTCAAGCAACGTAGGCATGCTAGCAACCGCACGTTCTAGCTCGTCGGGGGTGGTGTTCTTTGTTGCTGATTTTACGATTCCATGACTAGATTAGTTGGAATTGTCTGAAAAAAATTTAATATTGAGAGGCGCCAAAATTTCTATGATATGGTTGTATAATTTCTCACGAACACTAGAAATATCTTCTTGGGGGGAAGAGAGCGTAGGGTGATAAAAGATCTCCTGAGTTTTCCCACCCCATCTCACATAGACCATGGCCGACATCCTTGGCTACCACTCACTGGTATCTTGTGATAGCCCCTAACAAAAAAATAGGCCATTCCCTCTAACCCTTAGCGCATTCCACGCCCTAACTCACCGTCTCATCCAACCACCGTAACCTTACCACATTATGCTATCAAATATCTACCTCCATAGACGGAAATGATAACACTGCATTTGATCTCACCACATCAACAAAATAAATAAAGTGCAATTAGATTCAGTGTCATATCTAAAAAGTTCAACTTGTATTTAAAACTAAACTAAACCTAGGAATATTCCCTAGTCTTTGGTTTCCTACTCTTAATATGATCTAGGCAATTCTTAATTCAATTTCCATTAAAACAATGCAATTCTTTTATAAACATTACTGAGTTTCTAATTTTGTTTTGCAATAACTAAGTGAAGGTGCCCAGGAATGTAATATAAGACGACAAAAAAAAATCCCCACAAGTACTCTCAAATTTTTCTCTAGTACTCTTATTTTCTCATTCGAGATATTCACCAGTCACCACTGACACTTTGATCTAATTCCCGATTCTGACCACCGATAACAATAACATAGTAAGGAAGTAATAATTCCTTTTTCCAGAGAATAATAATTGATAATAATAGTACGTTCAATTAAGTACTAAACAAATACATAAGGGTAATAATAAAAACAGTGGTACCAAAAATAGCTCGCTGTTACATATATATATATGGAAGACTGATTGGACTTACCGATGCATATTTCTAATTGTTTCTGATTTTTCTGCTTTGTTGTTTTTTTTTTTGTTTGAAGCGTTGAGTGCGCGCAATTTCTTCAGCCCGATGGTGATGCACACATCAATTTGGCGTGTACCAACAGAGGATAGCTATTTGGAATTTTTTTTTTTTTTTAAACATACACAAAGGGTTTTCCAATGAGAGGTGTTATTGTGAATGACCCGCTATTTCTGTAGCTGTCACTTTTGAACCTTTTATTCTTTGACATTTGACAAGTAGAAACTACGCCATTACAAAAAATGGAATGATATGAAACGTGTGACTGTTTGGTGCGGTTTATGGTCCAGCGGGGTCATTGGACCTTACTTTTTCGAAAATGAGGTTGGATCAAGAGTTACGGTAAATGGATTGTGCTACCGAGAGATGATTAATGATTTTTTATGGTCGGAGTTGGATGGTATTGATCTGGACAACGTTTAATTACAACAAGACGGCGCTACGTGCCACACAAGCAACGAAACCATTGATCTTTTACGAGAAAAGTTTCCGGACCGTGTTATCTCTCGAAGAGGTGATCACAATTGGCCACCGAGATCTTGTGATTTAACACCTTGCGACTTCTTCCTTTGGGGTCACGTGAAAGATAAGGTCTACGCCAACAGCCCAGCGTCGATTCAAGACCTCAAAGATAAAATTCGTGAGGGCAGCCACTTTGCGATTTGGTTATGGAAAATTTCATGAAAAGGATATGGTCCTGTATGCGTGCTCGTGGTGGCCATTTGGCTGATGTTGTTTTTCATTATTAACGGCACACCTTCCTCTTTATTATGAAATAAACATCCGATCATTTGTCTCAAAAAATTACATTTTTCTTTAAATACTAAAATAAGACCTCTTATTGGAAAACCCTTCATACGTAATAGGCGAACCTTACAAAGAAAAGTTGGTCAAATATTTAGCTTTAGATAAATTATACTTAAGGTGGTCAGTCTTAAGGTGATAGGCGCCGCGCTGGTGGATTTGAGAGTGTGCACTAGTCTTGCAGGTGATGATGTTGACAGGTGTTGGTAAGGACGGGACAGCAGGTGAATTTGTTCGAGTATGTGGGATACTCAATCACACCCGGGTTGTCTCATACGAAATTGTCTCACTTTGTTTCCTCTATATTGGTTGATACTACTGTGGAGGGTGGTGGAGAGGGGTGGGCGAACCTTGCCATGTGTTGGGACGATCATGCGTTAGGGGGCTGCACGACCCGATTAGCAGGTTGAAGGATACACACTTCAGAAACGGGTAGCTTCATTCGTAATTTTTTTTCTTATTGTCGGCACTGGCACTAGTTTTATTCTGGTGCGTACCCGTTAGAGCAATGCGTTCAATTGGGATTAGCGGAAGAACACGCCTGTGGTGCGATAACTGCACATGCAAATTGGTGGCTGTTGTTCGCTACACTTGCATGGACGTACAGGTTCACAAATCGACGAGCTGATCCCTGTCCCGAATTTAGTTGACGTAAAGAATGCTGAATGAATGAAGGAAAAACGAAAGAAAAAAAAAAAAAATGCGACAGGCTACGTAAAGCTCGGGATTTTTGGTTACCTCTTCTACTGCAATAGCTTTGGCTCTTAATAGGTAAAGCGGAGGACAGTGTACGCCCCAGATTATCCCATACCAGCTCCTATCTGCCGATATATATTATTAGGCTCACGACAAATTTGTGAGGAAATTCCACTGGATTTGGGATTAGGTGTGAACGGCCGATCACACACGCTGCACTCAAGCTACTACGTCAACTGAAAATGTGATAACCAATAACTGGGGGAAAGTGCGTGAGTCTCTTTTATAGACAATGGTTGTGCTCTTGGTCTCCCGTTTCATTCGATTGGGACCGGTTTATTTTTTTTATACTGCTTATCGCATCGTTTAGTCTTCCTATTTCGCGCGCGACGACTAATGCATGCAGGCCCCTTGCTCCTTTACCCGCTTATATTTTTTCATGAACTTCTTCTGTATTTGTGCATATTTCCTTTTTCGGATAAACTACCTGACCTGCCTTCTGACATAGAGATGTGACTACTTAAACCCAATATTTTCACACCTTTCGCAAAAAAAAAAAAAAATGATGCAACAGCAAAATCACCTGCAGGCACACAAAAGAATTATTTCCAGGGATGAGCCAAAAGAGATCCAAATATATGATCGCACTTAACCGCAAGAATATTCGCATACTCACGGGAGTCATTACTGGACACTGCATTATAGGTGTACATGCGGAAAGGCTAAAAGAATACTGCATAATGATTTTTGCTGAAGCTGTAGGGACGTTGAAGAAATAGAATCTGTTAGCCACCTGCTTTGCGAATGTCCTGCTCTTAAGAACAGCAGACAAAGGATTCTGAACACTTACTTCTTCAACGACTTAGAGGATCTGAAGAATGTCGATCTCAAAGTACTCCTGAGATTCATACTCAAATCTGAGTGGTTCTAGTAGATAGATCGACTTCATATCATTAGGTACCCTTAGCACGACCTAAAGGATGTGGTTACAACGGAGCTTTAGAACTCATGAGATTCTACTAAATCTATGTGGCTTTAATTCGAAAAGCGGTCTAGTTCTTGTCTTTTAACAGGTACGCAAAGGATGGTCCTCAGTAACTGGACACAATTGACCCAACTGATGGTCTATGTGAAGCTGTGGCAGAAGCCACAAGAGCACCCTTTTACCTACCTATCTATCGAAAAATTACAATAAAATTAAAAAATTAAATAATCGTTTAAGTTTGATTTTTGCGAAAATTTTGCAGGTGCGTCTAAAGAACCAAAAAAATGCTCTTGTTTTTACAAGAATAAAGAGCACAAAATAACCGTTAACTGTCTCTCACCAAGCATATATTTCTGTTTTTCCCCACTGAGAACTACATAATATTTCTGATTCAAAGTATTTACTTTGCAATTAAAACAAACACGAAGGACGAAATTTAAATTTATTTATTTACTTATTTATAAATAGTTAAATTTGAGAGCAATAGAAAAAACGGGATTTGGGATTCAAAAAATGCCGCCATATATTTTTATGCATTTTACGATCCAGTTACAGATTAAAAATTATGCTGAAATTTAAATACTGTTTTCCCTAAACTATGTTCAATTATTTTGTTTCAATATGTCTTCGAAATTAAGAGCATTAAAATCAAAGAAAAACAATGTATTTTCTTTTTTTTTTAATAAAAGTTCAAAAAAATGTGTTAGTTAATTTTTCTCTGATTATTATCATGAGATGAATCATTTCATTTACCATAAACTGGGGTTACTTTGTTCCAGGTTTTGATGTTTTTGGTAAACTTTTAAGTCTTTATGAAAGATATAAAGTAAGGTATAATATTAAGCAATGAAGGAAACGTTTTGAAATTAAACTTCAAAGTGTGGCAATCCGAAACCCTTTAATAATCTTGTCAGAATGTACTTTTGGTTGAATTTTACCTCATATACCATTAAAACATATGATTAGAACATTTTTTTAAAGAAAAAAATGAAGAATTTTCATTTGCAATAAAAAAACTTAAAAAAATATTTTTTAATAAAATGTTTCATGGATTCTATAAAGACGATAAAGATTTGTGTCGGTTCATAAATGATTTTGTCAATTCAGGGCCAGGCCGTTGTTTCGGAAACGAGTTTCTTTCCTCCCTGATTAGTCGTAATAGATTTTGAGAATTCGCTTTCAATCAAGAGGAGTGACTGGAAAACCATAAGTGAATGTAGCAATAATTTAATAAAATTGTGACTGAAAACGGTTTGATGTCCGGGAATATATGCATGAGCATCCTTTAATTTAATATGAATACCGTACCTTTCGCTCGCTTTTCGAATTGAAATTCTTCCACTTCGGACTTCCCCTGCTCGTCGTTTTTTTAATGATTTATGAGTGAAATTACCGAAGGGCCGTCCTCCTATCTTGTTTATATATTTTCGAGGCATTTCGTCTCAATTCTCGAACCTTTTAATGTATAATTAAAATGTAAGGGGTTACTTTGGACCACGAACGTTGAATTTGGAGAAAATCGATACACACGTAGTAACTTTGTGCCAAGTGAAACAACAAGGACGGTGGTCCAAAGTTACCCTATGATCTCGCGACTTTATTGAAATGTCCACGTAAAAATTTAAACAATAGGTTTTGCTTTTATTAATTTTATTATTACTCATCACAAATAAATCCTAAAAAAAAATTACCCACATTCAACTCTGCAGCGATTTTAGTTTTTTTGGTGTTACATAAAATCTTGTTTTTGAATCTCATATCATTATTCAAAAACATAAAAACAAAGAAGTTAATGAATATTAGAGAATCACTGGAAACTGTTTGAACGTAAAGTGCGATGCGTCTACAAAACTTTCGCTGTGTATCCAACCCATCACCCAAAGCAGAGCTGACAATCGAAAAAACAGTCGATTTTTTTAGGTCAAATATGAAATGTTTTCAATTGAAGGAGCAGACATATTAGTAATATTAATTAATGCGCATTAAATAACTTGTACTTCCCTTTTAATGCAGAAAATTTAAAATTCATACAATTATCGGTTCTTGAGTAATGCCATGTCCCCACCAAACGAAAACGAGGTTTCGTAAAATTTTCCCAAACCTCCGAGGTTTTGCCATACATTTTTGAGGTTTCGAAACCTCGGGTTATCAGCGAAACCTATTTGAAACCCCTCTAAATTCATCCGTCCGGGAGAGTTTATGAAACCGAACAAGTCTGCAGCGTGAACTTTGGTTTATTTTGTGTTTATTTGGGGCTGTCAAAATTTTAAACGCTAAAATTTTAAAAGAAATGATGCAATTATTTCCTTAATTTGTTCAGAACTCATTTTTAGTAATTCCTCTTCCAACACTATTATTTTGCGTCAACAAACAGCTGTTTTGCCAGCCACTTTAAAATTGACAGCTTATGATTTGTGAATTCACTTCAACTTGGTGGAAATGACTTACAAGGTTTCGGTAAAAGTTCATCAAAACCTCGCGATTTCAGTTTGGTGGGAACATGGCATAGTGAAAAAGTGCCTCTAAATGGACTTAGCTAGTGGAATACAATATACAACATCCTCGAAGTTTCATGACTCTGCGATTTTTCGTGTGCGTTGTCTTTCAGTCAAGCTACTATTTTAATCACAAAATAAAATCATTACATCAGGATATATACAAATTTTCCCACGAAAATTATATAAAAATACTAGCGGACGCCTGCTTTAGTAAGCATTACAATTTCAATTATTTACAGCTACACATTTTGCTTCGTTGTTCGGTGAGTCGAGGAGCTTCAGAAACTGTTTATGGTATATAATACGGATTTCCTTTAATATTCTAGAGAATTCACTTCCGTTTTCTCGCCTAATCAGAATTTCCGTAACACATTCACCAGTTCACTCCTCAGTTCCGGCGTGTCTATAGAAGCATGTATTTACTTTAAAAATTAAGATTAAGGAATATAGAAAAAATGTTTATATCGTGATAACATCAAACGTCTTCCGTTTCAAAGTTTTGTTGCATTGAGGTTGCGCAACAAAATTATATCCAAGCCGACATTGAAATTCAAATTGTGTGGCGGTAAGTCCGGAACATCTGAAGAATTCAAAAAATTCTTACTTGATTTTGAATGACGAAATTAAATCCTTTTCTCATCCAAAATTGCTAGTTTACTTACCCAATTATACGAGCCCAAACGCAAAATAGTTGGCCTAGTATTGTATTTTTTATCACATACATTTTCAAATGCGTTATTATTATGCATAAATAATAAAAAGTTGATTTTTTTTCTTAATATTATCCATGAACATGTGTTCTTTACAAAGCAATCAATAAGTTAAAACAGTTATGTTTGTTGCCACAAATTTCAACTGTTAACCCATTTTTTCTCTGCAAAATAGTTGGCCCGTTAGTTTTTCGCGGCAAAGTAGTTGGCCTTAGCTGGATAATGTCTTTCTCTCTTGACATTTACCGTTTATTGTTGCGTTATTTAAGTGCGGATGTCTCAAGTCAGGCATTCACTGATTGCAGTCGCAATCAAAGTTCACTATGGCGCGTGGCAAGTGTTTATCAGAAGACATACGTAATTTAATAATAAAAGCGTACAAAAAAAAAACGTTTCGGCATATAACATAGCAAAAAATTTGGAAATATCGAGGTCTTCAGTTCGAAACATTATTAATTTATTCAAGAAGACTGGAAATGTGAACCCACTGAAGAAAACTGGAAGACCATCAATTGCTAACGATCGTAACAGAAGGGCTTTAAGAAAAATTCTCAAGAAAGATCGTCGTGCTACAACGGCAAGTGGAATGTGCGGAAAAATGTGATTAAAAAGCAAGTTTCAAGAGACACCTGCATTCGAGAAATGAAGAAAATGGGATACAAATTTTTTTACAGTAATTTTTAATCAAATTGTTTTTGTTTTATTAACTTAGAAAATTGTTTCTTCTAAAAAACCGTCACTTAGGCAAAAGAAAAACCACTTTTAACTCCTTTGCAAAAAAAGAAGCGCTTAAGGTGGACTCGTGATCATCAAAACTGGACGCTAAAGCAATGCAGGAGTGTAATATGGAGTGATGAGTCTCGATTCGAACTTTGTGTTGGAGACTCACGATCAAGAGTTTTAAGAACGCCAGCTGAAGCATTTCACCCAGACTGCTTTAGACGAAACACTAAATTTACCGCTTCAGTAATGGTATGTCAGCTGAAGAAGTAGGTGACCTTCGCTTCATCGATGGTACTGTGAATGCCAGTAGGTATCAAGACATCCCCACTTTTACCTTCGATTCCGAGGCTGCAAACAGAAGATGGCAGTTTTACATTTCAGCAAGATGGCGCATCATGTCATACAGCCAAGCAAAATATGAGCTGGCTTCGATAACACACCATTCTAGTTCTAACGTGGCCTCCAAATAGCCCGGACCTGTCTGCAATTGAGACTTTGTGGGGAAAAATGAAAAAAGAATTAAGAACAAATCCGGCTAAAAACTTGAATGAATTAAAGGATCCAATAAGTTTGGAATGGCATAACTCCTGAATACTGCTTTAATTTTGTGAAAACTCTTCCAAGTCGAATTACAGCCGTAATTAAAAACAAAGGTGACGTCACTCAGTGGTTATTTTTGTATTAGGCCAACTTTTTTGCGTCGATAAAAGAGTGGGTCAACTATTTTGCGTTATATGAGTTACAATAATTTCGTTTATTTAATCATTAAATGAACTGTTATTATTTTATGAAGAATTATTCTTAAATGTATATGTCTAACACTGTCACAATATCGAAATAAATTTTGAGTTTGTTTGTTTACTTTGGAGTGCTAATCTTTTTTTTTTCGAATTTCATAAGACGGAAAGTAAACGGGATAACTATTTTGCGTTTGGTCATAGTCAATATAATATGATGAGCGATATTTGGGGAACATTCGTGAAGAGCGTGCCATTTGGGAATAAAGAAGTTTTCGAGTTAACTCGTCGCCTTGGCAAGAAGTGTCGAAGAAATTTATTAATGTTGAATTAGCTGCCGTGAAATAGACACGTTGACCATTTTCCAAGTGAACCGGCAAACGGACGACAGTTGGTTGACGCTAGTGGATCGAAAATAAAAAAAAAATCCGCCTCACAGCCTCGTTGCAGTTCACGTTCCTGCCCAAATAATACCAAGTCAACTCGTCATACGTATCATGAGCCTGAATCTCAAATACCGCCATATTACTGCCTTTAAGTCACGTACCTAATTGTACACATATTAGATTGATTTAATTCGGCGTCTTCAGGACTTTCGAAAAAAACGAGCAGTACGTCACAATCCAACTATTTTCGCCAACAAAATTTGTTTCTGACGCCTTCATCATGAATGTTTTTCCATTATCCGCTGGTGATCAACGCCGATTAAACGGAATGAATGTATAAAAGCATATTTTTAATGTATACATATTCTCATAGTGTCAACAAAATATGGATTTCATAGCAAAGCAAATCGCTGTAAACTGTAAATAAATAATGATTGCGAGACACCACTTAACGTCGTATGTTTTGTATTTCGACATTCCATGTCCATATCCAATATTTTTTTGCAAAATGTCCCTTTTATTGTTTTTCTGAATATTTTAAAAGAAAAACCAAGTAAATTGGTTGAAAATTACGTGAGTATTTATAGGTATATAAATAAATTTGGTAGTAATAAAAATAAAAATGTTCTGTTTGAACTTTAAAAATCGATTTTGCTACAATTAAAAAAAAACGAGTGTGCTTTAGACCACACGACTGAAGTAAAACTTCTTTAGCTCCATCATATATATCATATTCAATAATTTACTGGCTATGAGAGGAAGGGAGAAAGAAAATGTACGCGCGCACTGCTCTGTCTTGCTCCTACAGTGTGATGATACAGACAATAGGCCACGGTTGCCACTTACAAAAAAAACTCAAATTGTTTTATTTGATTTTGAACAAAATTACCAGCTGCTAGAAGACATGGGAGATCATCTAACTATTTTCTTATAACAAACCCTTAACAAAATAGAGTTTCATATCTGTATATGAATAATATGATTAATTAACATATCCATATCTCAATATAGTTATAAACAGACACAGAAACGATTTCGAAGTTCACCATCTGTCAAAAAAAGAAAATGAGTGCATTCTGTAATTTTTTGAATAGCGAATAAAAAAGTTTTATATGGATGGTGATGAAGCATATCGAAATAATGCAATGCGTTCACTCAGAAGCAGTAAGGTAGCATTTAAATGAGGTGATATCGAGTTCGCATTCTGCTCAAAAATTTACCATAACCAGATAAAAATTACCAAAACTCAAAATGCAAACAAAATTACCAAATTTGGTAAAAAATTACCAAAGTGGCAACCTACACTGTGTCTTAGATATTCGAAACGTAACTGGCTATGAGAGAAAGAGAGAAAGAAAAGAAACTGTGCTCGCACCTCTCTCTCTCAGTGGGGCACTGCCCAAATTTGAGTGATGCCTTTATTGTGGGCATCACCAAATTAATCAGTGCAAGAACAACTAGGTGAGAGTTATCTTGTTTTCGCTAGTAATATGGAATTCAAGATGCTCTATACACCTGACATTGAGGTGGACCTTTCCTCGGTTTGGGTTGGCAAACCAAATTGGTAGTAACTCTCGGGTTACGAAAGCTCGACCATTAGCTAAATAATGGTACCACGGGGATGGGGACAGCCTCTGTGCCAAATCTGGTGCAGCCCCATCATTTGAGGTTGGATTCGTGGTGGCTGTGGTTTAACCAAAAGCGGAGACGAAGAAGCGTTCTTTCAGAACGAAGAGGTGTCTTGGTAGGCCTCGCCCAAACCAATGGGTCGTTGGCTGTTGCCAACTTAACAGCCACGGTAATTGCACCAGGGTCAATACTTGTATTGGCTCTGGGACGTTTTGTCAACGTCTTTCTCAAGGACACTATGTGGGTATGCCCATCGTGAAATTAAGCCGTCAAGGCAGGTGTTCACGTCAAGCATTACTTTTCATTTCTGTTACTCCTACAGTGTGATACAGCAATAGGCCTGCACTGCAGTGATACTAGACTTTAGAGGCAGGTTATCCCACGGTTATACCCAAAAAATTCCTTTTATCCCTCGCCAAATTATAGAAAATCCCACATTAATCCCAGGAAATATTAAGTGAAAACATTTCTTTTATAAAATTCTGTCTTTTTACGTTTGTGTATAATACAAAAATAGAAATGTAGGTACATCTTACACATTTTTAAAACGTTACAAAAAGGAATATAAAATTGTATTCGGCCTTAAAATGAAAATAATATTCAACATAAAATAAATATCTTATGAATTATCTGAAACTTTATCCCTTCAAGTCTCATTATTCTTGATTTTTCATACCAAAAAGGACACAGAAAATTTGATTTGAGAACGAGGTAAGGCTTTTTGCATACATTCTTACAAAGTTTACAAAATAAATAAGTTTATTATTTTATAAAATACTCCTTTTTGGTATTCAAAGATATTTCATTTTATGAATCAGTTTAAGGAAATAAAAAAAAAGAAAATAAAGCATTCAGATATTTTGAATGACTTTTTTCTTAACATGAAAATATTTAATTTGATCGTAGGTTGAATATTTTTTTTATTTTTAATGGAATGAGCAATTAGGAACAACATTTTACCAAAAAGTAAAATCCCTTTCTTTTTGTACTATGAGGTCTGAAATATCCCTTTGTCTCTTTAAGTGAGAAAATCCCGCAAAGGCGATAAATCCCCCGGTCTAGTATCACTGCTGCACTGTATGCTGTGTCTTACATGACGAAACTGGCTATGAGAGAAAGTGAGAACGAAAATGTGTGCTCGCATCTCTCTCTCTTGCCTCTACAGTAATATACGAAACTTCCTATCTTCACTAACTTATATCACCCTCTCAACTTTCGCTCGCAATTTCCGTAACGCTTTCGTGACGCATTCACCAGCTTACCCCCCAAGTCAAGCGTGTCTAAAGAAGTATTACTTCAAAAATAAATTTTAACAAGTTAAAAGTCAGGTTACGATGTATTGACCAATTGGATTGATTGAGCTATACTCAAAAACCAGCTGAAGAGAAAAATCAGTGCTCTCATTGGTACTCTCTGAGAGGATAGTTCATTTTTATAACATTTTGTGGACCTCCTATTACGACCATTGTAAGCTTGTGAAGTCGCTCTCTACTACTTTTATTCTGTTTTTAGCTGAGCTGTGTCCTGATTAAATGCTGCGCGTTGTATCCTTTGGCAGTAATAAGTAACTTTCTGTTTCCGATCTTCGAAAACTGTTTGTGAGTACATTTTGAAAAAGCAAATATCCGCATAATCTTTCAACTATGCGACAACAGCGTAAACAAATAAATTACAGACAAGTTTTTTTGTATTACGCCAGACCTTTTACTTTCACGTTAAGGACAATCGAGCAAAACATTTTACATTTCAACTTGACACCTACAGCTTTCGTCGGCGCTGAGGTACTGACCTAAAAGATTTACAGTGTTCATAGAAACATAAAAAAACTATGCAAATTACGCACTGTAACAATGCCCCTATGCACTATGCTCCATGCTTTCGTAAATCTTAAAACTATCTCTTTTAGAGCGTCGTTCGTCGAAGCCAACAGTGGAATACAAATAAAAAAAACAATATAATTTCAAGTGAATTACTATCGCGACTGTACGGAAAGAAAAATCATTTTCACTGAAATTGCATAAAGGATCTCGCCCATCCTCACTGTTTTTCTTTGGGGATAAATTGCATCTACCCTTTTATCTCAAAGTTAAATCCTCTGAATTATGCTAACTACCCTATGTTTAAATATAGAGCTCCGGTCTGCTCTTTATTTTTACTATAAGAGCCCCGCACCGTAAGTCATGCGATCATCCAATTTATTTGTTGGTTACTTTGCAGAGGGATATATATTTTCAAACCTCCTTCATGAAAGATGCACAACCAGCGCACGTTTTGCTCCTGAAATGCTGCAGAAAGCTTTGTGAATGGAGAAGAGACCTTCATGTGCAAAAAACCAAATCAATTTTGATGAGAAAAGTTTTTGTCGTCACCCTCGTGTTATATAGTAGGATAAAACAGACATCCTTGCCAAAGCGATATTGTAATTTTGTTCCTTATACAAGTAGGTTGAGATGGGAAGAGTTACAAAGAAAGCAAAAATATTCAAAGGGCAACTACCTACTGCACAGACTATTGCTGTGAGTAAAATATGAAAGTTGGCGAGGGGATATATTTTCACAAACAGTACAAAATTGGATCATAAAAAACTCACTAATGATAATGGTGACAATCGATAAAACTTCGACAGAACCAAAAAGGTTGGATACGAGATAGGGTATAAGAAGCGTCCATTAGTATTTAAAAGTGTATAGCTATATTTTGAATTCAATCCGATACTCTTTTATTATGCCTCTTCTTGTCGATGCATAGTGTAATATATGTTACAATTATACTTAGCCCTTGTTACGTAGGTATTCGACTCCGAAACAACAGGCTGCCAGCTAAAAAGTCTATTGTGGACGAGCTTTGTTTATTTATTTATCCATTCCGTGTTTGAAAGCCGGTCATACGTCAGCGAGTTCCTCAGTGGGACTTGAGATCACCCGGCGGGATTTCGGCAGCCGCCTGCAATCTAATTGGACTAGATTTAGATACCAATTAGCACACTTCTAGAACATTTTTAATCTACCAACGACAACTTCCTTACGATATCTACCGACCCCGTTTAACTGGTACCGATCGCCGGGTATGTGTTTAAATGTGCCTTAAGATTAAGCCAAAATATTATTCCTAAATCCAAACACAATCGTATAGAGTGTTTACTTCTTTATTGTGTTTTTTAGAGGTTTGTTTTTCGAATTGGCATCACTTCTTAACCATTTTAGAAATAGACTTCTGTATGTAGTCCAACCATAACTATAGACTTACCTCAGCTCAGCTGCTCGTAAAACTAGTCGGAATCGACCCTTTCTTGGCCAAGTAACTTAAAACAAATAATATCTTTTTTGATAATAAAAGATGTAATTTGAAGGTGCTTGAAGAAGGATAACTCGTTTTTTATTTGTTTAAGGGCCTCCATCCTCCAAGGATTAAATAAGAAAGTGGTAACCAAAGTGGGCTATTATAATATTAAAAATATTTAAATCAAATATTCACACTACGGCAAATCCGAAAAAAATAAGTCAAGATCGATACTCACCATCTTTTTATCGATTTTAAGGCCGCGTATAATAGCATTTATAGAGACGAGCTATACAGAGCCATGTGTAGTTTTGTGTATCCCTCTTAAACTTGTCAGATTGTGCAGAATGACGATCGAAAACGCTCGCTGCTCTATAAATAAAAAGTATCACCGAGACCTTTGATGTCAAAAAAAAAATTATTTAGAAATCCAAGAATTATGTTTTTTTGGTTGTTTAATAAACTTTTTGTATTTTTTTTATCTTTTTAGCCTATGGGACTTCGGGGAAGAATACGAATCTAATGACACCTCACTCTTCAAAATCGGTAAAGCCGTTAGGCTACAGGGCGTCGCGTAGGAACGGATATAGGATAAGCGCACATAGCCCTCCCTGTGTCGGGGTAAAAAAAAAGATGAAATATCATTTTTGAAGAAATTGTGAGAAACTCGCACGAAAATTCGGTGCATACGCTGACAAGTGACGACATCGATATCATCGACAGAACACATCAAAATGTCACTGAAAAATCATATTTCATATCTTAATATTCGTAATCAATTCTTCACTGTAAATTCTTTGTGGTTTTTCTGTGGACATTCCCGGTGAATAATTCTTCGCCAAAAACGACAAAGGAAGTTTGTTCATGACTGCATATAGCATTAAGCAGAACTACAGACGGGAGGGTTTAACTTCACCTTCATATTTTTAGAAGATTTTTGTAAAATCGCAAATGAATTTTTGTATTCGATAAATTTGAAAAATCTTGGAATTTTATACGTTTTTAGCTCAAAAATTGTGGAATAAGTTTTAAGTCCTAAAATCGTAAAAATACGATAAATCGTGGAATCTGGCACCGTTGCGTATGAAAGCTGCCAGTCTATTGCTACTTAGTTTATGATTTTTATTTTAAAATTTTGTAATACCAAATTCATTATGAACTCTGTCATTTTCACTTCGCACAAAAGAAACCTAAGTCAAAATTTGTTTCGTATTTTAAAATGTTTTATTATTTTTTTTTTTTTTTTTTATTTTAAAATGTTAAAATAACATCGTTAAATTTGTCTGCTTTCTAGTAGGGTGAACAGAAATTATTTATTTTGAGCTTTTATAATCACCATGATTCCGCGTTCTGATTAAAATAAATCAATAGTTGGCGCAACAGGTCCGTAGGGACCCTAGGCCTAGCTTCTCACAACCATTCGTGTTGTGTGAGTTTTTATTTTTGGGACGAATAGAAGGGATCTACAATTATCTTATGCCGAGTCGAAACGGCCAATTAAGAGTCGGCGCAGTAGCTTAGTGGTTAGTGTGTTGCACTACTAAGCGAGGTGTCCCAGGATCGAAACCCAATTTCATTTTATCACAAGATCAAGAAATAATAACAAAAGCGAAATTTGAAAAAAAAAATTAAGTGAATAATTTGTTGGTGTTAATTTATTACAATTCTTTCTTCATCACTTGCATAGTTACGATTAAATCCAGATAAGACTCATACCAACGTGACTTGGTGAATTAGGCCGCGACATATCATAGTATAGTCGGGAAAATTTACTTCTGCTTCGCAGTCGGATTCAGCCACTTTAGTCAATTAGCTTATCAACACTTGTTGGGCCAATGCACCAAAAACGTTGCATTTTTTATATTGGGGTAAAATATTTGTAAAGATAATGTACATAGTACCTACATGAGTGTCAAAACCTGCTACGCGTTCTATGCTGCAATAGCAATACTTATCATAGTTCATCTATTGAATTTTTCCAACCCTTATTGGCTTTCTTGCGATAGTGTAGATACTTTCTTAAATTTATAAATACGTTTAAAAAAATGTTCAGTGTTGGTTTTAGTGATTGATGGTCATTATAATAATTGGAAGTTGATGGTGCTTAAGACATTTCTTGCTATGAAAATAAAATAGTAAATAAACATATCGTGAGACAAATTCATTGAATAGTAAGGCTTACTTATACCGATTCCAATTGATATCCTTTGTAGCAAATAGTCATCTCCAATACGATCCACTAAATTTGTACTTTCAGAAAGACAATTTTCCATTTCCATTTTTTTACGAGAACTATTTTTTCACAAAATAATCAATCAAAACGTTAATTTCGGATTGTGCAATAAATTGATGACTTATCCTTCTTTTCTTGAATTCTATTTTCAACCGGTAAGATGCCAACGAAGATCTAATCTTTCTCATCGAACCCGTAATGCAAGTAGAGTTCGGAATATCGCCAGTCAATTGAATACGGAAATCGCACAAGAAAAGCGCCGTGTTAGTATGAAAAAGCTCAGTTAAATATGAGAAATCGAAGAGCAAATCGAACAACTCAACAACGTGAAAATCTAATTCGACGCATAAGAAGAATTGCTTCAAGTGTTGATTTGAATCGAGTAGCGTTTCATTACGATTGCACAATTCCGTTCAAATCGGTTCAACACCTAGATTGTGGAGAAACACCTAGATTGTGCTGTCTCAGTGGCAAGGTAAAGTTTTGGTAGCAGGCAAAATTATTATCTGGGACGAATGCACAATGTCACATAAACGTGTGTTAGAAGCTCTGAAATTCAGCTGACGACAAACATGCAAGCTGCATTCCTAACTGATCCAGCTGAAGAAATGTTCTCAAATCAACTGCTAACTATCGGTAATTATCGTATTCCTGTGGACGAATCAAATGGATTGATATCGTTTCCGCCGAATTTTTGCAATTTCGTCTCAACGAAAGAGGAGCTCATCAACAAAGTTTTTCCGAGCTAACCACAAAAACTACGATGGGTTGAGTGAAAGAGCAATTTTAGCGGCAAGGAAAGTGGATGTGGATCACTTAAACTGCACAATTCAAAATCAAATCGTTGGTTCCCTGCATTCCTTCAAATTTATCGACTATGTAACAAACGAAGACGAATCAACGAACTATCCAACTGAATTTACCGTACAATTTACAATTGAAGGTTCGTTCAGTCGTCATCATGCTTCGCAATCTCAATCAACCAAAATTATGAAACAGAGCGCATTTAGCAGTCACAAAACTCATGAGCAATGTGATTCCCCCGATAGTACTAAAAGAAAAGTTCAAAGGTGAGGAAGTTATCATTCCGAGAATTTCAATGATCCCAACCTGTATGCCATTCAAATTTAGGCGAATCCAATTTCCAATTCGTCTCGCATTCGCCATGGCAATCAATAAATCACAAAATTTGTGACCTGAATCTGGAAAATTAATGTTTTTCACACGGTCAACTGTATGTCGCATGTTTCCGTGTCAGAAAACCATCCGCTTTGATTGTTTTCGCAACTGACAACAAAACGAAAAATATCGTTTATCACAAAGAGTGCTTCAATGAGGGGAAATACAACTCAACAGAAGCAATTCACAATTTGTTTTCCATATTTTGACAACTTCTGTCAAAAGAAATTCAGGAATTTTTTTGTTGATACTTACACGGATTTAAAAAGACGTACACGGATAGAAAAACAAAATGGCTGTTTTAAAAAAAAAATAAAGGGGGCCAGCGGCAAGAGGATTGCGAGTTGGAGTCCCAAATTGATTTTTCTATGATAGAAATGTCTTATACACAGCATGTAATATTTTTTTCTACTGACGAGTATAGAGTGCCATATCTGCCTCCCAAAAGTATGCACCAGTAAATTATTGCGGATGCAAAGTACAAAAACAATAGCAGGCACCTACCACTACCATGCAATGACTTAAGAACAAGTCTGTCCGATTCTAAGTTCAACGATTATTAAAATAGTCTTCCTCAATATTAAATGTCAATCAATGCAGGCCCTTTAATTAAACGAAACATATCCAGTCTTTTACTTCGAATAGACATAGATACTTCGCAGATAAATGCCAAATGCCAATGGATACTAAATCTCCAAGTTTCTTGTAGAAATGGAAGTGAGAGACATAATAAGCAACTGCTGTTTGGGAACTTCCAAGCCCCATCCCAGTCTCAATTCCAGCACAGCACCACATGTGTTGTGCTCCATAAGAGACAACTTAATTTGTAACATTCAGTTTGCTGGAATTGATTCTTGTGGTAGGTTGATGGTAGTATCGGGGTGTTCTACAAAGAAGAACAGTACTTACTGTTATCTACATAGTAAAAGTGTTTCCTTAATTGGTCTATGGATGATTACCGAATAACTTATGTTAATCTTCATCTTCATACATAATCGGAAAATGTGGTTTTACTTGCGATGGAGAAATTATCTGCCGAATTGTGTTTTAGTTTCACTCCCGATAGTGTTGTGCCGTGTAAACGACACCATGTATGTAGACTAACTGCCAATAGTCAATAGCCAAATCGCACAAACAGTCAACTTCCCTACAGAATTTAATTATGGTCAAAATATTGTTTGAGGAACTTACCTCCTATAAGTTCGAACAATTGTTTGACACTCGCATAGAAGGTGGAAGATGTCTTCCGTGTTTTGAATGTCCTCACTACCTATTCATGCATCCGTATTAGCTAAGCCTATAGTCTCATGGCATGCTTCCTAAGAACGCAGTCTCCAGAAAGTAATCCTACCGTTAAGCTTAACTTTGTGCTACTGAGATTTAGTAATTCTTCAGACTTTATCCTATTTAAAACGGGCCACAGTGCCTTTAAGGCCCTGTGCCCTTCTTGCTTGTGAGCATTGTGAGCCTTGCGAACTCTTTCCTGGACGTTTCCAATTCAGATTCATGTCTAATACCGTACCAAGATATTTTGCGGTCTCCGAGGGGGAAAGCTCCACTTGTTGCAACGCAACATGAACATTTGATAACCATCTTTAATAATCACACCCGCATTGATTTCTCCAATCGAAACACACCTTATACACGCGCTCACAAAATCCGAAGGCACAACACAAAAGCCGACGGCATTACGCATTTATTGCAATTCTCAAATTACTTCCAAAAATTGGGAGATCATAAAATAGATCATTAACCAATGCACTCGAGGAAATCGTATCGTGGGGGAGGTCTTGCAGCGATAGTGCATACAGAAAAAATTGAGTTGTTTTGGAAATTTAGATCCGCCCACTGTCTGCGCTCCCAGCACTAACTCGATGCGTGTATGCATGTGTATTGGTGACTTTTTCTCACGGTGGCAAAGGCAAAACACATTGCGCGGTGCAAGAGGCGGTGACAAAGCAGTGCATTGGAGTAATGCTTCTTAAGAATCCGTAATCCAAAGGGGGTCAATGATCTGATTAAATCGAAAACGGCAAAATCAGCGGGATGCAGAGGTCTCTTTTGACTGAAGAAGAGGCGATAGATGTCATTCCCAAGTATTAAGTTACGAAAGCAAGTCGGAACAAATAAAATTTTAAATAAACTTTGAGTTTGAGTTTTTTTCTTCTGTCTCATCCGCATGTACCCAGGTATTGCATATTGCGCGCTGTGATTTCGGTTGGTCTGATAGTGCGACGGCAAAATTACAATCCTTTTGTTTGTAATTTTTTTTTGCGAGTGTCCTTGCGATACATTTTGGTCCTTCGAGCCGGATCTAAGGATTAAGGAATCCTAGACAGGATCGGTACACAAACAATAAAATAAAATTGTAAACTATCGCGTTAAATCAGCGAGTGTTAAACTTCACAATTTTTGTGCGTCGCGGTCGTGTAAAAGACATTACCACTTACTATCGGTGCATAATTTCAACCACTACATTGGCTGTTTATTTCCTGGATCGGGATCTGCGGAAGCTGGTGCAACAGAATAGAAGAAATATTGGAGCAACGCTTTAAGTACAGGTGTGTGGCATTTTTCTTATAATATTATATTAAAAGTAAATCACCGATCTTCATTGATCTTATTAAACTCGTGTGTGTGTTGTGTTCTGAGCTTTGACTGAGGGTTGTTTTTCATTCTTTAATTTATATCGTTGGCTTAATCATGAGTAAGGGCAAGATTTCCAATTTAATCGAAATCATTCAAACAATTGCGCAAGAAATAAATGCTGATTATAAGGCATATACAATGTTAGCATCGTCAAAGACATCTGTGCATATGAATGAAGCGCGGTTAGTGAATTTGGAGGCATCATTCGATGAAGCTAGGATAATTCATCAAAAAATTGTTGGGGCCCCTAGCGAGGAAGCGAAGGTAAAATATATGGAAGATTTAACTTTTCACAAATTAAAGGAGCTGTTCTTCCAATATTCATGCGAACTGAAGGAACAGTTAACAACTACCGATAATCAAAGTGTTCACAACAACTCAGTAATCGGTTCAAAGAAACCGTCGGTCGAATTGAAACTCCCTCCTATGAAAATTCCTACCTTCGATGGTTCACTACAAATGTGGCCAGAATTTAAGGGATTGTTCGAAGGATTGGTGAACAAAAATTCATCGATATCTGATGCACACAAGTTGCAGTACTTAAAGAGCAATTTAACCGGTGAAGCGGCGCGTATGCTGCGAAACACAGAATCTAATTTTGAATCTGCATGGGCGCTACTAGTAAAGCGGTTTCAAAATGTTCGATTATTAAAGGATAATCAATTTAAATTGCTTTTTAATCAATCCCCACTCACACAGGAATCATCCGACGATCTCAAATTGCTTTTGGACACAACCAACGAAGCTAAACAATCGCTCAAAAATCTTGGAGTGTCCGTGGAATCATGGGAAGACGTTCTCATCTTTCACACGGTGCAGAAACTTCCGTTTGCCACTCGAGGGCAGTGGGAATCACACATTTCGACGTATGTCGATTATCCTACGTACAACGTTCTTGAGGATTTCATTTTAATGAGAGCAAGAACCTTGGAGGTGATTGGCCAATCACCATCAGGTTGCAATCAACCTAAATCCAAAAAATTTGCGTCAAACACAATTCGTGCAAATAACGCTACCATCCTGAAGTGTACAATGTGTCAGGGGTCGCATTCCATTCGGAATTGCTTTAAGTTCAAGGCCTTAAACACGAAGAAAAGACAGGAGTTTGTAAAGAAAAGAAAATTATGTTTCAATTGTTTATCAAACGCCCATTTCGCGCAAAATTGCACGAGCACTTTTACGTGTTCTACATGCCATCAAAGGCATCATTCATTACTGCACGTAAATGAACCAGTTAATGCAATGCATGCTAATGATATAGTTCCACCAAGAGCTGTTCCACCACCCGATGAAACAGCCTCCTCTTCAACACAACCCCATCAATCGGAAGCAACAAAAATCCCAACATCCTCAAACCGAACTGCTTCAGTGTACAACGCGTTGATAGCCGAAAACAAGCAAGTACATGTTCTTCTGGCTACGGCCCTTATCAAGGTTTTAACAACCGCGGGGCAACCGTTGCTGCTGCGAGCGCTATTGGATCCTGGATCTGAGGCGTCATTCATTACTGAGTCGGCCGCTCAGTTGCTAAATTTAAAAAGGGAAAGGAGCTGCGTCAATATCATAGGCGTAGGGGAAGCCAAAACAAGCACCGCACAACATAAAGTTTCTCTCACGATATTTTCAAATGTTAATGATAACTTTAGCCTACAGCTGAGTGCATTGGTCCTGCCCAAACTCACAGCTAGGCTACCTATGCACCCTTTACGTGCTAATTGGAGTCACCTCCATAACATTGAACTTGCTGATCCTACTTTCAACAAGCCAAGCAAAATCGATATTTTACTTGGCAGTGATGTTTATCCGTCCATTCTCCTTGAAGGCATACTGAAGGGAGAACCAGGGACTCCTATGGCTCAAAGGACGGAGTTAGGATGGGTACTCTCCGGAGGTACAACAGCCATCAACAACTCGAGTAATAATATAACAACTCTCCACATAAAGACTGAAGATCAAGCATTGGACCGATTGCTGCTCAAGTTTTGGGAACTTGAAGAAGTGCCAAAGAGGAAGTTGTTGTCATCAGACGAAGAGACATGCGAAACTCACTTCTGCAGAACGCATCAGCGTCAATTGGACGGCAAGTATGTAGTTCAACTTCCCTTTAAAGAAGGAACACGTCCTTTGCTAGGTCGTTCGGACAGATCAGCGCTAGTAAGGCTTCTGCAACTCGAAAGAAAATTTCAAATGCAGCCATCATTCTATGAGGAGTATAAAAGGGTCATCAACGAATACAAGGAGCTCGGACACATGTCAGAGATTGTTCCCATAGAACTATCCAGACCTCACTATTACGTTCCCCACCACGCAGTGATGAAGGAATCAAGTTCAACTACAAAACTGCGGATCGTTTTTGACGCGTCCTGCAAATCGTCGGATAGCACATCACTCAATGACCATCTCTTCGTAGGCCCAAGGTTGCAGGATGACATTTTCGATCACATCGCTCGATTCAGGTTACACAAAATCGCCTTTGTAGCGGACATCAATAAAATGTACAGGCAAATTTGGGTTCCGCCAGCAGATTCATCATACCAACTCATTTTGTGGAGAGAAGTAGATGGCGAAGAAATAAAAACATACCGCCTTAACACGGTCACATTCGGCACTGCGTCAGCGCCATATTTAGCGATTCGTACGCTGCAACAACTTGCGGCCGACGAGCGGGATGATTACCCAATCGCATCGAAAATTGCTCTGAAGAACTTTTATGTCGACGATGTGATTCATGGGGCGGACACTGAACCAGAAGCCATAGAGATGCAGCGGCAACTCAGTGATATGTTGAATCGTGGAGGCTTTCCACTACGAAAATGGGCAAGCAACTCTGAGAAGTTCTTGGCGTCCATTCCAGAAGAGGATAGAGAGGTACAGGTACCACTCTCATTCGATGAAGGAAGTGCGGTTAAAGCGCTAGGGATCCAGTGGCATCCCGCAAAGGACATGTTAACCTTCAAGGTCTCACTTCAGGATTCGAAGAAAACAACAAAACGAATCATCCTATCAGACATTGCGCGGCTGTACGACCCAATGGGCTGGATTTCGCCCTGTGTTATTTTGGGTAAGATCATAATGCAGGAGATCTGGAAGAAGAACCAAACATGGGATTCTGAGCTCCAATCAACAATCGTTTCTGCGTGGCAAAGCCTGAAAACTGAGCTCAATGCACTCAACGCTATTGAGATTCCTCGCTGGATAAATTTCACAACGAAGTCACTAATCGAAATCCACGGTTTCTGCGATGCGTCAGAAAAAGCGTATTCGGCCGTAGTATATCTTAGGGTTCTTACCGGAAATACCATAATCACTAATTTAATCGCTTCGAAAACCAGGGTTGCGCCGCTAAAGGTTAAATCGCTGGCAAGGTTGGAGCTTTGTGGGGCGCAACTCCTAGCACATTTACTGGTGCATACCGTGAAGACGATGGGGCTCCAATCGGCAAAAATATTCGCTTGGAGCGACGCTAAAATCACACTGGCATGGATAAAGTCGGCGCCATACATTCGAACAACATTTGTGGCCAACAGAGTCGCAGATATTCAGGAACGTACAGATCCTGGGTGCTGGAACTACGTCCCGTCTAAGGACAACCCGGCAGACATTGCGTCTAGAGGACTTTTTCCAAAGGATCTTGTCAAGGACAATCAATGGTGGCATGGACCTAAATTTCTGCAGACGTTTGATGAGCGACTCCACCAACCATACGAACTTGCAACGACAGACCTTGAAGCAAAACCATTAGAAATTTCAAGAACCAAAAATGAGATGATCGCATCTGGGTACCCCATAAAAAACATTTTTCAGCTCTGCGTTCACTTCACTGCCTTCGAAAATAACAACCTTTTTAATCGTTTTTCCTCGTTGAAGCGTTTGATCAGAGCCACAGCTTATTGGCTTAGGTTTTTCATTAGTTTGCGATTTAAAGCAAAAAAGGTTTCAACTCGTGTGTCTGGAGCACTTTCAGACGATGAAATCTACTCAGAATACTTGGTTCGACTACAACACCGTCCGAAATGGATAACACCAAGTGCTGACCTCCAGATCGGAGATCTAGTACTCTTACCTGATGAACAAACACCTCCTACCTTGTGGCGACTTGGCAGAGTAACAGCGACGCATCCTGGAACAGACGGAAAGGTTCGTGTGGTCACAATCAAGACTGCAACAACATCATTAACGCGTCCTATAGCTAAGCTGTGTCGTATACCGATGCTCAGCGAGTAAAACGACAGTTGCGCACGCTCACCCACACACACACACACACAATAAAAAAAAAACATATCTCATATCATAACTAACTAACTAATTTACAATGAATTTAATAAATCTAATCTAATTAACTTATACCTAACTTATTATTGCCACACACCATTCACGACACCTATCACTTTTCTCGTTTTCATGTACTCATCCGCACACGTCGAGGAGCTCATGGAAAAACCAGCTGGAATCATCTCGCAACACACATCTGTAATCAAAGCGCAAGCTCAACCATGGGAAAACAGATGATAAGCAGAAAACCTCGGACCTCTATCGTTCCCATATCCTGTGGCCCGGCAGGATGTTGCAACGCAACATGAACATTTGATAACCATCTTTAATAATCACACCCGCATTGATTTCTCCAATCGAAACACACCTTATACACGCGCTCACAAAATCCGAAGGCACAACACAAAAGCCGACGGCATTACGCATTTATTGCAATTCTCAAATTACTTCCAAAAATTGGGAGATCATAAAATAGATCATTAACCAATGCACTCGAGGAAATCGTATCGTGGGGGAGGTCTTGCAGCGATAGTGCATACAGAAAAAATTGAGTTGTTTTGGAAATTTAGATCCGCCCACTGTCTGCGCTCCCAGCACTAACTCGATGCGTGTATGCATGTGTATTGGTGACTTTTTCTCACGGTGGCAAAGGCAAAACACATTGCGCGGTGCAAGAGGCGGTGACAAAGCAGTGCATTGGAGTAATGCTTCTTAAGAATCCGTAATCCAAAGGGGGTCAATGATCTGATTAAATCGAAAACGGCAAAATCAGCGGGATGCAGAGGTCTCTTTTGACTGAAGAAGAGGCGATAGATGTCATTCCCAAGTATTAAGTTACGAAAGCAAGTCGGAACAAATAAAATTTTAAATAAACTTTGAGTTTGAGTTTTTTTCTTCTGTCTCATCCGCATGTACCCAGGTATTGCATATTGCGCGCTGTGATTTCGGTTGGTCTGATAGTGCGACGGCAAAATTACAATCCTTTTGTTTGTAATTTTTTTTTGCGAGTGTCCTTGCGATACACCACTCCAAGTTCGGTTTTCTCCGGGTAGACTCGTAGTCCACACAATTCGGCCCATATTGTGAGCATGCTGAGGGCTATTTCCATAATTTTACTCATAGCGTTTAGAAATTGTCTTTGAAACATGATAACTACGTCATCCGCGTAAGCGATAACTCTGATTCCTGCATTATTTAGTTCTTTAGGTCTATTGTCTCTGCCCTGCCTATAGTGACAGATTTTCTTATTGAACTGTTTCTGAGATTGGAATTGATATTTCTCATCGGCAGCTAGTGCAAATTCCCTCTCGTGAAGGCTGACTGGTCTGAATGACTTTGCCTCGGTGTAGTCCTTTTTTCCCGGTTTTGTAAGGAAGACCACATTTGCTTCCCTCCATGTAACCGGTATATATTGCTAGGCATGCAACGTATATATTCCTGAGCCTTGGTGCAATTTCGTCTCTACCTCATTGCATTAGACCTGGAAATATACCATCCGGCCCCGCAGTTTTAAAGGGTGAGAATGTTTCTATCGCACCCTTGACCGCTTTTGGTGTCACGATGCGTTCTGCTTCCGTCCTTTCCATCCTGTTCGCTCCTTGTTTCCTTGGAGCCCGGGGCTGATCTGACTTATAGCTTCCTGGAAAGTGTACCTCCATTAGGACCTCATTTGGTGTGATCCAGTGTTTCTACCATCTCCCCCGCTGTGTTGCGAATGAGTCCGATCTTGGAAATTGGATCTCTCGAGACAACCTTTTGTAGTCTACTGACTTCAGATGTACCCCTCATACTCGAGCAAATGTCCCTCCACTACTCCCTTTTAAATCGTCGCAGAGTGACATTTACGTCTCTTTTTTTTTTGCCTTATATTCACCCCATGCTTCGGGTTCTCCCCTCCTCATGGCGTGATTGAAGGCCTTCCTCACAGCCTTTTTTAGCTTTTCAAGTTCCCGGCACCACCAAGGCGTAGGATCTTGTTTTTCCACTAAATAAGGTGTACAAGCCACTCGGTACGTATCCTCAACAGCTGATTGCAGATGCTTCAGTTGTGATTCTACATGCCAAGTGTTTTTCGGTAAACCGCATGTGCTTACATTCAGTTTTTCCTCCAACACTTCCAGGTATTTTATCCTATCTGTATTCTTTCGGAATTCTGATGTATTTCCGATCTTTTTTCCTTTGAGATCCATAGCGAACATCAAATGAAATGGCTCTGTGATCCGACAAAGTTTGATACTCTTTCAATTATCTGGCTACTGCACAGGGTAACATCGATCATTTCCATTCGCCTCACATCGACGAAGGTCGGCTCTGTTCCCCTGTTTAAGATAACTAGATCCTTGCATGATACAAATTCGAATAAGGCTTCTCCTCTGTAATTATCGTTGGTGCTATGTATTATGTGCATTGGCATCACAACCAATTATTAGATCCTCGTTCCTGTTCCTGCATGCATTCACCAAAGACTCTAACTCCCTTGGCGGAGGAGGTTCTGGAGAATCATACGGCAGGTATGCAGATGCTATGACAAAACTTCCCGCACCTGATCCTACTCGTACTGTTGCAAGGTCTGGGGCACACAGATCCGGCAGTTTATATGCTTGAACTCCGTGCCTTACCAAGATACAGGACCTAATTCTTCCGCTAGTTTGCGCATAATGCAACTCAGCCATGTTATTTGGGAGTCCTCTAATCTTTCCTCTAAAGATCCAAGGCTCCTGTATCAGGGCTATATCAAATGAATCCTCATCAAAACATTTAGTCATCATTGCTGATGCTGCTTTGCTGTGATGAAAGTTCAATTGATTCACCCTCAGCTTTTCCCGGTATGGGCCCACCTCCCGCCCGACTTGTGTTGATCCCATCTCCATGGTGTCTATCACTTCGTCCCCCTTCCAGGTTGAGTCTTTTCCGATGATCCTTGGAACTTCACGAATGCTATGTCCAACCCGCAGAAGAGTCTATTTCCTGATTGTCTAACCAGCCTCGCTTCTTCCCTCGGGCACCAGATCGTCAGCTTGGTTCCACCAATTTTTTTGTCATCACATCTTCCCACATGACTAACCCTCCATTTCGAAGTGTCCTTCACACAAGAATTTTGACGACAAAGTCTGGCAAGGATGACATCTTTGCTCACGGGTTGCCCGGGAACGAAGATTATCAATCTTTCCACATCCTTTAGTATGTGAAGCCTGTCTATTTTAAGGTTGATTCGCTCCCATAGGTCGGTCATCTTCCCTCTCACATAGCCAACCTTTGGTTTTTTGGTTACCGCATTTTATTGCTATAATCCCTTCCTCGAAGGTTATCACCTTTACACCGATATCACCTGCATTTGTCGGAAGTAAGTCTAGAGCCCCCAGCAGAGCATTTTTGAAAATATTCAACTGTGAAGTTTCTATCCCTCCCTCTCGACTCATGTCGGCAACACCCATTTGGAGATCGTTCGCCGCTGTTTGAGCAAAGGTTCTTACGCCCTTGTCTCCCTCACTCCTAGCGTAAGGCTTTGCATCATCTGCTTGCTTTGCACTCCTTCCCATAGCTTGGCTCAGCTTTCGCTTTACCTTGCTTGGTCCAGGTTGCTCGGCCTTGCACGATTTCTGCTTTACGGGTTGACTAATAGTCCATTTTACATGTTGTCCGTCCTCATAACCTCTGGAGTGTGGTACCTGTAGACTGACGCCATATTGAACAGACTGTCCGTATTCCCTTCCGCCTTCCGTCCCCTTCTTCTCAGTTTCGGGTGGATTAATGGTCCCGGAACATTTGAACCGTTTTCTAGATCCACCGTCTTCTGGAGAGGTTTCGGTCGACGTCAAGTTGGCAACCATTTCAGTCAGCTCCTCAACCGACTTACTTATGCCTTCCGCCGAAACAGATTTGGCCAAGGCCAATCTTTGCTTCCTTCTGACCCGCTTCATCCTTTGCTTCAGTTGTTTGTGCAACTTCCGCTCGGAGTCGGGACTTCTCTCCTCTTCCAACCCAGCTTACGCAGTTTCGGCTGACCTCTTGGCGCATTTCTACACCGCATTGTCCACCGCCACCGACCATTGGTCTGCTAACTCTTTTGGTTTCCCATCAGAGTCCACTGACCCATCGAGCTTAGTCTGGTTCACGTCAGCGCCTTCCAACGCCTTCTCGACCCCTCCTAAGCCTTCCACCACGTTTTCCGAAGGAGTATTGTTTTTGTTTATTTCATTTAGGTCCATATGCGTACCCACGAGTAGGGGAGAATTAAACAGACCGAATAGGCAGAGATCCCCAATACCTATTCTACATAACTAAGTTACAACAGAGGATTGAGCTGCCCCTTAGGAGTCTCCATTAACGGATCAATTACCCCTGAACCCTGTGAACCTACCTTATCACAGCTTCCTCGACATTGCAGACTAGTCATCTTGGAGTTAAGGGTTGACCGATTGATCGGATTGGATCTTGGTTTTTCAATTCACATTCAGCTCTACCAGAGGAGTTGGGTCACTACCCTGATCTAGCATCCTGTTAATCTACCTTCGGATAAAGGTAGATGAACTTACCGACGGTATATTTTTTGTATATTTTTGGGCATTTTAAGTAAAGCTAGATTAATTCCAAAAGCTATCCCATTCTTTAATACAAATTCCATCCAAGTATAAAGATTCGCTTGTAATGTTATTATGTTGACTTTTTAGTTCTGTAAAAGCGTGTATAGTTCTGCGGAGTATATTTATATTTATTTAAAGACCAAAGAGATATAAAACGAAAACGAAAATGAAGAAAAAAAATGTAGAGTTTGTGCCTAGAAAATGTTCGGCCAATCAATTAAGTAAAGTGCTACCGACGAACAGAAAAAAAGGTGCCCTTTCGGAGTTGGTGTCCAAATACTCGTTCGTGTCGGAGGTACCACCTTCCTATTGGTGCTCCGTGAGTGTACCTTGCAAAAATGAAACAAAAAATACCAATAAAACATATCAATACTATTCCCGCCACCAAAATCTACGACGATGGCAAATGCAGCAACAACAACTTCAACATTAGGCATATAACCTATTCTGTACCTAACGCCGAATAGCGCAGACACTGAAATTAATTATTCGTTATCATGGCCTAGGTATTCTCACAAAAAAAAGGAAAATTTAAACTAAAACCAAAATTGCATGTGTATTCTTAGGAAATTACGTATACGCCCTCGAATCCCTCACAAAATTTATTTAGTTTTATTTTGGTTCACAACGGGTGATGAATCTCAACAGTTATCATATATTTTTTTCCCCTTTCTCTAATTTTTGTTTTCTTTCGTTCTGGGATTATCAAGTTTGAATATTAGAAGTCAAAAATAAAAAAAAGGAAGGAAGCCTCTTTCGAAGTCGTATACATTATTTTAAGTAATTAGGAAGCCGGAAAATATTTTTTTTTTATATATATATACACGTTTCTTTTCATAGTTTTTTTGGTTCTTTTTTTTATAGGATAAGAATGAATAAACTATCTGAATTTTCAATAAAGATCGGTGTAGAAGAAATCTTTTTTTTTTTTGGATTAGCTATGTATTTTGGAAATTTGGGTTGTTGAAGAGAAGTTAATTGGCCGACGATAGGGTCGCAATTCACCAACGATTCGGAAACGCCTATTGTTTGACCAGTATGGCTTTCAAAGCTGTTTATTTGGTGGCTGTGACGAAGTTTGGGGGGGATTCCAATGATTGGTCTAAGCTTGTCAGAAAATTCACCCAGGCCACATTTCAACTGCAACAATACTTTCGCTAACTTTTGAATCAGCTGCAACAACGTTCATAAATTGTGCATTTTCTATCATATTATATTCTTTAAAAGAAATGACTCTTAGAATTACCTCAGCATAAAATATCTATTGCAATTGCTGTTCCAAACGAAATGATTTGTGATTGTCCGACACCACTGCATATAGACATTTTATCAACTATATCTACAAATTGTGATACAAATATCTGAAAGTTTTTCTGCTGCTGCTGATTTGATGTTGTCAGTTCCCATCCACTGTTTATGAAACTTAAATCGGAGAAGATTGCATTCATATGTTACTAAATTAGTATTATGTTATGTAGCTGAAATAAGATAATTCCTGATTTTGTTTAATAAACACTATACTTAAAACAATGACTTTTGTTTAATTAACAAAAGTCATTGTACTTCCCTTCTTATACGTTTTGCAGTATCGTCAACAGTGAATCTTATCGGAAGCTCTTTGTTCGGTCGTAACATTAAAATTTTCCGTGGTTGGGTAGCTAACACCACGTAGCACGCACAACACCCCACGTGCAGGATCACGCCCTAAATTGACTCTGAAACAACGGGTCGGATATACCGGAGCCAGTAACACACTTAAGGGGTTTATCAGCCAACATCTTTGATTCACCACTCGGACTAGTGCTAAAAAATCCTTAAATTTTGCTCCAAATATGTCAGAGTAGCTGACATAAGGTATCTGCCATCTTAACTATTGACAACACCTTTGTTTCAGTCATGCAGATTCGACTGCTGTATGTCATTTTATTGAGAGGCTCATGCCTCATGACCTCTGAGTCTCGTTCAGCCGGCAAGTACCTACCAGGTGGTTACCACGGGAAAATACAATCAGCACAATTGATTTGTATAAAATAGTTGCGACAACTGGACGCAATAAGAGCCCATCGTACAATACCCAACTACATACAAGCGGGACCAGTCGCTCAAGTTATATGTTTCCTGTAAAGAAAGTGTCTCAATTGTTTGTTTTATAGCCACTGTTTTACCCACACCTTTCTTAGCTGAGCCTTTTTTTTATTACACTCCGTAGGAAAAACGACCAATCTCCTGGTCTCACCGGCCCTATAACATAAGCCACCAATATAATATACTATGTTGTCAATCTAATCCCCATCGTGTCAACCCTATTCCCCATCGGATACTTCATAGACCCATCGAGCGCAATAAACTCTTAAATGGCGTGTAATACGGTTCTTTGAGATTTCGTTTTCCAATAAATACCTTCGGCACAGTTTATTGTGCCTGCGATTGGTAGTGGGGAAGTGAGGCGTTCACAAGGCAATGCTGGATAAAATATAAAAATATCATCTACATGGTATATTTGTTGAGTTGGGTTTGGGCCTGATGGGGGAAGAGACACGGGATATCCTCTTTTAGAAAAATTATGGTAAATAAAATGAGTGTCAATCGATGAAATTGAACAGAATTGTTATGCATACATTTATACAAGAGTAATTTGTATTCGTCAGCCTGTATGTGTACCTAGTCATCGTTTGTATTTTTCCTTAAAATCTCAATGCTGCCGAGGTTTTATTCACCGATTTTCATTCAAAGGATGGCTGTGCTTATACGTGGCGGTGACATGAATTGAAATGAATTATTACAATTGAAGTCCTTCAGTAAAACGGCTCTTCTTATCTAAATCGAATTCTGATTTGAACGAGTGCTTTGGCATTATTCGGGTTCAGAGTGGTAGGTAAATCTTAGATCCCAATTGGCGTAGGTACGTCTATTGTTATTGTCTGTCAGGTTGCCTTTTCGATATAGTAAATCAATACCACATTTTGATTTATGGTAAAAGGTGTCGTGAGTTAAAATTCTTTAGGTAATTCATCAGCCATGTTGGAAGGCTTCACATCGAAGCCTTACGAATTTTTAAGGAAATGGCTTCTTTTTTCTTACAGCAAGATTTTCGAAGAATAAAAATGAAATGAGTTGAGCATCACAATGATAAGTTATCTCTCACTTGACATTGGTTCACTGGCGATTGCATTCCGTCGCAGAAACCGGCCTTTATCTGTTGTTTTGTCAGTTGAAGATCGACGCACCCATTAACCAAAATCGATTTTCGGAAAATACATGTTCAATGCACAAATAACAAACAACACAATCTGGTAGTATAAAAGCGCAGACGTAGCTTGTACCAATTCAAGTTTAATTCAGAACTAGACAAGAGTGATCAAAACAATGAAGGTACTTACTGTTGCGCTGTTATTTGCAGTAGTTTTCGCTAGTTGCCATGGATATTCGTACATTATCCCAGCCGATATGAGTGAGTAGCGATGCAATGAGTGAATCAAGGACTAATTTTAACCTTTAGAGCATCCTGGTATTTGCTACTACAATGGACACATGCTTCCAAAGGGTGACAATCAGATGCCAACAGCATGCCAGAATATGAAGTGCAACGAAGACGGATCAATTTTAGTGCAGGGGTAAGTGTGGAGTCATTTTAAAAGTATAGTCCATTATCTCGCTGTATTCCATATAGGTGTGGTCAATTGGATCTTAAGAAATGTACCCTGACGGGACTTACGAACTTGGCGAAACCGTATCCTGATTGTTGCGAAATGACTTACAGTTGTAAGAACAAAGATGGCAGCATGTACACGACGCAGTGGAATCCGTTAAAAATGGGGATTCCCACTGAATCCAATGCAATGAAAGAGCAAGCCGGCCAGCTAGATCTTAGCGATAAGATCAACCAACTGGACCTGACTAAGAAATCTAGTACGGAAAAAAAGTTGGGCCAAGCAGATATGGGTGATAAGGACGATATGGAAAATATTATGATGTAGTATGGAACTCAAATTTAACAAAAATATATAAGCTGAAAGTTAATATATAGAATAATTGGATTGAGGTCAGGGGATTCTCAGGCCAATCGAAAATATTAATTTAATGTCGAACCCTTTGAAAGTCTCCACTTCCATTTGTCTTTCCAGGATTTTTCACACTGTTTTGGGGCAATATGTTGTCATCATGAACAGTGGTTTAAGGTTTTCGGCTGCAATGGCCCCACGACTCGTTATGCATCGCAATAATTCTGGAAACACTGGACTTTCCAACATCAACCTATATAAATCTCCCTTATGGTTTGCCAGTGTCATCATGTAAAGCAAATGTTTTCTCTATGGAAATGTCCATAATATCCTTTCCAATGACGCGATCTTGAGAAATCTAATATCAAATAACATAATTTCCTTAATAAATAACACCTAACCTTTAAAAACCTTCAAACTTCAGAGAGTCAAAAGAAATGATTATTTTACAATTAATACATACGCCACCCATACGCGAAGCACTGTCCAAAATCTTCAAAAACAAACGTAAAAATCAAAGCCTACTAACAATAACGTTTAAAAAGTGTTTGTCCCGATTAATTTGAACATTTGACCTTCCCAGCGTGAAGTGTACTTAATTGCCAGCACTTACCGTATTTATCGCAAAAATGGCAGCAAATTCGACTCTTTTGTGTATTCTAGGACACTCTTTATAAACCCACAGCAATATAACGCTTCACTTATATTGTATGGTACTAGCTGAACCCCCGCCGGCTTCGCCAGGCAGAAAAAATTTAATTAAAATAAAAAAAAAATTAAAACATTTATTGCAATGCTTTAACGTGAACAACATCCTCGGTTATTTTTTATCCATCGCTTGTATAAAAAAATAGTGTAGATGGTTTTCCGATTCGGAATCATGTAACGCAGAGTTGGCCTTGCGAGAAAACTGGATTCTCCAAATTTATACCGCATATTTGAAATGATTGTCCTTGCGACTAAATGGTAACAGCGAATGCTAGGCGAATAGGGAATTGAAGACGCTTAAATTCGAATGGGACATCAGATGAAATTATTCGTATGCGAGGAATCAAAACTTCTTGAAAATACTATTACCACAAAATCCAGACATTTATGCACCTATTACCGTTAGTGAGTCGAACAAAAAATCCTGCGAATGTAAAGACGCTGGCGAATGTAAAGACGCCTTATTGCGGTTTGCGAATTTTTGAAATGTCATTCGCCTTAAACTTCAAATATTGGCGAACAAAACTATTTGATGGGTCGCTCACTGAGAGAATGACAAGCTAACATAAAATATTACCGTGCAACAAAAAATCAAGTGCACTAAAATTCAATTGTTTTCAAGTGTTAATAAATTTGTTCACGAACTTAAGATATTAACGACAGTGCAATAATTATGTTCAGAATCGCTCTCCTAGTACGAATATTTTTAAAACCCCAAATCAATATATCCATTGAGCTACGTCAATTATGCCGCCACCACAACAACCTATTCGTGACCTTCGCTCAACCTCAGTCAAGGGCCAACAACAACAATCGTCTGCACCATCAGCTGTGAGTAAACCCGAAGACAAAAACAAAGGTCTGGAGTAATTGATGAGACGGCAGTACGAGGAACTCAAGAAGTTGATTTTGGAAGAAAACAAAAAATCTACAGTAAACTAAACGAGGTATTCCACTAACAGAAAATGAAAACCTGCTAACAAAAAAAAAATTCTATTTTCTTTTTATTTTATTTATTCTTTATTTGAATCTTTACTACTACTAACAACAAACAAATTCCTATGGTAAACTACAACTCAAAAGACCCGGGAGCGAACTGCGTATCATCTATCTTTCTTCACCTGTATTTATTACAATTAATTTCTGTCAACGATCAATTCTTGGAATTGCATTTCTTATGAACTGACCTAATTAAATGAAAAATGCTTAGTAATCTGCATTTATGTTTTTTTAAGAATTCGTCTTTCTGATCAGGTGGTGGATGATACGTAACTCCTCCCTCCTTAAGATTAGAATTTTCCTGAATTTTATTGTTAAATTTAAGCTGGATTCATTTTTTCTGTATACATAAAAAGGATATTATAGCAAACATAATTAATATTATTACAACAGATGTTATGTTTATTTGATATGCCAAGTTCTTTTCAAATTCAATCTCTTTTATTTCTTTAATATTATCTATTTGATTAAAAACATTTTTTTTTCAAAATTAAATGTTTTATTTGCTTCATAGTTTTCAATATAGCTTGGGTAGTAAAATCTTTGCTTGTGTAATTGTTTTATATTAGAAAACTTGTGGCCCGTTAAATATAATGTACAATTTGTAAACATTATTAAAACGTTACCGCTTATCTTAAGTTGTCTATCATCACAAGTGTAATTTACATCTGATTCAAATTCTTAACAAGTATAGTTTCGTCATCGAATGGTATAATTTCGGTTTGTTTATTCATCCTAAGCTTACAGTTTTGTCTGATTATGCAATGTTTACTTTCAATCAATTCATTTAATGCTTTATTTTCTTCAAATTTGTTTATTTTATTCTTATATTCTATAGTAAATTCACTGTCTACATCTACTTCCATAAATTCTCTGTTCGGTATTGGTGTTAAAACTTTCAGAGGTAGTGTAACATAATCTTTAGGAATCATAATTGGCAAATATTAACGTATTTTTATCATATTCAGTGACACCTAGTTTAATATGTTTCAATTTGAAAAAGTCTATGTTATAAGTTTCAATTTCTTCGTTAGTTAAAATACTAGGATGCAATATATTATTCCTTGCTGAAACTATATTCTCTTGAATGTGTTCTACCCTAGCGCTAATGTATTTAAGTTTAAACAGTTGATCGAAATAAATTTGTTTTGCTATAAGTTTTCTTTCTACTTTTTGTATAGAACTGACTTGCTTTAATATTGTCTCTCTAACCTTAAGAATAGTTTCTTTTAATATTTGAAAAGTGTTATTAAAGTATTCATTTATTTTAACTTGTTTAGTTACTACATTGATAGCGTTACGATTGTTTTGTCGAATTTCGTTTATGTGTTCAGTAATTATTTGTCTATCCTCGTCGTGAACATCCATTTTTGTGCACCTCTTTTCTTCCTATTATTCATTGGCGTTAATGTTCTAATTTTATGTAATATGCCTTCAACTTCTTCGTTCAATAAGATTCCATGTTCGCGTTCTAAAGCTGCAAGATTTAAAGATATGTTTTTGACAAATTCTATAATTTAGTTAATCATGTGTACGATGATGTCTGTTTCGTTTGTAATAGTAATGTCGTCTAATTTTTGTTTCCTTCCTGTTCATTTATAGTTTGTACGTTGAAGAGATGTTGGTAATTTATTTGTACTACAGTCATCAGTATCAATATCCAGATTGTTAGCTGAAAATTTAAGTGGTCTTTTAAACGTTTGTCAAGTGAATTTTGTCTAACTTTGCCTTCTTATATTTTGGTTGGTGTTTGTGTCTATCAGCCTTGTAGTTTTTAATAAAACCTGTTGTTCTTCTTTCTTCATAATCTTCTCTTTTAGCATTAAGTTTAATTAATCTATTTTGCTTGGTCAACTTTAATTTTTCGTAAACTGGACTAATTTTACCTGTTTGTACCTGCAAAGGAGTAGTTATTGTTGAATGAAACCTCTCGTTATTATTTCTAACCGCTTTTTGCATTGCTTGCCTTATTGTTAAAGTATCATTGAGTAGTAATATTCTTAATTTTTCTGCCAACGTATTATGAAATCTTTCTACGTCTGAATTTCCTGTGTGCGAGTTTGGCTTAGTTAAATGTAAACTAATTTCTTCTTTTTCTAAAAGTTCCTTAATTTGAATCGCTTTAAATTCATTGTCTGCTATAATCTTATTTGGTTTACCTATTTTGGCAAAATGTTCCTCTAACTGTTCAATTAATGTAACATGGTTTCTATCCATTAAGTAATATGCGGCACCAAATTTTGAAAATTTGTCGATTGCCGTAAGAAAGTTGAATTTCTTGAAGACATACATGTCTATATGAATAATTTGATTTATATTTGTTGGTGTTTCCGTCAACTTGAATTTTGGTTTTACTGGATTACGGTCGTACTTTGTTGTTTTACAAACGTCACACTGGTTTATTACTACTTGAATTAACTCTAGTAACTTGGGGTTATATATTTTGTATTTGATCTGATTAAATGTTTATGGATACCTGACTGTAAACTTTCCCTGATATGGTATAAAGATATTTGTTTAATCGCCTCTACTCCTGTTTTTAAATCTTGTGCTCTATATGAACACTTAATAAATTTTTATTGTGGATAACTCCATTAGCTTCTCTTGAATGGTTTTATATTGATGATCGGGTAGTTCAGAAATTATTCCGGTAATGCCCTTTTTTATGAATCTCCTAAATATATCTGTCAATCTAGTCATGTCATATTCTGCTATGTAAATTATTCTTTTATCGTTTACAACTTCAATCTCTTGAGTTTTATTATTTATTAAAATAATGTTTTGTATTTGTTCGCAATTTCTTCTTTGATAGCTATATGGTCAAGTAATTCTTCATCTGCTGAATGTATTGTTGCCATCGTAATATCGTCTTCTATATTAAATATAACATCTGATTCCGTGTCAATTTTGTTAGAAATTGGCGAAAAATATTCTAATTAAATGAAAAATGCTTAGTAATCTGCATTTATGTTTTTTAAGAATTCGTCTATCTGATCAAGTGATGGATGAAACGTAACTCGCGCGATCAAAGACTACCTTAGATAATTAATCAATTAGAGTAAAAATCAAATCAGCCGCTGACAGAGTTTCCCTGCTCAAATCAATTCATCTCCGATGGAAAACAACATAACAAAACATCTGCTTAACAAATGTTGAGCTTGAGTCTGACAGCCGCATATTCGTTAATGAAAGCTTAGCGACAAGTAGTAACATGATTCTTCGTAAAGCTCTCTCCTTAAAACGTCAAAAAAAGCTCCTGAGTGTCTTTACCCGAAACGGGAGAGTTTAGTTCGAGTCAATGAAGCAGGAAAAACACTTTTAATCGACAAACCAGAAAGCTCGATTTCAATTGCTGATAGTACGTACGAAGTATGATGGAGGAAATGAGAAAGACCATGATTTTCCGGTCACTTATGTTTAAGCTGCGTTCTATGCAGATCTCGTATTTGTTTTTTTTTTTATCTTTTTTGTATTATATTTTATTGTCAATTTTTTATATTTACATCTGCCAAACGTCTAAATGTCTCCGTTTTCTTTGCTTTACCTCGTTGTCTAAATGTCATTGGGGTTGTTCCCGCATAATAAAAAATCAAAATGAATAACAATAACATATAACATGTAGCCGGTGACGTCAACAACAATTTACGTGTCTTGATTAATATTCTCTGTAAACAATGTAGTGGCCTTAAAGTATGTCACATTAATGCTCAAAGTCTTTATCCAAAGATTGATGAATTTAGGAATATGTTTCAAGGGTCAGGTATCGTTGTAATATGCGTATCAGAGACTTGGTTCCTACCCGATATTGTGGATGCTCCTTACAATTTAAACGGCTACAAATTGTTTCGTGGTGATAGGTATAATCGAGTGGGTGCGGTGGTACTGCTTTATACATCAACAAGTGTCTTAAATACAAATTTGTTGCTAAGTCTTGCCCCAATTCTTCCATTGACTACTGTTTCGCTGGGCAAATGGCTGATAATCCAACTCATTTCACAGCTACCGCATCAACATTGTTAGATCTGTACCTTGTTAATGACCCTGATAATACTCTTCTCTACTCTCAGCTTTCTGCCCCGGTTTATTCCAAGCAAGATTTAATTGAATTCTTTAGTATGATGCCAGAAACATATTCTGCTTCGTATGAATACCGTGATTTTAGGAGACTAAACCTTAACCAGCTAGAAAATGATATATATCGGGTGAATTGGCAGCAGGTTTATTTTATGATCTCGGCTGATGACCATGTTAATTTTTTGCAAAATGCAGTAGATAACCTTTTTAAAAAGCATGTTCCACTTAAACAGAAATTAGTACGTAATGACACCATTTCCTGGCCTACAGTTGAAATTCAGGATCCCATGAAACTAAAGGACCTGGCCTATAAACGTTGGAAACGCTTCGTCTCGTTGAATTCTACAATGTTTTTCGTTAATTCCGAAACAAAGTACGTGATAAAATTAGGGAAGCGAAACGCCGACTGTATACTGAGAAGTTCGGCAAAAAGTTTTCACCTAAAACACTGTGGAAAAATATTCGCGAACTAGGTGTTGGTCGTCAGAAAGCACCGTTTCCTGACAACATCAACGTAGATGATCTAAACGCTGAATTTGCGAAAATTCAGTGCTCCACACCAAATGCCTTATTATCGGATGCATTCGAAATTTCAGGTGACCTTAACTGTGACAATGAATTTTATTTTCAAAGGTTAAATGAAGCAGATGTTGTAGGAGCTATATTGGACATAAAATCTAAAGCTGTTGGTTGTGATGAAATAAATCCAGTTTTCATAAAGATCATTCTACCTCATATTCTACCGACACTAACACATATATGTAATACTATCATCTTAACATCATCTTTTCCCATAACTTGGAGATTTGCAAAAGTCATTCCTATACTTAAAAAACCTGCTATCCGTCTGACACCACCTGAATATAGGCCAGTTTCTATTCTCCCTATTCTATGTAAGGTACTCGAAAAAATATTGCACAAGCAGATATCGAGTTTTGTTAAAAATAAAAAGCTTCTGAATCCGTCTGGTTTTAGGGAATTTCATAGCTGCACAACATTCATCTTAAATGTAGCTGACGATATCAGACAGATAATGGGCCAAGACCAGGTACCCTTCCTTTGCCTTCTTGATTTTTCAAAAGCATTTGATACGGTCAATCACAAAATTCTGATCTCCAAACTGAGAAATCAAATTTTTTTTTCCAAAAGTGCTACTCCATTGATGTTGCCGTACCTTTTTGATCGGATACAAGCTGTTTTCGCTGGTGGAAGCTGGTCCTGTTTTATAAATTTTTGTCAGGAGTTCCACAGGGATCTATACCCGCTGCACTACTATTTAGTGTGTTTTCTAAACGATCTTCCGCGTGCAGTCACAAAATCTGGAATACATATGCATGCCGACGATGCCCAAATCCGCCTTAGCTGCAAGCTTGGAATGATCGAGGATGGGGCCCTGAAACTAAACTGTGATCTTAAACGCATTACTCACTGGTCCGAAGTAAATAAACTTTTATTAAACCCTACAAAATCTCAATGCATAATTATTTATGAAACTAAACTCGACATAAGTTATTTTCTTGTCTTGTATCTCGGCAATATAGGAGAAAGTTAAGAATTTGGGGACCGGGTTTAACAATATACCCTTAGCTGGACCTTCACATTCGGTCAATAAGTGGGAAAATATATGGTTGCTTACGAACTCTTTCACTTTCCAAACAATTTACACCCCAACATGTTAGGCTTAACTTAGCGAATACCCTTATTCTGCCGATCATTACATATGGGTGCCAGATTTTCTGTTGCCATAACGCTGAAACGAGACGAAACCTGATTGTAGCCTTCAACAATATAGTCCGATACGTGTACAGCCTCAAACGATTTGATCATATATCAGCTTACTCAAAAAATATCCTGGGATGCAATATAAATGCACATATGAAATACTGCGCCCTTGAGATATTAAATAAACTGTTAATTAATAAAGAACCGCTGTATCTTTATGATAAAATTGGCTTCTCAATTTCTAGTCGGTCTTATAATTTTATTCAACCCAGATTTAAATGCGCCAATTTTTTTTTTTTTTTTGAAATCATAACTTCTTTAGCCGCGTTGGGTATTTATGATATGGGATAAAATCATTGAACTCGCGACACCAGTTCATGGAATTGGAACGGAAGTTGAGAGGGTATATAGAGTCATTGTATATAGAGAAATGTTTAAACATAATGAAAGAGAAGATAGATGTACCAACTACCAACTAATGAAACAGCGATACCTAGCAGATAACAGCCCTATCATACCTCAAAGAGAACAACAGACGGCATTCATTTTGTCACGGAAAACTTACCTTCTCACTATATCGTTTGGATTGTAGTCTATGATATTTAATGTGGGAAATAACTGTTACCATATTACAAGATATTTTGTGTTATTGTTTTGGGAACCATTTTGTGAAATAGGAGTAGGAGCTACAAATGCAGGTTATATTCACTTATGAATACTTACACACATGAATGGATGAATATCTTTGCGGAATTTGTTTTTTATTCTCTAAAGTTAAAACAATAAGTTTGTTGAGAAAATAAATTAACTTTTAGCTTCAGAGAATAAAAGTAAAAAATTCGCGCGAATTTGAGAATGTAAGTGTCCAGTTGCAGAGCTGAGATGTAGATGTCGCTAAGTGCAGGGAATGAGTTGAACTCGCTGTACAAATGTTGTGCTAAAATATTTATTTTGGTAAAGTGCGACAATAAATCAAAAATAAAATATAAATGTAAAAAAATAAACAAAACATTTTGTATTTATACAACAAACAGCTTTAAAATTTGTGTCCAATTATTTTTAAGGAATGACAGATAGAGTGTTCGAAAAATGGACAGAGTTTAAAGGTGGAAACACATTCTGACCGATGTTACATTTAATTTTTTTTTGTGGCAAAGACTTTTAAAATTTTTTTAAAAATTAAAACACTGATTCAACAAAATTTGTGTTGATTGAATGGCTATGAGAATCGTGGTTTAACAAGAGTTAGAGAAAGGAAAAGCTTTCAGGAGTGCTGCTACCATAAACTAAGTATTAATTACACTGCCAGCGAGCCATACCAACTAAGGCTTTAAGGCTTGTTTTTTTTTTTAAAGGGGCACTTTTTTTATTACAAAATTACAATTACACTTTGCCTAAAAATATTTTTTTTGTATTATTTTATTGAAAAAGGCATCCTTTTTTGAAGTTATTTATATTTTCGTTAAAAGTAGTTGGCAACGCTGCCGCGAGCTCAGAAAACTTAAGAAAATTTGCCTACTGCAAGCTGTTTTCCCTCTTAATGTGGGATGGGAAAGTGTATTTGCTAATGCTATGTTAAAGTAATTTAAGAGAGAGTACCAACTAGTATCCATTATTTTTCATAGTATAATTTTTGTAGTGCATAGTATTTTATAATAATGAATAAGAAAACACTTCATTTAAAAGAATTTCCTGCACATTAAAATATATCCCGACTATTCAAAAAATACACACGTAATTGTTCAAGTTTTCACTTCTGTCGGCACTCCCGGAGTGCCATTGTTCTTTTTACTTCATCAGGCAGTGGAACTCCTAACCCGTTTTTATTAGGAAGCTGCGAGATTTTTGGCAGATAATTAAATTATTTTTAAGTAGATCTTATTGTATTTAGAAAGCTTCTCTTTCGTTCAACAGAATGTAATGTTAGTTTAATGCTTATTCTAGTATTAAATTGAAAATATTTTATCGCAAATTAGAATAGGTAGGTACTTTGTTCTCAATTTACAACTTATATCTGGTGATTTACAAATCAGAACTCATTTTATAATTTTGTTTTCTCCTGATATGCATGAGAATCATACGACGCCAAACCGTCCGGAGACAAAGGGATTTGTCTCGGTGGTTTTTCTGTGCCAAAGCTGAAATTTAAAATACACACAAATTATATCGAAGAATTTGCCTTAGATACGAACCTTAACAATCCATTTCGATTACATATTTAAGAATCCTTTCCATAGTTTTCTAATAGTGAGATGCATACATTCTGAAAAAATACGGATGTGTATACCTACTTCAGCTTTTTTTTATAATTATGTACCTACTTATGTAATATATTTACTTACAAAATGTATTCCAGAATGTTTTGTAATCCGTTGGTTAGTACACTCATATTCCCTACGAATTAGTTATACTTAAACAACTTTAACCCGCCTGCTTTAAGCAAAAATTGAGTACCGACCATAAACTAAGTAGAAATAGACTGACAGCTTTCCTACGTCTCCCCGATTTTCTCCGCAATTTTTTTCAATGTAAGCCCCTCCCAATATAATATGAATACGTGTCAGGCAGCAAAAAAATGCAATTCTAAATGGCGGGAATTGTGATAAACTACTGACACTCAGCAGTGTTCCTACATCGTGGTATATCTACCTTTTTGTGGGAATTTCAATTTTGAAAAACTTTCCGTGCTTAAAAGAAGAAAACATCAAAATTGTGGGAACATCAACAATCTGACAAGAAAACATTCAAACTACATTTCACTATGAATATCACGCACTAAATGCACATAAAAAGGAGATTTGCCTTAGCAACAATTTCCAGTACCAAAAATAATGATTATAATGTTAGCAAACTGCGGTTTTTATACTGAATATTAATTTAATGTTATTTTCTTTCCGAACAATAAAGCATGTTTTTTTCATAAAAAAATAGAGGTAATTTGAGTTTAGTGAAAAGGGAAAAATGAACACGCTTCGTGGGAAAAATAAAGAGAGAGTGCTGACTGAGATTTAGTGTATTTCGTGCATTGCTGTCAGTTGATGGATGTGTTCTGAGAGTTTAAATTCGTAGATTTATTGCACCACGATAACATTTGTATTCTATTCTACAAAGTTTTAAATAGCGAATGTAATCAATAGGATTGTTTTTTTTAGCTTCGTTCTCAGCAAAACAAGGTAAAGTAAGATTTTCAGAACACAAATTACAATAACTACTGTGAGTCTCGAAGTGTCAAGTAGAGCGTAGTTGTTGTAATTGCGTGCTGAAAATCCTAATTTACTTTGATATCCTGAGAACGAAGCTAAAAAAAAACAGGCCTAATAGGTATAAATAAATAAAGGAATAACTGTGAAAAATTCACAATTAAAATTAATTAAAAAATTTTAAATAATGAAATTCCATTTGAAAAAAAAATGTTTCAGCCAAGAACATGAATAGTGCTAATAAAACACAACTAAAAATTTTTTGGTAGATATTTTATGAATAATGTCACTATTTATGTGAAAAGTAAAATAAAGTTGCACTTTTATTATTGTTTCTTCATAATTGGCGAATTTTTTTTACTTGATTAAGTATTACTTACTTATTCTATGGCGAATATTTTTATATATCATATAATAAAAATATTATCTATCTATCCAAAATTCATTACAAAATGATATAAAAAATGTTCCTCTTCTTTATATCGTGTAATTTGAACATTAATTTCAATTCAATTATAAGAAAATCGAACAACTATTTATTTAAAAAATCGCGAAAAATGTCAACCTGGAACTAAGAAAAACTATGGTTTACAACACAGCCCTTGATATTAGCCTTGTTTTTTTGAGCTTCGTTCTCAGCAAAGCAAAGTAAAGTAGGATTTTCCACATGCAATTACAACAACTACGCTCTACTTGACACTTCGAGACTCGCAGTAGTTATTGTAAATTGTGTGCTGAAAATCCTACTTCACTTTGCTTTGCTGAGAACGAAGCTTAAAAAAACAGGCCTATTGAAATAAGAGTCCACCTCAGGCTACCGACATGGCGACATCCGGTTTAAACCGGAAGAGTGTAGGCTGGTTTTTCTCAAGTATGAGTGAGTCCCCTTTAATTAACATAGGCACAAATTCATGAATTCAAACTGGGCTACATCCAAGGTCAAATGCAGCTTGTTGGCAAATTCTCTTTTTTAGCTGAAGCTGTCAGTGTATTTAATATTTAGTTTATGGTACCGACTGTCTGTCTCTGCAACGACACGCAATCAGAGATGAGTGATTAAAAGGGATGGATATCTTTCATCTATCCCCCCAAAACCCAATTGGTTACATTGTTGTTTTAGTATGTCTGTAAACACATGTGACATTAAAAAAGTAGGTATGGCCGGCCACCATTTTGCTTTCATGAGCATCGCGCGGTTTAATTGTTTTGTGTTTGGTATTGAACTTGTTTGGTTTTTGTTAAGGCTTCGATTAAAATATAAAAATAGTGAAATACACAGCGAATAGCGAGTTATTGCATTAAAATCCAATCATGAACTCAAATATACTAGAAAAGAAATGAGCATATGTTCGTGACTTCATGAATTTTTAGGGAAAACAGCTTGTAGGCAGCCGCGTATTCCATTATCTTTGAGCTAGAAAAATATATTTTCGAGGTCTGATGATCGTTCTTTATTAATGATTATTTCAAACTCAAAAACTTATTCTACTGTTTACAGATATTTAAAACCTAAGGTGAACAAGTATCGAAAAGCAAAGGCAGTCGCTGATTCAGTGTATCTTGGTAAATTAAAAGTGTCGAAGCAGGTGTTTTGCATTTGTTCAACGGGAACGATGTTGAAGTTATTGACTTGATTGCTGGCTGGAGGTTTCCAGGAAAAATAGCGTGTGATGCGGTATTATGTGCACGAGCACTGCTAAAAGTTAATTGACCTATGCTTCGGTCAACCCATTATGTGTTAACTTGCACCATGAAAATTTGGCTTCATGATTGCAGGTGTCTAGCAACACCACATAAAAGGATTTCAATATAATGGTTTATGGACATGGAAATGCTGTGAAGTGCTATTACTTTCGCCTACCGTACCGGTGCATACAAAAATTGAACACGTTAATTCTACGGAAATTACAAACAAATGTTTTGCAATTTACGACTTTTCTACGTCAATATACGTTTTAAATTTACATGTCGTCATGTGAGTTCTTATTTGTCCTACAGACCATTTTGGTCGAAAATGAGTTATAAATGCCATCTTATATTTTCGGCCATGCTCTTTCGATTGCTGCAATCTTAATTGTCCTATCTCTTTTAGTTTTTGAAATAAAAAATTTTATTTTGTCCTACAGACCAATTTTTGTCGATGAATTTTATGCTTATTTGTCCTATATCCATTTTTGTATGCAGTAGGACAAATTTTATGATGGTATGATTATTATGCAAAGTTTGTGCTTAAATGTCCTACATCCAATGAAATTTGGATATAGGACAAAATGAATATGAAAATTTTAAGATTTGCACGTTCGTGGTTGTTTGTTCTACATCAAAGGTCTGAAGTAGATTTTTCATACAAAATAACTGTGCGTATGGCCAGTTGCGCTGTTTGCGCAAAACAATCGTTTTTTGTCTAGAGAGGACGTGTTATAGAGGCAAAACAATTTTTCGTAAGTAGTAAACAATTTATTTCGTAATTTTGAATGGCATTAATTTAGTAACTTTTAAATAGAGAAAACAACTCAACACAGATAAAAATATCCTCTCCGCCTCCACATTTAGAAGCCGAACTTGCGCTCCAGTTCCTTGTCATAAAATAATACAATCACAATTTTTTCTAGGGCAATGTCTGACATTTTAAATTCAAGTATATCAGAAAATTCGTCAGATTTACACTGCTTTAGCGATGATTCCTTTGCTGACCCGGACTTAATCCCACCTTCTCAAGCAAATACTCCAATCACACAGGGTGAGTTATTAAATCCTTTATCGGCTACAGAAGAGGAACCAAGCGGTACTATTGATCCTAATGCTGCACTGAATCTTCTTAAACCTCGTTCGGTGCTAAAAACTGTCCAACTTAGCAAGAAGAGGAGAATCAACAAAAGTATTTGGAAGAAGGAAGTTTTGAGAAAGTTACGCGAGCAGGGGAAAGAACATATAAATGAGCAAGGTAAGCTCATTCCAGCGAAACAAATGAAGCCCCCGAAATGTGATAACTCATGCAGCCATCAGTGCCCTGCTTTTGATGAAGAGAGTAGAAAATTAATCCACGATCATTTTTGGAGGCTTACAGCACAAGAGAAAAATAATTTTTATGCTAAGAACGTTGAGGTTATTCCAGCAAAAGAAAGCGTACAAATAGTGAAGCATCTCGTCGTCAAAATACTTTCAAGTACTACATGTCCCTGGGTAATCAAGACACTCAATATCAAGTCTGCCGGTCTTTTTTCCTGAACACTCTTTCTATTTCACAAAGAGTAATTTACTATTTTTTTAAAAATAATTTCAATCGTGTTACTGGTGTTGGTTTCCTCAACTGAATGAAAGACAATTTCTCTTTATATTTTTTTATTGAAGTCCGCCTTCGTGGAGCAATTCCAACCGACTGAGCCATAAACAATAAGTGGAATCATTTGAGGATACGAATGTGTAGGAGGGGATAGGATAGGTATAAGAGGTTCACAATTGAGTGGACAGGAGAGAGTTGAGTGATCCTCAGTTTGGTTGCCTTACAGTCGGCCATCCTTCTGTAGAAACGACCTCGTTTCTGTTTCTATGTCGTCCATATCCGGATCAAGCTGACACCAAGGTTTCATCTTGTCAGATGCGAAAACCGAATGGTAGAAACGTTGCTTCCTCTGGATTCCTGGTACATCTTCAATAACGTACCCGTCTTTATTATATTTGGTGGGAGTCCGAAACCGAAGATCATAACGCTCCTTCCACTTAGCTTTCTCTTGTTCTATTCTTTTAGAAGCATCCTGACGATTGATGATCACGCCGTTTTGGTGAATGTTTCTTCCATCTTCTTGAAGTGCTAAAACCAATTTGTTTTTAAGAATATCTCGCGGTCTGAAATCGAAAAGAAGATCATTTGGGTTCTTTCGTGTGGTCTTGTTAATGGAACTGTTTATTGTCCACTGAATGTTTCGTATGTTCTTGTCCCAGTCGCGTCCGTTTTCGTTTTGTGTCATAGTTGTAATTGCACTAAGTATTGTTCTATTTGTTCTTTCTACTTGGCCGTTAGCTCTGGGCGTGTGAACGGCCGTTTTGATATGCTGAATACAGTTTTCGACACAATACTTTTGGAACGCATGCGAAGTATAGGCAGTTCCTCTATCCGACACAAGCCGAGTAGGAATACCAAAAATAAGTGTGATATCAGTTAGATATTTTAGTACAGATGTTGTTTTAGTGTCTTTTACTGCCTTTATCAAGACATATTTAGTGAACGCATCAGTAAGCACGACTAAATACTGGTTACCAAACGAACTCTTTGTAAATGGTCCCAAATGGTCAATATGCATAGTATGAAAAGGGATTGGGTGGGTTTCTGATGAATGGAACTCGCACTCTCGCTTACCGCCAGGCCTTTTATTATAACAGCACTCTACGCAGCATTTGATATACTTTTTCACATATTGTCGCATTCGCTGGAACCAAAATGTAGTGGCCAATTGTTGCAGAGTCTTTTCTAAGCCGAAATGACCACGATCGTTGTGGTATGCCTTCACAATTTGCCAGCGCACTCCAGCTGGGACAACCCACATTTTGCCGCCGTTAATATTTCTGTATAATTTGTTATTTTTGAAAGTGTAGGCGATGTGAAGCTGTTTGGTTTCGTTACTTTGTTGGTTACATTTGAGCATTTGTATAATTTCAACTAATTTTGGATCTTGTGTCTGAAGGGATGTTACCCAATCTCTGTTATCAATTTCGATTTTGAAAATACTGCAAGGTTCTGATTCAAGCTCAGCGGGATTCTCGTTTGGTCGCCTACTCAATGCATCAGCGTGCTGCATTTGTTTGCCTGGGCGATGCAAAATATTAAATTCGAACTCAGATAGTCGAAGCCACCATCTTGCTATTCTTCGATTTAATGGAGTTTTTGCTTTAATTGCTTCTACTGCTTGACAGTCTGTAAAAATTGTGAATGGCTTCCCCAAGATGTACATCCTGAATCGCTCAAGGCTGTCTACTATAGCAAGGACTTCTAGTTCATAACTTGAATAGCAGCTTTCCGCTGGATTTGTATGCCTACTGAAATACTGCACTGGTTTTAGCTTATTATTTTCCTCTTGCATTAAAATACCTGACAGACCTATTGCGGATGCGTCAGTATGAACCTCGTGCCTAGCATTCTGATTGAAAATAGCTAGCAGTGGCTCGCTACATAATAAGGATTTTAGTTTTTTGAACGCATTTTCCTCTGTATTTTCCCATTTAAATATTGAATCCTTTCGCAAGAGACAATTAAGAGGTTCGGCGATTGTAGCATAGCTCTCTATAAACCTTCGAAAATAGCCACTGAGGCCTAAAAATTGTCGAACCTCGTGCACGTTTCTAGGTGCCTGATAATTACAAATGGCACTTGTCTTTGAACCTGGCTTAATTCCATTGCTGCTTACTATATGACCCAGTATTTCGATTTCGGTATAAAAGAACTTGCACTTTCCAATTTTGAATGTCATTCCCGTTTCTGCCACTACTTCCAATAAGCTCGAAGCTTGTATTCTCCCTCTTGAATGGTTTTACTGGGTATTACAATATCATCTAGATAAAGCAATATAGTTTCATCTCCAGTTCGTTGCAAAATTTTATTCATGGTACTTTGAAAAATTGCTGGGGCATTTTTTAACCCAAAACTCATTCTCACAAATTCGTACTGGCCAGAGCACGTATTAAATGCTGTATACTTTCTAGATGCCTCATCGATAGGGATTTGATAGTATCCGGATATAAGATCAAGACAAGTGAAATAACTGAACCCAGAAAATTTCGCCAACTGTTCCTCAATATTTTTCTTTACTAGAAGAAGTGGGGAAGAATACTCTGATTCACTTTCTCGAATGATGCCATTAATCAGGAGTTCGTCGACAATTTGTTGTATTCTTGGGCGTTCGGTAAATGCGATTCGATATGGACGTTTATTAATTCGGTCGTTCGAGGTTAATGTAATTTTAAATTCCGAAAGGTTGCACAAGCCTAATTCGGAAATATTTATTGCGAAGCAATGTCTATATTCGTTGACACATTGTAGTAGCCTCTGATGGTTAATAGTATTAATCTCCTTATTGTAGTTCAAATCCGAAAGGAGAAATGCATTGTTATTTCGAAGAATAGGTTTAGGTGGAATTTGTTTGCATACTTCAAACCTAAGACTCTGATATTCCTTAACAATACGTACATTTCGTTGGTCCAAAAAGTCTCTACCAATTAAAACAGCACATGTGAGCAATGAATCATCTACGACGACCAAATAAATTCGAGCTGTTACGTCATCTACAGTCACCTCAGCCTGAACCTTTTCGAATGACTCAAACCCACCGCCCCAAAGCCTATAAGCTTCTGATGCGTAGAAATTGCAGGTAACTTCAAAAGAGTAAAATCACTCCGTCTTATAATGCTGCATTCGCTACCGAAGTCAATAAACGCGAGAAAGGATAAGCCGTCAATAAAAACCTGTTTATAGTATTCGTTTTTGGCTGAAGCTAGAGTTACTAGGTTAACACGGCGTTCTTCCACTACAGCAGGTTTATTATTTTTCGTATTTGCAAGGATGCACTGTTGTTCGGTGTGTCCGCTCCTATTACATGCCGTACACTTTGAGCGACGTGAAGGCTCGGAGCAATTAACGGAAATATGACCTCGCTCCGAACAATTGAAGCATATTCTGTTTTCCGTTCCAGAACTATTTTGAAATAAATGCTTACGCACAACAAATGGTTTCCGCCTATCGAAATCATCATGCCATCTGCTCATTTCTTGCTGCCGTGTCATATTTTCAAAACTTTTAATTTTTAAAAGTAAATCATTGGTAGAAGAAAATGTAAACCCTGAAAACAAATGGGATGATGTAAGCCCTGATATAATGTATTTTGATATTGCTGCATCTGACAAGTTTGCTTTTGTTCCTAAAGCACGCATTGAAAAGAAATAAGTATCGAGATCTTCATCATTTCTTTTGAATCGACATGATAAGCGCGTGTGAATATCTGCTTCGTTTATGACGCACGGAAAACTGTCTTGTAGAGCGACTGAAAATGACGAGAAGCTTTCAAACAATGTTCTTTGACCGTCAAACCATATGCGTGATGCCCCTTTCAGTTTAGTCGAAACTGCAAACAGAACTAATTTATCGTTCCAGCCATACATGGACTTTAACCCATTGACGCGATCAATAAACTGCGCTGCAGTAAGTCCCGAAAATTGATCGGACGGGTCAAATGCAGGTAAAATGTCTATTACATCACGCAAGCCGCAAAATGTTGACGACGTTGCAGCATTGCCCGGTACCAAAAGCTCTTTCGATTTGGCATTTTTGACCAAGTCTTCGCATTTTTTTTCTAACTCCTCCGATCGCGTTCGGAGTTGTCTAATTTCATTTTCCAATAACTGAATATATGACTCATCCGAAGTTTCGATATTCGTAGCATTCGTGGTATCAAGGATACAATTCTGTTTTATATTCTCTATTAGTTGGTTCTTCAAGCATCCTTGTTTCCCTGAATCTGCAATCCCCTACTTTTTAATTGTACTTTGAGTTCGGCTACTGTCATTTTTGTAATTTGTTCGTCTGTTAACTCTTTAAAAACCCCACAACCTTTCTTGTTGCTTGTAGTTTCGGCAACAATTTCACCACGTTTTCTTTTCCGCGTACGCATTTCTGCCATGATCTGAAGTAGATAATCATATACGTTTTTTTTTTTTTTTGTTATACTAGTTGTAACCATTTGCTATATTCTACAATTTATTATCTTTTCATATACGTTTTTTTTTTCTCTTAGATATTCGTTTCTTTTTTTTTTCTTAGATATTCGTTTCTTTTAGTTTTTTTTTTTTTTTTCTGCCATGATCTGAAGTAGATAATCATATACGTTTTTTTTTTTTTGTTATACTAGTTGTAACCATTTGCTATATTCTACAATTTATTATCTTTTCATATACGTTTTTTTTTTCTCTTAGATATTCGTTTCTTTTTTTTTTTTCTTATATATTCGTTTCTTTTAGTTTTTTTTTCATTCGATTATGCCTCAATGACCTCCAATTTCTTCAACAACCGTAACCATACAAACTAAAATAAATCAACTGAGCGATCCTTTCCTTCGTTAACAATACACAATCAAAATATTCACACCAACAGGACTGAACTCTATACGCAGCTGCACGACTGCCACAATAAACGGAAAGGAGAGAGAAAACAAAACAAATTGCTGTACTTCGTCGCGACAAACTTGGGATGTGTATGGATATGGGTACGACGTATGACACACGTGAATTGAAGCGTGAAATCAATCAAAAAAAAAAACAAACTAATCCACAACGCACACCACTTTTAAAGAGATAATTAAGGGATATATTCAATAACTTTTAACACTATTTTCTTTCCTTACAACTTTGTGGGTAATCTCACTTCTGAATTGTTGGTTTCCTCAACTGAATGAAAGACAATTTCTCTTTATATTTTTTTATTGAAGTCCGCCTTCGTGGAGCAATTCCAACCGACTGAGCCATAAACAATAAGTGGAATCATTTGAGGATACGAATGTGTAGGAGGGGATAGGATGGGTATAAGAGGTTCACAATTGAGTGGACAGGAGAGAGTTGAGTGATCCTCAGTTTGGTTGCCTTACACTGGTTTATCAAATCGCCCAACTAAGGGAAAACACCCTAAGAAAAATCTAGAAACTGTGCTTGTGGAAAATGTCAGGAGTCACATTCAAAGTTTTCCCTGTGTAGACTCTCACTATGTCCGAGCTGGAACTCAGCGTCAGTTTTTGGAAGCTGGACTTTCTGTGCGAAAAATGCATCGTTTATTTCGCAAAAAATTTCCAGAACTTGAAGTTAAATACTGTTCTTATCTTAAAATATTCAATTACGAGTATAACTTATCATTTTTTACTCCCAAAAAAGATGAATGCGATACGTGTACAAAATATGAGAAAGAAGAACTCTTAACGGAAGTACAAAAAAATATCATCATAAAACACAAAAGTTCAAACGAAAAAGCCAAACGTCGACGAGAAGAAGATAGACATTTAGACGATAACAGTATTGCAGTCATATCATATGACTTTCAAAACGTGTTTTCCTTGCCACACGCAAGCACATCAAATTTCTTTTATAAAAGAAAATTCAGCACATACAATTTGACTGGACACTGCAACTTAAATAATATAACCTACTGTGCTATTTGGTATGAGACCCAGAGTGGTAGAACAGGGAACGATTTGGCAAGCGCATTAATAAAAATATTAAAATTTGTAATTCAGGACAACACACAAATAACTAAAATTATCCTTTGGTCTGATTCATGTGTTCCGCAGAACAGAAATCGCATCACATCCCTTGCCTTATTAAAGTTTTTGGAGGATAATAGTAGAAGCATGTATTGAAGGTATTGTACCTTGGCACGAGTGACAATTTTCACAAAAATTCAAAGCACACAAAAATCAGTTCTGTGAAATGATGCTCTTCTGTTCATTTCTCTTCTCAGTTTCTTTTTAAACGTACAGCCATAAACTAAGTATTAAATAGACCGTCAGCTCTTTCAACTTAAGAGATTTTGCCTACAAGCTGTTTTCCGTGTTACTATATGGCAAAGTATATGTGCAATGTTAAAGTAGATTAAACGCACGCATACACTCGCACATAGGAACCTGACAGATGCCTGACAGTTCATTCTGTGGTAACATTGGCAAAAATTCAAATAATTGGCCGTTATCGGGTCGTGTTAAGAAAACGGTAGGTAGTGTGGTGAATTTAGTACCAAATTTATTAAAACGCATAGGTATAGAGGATTTCTCTCATTTTACCAGGATAATGTATATAGTACGGGATGCTTACATTTATGTTGTAAACAATGGAAATCGATGAACTATATGAATCATCGACAAAAATAAAAAAATATCCGTTTACTAATCATTATTCGTATGAATAAAAAGAAAATTCTATGCAGCAGAACTTAAATGCGTGAGACATATCAGGGTACAAATCAGCAAACATGTTTATTTCAAATTTTGCTTATATACGTTTTGAGTTTCGTTCTTTCCCGTACATTTTAAAGAAAATACATTTTCGTTGATTGTGTCTTATAGACTTTTTCTTTTTATTATAAATGCACATTATTCATATTCTCGACATGTTATTTCAAAGGTAATAATTTCATTTGTTTGAAATGTTCTAATAAATTTTATTTGTTTTCCATTAATAAACGAAATCTTCATGGAAAGATTGGACCTTACCAATAAACATTTTTATTTTCGACTCTTATTACGAGTAGTACACAGTGTTTTTATTTTCAATACAATTTTCGCAATTGTGAGCTTCCGTAAATTTAAAGTCGATACTAAACTCTAAAACTCAAAAACTATACCCGAACAGAAATGTTTATATCTTTAACCTGAAACATATTTTAAATTTTAATATTCTTAATCAATTTTTTTTCTTTATATTGGTTGCAGTTTATCGACATTCGCCGCTGAAATAATTTTTCGCCAAAAACAACAAACGAAAAGAGACATAATAATTATAGGAAACAAATACATATATTATTTTATTTCAACGAATGAATTTTCACACTTTACTCTTTCATTTATTTATGTTGATTACTTTCGCTATTCTACATTTGGTAGTATACATGTTTCCATGGTGAAATACAACAACGAATAAAAACTCTCAGAACGCATCCATCAGCTGACAGAAACTCACCAAATACACTAACTCTCAGTCAGTGTCCTTAGCAATCTGTCTTTATTTTTCCCACTAAGGGTGCTCATTTTACTCTTTTCACTAAACTCAAATTACCTCGATTTTTTTATGAAGAAGACATACTTTCAAAAATTTGTATAGTTCGGAAAATAAATCACACAAAATTAATCTTCAATATAAAAATCGCAGTTTCCTAACATTATAATGATTATTTTTTGTTACTAGAAATTGATGCTAAAGGCAAGTCTCCTTTTTATGTACATTAAGTTCGTTGCTATTCATGGTGAAATGTAGTTTGAATGTTTTTTGTCAGATTATTGATATTCCCACAATTTTGATGTTTTTTCCTTTGGCGCACAGAAAGTTTGTGACAAAAATTTAATTTCCCTCAAAAAGGTAGAGATCCCGAGATGTAGGAACACTGCTAAGTGTCAGTATTTTATTACACCTCCCGCCATTTAGAATTTAATTTTTTGCTGCTTCACACGTATTCACAGATAGGAAATTTAAGAGAGAATTTTCTTTTCAAAATTTGCGGGGGGAATCGGGTAGGTGCGCGGGAGCTGACGGTCTATTTAATATTTACTTTATGGTACAGCTGCACGAGTCGGCAGAAAAAATAAATAAATATAGTTTGAAGTCAAAATAGTTATTTTGTTTATCTCTTTTCTGAAGTTGTGTAAAGTGTAATGCTTAATGTTCTGTCTCTTTTCGGCTACTTTAATCGATTTCGGTTAGTGCATTGATTATCCTTTGGTGGGAAAACATTGTCGTACATATGTTTAAAATACATACTACATATTTTAAAATTATTTTTTTTGGCTAAAGTGGTGTTAGTGCACCTTGGACCTATCATAGCGCGTGTACCATGGTCCTTATAATACTGATATATATATATTCGTGCCCAGTTGGCTGACGTGAAAGATCTATTGTATCAATGGGGAAAGGTTAATCTAAGGAACGTGCAACCTCCCTGATGAAGGTTTTTTTGCTGGAGTACGACGCACGAGTTCATTTTGTTGAGGTGATATTTCTGTGGTTACAAGGAAAAACCGCTAAAGTCTGTTTTACTCATTTTTCAGGAGGGTAGTTTAAAGTTGTTAATACGTGAAATTACAAATGACTCTAGTGACTTAAGTAAAATATTTTTTCTTGAAATTGTGGCTACTTTTTTAAAGATGTAAAGCTGAAAAAAATTTACAAAGTAGATTTGAGTACGCTGAATCTAATGGCATCAAAATCGTCTAAAGTCGACTTTAGCGGTTATGGTTTGTGGCAACAGATTTCAGGCCAGAATGATCTGTGAGAAAGCCCACTAGCTTACTCATATTATCGTTACTGAGCCTAAGGATTTCCTTGAGGAGGAAGGATTAATTAATCGTTTCGATTGTATTAGACCAGGGACATCATCCCAGTGTTCAAGACGAAATTGTTTTTCCATTCATTAATAATCCTTAGCGCAGTAGCCCTATTGACTGTGCAGTGGGATTCTGGTCCACAGAATAGATTCGGAACCAGCCCTGGCTAGTTTGTCTGCCTGGTCGTTGCTTGCAATACCCTGATGAACCGGTACCCAGCCAAGTTTTACCTTGTTGTGTTTGGTTAGGGTTTGCAGAGCTTCGTGGCAGCATTTAACCGTTTTTGCGTTGTATTGAACGCCAAAGCAAATGCAAAGCTGCCTGACTATCTGAGAACATTTTTCATAATGGCGCCCTTAATATCTTTTTTTGAAATTAAATCTGCGCAAAATTTCGATCGCTTGGATTTCCACTTTTGAAACCATGGGACTCATTCTCATGGGTACCAAGACTTTGGTGTTGTCACCAGCTCCAACTCCGGAATCCATCTTAGATCCGTCGGTGTAACAGATTTTACTTTTTGGATCCAGTGTCGGAACACCATTGGTCCAACTAGCACGATCAAGTAATTCTACCTATAATATTTCCCAAAATTAATTATAATATAAATAAATATATTGAGAAAAACACAATCATCGGCTGAGTTGATATTATGCAAATTGTATAAAAATTATCTACAACAATTTTTAGATTGTTGTGTTGGTTTTGTCACCATTTGAACTGAAATATTAGCATCAAAATAAAAAAAAAGCAAATTGACCATACAAATATTTTTTCTTAATTTCTAATTGTCCAATTTTCTCCATCGTTCTGTGGAACAAAAACTGCTGATATCGGGTGATCCGTGATCAAGTTATGCGCGGTCTTATGTATGCGACTCTGTTTTTTATTATTTAAATTTTTAGAGAAACGTTTCCGCGAGCATAACGAACGAGTTATGGTCGCAAGTTCAGACAAAATCATCATGGAAAAAAAAATCTTTAATTGTTTTCCGTATTTTCAACCTTTCCTTTACTTATCTGAGTTTCCGTAACCTTACTCGAATTTTTCAGAGAGCGGTTTGATTCGAACTATGGTGATGTCACGATAGGAATGGTATTCACGACAATAATAGTAATAATATTAACCATGGTTGAGAAACCGAATGCACTACTGATGAAACAACCAAATGTAGTCAGTCACAATAGAAAGCGGAAGTTGACTTGTGCAATTTAATTTCAATCAAATGCTATATGTGGCAGTGTAGAGTTAATTAATGAGAAAGGACATTCAGGTCATTAAAATTCACTTCGTTTTTAGTCGTGTGTCAAGTTGGATCGAAAAAACAAAGATTGCATGATGGCTTTAACTAATGCGAATTTCTGACAAACATCTGAGAGTTCAGAGTAGGAGTATTTGTTAATAAAAACTAGTGAGTTCAAAAGGTTAAATGCATACTGTTAAAAATAACACTCTTAATAAGTTGTTATCCCCAATCAATGTTTGTTAAAATCTAACAACCTCTATGTTAAAAACAACCAATTAGTCTTGTTTAAATATAACAAAACCACTTTACTCGTGAAAATTTAACCCATTCAATGTTTGTTAAAATCTAGCATTCACAAATAAATTAAAACGACAAAAACTTCGTATTCTGTTTTGTTAATTTTTTGACGTACATTATCTCGAACAGTTTGGGTATATGTAGTAGGTGCTGGAAGTAGATGTACCTAATTTTTTTAGTCATGTGTGAGGCTATCTAAAATGTATACTTACATGTTTACTAATTTGTTCCACATTATCTAGGTGACTTCCCATTGTTAAGGCGGGTAGTATCTTTCTAAAATAGGTTTGCTACTTTGCTGATTTATAGCAGCGATTATGTGAATTTACAACTGATAATATTAATCGAAAGTGATCTTTTTACATAATTATTAATAGGTTCGTACGATTTTGTTGTGATTTCTAATTAAAAAATGTAGAAGTGCTTGCCTACTAGATTAATTGTTTAATTTTGCTTTATATTAGCGTTGAATTATCGTTCTACTGTTGTCTGGACTTTTTAACAATTCGTTAAGAAGAAACCAAAATAATTCATTATCAATAATTCTTCGAAGTTATTACGTATTCTGAATTGGCTCATGTTATCTTATGAGTAATAACATAATAATAATTCCAAAGCGACTCCAAATAAAATATACCTAAAATCTTTTGTTCGTAGCGTCATGATTCGAACTCAAAAATATACGCAGTATTTATTCTCTTACTCACTATCTTACCTAATCTAAGACAACAACAACAAAAAACACTTCAATGCACACACACAACTATTCTTAGAGTATGTCCCTCTCCTGGTAATACGATGAACCATCCGGTCGCTTGCACTTGAATCTCTGCTTACAGCAATCCGGATATGCTTTGTCTACATTTATTCTCTCCCCACGGTTGCAATTCGGAATGCGAATCTTTCCGCAACTGTTTCGGAAAGGAAACAAGAAACTGAAATCAAATTTCACTTAATTCGCCAGCACCGAACTCACCCTTCGACCAACACGGATCCGTCTTCGTGGCATGTCAGCCGCTGACATGGCAGTGGGCCAGCACTCACACCCAACTTAATCTCCTCGCTGCGATAGATGCAATTTCCGGGATTACCTATAGAAATCACACAAAACCAAGATAGATAAGGCAGATAGATCCTTCACCAAACTTTCCACTCACTTGGATCCGCTGGAATAAGTCCGGAATAGCCCTCCACAAAGGATATCGGAACCATTAAAATAACAAAAATCACACCGGTAGCGAGTACATGAATTCGAATTCTAGATGCGTCCATCGCCACTTGCACTGGGAATTTTCTATAAGCAAATCGCAAGCTGTATTTTCAATAGACCGTGGGAGAGAAAAATCGAAAAATTGGTTATTTGCAGTATACGATTGGAATGTTTTGGTGATGTTTGCTATTTTGTTTTTATTTGTTTTTGCTCGGCACAGGGTCGCGATAGGTTATCGATAACGACGACGTTTAAAAACCGCAGATTGACGACTTCAAGAACAAATATCTCGATGAAGGAACAAGTAGACACTAAAAATGCTCTCGATAGAATTTAGTTGGTTGCACACGCATATGACATACCTACGTACTACTCCCAAGCACAGATATAGTGCATGAGATGAGTATGGTTTGGGGAAGGCCTGCAAGCAGACATCTTATCATGTTCGAAGATCTTTTCATTATATTATGTGAGAATGGAACGACATGCGGAGGCTTACGCTCAGTTGGAAACTGATTATGTTTAAAGTGACTACATGAAGTTATCAACAAGTGGCATGTTGGTGTAGGGGGTAGGCTGTGGAATGTTGCTGTATCAGACAAGGGGTCTGGGGAATGTAATTTAATATGATTAAAATAATTGATATGCGGAGAAAGAGAGGGAGGTGACCTATTATAGATTCTCAAACGTAATTAGAATGAGCGGATATTTATGAGTTTTTAAATATGGCAAATGGTTTGAAGATACACTGAAAGAAAATTATTTTTACAGAGATGGAATGGATTGATTGTGAATCTATAAAAGCGACATATAAAAGTAACAGATCTTACAGATCCTTCCTTCCATTCCTTCCTCCTTCTGCATACTAACTTCGTACAATGCACAATGTACAGTGAGTGCACACGAAAAGTATAGTTGTACGTATAATGACAGTAAAAAAAATATTTACTGGTATACCAACCCAAAACACATTTCATTTATTTCGATTATTCTACGAGTGTGTTAAAATATTTTTTGTATTATTTCAACTGAAATGTAAAAAACAAGTAGAACAATAACACAGCCTAGAATTATGAGTCAAAAGTGACGGGGATAAAAGTAACAGGGCCAAATTTTAACTGTTAAAAATGTAAGCGTTCCTCCTTAAATTAAAAGTCGCATGAAAGAAAAAAATGCTGGTCTTCTCCAAATGAAATGCCGTGTCTACTTAAGTTTTGTATTGGACGTCAGTCGGATGCGTACTGTGTGAGGTCCGGGAAATTAGATGGTTTCTAACATTACTTTTTGTTTGTATTTTTGGTATTGTTTTTCACATGCAAGATATACAGTCACAGTGTCGGTTTTTTTTTTGTAGCGATGCGTTTATCTTTTAGTAAATTTTGTGTATATATACGAGCGACATGCGGATTACGGTTTTCATTAAATAGTGCTACTTGTAATAAATTCCATGGTGCGGTTAGTTGGTAAATGTACAGTAGTAGTAGAGTAGAATCGAGTATTGTGGTATACATGTTACTATTATTTTGATTTCAAAGAAAGTGTGCTTACTTTAGAAATTTAATATTTCTCAATATATCCTGGCAAAGTTTTAACATTCACGTTTTGTATAAAAGAGATATTGCTATAGAAGAATAATGGCCCGAAAAGTGTCATCTACATAAGACGATGGGTGATGTGGTATGAACGGATAGTTAAATATAGTATACTATAGCTTCATTAAATACTGGCTTTCGACTCAATTTCACTTCTTCACATTTTTTACAGCGTCGTGATTAGAACTAAAAATGTTTTAGATGCAAGCAATATAGCCATTTGTCCATCTCTGACTGCTTTAATGGCCTTCTCCATATCAGCTTTGTCCCATTTTCTGATTTCTCCTTTTTAAGGCATGGTTATCTAGGATTAGCAAGAATACCAATTACGAAAAACAGTACACTAAACCACATTAGCCGGTCTCAGTTTATTAAGAGGGAAAATAGCTTGTAAAATGTTCTTAAGTTTTCTGAGCTTCCGGCAGCGCTGCCAACCACTTTTAACGAAAAAATAAATAACTTAAAAAAAAAGGATGCCTTTTTCAATAAAATAATTCAAACAAAATATTTTTAGGTGAAGTGGAACAATAAATTTTGTAATAAAACAAGTGCCCTTTTTGAAAAAACAAGCCTTAAGGCATTAAAAAGGATGCCTTCTTCAATAAAATAATACAAACAAAATATTTTTAGGTAAAGTGGAACAATAAATTTTGTAATAAAACAAGTGCCCTTTTTGCAAAAACAAGCCTTAAAGCATTAGTTGGCATGGCTCGCTGAAGGTCTATTTAATACTTAGTTTATGGTAGCAGCACTCCTGAAAGCTTTTCCTTTCTCTAACTCTTGTTAAACCACGATTCTCATAGCCATTCAATTCAATTCAATTCCATTTTTGTTGATTCAATTTTTTAATTTTTTAAACAATTTGAACATCGTTCTTAAAGTATGTATTTCCACCTTCAAACTCTGTCCATTTTTCGAACACTCTATGGGGACGTTCAGGTATCTAGTTTAGTAAGTCTGACAGCTCTCTCACTAAGTGAATCTCGGATTTTATTGGTCGAAATCGGTCATGTAAGCAGCTTTTTCAGTTGACGTTTAAGGAGGGGTAGCCGATGAATTAAGTCAAGGAATTCGTGACTGAGTACTAAGTTCACAGTTCGCGTATGTGAATGACGTAGAAACATTGCCGACCAATCTAGTTTTTGCGTTCAGGTTGCATCTCATCCAGACTTAAGATGACTAGATTCTTGGCATATCTGCCATTCCTTAAAAATAATTCCAGCTTCCACTTCCGGTAAGTAGAATGAAATTGCAAACAAATGTTAAATCTGTTTGTTGTATAAATATAAAATGTTTTGTTTATTTTTTATATTTATTTTTTATTTTTGATTTAATTTGTGCTGCGAGTTCTACTCATTCCCTGCACTTAGCGACATCTACATCTCAGTTCTGCAACTGGACACTTACCTTCTCAAATTCGCTCGAATTTTTTACTTTTATTTTTTTCAAATTCGCTGAAGCTAAAAGTTAATTTATTTTCTCAAAAAACTTATTGTTTTAACTTTAGAGAATAAAAAAACAAATTCCGCATAGAATATAACCTGCATTTGTAGCTCCTACTCCTATTTCACAAAATGGTTCCCAAAACAATAACACAAAATATCTTGTAATATGGTAACAGTTATTTCCCACATTAAATACCATAGACTACAATCCAAACGATATAGTGAGAAGGTAAGTTTTCGGTGACACCATTAATGGCGTCTGTTGTTCTCTTTGACATATGATAGGACTGTTATCTGCTAAGTGTCGCTGTTTCATTAGTTGGTAGTTGGTACATCTATCTTCTCTATCATTGTATATAAACATTTCTCTATATACAATGACTCTATATACCCTCTCAACTTCCGTTCCAATTCCACGAACACTGGTGTCGCAACATTGGTAACGCAACATTGGTGTCGCGAGTTCAATGATTTTATCCCATATCAAAAACACAAAACTAAAAGCATGGTGAAAATAGTTCCAGTAGACATGGTTGCCAAGTTAGAAGAAACTTTATTTCATTATCACTTTAATATGACACCGGAAGTACATGACGTCATTGTTACATCGGTGCTTTGTCCTTCTTCGCTTCGATAGGTGGCGCTGCTGTCAGTCTCCGAAACCACCCAACTGATTTCAATTTTGTGGATGAGTATGTTTGGTTTCAGTTGGGAAGCTAGAATAGTTTTGGACCCGATAGGTGGCGCTGTTGCTGCAAATCGCAAGCATTAAAGAATATGTGATGTGGCCTGTATATGATATATGTGTAGGCCGTCTGGCACATATCGCTTGGTAGAATGAAGGGGAGGTATATTGTGCTCATTATTCGTATACTATAATTTTTACAAATTGACCACTCGCCCAAGTAGTCCAGCATACTAATCACTGAACCACTGTGTTCACAACTCGCAACTACTGATATTTAATGTTTTATAGCGCCTTTATCGAATGTGAAGTGGGAACAAAATTATCTGAACGCTGATTCTTACTTCCCGGGAAAACTTCGGACGACCACCATGACATACCGCACGATTTTTCAAACAAAAGCTCAAAACGATCATGGGCTTCATCGTTAAGCACAATGTTTTTGGACAATCGCGTTTCTGGAGGTACTCGGTCGATTGAGAGAAGCGAGGATTGCCGATTTCCGACATTCTCCTTTGGTTGATTTGCCTAATTGAAAAAAGCTGACCGGAAATACAATTCAATCAGTAGCGTGGAAAAAATCGATCAAGAAGTCGACCCGGAAACCAATGAAGTCCTTTCTATGCATTGAACTTAATTGAATTCCAAAGGAGTTTCATTCGTTCAATAGACACGCTCAGATTTATCAAAAAATGTTAATAATTTGATTAATTTTAAACGGCACGAAGTTCGCCGGGTCAGCTAGTTGAAATTAAAAATTGAAAATACCTTGTCTTGAATAAATGTTTTATGTATCTATTATGTTCTTATTATTTTGAATTTTTTTTTTTCAATATTTACTTGTTTTTGTTGTTGTTTTGTGTACCTATACATTTTTAAACTTACATCCTTCATCTGAAATGTTAGGCTAAAAAATTCGAATGAATAATATTTGGTTTCGTAAAGAAAAAATACTTCAAATCAATCAAAAGCTTTTCAGCCGTCAACAGACTTAATCACATTAAATGCCTCCAAACGCCTAAAAGAATGCAAAGAATAGAAGAACCTTTAAAAATGCTTCAAAGAATTCAAGCAATAAAAAAGCAATCTTTTGACTGCCTCAGGCGATTGCTGCCCTTAAGACTTTCTGGGTTTTAACATTTGAAGTACTTAAGTAAAGCAAAAAGATTTAAAAATTTGTCTTTTTAAACAAATAACATTTTTTTTATGTCTTAAGCTATCGCGCAAACGCTATCATCATGACGATAGTAATCTCTCGATTATTAAGTTATGTAAAGCCGTCGAAACGATTTCGTCTTGGCGATAGTGATATTCAATGTAAGACTATCATCGAAACGATATCAGAGGCAATTTTTATTTTTTTTTATTTTAAGAAATACCGGACGTTTAAATGTACCGTATTAAAATGTTATATATATATTCATACTAACTGTGTTTATTATAATATGTTTAAAGATTTGACTATTATTCAAAATTAACAATTTCATTATCACTAAGAAAGTGCAAATAACCCCTTAATAAGGAATTTACTATAAGAAATTTAAAATATAATGTATGATTTCATTAATGATTATTAAATGCGTTGTTTTTTGTTACTTACTGAAAACTGATTTATTTTACTAACTTAACTCAAAATTGATTTTTTTTTCGATTTGAGTTTGCTACATCTTGAAGGCTTTATTATTAATTATTGTTCTTTTTTCTTAAGCATTTATTTTTTTCAGGAGTTACATAATTTTTGAAATAATCCAATATGATTTTTTTTTATTTTTGGACGTTTGTGTGTTGCTATATATTTGCACTGTCTCTGCTTTCGCTCATAAAAATTTGGTCACCGTACATTATGGAGAGTACGTACAACAGTGCATATCCGAGAAACAAATCAGCAAAGAAGAACCCCAACAATTTTGAAAAGTCTTGAACCTATTGTAAACAACTGGTTGCGGGAGGGTCTAGAAGGCCGTGGACCGGACTGTTAAGTAGAGTAAAGTACCTATACCTAAGAGTGGTAAGGAAGTTCACCCAAATAGTTAAATTTAAAGGATTGCTCAGTGGTGTGAATATGAATATCCGGTGCCCCAAACTTTGCATTTGAATATGACAATATTTTGTTCACCTAGCAAATAAATAAAGAGTTTCATTTGGCTGCACATACATATAAATTAAGACTTTGATGTTTGTCCTCTCTCTCATGTTTTTTGATCACATTTCAATAGCACGTGTTAATCAAAGTCTTCGCGCATTTCTTTTATTCATATACATGTTTATATGTGGTATAAATTCTTGAACCGCCGCAAAGGCTCAATGAAATCAATTCAAAAAACTACCTCCTACCGCGAACCGAAATGAGAAGTAGGAATTAAAACAGACAAAACGGACTAACTTTCTTTTGCATCCCCCATCCCCGTCCTGCCAGATCAAAGTAGGGAAACCAGTGTATTTTATGATTAAATTATAAGCGAAGCAAATGGCGCTTCGTTAAAGTTTTCATACTTGTTTCTAACGTCGTTGTCGTTTGCATTGTCCTTGTCGCTGATGTCTTTCCCTACTTTCAACGACGTTTTGAATAATTAATTTGTTGGTGGTTACCAAGGAACAAAAGACGAAGTATGTTAAATTTGAATATGGTCGCGCTGAGCTCTCACTTTCTAACAACACCGCCGAGCCGCCCTCACATCGCGATACATGAAAGAGTTGATCGGGCGGGAAAATGGGACTAAATGAGATTCTTGAACGATGGCGTAGCGATGAATAAAGCTTAGATTTGAGTAAATAAAAGGATAAACCGAGGATGGCGCTATAAGGATTATGAAACGATTTTAAGTTTTGTTTACCACTACCGTTGCGTTCGAAACGGTCTTTAAGGCGGAAAATCCAGAAGGCGGTTTTAAATAAGCATATTAAAGTTTTGCTAATTTAAAAAATGCAATCATTGTACGCTAATGAATGGATTATTGGCGTTTGCTTGTAAAAGTAATTGCTAGGAGAAACAAAGTTGAAGGGAATGGCCCTTAGTACTGAAACATCTTTTAAGAAAGTGTATTTGAGTTTAATTATGAAATAAGGCCAAACTATTTAGTATTGCAATGAAAATAAATTAATGTGGACTTACTCTTGCTCTTAGCTTTTAACAACTGTTCTTGGCCTATAAATTAGGTACAACTTCTGGTCAGTTCATTAGCTTTTTCATTTTCTTCAATATTCTCATTTCCAAATAAAAAACATAATATTTTGGTCTTGTTCCTGGAGCTGAGTGAAAGTGTTGCAGTACAAGCTCGATTTAGAGACAGTAATGGGTGAGCGCGTACATCAATGTCATCTACAAATGTAGATCAGATCGCTATTGTCTCTTGTTTAATTCTGAAGAATCGATCTGATATGTATGAATCCAGAATTATTTGTATTTGTATGCCAGACTTTATCGAAAGTTGTCCTATAACAAGAAATATTGTAGAACACACTTTTTTCTCTTCAAATGCTTTTTAAATTTTCTCTGTGATTCTATGCACCTGATTAATTGTAGAGTTCTTATTTCTAAATCCAAATTGCTGAATCAGGCCAACTATATCTGGGTACTCTTCGCTATTAAACAATGGACCGTAAGCTTTTGTATGTAAAAGAGTTTATTCAAATAGTTGCCTAGTGTCGACCAAGGGCATTTGATCAAGAGATTAATTGTTATGCTACTGGCTCAAAACAAGTCCTATGCAATCAGCATTTCCCGCTCAACGACAATCGAGGACATATCAATTCATGCAAACAATTTCTCCGAATGCTTCTTTCAGGAGTCAGCTCTTTGTGCATTTTGTGTGCTGCGAGAGATCAACGACCAGGGGCCTGTAACACAACGCGACAAGTCGACAAGTCTAAATTCACTTGTCCACTTATGCTTGTCCGACATAAGTAAACCGTTGCACTTGTCAAAAGAATTAAATTCCCTTGACTTGTCGGCATTCTTCGACAAGTGTTTTATATGTGAAGATGGCAAAAATCACGAAAGACAAAAAAAGTGATAATTTAACAATAATAAGAGAAGAAAAAGATATCCTATTTGGTGCTTTCAGTGGTGTCCAAACAAAAGAAAATAAATGTACAAAGTGGAAGGAAATATACAGCCTGGCAAAAAGCCTAAATGTTGTTGCACAAAATAAGAATTGGACGTATGTAAGGGACGTATCTTGGCAAAATGTTAAGAAAAGCACAATTGTAAGTACTAACTAAATTAGTAACATTAGAATTAATATGTTATTTACACAAATCATGCACTTGTCAGTTTTTGACAATATTCAGATCACTTGTCCTCATTGAACCATACTTCGACAAGTGTGTATTGACACTTGTCGTGTTCTGTTACAGAAAGAGGGAAATTATATAATTTCCCACTTGTCATCTTTCATCGCGACAATTGTCGCAGTGCTCTCGGACTTGTCGTTTTGTGTTACACAATCTTTCACAAGTTGTCGAACTGCTTGACGCGTTCTGTTACAGGCCCCAGGAAATACTGGTAATGCAGCCTTTTAGATTTTCTTAAAAAATATGTATATATGCGGCTTCAGAGGATGTTCTTAACTACCCTCACTCGCGATGCCTTAAAACATATTTCTAGTAAATCCATACGGTGTTGTACAAACTAGAAAGACTACCGTGCACCCCACTTTGCAAATAGTGTTCATTATTTAAATTTCTGAGAATTCACCCACGCGAACTATACATTCCCTTCGTTTAACTCCAGCATATCCTTGAGCAAGTTGAGTTTCCTGTTTAACACCTTCGATATGAACATGCACATCATCATTATGATAAAAACCATCAATTTCCCTGGTTTCCCGCATAAATGAGATCGTAGTAGTCTCCATTTTAAAGGGCTGCCCTTTCTCTAGCGGTGCTATGGCATCTAGGAAAGTTATTTTCAAGAAACGGTGCCATACGGTTTCACCCCACTCTACCATTTCGTGTGCAAATATAAAACGCTCCTAATTAGACACATCGAGTCAGCGCCTCCCTTGCGCTTGCTTACACATTACTAGTTATATCATATTCTGGGTGGTGACGTTGCTGCGAATATGTAACACCTTAGGGAGATGTACCTAGATCAAAAGAAACATCTTTCAGTGACGATAAGTAAGGAATGCAAACAGATGCTGTAACTTGTGATGAGGATGGTTTCATAAAGGGGTGTTGACAGGTTTGAAGGTAAACTTTATTTGATTCTCGGTTTCCATAGCTTGCGAATGAGAAGGAAAAGCTAATTAACTTGCAGACAATATAATGAAAGCAGATAATTGACAGCAAGAGTGGGAAAATTTCGCAATCTAGGGAATCAAATTCACTCGCTGTTTAGAGGTTACGATTGGAGGTTTGAGGACTACCTGAACTCTAATGGCACTGATCGACTGCTGATCAAATTCTTAGATTGCATTTGCAAATGATTCATTCCAAAATTCCATTGCCTCTTGGTTGTTTAATTCGTTTCAGATGCTCTCCATGTTAATGGAGCTCGAAGAATCTCAGGTTCGATTCCCGGAAAAATGCAAATTCCTCATAAGGTTTTTTATTATTGCGCTTCCTCCGGTTAACTTCTGACAAACGCTGAGGAAGCTTTTAGCAATTCAGTCTATCGGAGCCGGTATGCAAATTGTAGACGATTGTGAGAATGCCTAATGTCTAGGTTATGTAAGGACCGGTTATGCAGACAATTTATTTTCTGTGAATTGCAGAATATTTTTCAACGCATGTAAATGGTCTCAGAATGTCAACGCTGACGGAGAAAACAGAGCAAACTACAGAATGTTTTAGGCATACCTATACCCTACAAAACGAAGATGGAAACCGATGCATAAAAACACCATATTAAACTCTCAGCAGGGCACGTTTATCATCAGCAGGCACAATATAGGTGCTCTCTAAGTTAACTTCATTTCATCAAACACCATTCATTATTTATCCCACAAAACAAAAGCTTAAACCTTAAAGTTCATCACTTCCTCCACCGGAAGTCTCATAGTCCATTTACGAAAAAAAACCATTGAGTGGCAGTTAATACTATACCATCCATCTAACACCGGATGCAATAAAGGACACTTTTCGTTAGAATGTTGTTTGAGAATGATGAGAAAAGACGAAGAAAGGAAATGTAATGAAATTATTTCCTGTGTCACTTCATTTCTTATAACTATACCCTCATTGCCTCATTCCTTGGTCCGGTTTGGTCACTTCTGTCACTTTGGCGTCGGATATCATTGGGGTGTTCACAAAGTTCCGATTTCAATTTAATGAATTCAAATGGACGAACAGCATTTGGGGACTTTTTGGCAATAACCAGGACTGTCCAGTTATCCTTTAAATTGTGTTGAGGGGGGAATTTGTTACAATATGTACCTTAGTACATATTTGCGACAGAAATACAATTTGAATATATTGACGTGAAACTGATTAGAGAGCATTTACGGAATTTATGTTTTGGGGGATGTCTTTTGTGACATACATTCATGAACGACGACGTATGGAGTGCGGAGATATTGTGTGCTATTTTTCGATATGTATTGATTAGCCGAAGGGATGTTGTATCTACTATTCTGATACTCAGACGCCTTTAAGGCTCCGATGCGTAGAATCCGTTGCGGCGACAAAAACAAAATACTAACGACGAGCCAAACTCCATATAAAATTTATTTATATTTTATCATTTGATCTGCTGGAGCTCTAGTCCAAATTTTATGCACGGAAAACATTTTAAGATCAAATCAAGAAAAATGAGCGCAGAATCAATCAGCTTTGTGTTGTCGTGGGGTGCGCATCTCAAAGAAACTTAAAAAAATCATTCAAAATGAATTGTTCCGCGTGTTCTCTAAAAATTGATCGCAATAATACATCTAAAATAAACTGTATTGACTGTAAAATTTTTTTTCATTATGCGTGTGTAAATATCACAGAACAAGACGTGGAATACATAAATTCAAGTGGTAATACATTCCGCTGCGATAAGTGTGGAGTGCTTAAACGCCGTTCTCTCCATTTGCCTGCTACGACCCTACCCATGCAAAACAACATCATTGCACAGGCACCAACTACTGCTAAAATTGCAAAAAATCAACCCAAAAGCAACAAGCAACAATCGACGGCAACCTCCTCATCTTCGTCTACTCACATCAGCAACAACGAATGTGAATATACTCTTCAGATGATTTACATTAAGCTCACAAATTTAGAAGAAACAAATAAACAGTTCCTGCTACAACTCAATGAGCTACGTACTCAGAACGAAGACCTCAAAACAAAAGTTAACAGTCTGGAAAGCAGATTAAATTGGCAACAGCAGCAGCATCTTGAAAATTGCATCGATATTGTTGGAGTTCCAGATGTCAATAGCAAAAACGCACTTGACAAAGCAAAACAAATTTTCAACAATGCTTTGTCAATTGATGTCCCCGACAACACAATCGAGAGTTGTTATATCAAAAGAGTTCACACTAAAGAAGGTATCGCTTCTCAACAGAAATCAAAATCAATAATTTGCGTAAAATTCTCTGACTCAACATTGAAACAACAAATCATGAGAGCAAAGAGGGCAAACAAAAAAAACCTCAACACACGAGTGACTGAAGCCACAGGCGCGGCCGCGGATGACACTGACAGTGGTCGCATTAACAATAACAACAACAGCAGCAAGGGAAACAGTATTTACTTAAATGATTCTCTTACCAAGTACACTCAGGCGCTTCTTATGAAAGCAAAAGAAATGTTAAAACAAAAAGGCGTTAAATTTGTATGGTACAATAATAATCAAATTCTCGTGAGAAAGGTTGAGGGTGGAAAAGTAACTTCGATTAAATCTTTTAATGATCTTGCACTTATTTAAAATTGTAAATGAATAACTTAAACGATGTAAGTGATTTAATCGAAGACTTTTCTGCCCTTGAACCCAGTAGTTCCAGTTGTGATATTATCTTTAGATCTAGTTCATACTGCGATAACAAATTTTTGTTTGTACATCAGAATGTCAGAAGTCTGAGAGAAAACTTTGCGTCTCTTACTACGCACCTTGATTCGTTCGCGTGCATTCCTGATATTGTTTTTGTGTCTGAAATATGGATTTACAATTTTGAAAAGACTGATTACGTTATTCCCGGCTTTAATTTCTTTGCTAATACGAATGAAAATTACGCTGCGGGTGGTGTCGGGTGTTTCATAAAAGAGGGTTACCAGATTCATGAAGTTTTGTGTGTCGATTTTGTAAGTGCTGATGTATTAAAGGTTTCAATTGTAGTTAACAATGAAGTGTTCGTTTTCTTGTGTGTCTATAGGCTGCATATGTTTAGTGTTTCGATGTTTATGAACGAATTTTCTGATCTTTTAATTAAAGTTAAAGCTAAGAATTTAATTGTTGTTGGGGATTTCAACATTAACAACTTAGAGAGTAGCGAAACTGTTTCAGCATACTTAGCCTTATTAGCTGCGCATGGACTTGTTTCCTTTATTAATGAGCCTACTAGGGTTGTGTCAGGTAGATGTTTGGATCACATTTATGGGCGTTTCAAATGTGTTTCTAAGAATAAATGTGAGAAATGTATTCTCGACTTGATGATCACTGACCATTGTATGACAGGACTGCTTTTAGAAATGTCTCAGAGAAAGAATAGCACTTATGCAAAACCACTAAACAAAATTAAGAAAATTAACTTTAGTAGACTCAGAAACAATCTGCTTTTTGAGTTTTGGGATGACGTCTATTCGTGTTGTGATGTTTCGAATTCATACGCAATATTTATTGATTGCCTTAAGAAACATATTTATAACTGTTACTCTTTCTTACCTCCGAAGAAATTAAGTAAAAGACTCAAGCCCTGGATCACTTGGGACTTAGTGAATAAAGTCAATGCTAAAAATAAACTTAGATTGAAATGCTATAGATACCCTCGGAATATGAAATTAAAAAGTAAATACACTAAATTATGCGCTGAACTAAAAAAGAAGATTCCAATTTGTCGTGATACCTATTACCGTAATTGTTTTGATTTTGCCAGAGGAAACCTTAGACACGAATGGAAAATAGTGAATAGCTTACTTAATAAATCTTCTTCCTCAAAAAAACCTTATTCTTTGCGTATCAGTAACTGTTTAGTTTCTGACAAATTCGAAATCGCTGAAGCATTTAATGACTATTACACAAATATTGCCAGTAGTCTTCAACCCAGTCCAGTGAACTCTTCTTGTGCTCTTTGTATGTGTCCTGAGCCATTTCAAAGAAATAGCTTTGTTTACAAACCTATAACATCTCTTGAATTGTTTAAAGCTATTCGCAGCTTAAAAAATTCAAATTCAAGTTCCTCTGATGGTATCTCAAGTCTGATTCTAAAAAAAATTGCTTGGTTCATAGTGGATGTATTAACTGACATCTTCAATGGGTGTGTTTTTGCAGGGGTCTTTCCCGAAGAACTTAAGTGTGCTGATGTTATACCTCTGTTCAAAAAAGGTTCTGCTGTAGAGCTGTGTAACTACAGGCCTATCTCTCTCCTCCCTGTGCTAAGTAAGATTTTTGAAAAACTACTGAAAGACAGAATAGTTCATTTTTTAGACAGCAACAAGTACTTTAGTCCAATACAGTTTGGCTTTCGGAAGGGCAAATCTACAGAAGATGCTCTACTGCAGTTCTGTGCCCAAACAATGTCTAATCTTGATGGTAAAAAGTGTACAGCTGGCTTGTTCATTGATATTACTAAAGCCTTTGACATGGTCGATCACAATATTTTGGTTGCAAAACTGGAAAAAGCTGGATTTCGTGGTTTTATGCTTGTCTGGTTTAAGTCTTACTTAAAAAATAGGTCACAAAGTGTGAAAATTGATGAGATAAGGAGCGAAATAAAAATGTTTAACCTGGGTGTGCCTCAAGGCTCTGTCTTGGGTCCAATTTTATTTCTCATCTACATCAACTCACTCTTTGCACTCGACTTCAAAGGCTCACCAACTGCTTTCGCGGATGACATAGGTTTTTCATATGGTCAGAATTGTCCTTTGGAACTCGTTGCTGACATCAATTGGGACTTGAATTTGTTGAGAATCTGGTTTGAGAATCATAAGTTGTTAATTAGCCCCAAAACTAAAATAATGTATTTCAATTTGTCATCGGTACACAGTTTAGGGGCCAATGTCCACTTCCATGCACCGGAGTGTCTAAAATTCAGATTTACCAATTGCAACTGTACGCATAAACCTACTACTCCCACATTTTGTAGTACTCTTAGTTGTAGCGATAACTGTTTTCTTATCGAAACAGTAGATGAATATAAGTATCTAGGGCTTATTATCGATTCCCATATGAGTTTTACGAACAACACGGAATCTTTGAGGAACTATTTACGTTCCACTCTGAGATACTTTTATTATTTGCGAAATGTCTGTTCTATAAGTCTTCTAAAGAAAATCTACTATGGTATTTTTCACTCCAAGCTGCAATATGGAATTTCTTGTTGGGGAGGTGCTTATCTTAACAAAATACAACCTCTATTAGTTGTACAGAAGCATATTTTAAGAAAATTATGTCAAAAACCTGTTAGATATCCTAGTTTTCCTTTGTTCTGTGACCTAAAAATCCTTCCTGTTCGTCATCTACAGTAGAAATCGGTTATAACAATATCGAAGGGACCTTAGAATTTCATCGTTATAGCCGATTCATCGTTATATCCGGTACAATGAAAATAAAATTAAAAAAAAGAAAATTTTATTTAAAAAAATCGCTTCTAATGCTTAAGAAAATATTTGAGGAAAGAAATCACTAATTTGTGTTTGTTTTGTACATTTAGCCGAGTAAAATATTTTTCGAAGAGAGTTGTCCAATGTTTGGATTCCAACGTTTGGATTTGAATTCGAAGTGGCCCATACAGGATTCAGGAGTATGAAGCGGTTTAGTGTTGCCACTGCAGAAAGTGCTTCGTTTACAGATGGAACGTGTATTTCTTCGGTCTCCTCATCTTCAGTGTCATTATCGTCATCCTCGTCATCAGCATTATTCAATTGAATATCTGACACAATATTCTCATCTGTAAGAAACTGTACAAATTTACTTTAGATTTGAAAATTATTCTCAATAGTGTAAACATACCTCAGATGTTACCAGCTTATTCTCATTATCTATCAATAAGTCCCAATCTACTTCTAACTTTGAGAACATTTGTATTTGCCGAGCCCATTCTGCTAGTGGAATTTCATCTTCATCTTCGTATTCATCCTGACTTATACAATTATTGAAACCAGCGTGTCGAAAGCAGTTATTTATAGTGCACATTGACACTTCATCCCATGCCTTGGCTATCATTAAGTTGGCATCAAGAACTGTAATTTTATAATCCTGTTTGGATTCAACGTGTTTCACGATTTCTAAAATCTGCAATTTGCTGAACTGAGTCTTCAGTGATTTAATGACACCTTGATCCATAGGTTGCAGTACAGATGTGGTATTCGGGGGCAGAAATGCGAGTTTGATAGCTTTTAAGGCTTGGATGTGTGGATGTGCCGCACAATTATCAACCAAAAGTAAAATTTTCCTTTTTTGTGTTAAAAGCTCTCTGTCCCATTCTCGTAATACTTTTTCGAAAATAATAGACGTCATCCAAGCTCTTTTATTATTTTCATATAAAACTGGAAGGCTTGTAACATTTTTGAAACAGCGTGGGGTTTTAGATTTGCCAATAACCAAAAGCTTTTTTTTTTCTGTTCCCGTCATATTAGCAGATACTAAGACTGTCAAACGTTCCTTAGACATTTTTCCACCGACGCATTTTTCTCCCCTGAATTAAAAAGTCTTGTCGGGGGTCATTTTATAAAAGAATCCAGTTTCATCGGCGTTAAAAATATCGTCGTCATTAAATCCCTCCCGAAGCTTGGGGAATACTGTGGTCAACCAATCTTCGCAAACAAGTTGTGACACGTCAGCAGCTTCCCCGCTTATTTTTCCGAAAACGATATTATGACGTACCCGAAACCTTTGTATCCAACTCATAGAACAAACGAAATCTTTTATACCCAATAACTTCCCGAAATCGTTAGCCTTTTGCTGAAGTATTGGCCCGCTTATGGGAACGTTCATACTTCTCTTGTCCTTAAACCAATTTAATAAGGCATTTTCAATGTCTACAAACTTTCCACTTCGCACTTTTTTTAATTTAGTAGAGTTCACCTCAAATTGTTCTTTTATTTTTTGTTTATTTTTTAAAATTGTTGACACAGTTGGTTGAGATATTTCAAATTCTTTACACAAATCAGAAATTCTTACGCCACTTTCAAATCTTGAAATAATGTCATATTTTTGGGCAATGGAAAATGATTTTCGCTTATTTATTGTCACCATCTTAACACTCAACTTGTTTTAAAGAAAAATTAAAACTATGAACTCTTCAGAAATGTGAAAATCGAACAAGGCATGCCATGAAATTATATTCACAGACCAGTCACTGCAGTGGCTACAGGAAATTTATCAATAATTGTCTATATGTACATACATATATAGTATGTGCATATGTGCATACATAATATCGATACACATTTAAGCAGAATGAAAATAGCAGGCGGTAGGCATGTAGGAACACGTTTTTTTCCATCGCTATAAACAGTGTTTAGACTAAAATATTGTAAATTTTCATCGCTATAACCGATTTCATTGTTATATCCGGTATCGTTATAACCGATTGCAAATTACCTTGAGTTAAACGGAGTTTTGCCGGGACTTTGAAAATATATTGTTATATCTGGTTCATCGTTATATCAGGTATTGTTATAACCGATTTCTACTGTATATTGTTTTAAAGTTTTGAAGTCATTCTTTATGAAATCTGGTAATCGAAATTTTCGATTAATTTCTAATTACAATTTACGTGGAAACTTTTCTTATTTGGTATCTGTTCCATTTGCTCGTACTACTGCATACCGTAATTTTTATTCCGTTTTGTCTTTTCGGCTATTTAACAAACTTCCACAGTCTATCAAAGCTATAACAACACCTGGAATGTTTTTAAAATGTGTGAAAAATTGGCTTTTAAATCTCAACTACGCTAGTTTAGACTCTCTTACTTTCGACATTCTGATTTAACTCTTACTTAAATTTCTTTGTTTTCTTTGATCATTATTTATGAATTTAATTTAGTTTTTTTTTTTTTTTTTCTTCATTCTGTTTTTCTTTTTTTGTTTTATTGATTTTCACAACTTTGATGTTTATGGCCACCCCATCATAAACTTAAATTTAAATTTCATCAATTGTTTGAAGTGGCATTCAAAACTATTTTCACTACTTTTGTTAGTAAAATATCGAATGTCTCAACTTTTCATATAATTTTATCATTTTACCATTTTAATGAATAATATTGTACTTGAATTATACTTTATAATATTATATGAAAGAAAATGTATTATCTATCTATCTATCTCATCTAATCACGAAAATTTTGTCTAGTTTTAGAGCTTAGCTCAGGATTTACTAATTCACCACTTTTTATTCGCAATTCTATAAATTGTACGAAGTGAAGATATTGACCCTCAAAAGTCGCGAATCGCTACTTTTTATTGTCAATGATGCGATCAAATGAGGAATACATATTGCAATAACTAATAGCAATTTGACACAAATAGTTATTAATTTGCTATTACTATGGATTGTGAATTGCAAAAATAATTCGTAAATTACCACTTTTGTGTTGTAAATTCGGATTTCCTCCCTTAACAAATTACAACCATTAAGTCTTGAATTGCAACTCAAAAGTGTTGATTTGCGAACAAAAGGGGTAGATTTACCACTTCAGTAGTTGCAATTTACAAATTCTTAATGGTAAATTGAATCTTTTTTTTTTATCAATTTGCATTTCACATTTTGCAATTTACGATTCTTGAGTAGTGATTTGAGGCATCACCGTATTAAATTGAAATTGTTTTATCGTGAAATTAGAAAACTTTATTCTCAATTTACAACTTATATCTTATGATTTACAAATCAAAATTCGTAGTTTAATTATTTAGGTTATTTTCGAATACATATTTAAAGTCACATTTTATAATTTGTTTCCTCCTGAAATCCATGAAAAGCATACGGCGCCATATCGTCCGGAGACAACGGGATTTGTCTGGGGTGGTTTTTCGGTCTATGCTAAAATTTAAAATACCAACTAATTATTTAGAAGAAATTGCCATTGATACGAACATTTACAATCGTTTTTATGATATTTTAGATTCCAATTTAAACTTCTTTCTAATAGCGCTACCTACTTCATTTTTTTTTGTATTATTCAATATGTACTTACAAGATATATTCCAAAATTCTTTACAATTTGTTGGTTAGTACATTCACTATCACTACGAATGAGTTATACTTATAAATAACTTTGACCCGACAAGAACTGCTTTAAGCAAAGATTGAATACCGACTGTCTGACTCTAATGAAGCCAAATGCGCATGGTTGGAGCTGTCCATACAGAAAATGAAAGGACTTAAAAGGATTTCTTTATATGGACCATGGACATGCTATGACGTTTTGTTTTTGTCGGCTGCCTGTGCGCACAAACATTTCACACATCGGGTAGTTAATACCATGGAAATTACAAAAAATATTTTGTAATTCACGATTTCTCTACGTCAATTTACGTTTTAAATTATTATAATATTTCATTGATTCATCACTCAGTGTTTGTAAATCAGCAAATACTTTTTGCAATTTGCGATTGTGAAGTGCTTGAGAAATTGACCCATTGAAGTGGTGAATTGCGCCAAACAAGATCGGAAATCACTACAAATAAAAGAAGCTCGAATTAATACTTCTAATTCAACAAGCAGAATTTTGTATTCTACGCCGTTTTCAATGTCAAATTACGAATTTTTATATCAATCCAAGAAAAAATCGTTGTAATTTGCGACAAAGATATAATTCGTGAATTGCAACTCAAAATTTTGCAATTGGTGATTTTCAATTCTTTCCGTGTGCTAAATTTAGTGCGGTTTATGCTAACATGCAGTGCGGTTTCTCAACAATATGGTTAATGGTTGTTTACGAATTGACGTTCCATGTTCCATAATTTTATTATTGTCAATACACACAAGCTTTATTTGAGAAATTTCTTTGCTAATTGTAGAAAAAAATTAAAATCAACAGCAAAACATCCAACATGCGGAGGTCGCAGACAAATTTAGAGAAATTTTTATCATAGAAAAAGGAGTAATGGCAGTCTTTGCTAATGAGAAAGGTAAGTTAGAATTATGTAAAACATTTTTGTGTATTTGAATCGAAAAATATTGAACAACAAATTATTAAAAATATGCCTTCAGGTTTTCTTATTTTTAATACAACTTTCTTTATAAGGTTTTTTTGAAATTCCATTTACCCGGAGTATGCACCAAATACTTTTTCGGAAATGCCACCAGAGCCGTATTTTATTTATTAAACTATTAATACTAATATGTACATAATTTTAAAGTGATTTGTACAAGTAGCAGCTACGCGTGGTCATTGCTATATCAATAAGTTTCAAAACGATGGAGGTAATATTATCTAAAGAACAGTAGAAAATTGTAGATCCTATTTTAGGAGAAGGTAATAGTTTTATAGTTCTAAATCATTTGATGTTTTGGAAGTAAATGGTGTTGTCTTATCTGATCAAAATACCTAGCATAGGCATAGCTAACAAATTTAATGACTACTTATTGAACTTTCCGAGAATCTAAAGCCATCTGCAAATTCAAATTGTATTTGCAATTATAATACTTCACAGGATACGTTTGCAGTAGGACGTCAGGTTAACAGTTTTGTTTTAAATATTATTTTATCCTAAGAAATATTAAAGGTTATCGTCTTTAAAAAACAAGAGCTTTTGTACAAGTGATGGTATTACAAATGTGATTTTAAAAAGTCGCCTTTAATATATATGATATACGTTGCCTAGCTTCTTACAACCATTTCGTTTTGTGTGAGTTATTAATTTTGGGGACGAATCTAAGGGATCTACAATTTTATGCCGTATCCAAACGGCTGGTTGAGAAGCTCTTTCATGACAGTTATACTCTCGGATGTTTGTCAGACGTTCGCAAGAGATGGCGCAGTGTGAAAAAAAAACCTTAAGATGTAATTTGTGTTTCTCCGGGGTTCAAACCTGGGTCCGCTCGCTTAATATATGTTACTTATTTAAATAAATTAATTGGGTTAATGTAGTAAAATCTTCTTCCAACACTGTCGATGCCAATGGGCCATCTCACAACATGTGGAAAAACATACACGTTAATTAGTTTGACTTCTTGCTATATAACATGACAAGCAGTGGCTCTTGAAAAGCTAGGCATATCTGCTCTGCCGTGGTATTGGCACCCATTTCCTTACCAATGAAATGCCAATGTCACTCAAATTTGATTTCCCTCGGAAACCGAAATGTCTCTTCGAAAAGAAAAATAGCTGATTTCGAAAATTTTCTGTCAATTATATTTGGTTAGAATGAAAGATTAAAATTTTATTGCGGTGAAACAAATATTTAAAAAATAATGTTTAACACTTTAGAGTTTTGGCTGAGGAATTGGATGATGGAATCTAGGCGACAACGTTCAATTAGAAGACGCTTAAGAGATTGTTCAAATCTAGCACAATCACTGAATGTAAATATGGAATTAATTTTGTAATGAAATAATTACAATATCTCCGCGTTTAGGTTCCAAATATATTACCGAGTTAACAAACCTGCATTCAAGTACTTACTTGACGTTCTAACTTCTTCGCCACAGCCTAAGAAATCCTTTGGAATTTCACCCATAACAAAATTAAGCGCATGCTTGCGCTTTTTTGCTGAAGGCGGCTATCAAAACGGACTTGGAAAAGATAGCGAAGTGTACCTGGCGCAATCAAGTTTTAGCGAAGTCCTTTCAGAGGTTTTAGCCATTTTTGAAACAATTAAAACATTGAATTGCTGTTTATTAGTTGTTTTTGACAATCAAATTTTTAATCAACCAACTTGTCTTGCTTGTCATAAATTTTCCAACTAAATAATGGCGGATATATCGGAGGGAAAATCCAACAAAAATTCCCCCGAATTCTTATTCACGATATGTATTTTTCAGGGAATTATTTTCCCACATTCGAACATCATTCACGATAGGAGTACCTATTGGGAAGTACGAACAATTCCGAGGGAATTTTTATTTACGATAAGGCTGAAAAGCATTTGACTTAATAAAGGACGAGTCATTCATTCGGTTAAATTTTGTATTCTTAATTTTAAATCATTTTTTAAATTTTTTAAGGAGCAAACACTATATGTGGAAATAAGCATCTACAAGAAGCACCCATCAAAATTGTATATAGGTTAATCCTGTTAAAGACATATGCTTGCAATTTTTACTGTAGATTAGAACATATAAATAGTCAGGTTTACAAAAATTAATAATTAAAAACCCGTCAGTCAGGCAATTTACTAAATAGGTATATGTAATTGTTAAAAATGTAAATATGTAACTAAAAATTAAAGTGAATTTAATTTGTTTTGTTTTTTTTTCAATTCTCCATTATTTTTTAAAACTTGAAAAAGAGGAGTCCCAGAATATCAACATAATTACATAAGACTATTAGTCTAACACCATTAATTTCATAGTTATTATCTCTAATATAGCTAGTATGCACTAATAAATTTAAATTTTTTCTACAGATCAAAATACCCAATAACAGAGCAACTACAAAATCAATTCAGGCAGCAGCTCACTCCAGAAATTAATATACTGGAAGGTACCTACCTATTTTGAATTTATTTTAAATAATACCAAAATTTAACGTTTGTCTCTATTTTCTTAGCAAATACACAACAGTTTTTAATTCAATAACAGCAGCCGGACTTTGTATCGAGCATTCGCATTCCGAAGTACACCTCGTGCAATATTTTTTTCTCATTTCAGTGTTTGCTACTGGCCTAGGTTTCAGGGTTTTATTTACATTTCTCCGGACTGTGGGTAGACAGTCGATTTATCATGCTATAATGCTGTTAGGTTAAACAAATAATTAGTGGCAATAATAAAGTTAAAAGTGCAAAATATTTACGTAATTTTTTCGTGATGTATTTTTTTTTTTTTCATTTTTATTCTTGTTTCCGTTTTTATTCTTCAATTTTGTTTTCCTTTATTATTTTTTTTTTTTGTTTTGTACATTTTTCAGGATATTCTCGAATCATCCTACGACATTTACGGTCCTGTCCACGCATAGGTTTCCTTATAATTTTAAGTTTTTTTATTTACACTTTTGCAAAGTGCCACGATAAATACCTACTAACAACTTTAATATCAATTTAAAATAAAAAGTGAAAATATTTGAAAATTGGTTGTAATTTCGCCGAAATTATTTTTTTCTAAAATAAACCCGTACTTGACTCCATATTTCTTTTAAAACTCATCTTATTAATGAACTTCAGAAAAAAAGGCTGTTATTTAAAAAAAAAACTGTTGGATTTAATTATTATTAAATTATTACATTCAAAAACAGACCCTGGACAGATACAAAGCCGACATTACGGCCATCCAGGAAGTGCAATGGGATGGAGAAGGCACAAGAAGGATGATAATCTGTGACATCTATTTACTACGGCGAGTGCCGCAGAGAGCAAAGTCAGCGGTAATTCGGATGTGGATTTGTGATTAGAGGAATACTTAGGCAAGAAGTCTTGGGATTTCGCAGTGTTAGCGATCACCTAGTTACAATTCGCATCAGGGCCAAATTTAAGAATATCACGCTGATCTGATCTCATGCCCCGACAGAGGAGAAAGAAGAAACGGTCAAAGAAGCATTCTATGATCTTCTTGAGAAGACGTATGATAAGTGTCTGAAGTACAACGTCAAGATAGTTCTTGGCGACTTTAACGCCAAAATCGGAAAGGAGGGCATCTTTGGCTCTACAGTCGGAAAGCACCGCCTGCACGACAACACCTCCGGAAACGGACTCAGGCTAATCGATTTTGCGGCGGGGCGAAATTTCATCATTGCCAGCAGACGATTCCCACACCTCAACATTCACAAGGGGACTTGGCGGTCTCCAGATCAACAAACCGTCAACCAAATTGATCATGTTGCGATCGACGCCAGACATGCCTCCAGAATCTTGGATGTCCGAACATTCCGAGCGGCCAACATAGACTCGGATCATTACTTGGTAGCAGTCAAAGTACGGATGCGGATATCCAATACTCCACAACACCGAGGGGATACTGGGAGAAGATTTGACGTTGCAAGGCTACTATCGCAAAAGTCCGCCAAAACCTTGGCCAACCGCGTCTCCCTAAACATCTCATCAAGTTCATCCTCAGCTTCACCAGCATTAAGTATTCAGAGACCCAGTGGCAACACTGCAAGCGCGCCATCACAAGAGCCGCTACCGAAGTGCTGGGTTCAACTATAGGTAACCACAACGAAACCCTTGGTTCGATGAGGAATGCCGCCAGGCACATGCAGCCAAGAACGAGGCCTATCAATTAATGCTGCAGATAAGAACGAGAGCGGCTGAGAGAGCTGCCCGCAAGCTCTACGAGCAAAAAAGAAGGGAGGAACACCGACTTCGCAGAAGGAAAAAGAAAGCGCACGAGAAGCGAGCGGTCGAATCAATTGATGGACGCTACTGCAGAGGCCATGTTCGAAAGTTCTACCAATGGGTAAAACGTTCCACCCAAGAATGCAAGGCCCGAACAGAAGCCTGCAGAGATGAGCATGAGAATACAGTAGTAAATTCACATTCGGTGCTGAGGATTTGGAAAGAACACTTCTGCAGACTGTTAAACGGCGGAGATAGCCAACTACCCGCTTTGAGGCAGAGTGATCTGTTCAGATTGGACGATGACAGCCTAAATTTCCGTCCACCCTACCTACACGAAGTGAGCATGGCGATATCAAAACTTAAGTCCAACAAAGCTGCTGGAGCGGATGACCTTCCGGCCGAGTTTTTCAAAGCAACGGGAGATGGCTTGGTAAGGCGCATGCACCAACTCATCTGTAAAATGTGGTCGGATGAAAGCATGCCCGACGAAAGGAGATAATCTGAACTGCGCTAACTACAGAGGAATAAAGCTACGATTACACGGCCATATTTTTGAGTCCTTTAAATGCCGTTGTGTGTGATCGCCTCTTTTGGGATAACATTTTCCGCGTCATTTAAACGACTAAGAAACTGGCAGACCAAATGACCAAATTTTGTGCCAAACCGTATGATCGCCCTTTAATGGCGCCTAGGACAAAAGACCAAACTTTTTGGCTGTTGCGTCATTTACATGGCAGCCTGCAAAAAATGATTATAAACGAAATTCATTACATGCCATTTTTCTACCCAAATGACAAATGACGCTGCATTTAATACGATATCTGTTCTTTCAATTGGTGTTTTTCTCGTAGCGAAAGGAAGTATAAATTCATAAATTGGTTTTTATTTGTTTTTTTTTTTGTGATTTTGTTGTTTGACGCAGTCGATATAACCGAAGGCAGAAATATACCTCAACAAATAATCGAATTGATTGGCTGACATAAGAAGGACATTGCGATATAGTTCAGGTAATTTCTACGCACAATTCGAGCTGTAATTCATCACAAAGTCCACTCTTCTCGCGACGGCTCAACCACTTCTTTTGCCAAATACTCAGCTTTTGTTGCGTTGACTTGGTATCAAGATCTTCGTTACTGCTATCCAGCATACATGCTGCCAAATACGCCGTCTCCGCAATTTCCACCATCATCGCAAAAGTTCTTTTCGCTATTTTTCATTTATTGTAATAATTTTGTTTTCACTGTTAATTAATTTAATTAAAAAAGCGTCTTCGCCGAGAGAAAAACACTAAATATTAGCTATATTTTTCTCATCGGTCAATACCGTCTGATCGCAAACAGATAAAGGACGCTAAATCGAAATAATACGAAAGGTGACATTTGTCATTTTGATGTGGCATGTCAGTACCATGTTAATGTTTAATGGCATACTAACGGAAAATTCTAAAAGACCCGCAGTGTCCGTCATTTTATTTTGGGACAACAGTGACGATGATAATCATTTCCTGTGATCGACATTTTTTCGCAAATGATCAATGACGAATCGTAGCTTGAAAATCACTCTAATGCGACATTTTTTCCTCACGTCACAGTGTCTTTTAAATGACTCGAAAAAATGGCCGTATAATCGTACCTTAAGTCTCCTGAATGTCGCGTATAAGATCTTTTCGGCTGTATTGTGTGAACGACTAATGCTCAAAACACATGTGCAGAAATTCTGGACACAGCACAGAATGCAGTGTGCAGAAAATTATTTGACATGCATTGCATCGGCTAATATAGCTACTGTCTTTAACCGACTAAGCAGCTGATGTGTTTGCAACCAAAACAAAAACAAACACGATCAGCAAATGTCAAAAGCCGATGATGCCAAATACTTGAAATTGCAATTTATTTTCTCTTGTTTTGTGGCACGCTTGAATTTTGCAACGAATTTAGAAATAGAGACATGTTGTAGTGCTGCGTTGAGTGCAGAATTTACGTGTGCCTATATCCATATAAACATGTGTATTCTAATCTTGCTGCGCAGTGAATTCTGCACATGTGTTTTGGGCATACAACTTTTCGCCAACAACCTGATCCGCTCATATCAGTGTGGTTTTAGGGCAGGAAAGTCAACCATCGACCAAATTTTCACACTCCGACAGATCTTGGAAAAAACCAAGGAATTTTAGATCATTACACACCATCTATTGATCGACTTTTAAGTCGCCTATGATAGCGTATATAGGGACAAAATACACAAAACTCGTCCGTTTGTGCAGGATGACGATGGAGAAATCTCGCTGCTCCGTCAAAGTCGGCAAGAACACCACCCAGCCATTTGATGTTGAAAAAGGTTTGAGACAAGGCGATGCGCTATATTCTTTAACATCGTGCTCACAAGCCAGCACCAGAGCACCAGAGGAACAATTTTTCAAAAGTCCGTTCAACTACTTGCCTATGCTGATGATATTAACATTATTGGGAGAAACGGAGGCGGCGAAGATGGGTCTGGCTGTTAATGAGGACAAAACGAAGTATATGCTGTCAACGAGAAAGGACTCTCAATATCGGCGACTCGGACAAAACGTCACGATGGACAGATACAACTTCGGAGTAGTTAAAGACTTTGTCTACCTGGGCTCTACTTTCACTTCGCAAAATGACATCAGCGCAGAGATCAAGCGAAGAATCACTCTAGCCAATCGCTGATTTTACGGGCTAAGAAGGCATCTAAGAAGTAAAGCCATCTCTCATAGAACCAAGGAGATGTTACATAAGACCTTAATCATCCCGGTCCTGCTGTATGGTGCTGAAGAATGGACCCTGTCAAAAGCGAATGAAAACCGTCTGGGATGCTTGAGTGTGGAGAAGAAGATTCAACGACTAACTATACGGGCTATACAGCGACGCTGGCCTGGTCAAGAAGGTAAAAATACAACGGCTGAGATGGCTGGGAAACGTGGAGCGTATGGACAACAACGCACCAGCCCGACGAGTCTTCGATTCCACCCCTGAGGCACAACGCAGCAAAGGAAGACCCCACCTTAGGTGGCGCGCACAATTTGAAAACGACCTCAACCAATTTAGTGTGCGTAACTGGAGGCAGCTAGCGAGGGACCGAGCTGGCTGGTGGCTGGAGGGGCTTGTTGGTTGAGGCCGTGGTCCACCCCGGAATGTAAGCGCCACCAAAAGTAAAGTAAGTATTCAAAAACACTTACCACTTACAAAATTCACTTCTGGTGTATATATAAAAAGGGCTTATATTACAAAATGTTCCGAAAACTATCAACAGGGTCCCTTTATAAATGTGAAGTCAGCTGCCTATCCTACGGCCGTTTATTCAAATGTTCTTAGGATTTAAGGATTTATTTTTTAACACGGAATTAACAATTTTGTTGAGGGCAATCATTAAATACCTCACACATAACTTTCTAAATACTATAAAAATAAATTGACTGTTCAATATCAACCCTGAAATTCAGATTCAACGAGGTTACGTTTATAAGTGCGTTTGTTACTGTCGACTGTACTTGTAATGCTGTTGGATTAGAAAGATAATAAATTAAATTGAAAAAACTTTCGACACTTGTAATGCACACGATGGGCATTGGATGATGATCTAGTTGAACTTGCTAAAATTTGTACTCTCGACAGTTAAAACTGTCAATAATTACGGCATACATTCCATTCCTTACATATATGTGTATGTATAGAGTATACCTTACCTATGTATACCTATATTCGGGAGAATCAAGAGATCTTGTACACGCACTTCAACAGAAGACCAAGACGTTCTGGTAGAGGTGAGATTATAAAGGGTCTTTCATTAAGGACTTTAAAATAAAAAAAGTCTAGAGTCACGATTTTGGCGGCCAATAGACGGGTCCGTTTTTCGAGATAACACGTTGATGACACTTCAATAACTCCATTGTTGCACCCACTGTGTGGCTTGTGGCACCGTCTTGTTCCAAGCTCATATCGCTTTCACTGATATCCAATTCATGCAATTACTCAAAGAAATAACGTTCCAACATGTCTCTGTAGCGAATGCCAATTACCGTAACGTGACGGTCATTGTCATCGAAGAAAAAAATGGACCACCTCCGAAATTAGTTCATTGTGTGGGGTATTCCATGAGAAGCGATGAGATTTTGGAAACAATCTCAATAATAATTTGTATCGAACTTGTAGGTTCGACATACAATTTGAGCAATGCAAAAACAAGTTCAATAACCTTACGCGAATCTACACAAAGACCAAGGACTAGGATAACAATACCAGTAATCTAAGTTTTCTATATTTTAAACCAATATTTGTTATCATTACAAATAATCAATAGGTGCATCGCCCATGGCATTTTTATTACAGCCCGAGTTCGAGGACAAATATTTTATTTTGGTCGGGGCAAAACCCCCATTTATTTGGCTTATTACAAGCTATTACAGTGGCTTAATCTAACTTAATAATTAAACCCACTGCTTATGTAAAACTAGGACTAATAACTGGGGCTTAAAGCTCCAGGAGGTGAAGGAGGTCAGTTTTAAGGCAGGAACTACTGGTTGAAATGAAATACAGTATGGTTTGAATTAATGTTCCGCAGCATACCACGGAAAGAATTGAAAATCACCAATTGCAAAATTTTGAGTTGCAATTCACGAATTATATCTTTGTCGCAAATTACAACGATTTTTTCTTGGATTGATATAAAATTCGTAATTCGACATTGAAAACGGCGTATAATACAATATTCTGCTTGTCGAATTTTGCGATTAGAAGTATTAATTCGAGCTTCTTTTATTTGTAGTGATTTGCGATATTGTTTGGCGCAATTTACCACTTCAATGGGTCAATTTCTCAAGCACTACTTCACAATCGCAAATTGCAAAAAGTATTTGCTGATTTAGAAACACTGAGTGATGAATCAATGAAATCTTATAATAATTTAAAACGTAAATTGACGTAGAGAAATCGTGAATTACAAAATATTTTTTGTAATTTCCATGGTATTAACTACCCGATGTGTGAAATGTTTGTGCGCACAGGCAGCCGACAAAAACGAAACGTCATAGCATGTCCATGGTCCATATAAAGAAATCCTTTTAAGTCCTTTCATTTTCTGTATGGACAGCTCCAACCATGCGCATTTGGCTTCATTAGAGTCAGACAGTCGGTATTCAATCTTTGCTTAAAGCAAAGGGCGACTATTTCATACAGCCTCCAAATGCGAGTTTTTCATGCAACCTTCACTACTTAAAAAAATAAAAAAAAAACATACAAAGATTGTATACAAAAAATATCTAACAGAAGCACAATATCGACTAATCAAGCTATGTTCCAGTTATTGTTATGATTGCTGATGAAAAGCCATAAAATTATATACCCAATATCCTTTGGCAACGACGATATCCTGGAATTTAAATAGCCGCCCCTTTAAAAATGAATGAGTGATGTTCAAAATCAATTTCCTCATTTATTATATGTTATAAGAAAATCATAAACATTTTAAAGGCTAAAGCCCGAAAGACACTACATTTTTTTGCTTTTAAAATGAAACCAGAGCAGTAGGACAAATTAGAACGAAAATTCCCGATAGGAGTGAGTGCGTACACACCAACTTTATTAATTTAGAAATGTAGAAACGTCAAAAGAATGCATTAAAAATGTATTCTAATTACATTTTTCATCTGCTGGCAGTTTTTTAACTTTCTCCATTACGTAGTAAGAGAAAGGTATTGTATTCGTACAAAATTTCAAACTCGAGATACTAGTCAATTCTGACATTACGATGATAGACCAACTCAAAAAAGTGGGTGGCAAAATTCTGTCCGTCTGTCTGTATGTCTCGACGCCTACAGCCTAAACGATTACCGATTTCGTTCAAACTTCGCATATTGGGGGCTTACAGTTTTGGGCCGTTTTTTTTTGCGCGGTAACCTATTAATGGTAGGAACTTCCCATACAAAATGTTCATACCAGTTTGATTTTTTCGAAAACGGCTCTAACAATTTCAACCAAAATTCATATTTAAGCTTAAGTAGGTGAGGTTACCACGGCTGCGTACTCAGTTTTTTGCTAAAAAAAAACAATAACGGTACTTTTTAAATTTGGACATATCTCGAAAACGGTCTAAACAATCGCACGAAAATTCATTTCTAAGGTAATATGATTATTTCCAACTTAATGGCACACTCAATTATTCCCTGTATTATCGTAAAATGGATTTTTCAAAAAAGTCATTTTTTAAAAATTTAGTTTTCTTTAGTTTACTTGAAAACGGCAACATCAATTTCGACCAAAATGCAAACATAGAGTAAAAATTATGTTTTCAAAATTATTGCGCCCTTAATTTTCAATTCGAATCACCGAAAACGTTAATTTTAAAAACTGATCATATGCTTACATCCCGAACAGTAACTTTTACTCGGTTTTCAGGTAAATAGTTAAGCAAAAGTATTTTTCAAACTAAACATTGCACTATTTGGTACTGTTTTGTCTGCCAAATTTTACAAAACCCGCTGGGTTGGGTACGAAAACTCCAAAACTAAAATCCCCAACCTGAAATCCCCAAATCAATATCCCCAAACCCAAAATCCCCAAATCCAAAATCCCCAGATCCAATGGCAAAATGTTTGCCGCAAACATCAATTCTTAGATACACTCGAAATATCGGGAATCTATGTTTAAGGATTTTGTGATTTGGAATCTATGTTTAAGGATTTTATAAATTAAAATTGTAACTCATTTTTCAATTATATTCAAGATAATAGGCGTATTTTTTTGAGCTGCGTTCTCAGCAGAGCAAAGTAAAGTAAGATTTTAAACACACAATTTAAAATAACTACTGTGAGTCTCGAAGTGTCAAGTAGAGCGTAGTTGTTGTAATTGCGAGCTGAAAATCCTATTTTATACTATGTTCCCACCAACGTAATTTAGCTAAAGTGATTTATAAATCACGAAAGGCGTCTCCACCGAACTTTAAGTGATTTAGTGTGATATTTTTGTCGACTTTGACATTAGTGTCCAACACCAGATAGTTAGTTTTTTGTTGTTCTTTCTGTTTTTTTGCCATACCTACCAAGAATAAAACAATTTTTTATTGCATGAACTTAATAAAAATATCAAAAACTCACTGAAACACGAACAAAATTAGAAAATTGAATTTGAAATAATTTTTTTGACAGTTTTTCTTTCTTTTTTGTTTGCTGAATAAAGTGCTGAAGTTAAGAACAGGTAAGTTCGATTTTATTTTGTGTGGATTTGCGATGACAGATACGTAATTAGAATTTACACACGTATAAATCACGTAATTATAAATCACGAAAATGTATGATAAATCACGTAATTTATGAGATGATTTAGCTAAATCACGTTGGTGGGAACATGGTATTACTTTGCTTTGCTGAGAACGAAGCTCAAAAAACAGGCCTTATAACTAATATAATATTACAACTTAAATTCAAAAAATATAACAAAAAGGACTTCAAGAAAGAAAACCCAACGAAAAATAAGAACTTCGTAATATAATGATATTTTATGTGATATAAATTGTAAATATTCCATTTTGCCGGCATTCGGTCGTTTTGAAATTATTTTATCGGTATGTACAATCATCGTCATCTACTGTGGGGATTTTGCATTTGCAAAACGTTTGGGGATTTTTCATTTGGGGATTTTGTACTTGGGGCTAGTTAGTTATGGTATTTTTCAAAAGGTGGGGATTTTGGGGTTTGGGGATTTTGCACTTGTGTATTATGTAGGTACCCCTTTTGTAAAGTGTAAGAGCCTATAAATTAGTACAGTGGCACTTATAATTCTCTAACCAGAACTTGCGGCAATTCCCTTTTACTGAGAGCTTCAACATTTAAAAACTCACATTGTTATTTCATATGTATAAGTACATTGTACAGCCATATCAGATGAACTACCCAAAAGTGAATTTTATTTATTAACACTATTCCCTATCCTTTATTCTATCTATGCATTGTTTCTTTTATCTAGCATTGTTTTTCAGTTTTTTACCTACATATAATAAAATAAGAAAACAACGAAGCAAACTTTTGATGAATGAGAAAGTTTTGTTCAACCCAGTCATGCACTTTTTTTTTCGTAATACACTTTTAGTCTCTTTTACACACCGCTGACTTTTCAACACGATAAAAAATGCAGTGTCATACGGACTTAACTAATTATATTAAAATAAATAATTAAAAACTAATAAATTTATTGTAACAAGAGTTAAGTTTAATTTAAAAATGAAATAGTGTTAATTTAAATATTTTATTTGGAATTATTTATCTATGTTACTTTATTATTACTGTTACTCTAATCGCGTAATTTATGAAACAATCGTCGTTGAAACGATTAAACAAAACTACTGCCTTTTAAGTATGGTTCATATGGATAACATTATCGTGGAACCGTTTATCGTACAAAAAATTACACCTAAAAAAACATTTTTTTCATGTAGTAGATTGTTTATTGTAATTAAACTTCTCTTATACCTAATTAAAACAGACCAAAAACGATGAAATGATAGCAAAATAGCCAGCGTTCAATCGAAACCTTTTAACGGGAGTATAGCTTACAAATAGATCCCTCTATGGAAACAAAATGCAGTTGGTTTTTACCGCCTATCTTGGCTGATTCTTTCCAGCTTCGGTGAAATAATTGGAGAAAATGAAAATTTGCGTCTGCTTTTTCTGACGTGATCTATTGTAAATTTATTTTCTTATTAATAGAAAAAGAAGAAAGTAGTTCTTCTCACCAAAATCGTAATGAAAATCTTTTCAATTATGAATTCTTACAATAGCCGTATATTTATTAGGGTTATTCAGGATCCGATGCAACTGGTCTTGTATCATTTCGAAAGTGCAAAAGTGGAACTTTTTTTCGCACTACAACAACAAAATATGCTGACTTAAATTTCGGTACACTTTACCTATACTCTGACCCTATTGTAAACAAAAAATACAACAGAGTAAAGTGTTGCCTTGTCAAGTTGACAACTCGCTAAATTGTTAATTCCTGTGTGTAGCTATCGGCAAAAAATAAAGTGAATGCAAAAAAATCGCCGCCGACGGGAAAATCCAGTCAAAAAATGGACAAAAAAATAGGTTTTTAACGATATCATCTTAGTCTTTACTCTTTCGATTATCTAAAATAAATTTTTTTTTCGGCATAATTAACAATTAAAAGCAAATTTTTCAGTTTCAGAAGAAATTAAAAGTTTTTTTTCCAGAACATAATGTCAATTGTTAAACTAGATCTGTCATTTGTTTCAGTTTTGCAAGAGATGAAAAAAAAAGTGTTCACGATCTGAAAAAAAAAATAAAATTTCACAATGTTACTAGGTCTGTTACACCACGATTATTTTATAATCTGATCTGGATCAAAAAAATAAATATTTTAGATTTCCCATGGAAAAAAAACACTCTTAAGTGAAAAAAATGTTTAATCAAACAGAACAAAAAATGTGCTGAACGCTTTCACTTCTTTTTTCTCGAAAATTATATTTCAGTTTCTGATATGTCACAAGCGTTTCCAGGCCACTCCAAAATATAATTACAAGCTACTTATCCGGTCTCCGCATAAGTGAAATCTTTTTTCCACTTAAGCGGGGTTCATTTAAGTGAAAAAACCCGTTTAAGGAAAAGAAATACTGTGCCATTTTCCAATGTGACTTCACACACGGCACATGACATTTTACTTGCAAGTTCGGCGGTTTGCATAATTTTCTTTTCCGTTTTTTTTAGAAACTAATTTAGTATTTTATGTTCAAATATTCCGTTTATCTTGGAATATTAAGGTGTGTACAGACCAGCGAAATATTTCAGAAATGCTTAATAAATGTTTATGAAATGTTTCTGAAACAAATCGAACACATTTCATAAACATTTAAAAAGGATTTCTGAAATTTATTTATTAAAATTTATGAAATGTTTCAATTAATTTGGTCTCGGGAATTAGGTTAGGTTTCAATTAATTTGATTAATTTCTATTAAATGAATCACTTTCTCATTAGGTACCTATTCCAAGCTTTTTTTGCCATTTTTATTTTATTTACACAAAAAAAAAGTCAAAAAAACAGCGCTCACTTTCTGCAGGGAAACTTGTAAAACATGTGGGTAATAAATTGTTTATCAAGTGCTTCGCTGGTCTAAACAAAACTTAATACAATGAAAATAAAAATAAATAACTCGGAATACGGACGGGGACGGGGATGGGAGTTTATTCGAATGCGAAAATCATTGATTTCTTAGTCTGGCAATGCTATTGTGTGACTATGGCTCACGCACCAACATTTAAGAATGATAGAAACAACGCAGCCGGGAATAGTGGAATACATTTTCAGTTCATGGTTCGTGATCTCGATGAAAAGCAGGATCGCATATTGTTTGTGGTAAGTGCGTGTTAGTAAATGTTTAGCCCCTTTTTTCTGGCTTGAAGCGCTTGATTGAATCAGCCTGAACAGCCCACTCTTTAATTTTAAAGCATATAATATGTAATACGCAACATTCCATTACTGTTGCATAGCGCGACAAGAATCATGACAATGCATATCCACGAAATGGAAACTGGAAATCCAACAGAGCAAAGAGCAGAGATGAATGAATAAAAGAGATGGACATCTTTCGTTCGTCTATCCCTCCAAACCCCATTTGTTTACATTGTTGTTTTTGTAATTTCAACCCCCGTCTGTGAATACGTGTGAGGTACAAAAAAGCATGTTGCTAATGGCTGGCCAACATTCCTTTTGGTTTTATGGGCATCGCGCTGTTCAATTGTTTTGTATTTGGTATTAAACTTGTTGGGTTTTTGTTAACGCTTCGATTAAAATAAGAAAAATAGTGAAATATACATTTCGGAATAGCGAATTCTTGCATTAAAGTCCAATTCATGAACTCACATATACTAGAAAAGATATGAGCATATGTGCGTGACTTCATGAATTTTACGGGAAAACAGCTTGTAGGCAGCCGCCTTTCCACTGGAAAGATATATATCTCTGCATTCCATTATCTTTGTACAAAAATCTTAATTCGCTGTCCGTCATCGTCATGGCTTACAGTGTTACCGATATAAATTGTTTGCGGTTTGTATTTTTAGGTTAGTAGACAAGAGGTTTAACTGAAAACATTAATAAAATAAAACTGTAGAAAAAGGATATAGGTTTATATAACTATAAAGTTCAATAGATATCAACCAAAGCTCCAACCTTATCCTGTCTCTTGATATAAAAGAACTATTTCCATGCAGGTGTTCTCAATGTGTTCCATTCAAATTTAAAGCAGCTATTGACTCTACAATTGACCACTGCTGCTCTCCATCTTTGTAACAGCAAATATTTGCCTTGTCCTAGCAACCTCTTTAATTTAATTTTCGATTTCTGTCACACAAAACGTGTTTGTATCTTTCATTTCGAATTTGATAGCTAAAATGGATTTGATTTTCTCAAGAATTTGTTTGTTCCTACTACTACTTGTGTTCTGCATCGGCAGTGCCGTAGATAGTCGGAGGAGCGTCCTGTCCAAAGTTAATGAAAAAGCACATCAAATAAACAGCATCCTCCAAATACAAGCAACAGCACCAGGGCTACCAATAAATTTTCGATCCAATCAAATGGAAATAGCGGTAAGGTTTTTAATTAAACGAAACTGTCATTTTGCCAAAATGTTTCTGTGGCAAATGACATCTTTTTGCAACACTTTCCACCCTTTGCTTGCAGTTTTTCGTTGTGAGAAAGTCCCTGGGGTTTTCTGCGTCTGACGTTTGCGGAGGGATATTGGTTTCAGCAACCATAGTCATTACGGCAGCTCATTGCTTTTACGATCCACAGTTGAGTTTGTATATACATATACCCACAACAGCATACGATTTGCTCTCTAAGTTGATTGCTGATACTACACACCGAAGCGTTTGAATTGATTTTACTAATGGTCTTGTGTGCCCTTGGTGTAGCGGTTTGTATCGGAAGTATCCAAATATGTTTCAAGTCATGTACACAAGGTTGGATTTTGCATTAGAAGGTCCTCCGACGAAGCTGCTCGCAGCCCATCCGAATTATAATGAAAATGGAAGACTCGATGATATTGGAGCTATTCGACTGCATAATAGTATTGAGGAAGGAGGCATTATAATTACGGAGCAATTGTTACCACTTGCACAGAAGTGGATGGATGACACAAATCTGGAAATGCTGGTGTTTTATGCGGAGGCAAGTATTATGTTGTTGATGGCCACATTTCTGTTGAATGATGGAACTCTAAAAAACTTATTGGAATTTATTTTTAATACTCTATTAGCACTCAAAGATTTGATTCTGTTTCTGTTTCAATGTCACGTGTATATTTAGAAAAAACCCTCAAAAGATTCGTTTGCAGTAAAATTGTCGATGCGGAGTTATTTTAGAAACAATGACCGCGGTAGTTTGACTTTCTCATGTCTGAAACTCGCCATCCTTTATACAATTTCCGATGACCAAAGGTTCTTACATTACTTTTTCTCTTGGTGGCGCTTACACTCCGGGAGGGCCACGGCGTCGGCCTCAACCAACAAGACAACCCTCGTCAGCTCGATCCCTAGATAGCTGCATACTGTTATGCACACGAAGTTGGTTGAAGTCTTCCCTTACTATATACATTGTCCCTCAGAAGTGGATTTAAAAGTCTTTACGGTCGAGGTTAAACTCGCAGGACCCTGATATATTATCTTCTTGGTTCTATGAGAGAGGGCTTTACTTCTTAACTGCCGAGGAAACTACCATTAGCGAGAGTAATTCTCCGCGTGATCTCTGCGCTGATGTCACTTCTTCGAAGTGCAGGTTTTTATCTGACCATTATCGATGGTGGTATTACTTTTTGACAGCATATACTTCGTTTTGTGTTAATTTACAGCCAGACTAATACCCTTTGATGCCTCTGTTTCTATACACTGCAAATGCGCCATTGACAGTTCGCTGCGATCTTCCGATAATGTCAATATCGTCAGCATATCCAAGCAGTTGGACGGACTTTTAAAAACCTATACTTCTGAAGATGCCTTGTGAGTTTTGTACAATTGCTTCAAGAATGATGTTAAAGGAGTTACACGCTATAAGATCGCTTGGTTTCGAATCTTTTTCGATTTCGAATCTGGAGCAGCAAATATATTTTTTAGGTACCTTTTAGCACAGATTCTCACAACCATTCGTTTGTGTGAATTTTTAATTTTTTTGTGAGAAATAAAGAGTACCTACAGTTTTCTTCTGAGTTTAAAAGACTTAATTGAGAAGGTTTTCCAGAATATTTAAACTCTCGGATATTTGAATAGCGAAAAGTCGTGGCGCAGTTTGAAAACCATTAAGATTTAATTTTACGTTTTCGCGGGGATCAAACTTGGTAGTACCGAACATTTTTTGGTATCGATACTTTTAAAATTAATGTTCTGAATGTGATTTGAGCGTTTTGATTTCTTACTATATGAATGTGGGGTAAAACTTTAAGAGTGAGCCCCCTTAACAGTTTTGGGTTTTGTAGCTTTTTCTCTTAGTTTTCATAAGATTTATATATGCATAAGGAAATTTGAACCCTAGCTGTTCGAAAAACGGGCTTCTATATAAATCCTTTTTTTTTAAGTACTTACTTGTTGCATTTTTAACTGTTCTATTATTACCAAATAATTTGTTAAAAAAACACACATACAAAGATATTATACAAGGATAAAGATAAGTAAATGCTTACAGCACTAGTGTATTTCTCACCTTTTGCAGCTAAAAAAATTCTTTTCGGTATTTTTTGGACACACTTACGGCCATATTATTCACTCCCTTTAATCCGAGTTAAAGGTTACACCTGGGTTTAAGTGAGTTTAACCCAAAAACTAAACCCAAGTCCACAATATTCAGTCGTTACACCCGAACATATACCCCGTTTTTTTAAACTTAACAGCGTTTAATCCGATTGGATTTAAACGCAATCCGGAGACCAGTTTAAGTACTTTAATTCTGGTTAAAACTTAATTTCATAATATTGACATTTCTCCGCTCGCAAGAAATAAGAAAAGAAGAAAAGGGGGATAGAAAAAATAATGGCAAGAAACTAAAAAAGTACTTCATTACGTGGGTTTAAAACGGAATAAAAACGGTTTAAAGTGTTTTAAATCCGCATTTAAATCTTTTTTTAATCTAGCGGGCTTAATTCGTGTTTTTCAGTGAATAATATGGACATAGGTTTAAATTGTCGGGTTTAAAAAGTGCGGATTAATGATCGGGTATAAAATTGACTTAAATCTGAGGAATGAATAATATGGCCGTTAACGTGGAACTCTCTTTTGAGCATATTTTCTTTTTACGGTCTTCGAAATATTGTTTCCGCAGTCGGAACAGAATACAGTTTCTATGTATTCTTTAGGAACAGTATATTTTTACTCACTTTTTAATGGGACAGATTCACTTGAAAATATTTTAAACGTAACTACTAAAAATGTACGGAAAAGAAGTTCTTTCTTTCCACTGAAAAAGAATAGGCGCTTGGGAAAATACTCAGTTATATACCTTCTGTACGTGAGAACACGTGAAGCACCCATATCTCTTTGTAACATAGCACCCATCTCTTTCTAACAAAATGAAAAAAGTACTGCCTTGAACCTGTGTTTTTGTGTAAAAGGAAGTACTAAAGAAGTATACATCGTACCTGCGTAAAGGGAGGTACTTCAGAAGTACCTTGCTCCTACGTAAAAGGAAGTACTACAGAAGAACTCTGTTTCTACATTAAATGAAGTACTAAAGATGTACTTCTTTTCAACGTAAAAAGCAGGGCTAAGGAAGAACTTCTTTCCACTGCTGCCTTCCATATAAAGTGTCTATGTAGACATCGGTCGCGATTCTTGTTGTCCAGGCATAAATCGTATAAGGATTATGATAAATAACAACAACAAACAACTGGCAAAAATAAAAGTTTGCAAAGTACATACATCCGAATACAGATACTCTAACAGAGCGCAAACATATTCACAAAAACATGTTTCTCTGTAGTAGTCTTTTCGAGAAACTACTGACTTTTGGTTTGCAGGTACCCCTCATCTGCGATCTCTGGTGCTCTGTCGGCTCTGAACGTGGATGCTTCACTTGGCGAGCTGATCAATTTGATGCTTAAAAGCCGAATTATCAACTCTAGTCTGGGTGAGAAATCTACAAGAAGGTCCGTCAGTAGAGGAACCCCACAAGGTGGCGTCCTATCTCCCCTTCTCTGGAATTTGGTGGTGAATGAACTGCTGATATGCCTGGAAGCGGGGGGTTACAATTATGCGGACGACGTTGCTATTGCTGTGTCAGGAAAGTACCTTAACTATTTAAAAGAGCTCCTACAACACGCTCTTAATAAGCTAAACAATTGGGCAAACAAATGTGGGCTGGGAGTAAACCTTCACAAAACTGAACTTGTCCTCTTCTCTAGGAAATACAAAATTCCCCAAGTTGACCCTCCATCTATAATTGGCACTAGTTTTAAATTCTCTAACGAAGCTAAGTGCTTGAGTCTCATTTTTGACAGGAAGTTAACCTGGAAGCCTTACATCCAAGAAAGAGTTAAAAAAGTCAATGTGGCACTTTTCTCTTGCAAAAAAGCCATAGGAAACAAAAAGGGGTTTACAGCCCCTTATCGCTTACTGGCTATACGTCTCTGTCATAAGACCGATACTCATGTACGGTGTGGTTTTCTGGTGAACTGCCTTGGGAAAAGCGATTTATCGCGATAAGTTAAGCAAAATCCAAAGAACAGCTTGCTTGTGCATCGGCGGTGTTCTTCGTACTACCCCCTCCGCTGCACTTGACATCCTCTTTCATCTAGAACCCATTGACATCTTCAGCAGGCAAACGGCAGCTTCTGCAGCCGTAGGCCTCAAAGCTACTTCACAATGAATCAGTAAAACAACTGGCCATGCTGCTATCTTGAACAACTTTAAGAACCTTCCAGGAAACATCGATTATACTACACCAGAACTACAATTGGACAGTTACTTCCAGGTCTCCATTCCTACTAGATCATTCTGGGAGGAGGAAGCTTTCCTGGATGATGAGTCGATCCATTTTTTCACAGATGGGTCGAAAACTGTGGACGGTGTTGGTAGCGGTGTCTTCCCCGACAGACTAAATCTTAGCCTCTCCTTCCGTCTTCCTGATCACTGTAGCGTTTTTCTTATCTTGGCTGAAAGAACACGAGATATCTGCTAAAGATAACCGTATCTTCTCGGACAGTAAGCGACTATAAAGTGTCTGGAATCAGTTTCTACAAATTCAATAAGAGCCCAAGACTGTCGATCGTCTCTTAGAGAGATGGCGGAGCAGTGCAACATTCACCCCTGTTGGGTGCCGTGGCATAGGGACATCACAGGTAACTGTAAGGCTGATGAACTAGCCAAACGCGGAACAACACTACCTATGTTTCCAGATAAGGATTCATAATAGTTCAAAATAAAGCTGGATGATATCGAAAGAACAAAAATATTAGATGGACAACCGGTTCGACATGCCTAGCGACAAAACAGATCTGGCCAAAGCTGGATCTAAAACGTTCTAGGCATCTGATCTCTATCGATAGGAAACACATCAGTGACACAATAGGTGTCTTTGCCTGGACACCAAGAATCGCGAAAATATACCAAAGCAGTTGTAATGTTTCAAAAGAAATCGTATCATTGTTGGGTTTCAGTGCTTGCTAATTGGATCGGATCGGACCGGTCGTTTAGAAAAAATAAAGAAAATCAACAATAATAATTGAATAAGGATGTTAATATTAGAAGTACGTCTTTAGTACTTGATTTTATATAGAAACAAAGTACTTCTGTAGTACTGCCTCTTCGTAGGAGCAAGGTACTTCTGAAGTACTTCCCTTTACGCAGGTACAATTTACTTCCTTAGTACTTCCTTTTACACAAAAACACAGGGTCAAGGCTATGTTAGAAATAGATGGGTGATTCACGTATTCGCATGTACAGAAGGTATATAACTGAGTATTTTCCCAAGCGCCTATCCTTTTTCAGTGGAAAGAAAGTACTACTTTTCAGTACATTTTTATACCCTCCACAGGAATATATATAAGGTATATTCACTTTGTCATTACATTTCTAACGCCCAGAAGGAGTCACCGGAGACCTCATAAAGTATCAGAATATATCTGAATCAGGATCACATTCTGAATCGATTTAGCCATGTCCATCTGTCTGTTTAAAGCACGATAGCGCCCAAAGGAATTGATATAGGCCAATAAAATTTGGTAAAAGGACTTCTTTTTATCGTCGTCAGGTTGGTATTGAAAATGGGCTATGTCGGTCAAGTAGTTCGGGTACCTCCCATATAAAATCAATATTAGACCCATGTGTCTCTCTGTCTGTTGAAAACACGATAGAGTCCAAAAGAATCCACGTAGGTAAGTGAAATTTTGTAAATGGACTTCCTTTTATTCTCGTCAAGTTGTTACTAAAAATGGACTATGTCGGTCAAGTAGTTGTAGTAGTTCCCATACAAAATCAATATTAGGTCTATGTGTCTTTTTGTCTGTTGAAAACAGGATATCGTCAAAACAAATCAACCTAGGCAAGTGAAATTTTGTGAGAGGACTTACCTTTATCGTCGTCAGATTTATATTAAATTTTGACTATGTCGGTCAAGTAATTCTGGTACCTCCCATACAAACCAGTTTTGCATAACTTATATGCAGTGGAGGGTATCAAATCATTGGCCAGGCCGATGATAACACTTTTACTTATTAGTAGTTATATTAGGGACGGAACTTTTTCGGAACGAATTTTTCCGGTGGTCTCCAAATGGACAGCGAAGTCTGCGAAAAGGCAACAGAAAATATGTGGAGAGTTCCATCGGTTGATACACACACAAGTAGCAGTTACACTAATATTTGATTTTATCGAACTTATTGGTATATACAATTTGACTTATACGAGGTAACAAATGATAGTGAATAGTTAATATTTATAGGTGTTGGCTGAACAACAGGGGCCCAACGGTATACAATGTTTGTTTTCTTAGATCTATTTGTTTGTTTAACTAGATCTATTTTACATAAATTGTGGCTGTCGTCTCGGATTCATACTCGTAGTATGCTTCGTTGTCTAGGTTTACCTCAGGGTGTTCAAGTCCGGGTATTGACGAACAAGTAGAAGTGTTACCAGCACTGGCTATTTATCTCTGATTTAGGTACTCGAACTTTGTTATATTGGTTATATACTAGTATATAAGACATTACAGTTAAATGAGTTGTCTGTGGAACTACTGGCAGGAGAATGGACTTCACTTGTACATTGAAGTCTAAGCAGACTTTGTCTGCTGTGGGAAAAATATACAAAAAACCCACATTTATTTTCTCCGCTTCGTCGAAATAAAATACGTCTTTCACGGTCGCAGACCGATCAAGAACTAACTCTTACATGTCATTTTAGAATGGCCAGTGTTGCCATACGTAACAGTCCCGCCTAAAAACATTGTTTTTAATTACTAAGAATCTATAGGTAAAATACATATTTTCTGCACAGGCCGCTTCAGCTTATTGGTTGCAGTCTGCACGATGACGTTTCTGATAAGCCCATCTCGACTTGGTAGAAGTTCACAAATCCTGCCCATCGCCCAACTGGTTGGTGGAAAGTACTCGCTCCTGAGGACCACCAACTTTCCGACTTTTAGGCTCTCCTTCCTTTCTCCATTTTTTCCGCTCCTGCAGAGTAGTCAAGTATTCTGACTGCCATCGGTTCCAGAAATGGTTGACCATCTGCTGTCTCTCCTTGAACAGTTTAGCTCCCGCCTTCTCCAGTCTTTCTTCTAATCTGAAAGAAAGGGGTAAAATTAATGGTTCACCCACCAGAAAGTGTTCCGGCGTTAGCGCCTGAATATCCATGGGATCATCACTCAAAGGATGAAGAGGTCTCGAATTGAGAATGGCTTCAATTTGAGTGAGTAAAGTTCCGAACTCCTCGTAAGGCAATATCCCTTGCCCCACAATCCGCTTCAAATGAAACTTTATTGACTTGACAACGGCTTCATAAATCCCTCCTTGATGAGGCGCTGCTGGTGTCATAAAGTGCCTGTCAGTACCTTTTTGATGAAGATTCTCCAATACTCCTTTATCTGAAAATACTTTCAAAGCTTTATTTAATTCTTTGGATGCTCCAACGAAAGCAGTTCCGTTGTCGCTAAATATTTTTTGACATCTCCCTCTCCTTCCAATAAATCTCTCATAACAAGCTATGAAAGCTATTGAAGATAAATCTCCTACGATTTCAATATGTACTGCCCTAGTCCTAAGACAGACGAATATTGCAACCCAACATTTTCTCCAATTTCTCCTTCCTACTCCACTGACCATTTTTAATTCAAAAGGGCCAGCATAATCCACTCTTGTGGCTAAAAATGGTTTCCCAACCTGGACTCTCTCTGATGGTAATTTCGCCATCAGCTGTCCCTCCATTCGCGCATTTAGACGCACACACACAACACATTTATGAATATGACTCCGTCATACACTCCTTAGTTCTGGTATCCAGTACCTTTGCCTAATAAATTGCATCATAACTTGTATGCCTCCATGTTCCGTCTCCCTGTGAGCATAATCCATTAACAATTCTGCTAACCTGGATCCGTTTGCGATGATTGCTGGATGTTTCATCTCATAATCAATCTCCGATCTCCCTAATCTCCCACCAACTCGGAGCAAACCGTTTGCGTCCAAAATGGGGTTTAAACTTTCTATCGAACTCCTCTCCGGTAAATGCTGCCCAGCATTCAATGCTGTTATCTCCTTATTATAATTCTCCTGTTGATTTCTCCGTATCAGATACTCCATAGCTAACGCTTTCTCCTTTAGAGTAGGTGGTAAAACTTCCTGTTAAACCCTTTTTCTCTTAGATCTCCATTTTATTTCTTTAGGTTTTTGTTTCAGTTCTTTTCTCCATTTAATCCAGTTTGGTATATACCTCCCGGCATAGCTAAGAATGTTAACTGCTTTTTCAAGCCTGTTTGTGTACTCCAGTATCGACACACCTGACTTAGTTCCTCTTAGCCGTATGTGCACGATATCCTTGAAAGATGAAATAGAACATATTTTCACTTCACTTCTTACCTCCTGGTGTATGTTCTCCATTATTTTGCTTTTCGGCCATTTGTTTTATTCCATGGTTATCCCACTAGGTCCATGTAGCCATAGCTGATTGTCAAGCAACTCCTTTGGCAAAACTCCCCTTGTTAGTAAATCAGCTGGGTTCTCCTTGCCATCAATATGACGCCAGCATATAACATCTGTATTTGTTTGGATCGATGCAACTCTATTTGCAACATATTATGTTCTTAAGTCTCTTGTCTCCTTTTTTATCCAATAATATGCTGGACTGGAATCAATCCATAGCACATACTCCGCAGATGGCCATTCCATTGACTCCATAACTCCTTTTATCATTTTCGACAGCAACTCTGCTGCAGATAACTCCAACCGCGGTATGCTGACCATCTTCAATGGTGCTACTCTAGTTTTTGATGTCAAAAGTTTACTAGTTACTATCCCATTCCCATTTTCAACACGAATATATATTACTGCTCCTAATGCCGATTCACTGCTGTCTGAAAATCCGTGAATTTGTATCTTTGGAATTTTCCTTGTACCCAACCACCTATCGATTCGAAATTTTTCTAAATAAATAATAGAATTCCAAAATTCTAACCATCTGTTTTCTACTTCAACTGGTGGCCTATCATCCTAATCCATTTTAAGTTTCCATAGCTCCTGAATTAATATTTTTCCGATAATTGTTACCGGAGATATATATCCATTTGGATCATATAGTTGCGCTACATGACTCACGATTCTCCTCTTTGTTATGACTCCATTGAATGTAGTTTTTTTAACTACAAAAGTAAACTTGTCCTCCTCTATCAACCATTTAAGTCCTAAAATGGTTGTGCCTTCCCCCTCCGAAAACAATAGTGTTTTCTCCAATTCCGAATCTATGGCCTTTACAACCGCCCGGCTGTTTGACTTCCATTTCCGTAATTCGAAATTAGCTCCTTTCAATATGGTGTCAATTTCTTTTGCTAATTTAATTGCCGATTTTTCTGAACCAGATCTTGTTGCACAATCATCCATATAGAAGTCCTCTTTTATCGCCTTGGCTGCAATTGGAAATTCTCCTTTCGCCATCCTGGCAGTTTCAATCACAAGAACGCACAGCAACGAATGGCGATGCTGTTAATCCAAATGTGACTACTGTTAGCCAATACTCCTGCAATCTTTGATTTGCATCCTCCCTCCAAAATATCCTTTGTAAATTCCATTGTTCCCTATGGTTTTACCATAACCTGATTCAACATTTTGCGAATATCTGCATATATCGCTATTTTATGTCTCCGAAAACGCATAATGGTGTCATGTAAATCCTTTTGCAACTTTGGACCAAGCATTTGAATGTCATTAAGCGACAAACCTTTGTCTGTTTTGCAACTTGCATCGTATACAATCCGATTGTCCTTCGGAATGCAATGGTGTGGTATGTAATATACCATTTCTCCTACTCTTGGTTTCTCCGTGGCCAAAACAAGACGACCTATTTGTATTTCTTCCCTCATTTTCTCGACGTAAATTCTCCTCATCTCCTGATTCTTCGCAAGACGCCTCTCTAAATATAAGAAACGTCTTAACGCTATCTCCCTTGAACTTCCCAGTTCTTTAATAATCTCCTTTAACGGAATTTTTATTATGAACCTTCCTGATTCATCCCGTCCATATGTCTCCATGAAATGTTTTTCCACTAAAATTTCTTCCTCCGTAAACCTAGGGCATAAACTGATCTGATCTTGCTGCCAAAGTCGCTCTAATAGCTTATCTAATTGCTCCTCTTCCTTATATTGAATAGATGAAATCGACTGCCCTGTCAACTCGTCTATACTTTCATTTTGTGTTCCGAAAACTCCTAAAAGCGTTTCTATTAAAGCTACTCCATTCACATTTCTTTGAATAACTGATCTGACAATTTTTGCAAAGAAGCCTACTCAAAAAAGTATGATGGATTCGGTTTCTAATAGTCTGGATCCGCCCAGGGAATTCCTGTTGGATTATGAACCACAGTAGGATAAAGCCGATGAAGGCATTATTGGACCCCAATTACTTTCTTTTGGCAAAACCAAAATCAATTCCTCCATGTACTCCTGTACCTGAGTCTCATACCATGGACGAATTTTTACCTTTATTTGTTGCCTTATATTGCAAGGCTCTCCGTCGATACCCACCGCCTTCCTAGTAGTGGATAAAGCTGAAAGTTTGTACTCCTGTACTAGTTTGTAGCTCATGACATTTGCTTGAGACCCCGTATCTAAGAACCCCCTAATGGGTCCAAACGTACACCCTTCACATTCTAAACCTACCATGATCGTTGGCATGAAACTAGTTTCCGAAAAATAATAATGAAACTTATTGTCGTACTGTGAATTTATGTTTTTAACTTTTATTTCCTTTAAGTTTTTTACCATATTTGACTTATCACTTTTCAACTCCGACTCCGATTTCAGCCTCCTCCTTTTAGCTGTTGTCTCCTCTAGTCAAAGTAGCCTTCTCTCGGTTGCCATGTTGTCCTTCATAGTATTCTCCGCTCGCAGAGTCAAAATGTTTTTGATGTTCTGCTTCTCGGGGCACAGCATACTGTTGTGTGCAGGGTTCAATTGGCATTGTGGAATGCCGCACCTTACGCTCCTGCATTCCTCCTTCCGGTGACCTTTCCTAAGGCAGTTAGGGCATATTTTCCTCCTTGCCACGAAATCCTTTCGAGCATTCAAATTTAACGCCAAAAAATCAGGGCAATGATACAAAGCATGGGAATCGTTTCCACATGCCTCGCATGGAACTCCTACGTATCGACCTACCCGTGCCCCTTTCTCCGACTCCTTTCTCCCTGCTCCCGCAGTTGTTGACAGATTTCTCCATCCCGGCCTGGTGTTCTCCAAAGCTCCCGCTTGTTTATCCAGAAAATCCAGAATTTCTCCCACTTTCGGTGTCTCCGATGTTCTCTGCAACTCCCATTGCCTCCTTGTCTCCTGATCCAATCTTTCGTGCAGTCCGAGTACGAAGACCATATCCCAGTGTTCCACCGGGATCTCCAATGACCTCAGTTAACGGATTGTCTCATGAGTCACGTTCGCCATTCTCTGTACTTCATTGGCTGATGGTTTCTCCTGAAGAACCGGTAACCTGTAAAACTAATTCAAGTACTCCTTGGCGATATGGTATGGCTTCTCATAAAGCTGACTAATCCTCTTCCATGCCTCCTTATAGTTATCCTGATTTAAATGGCTTTCTCCTAAGGCCTTAGCTGCCCTTCCTGTCAGCGACTTTTTTAAATATGAATATTTGTATGCCTCCGAGATATCTCCGTTGTTATGAATCGCCACCTTGAATCTATCGCGAAAACCAATCCATTTCAGCAGCGATCCGTCGTACTATCCCCACGTGCTTTTGATGTCGTGTTACGTGTTTGGCAACGTGAGACTCACGTTGATCGCTCTTCACTGAGAATCCTCTCCATTATCTGAACGAACCTCGATCAACTTTTCCTTTTCCTTGGCTGCTTCGTTGATTTTTCTCCTCATTATCTCTGCAGCCTCGAAGTATGTTGACTCGATTTCCTCCATCTCCATCTTCAGTTTATTTAGCTCCTCTCCTTCTGATATCTTCACCAACTCCAAGAAAAGCTCATTGGCCTTATCCCACAGCTGGAGGAGGCGGTCTGCTCGCAGCAACAGTCCTTCATGCGATGTCGTTTTTATCTCCTCCGGCCTCGCGAATTCTGCAGCCCGAACAATGGCTCTCCGTAAGGAAGAAAAAGTTTTGTCTCCGGACGCCACCTTTCCTCCGCTCTTTTCTCCCTCCTCTGTGGCCTCCTGACCTCTCCTTGCCTTAGCAGCTTTTTGTTTTCATGGAATGAAATGAATTAAGTTACTTGTCAATTGTGTTTTTATTGAAGAATGAATTTTAACCCCTACTACTCACTCCCCTCAAAAAAAGAAAATATTCAAATAAAGTCCTATCCTAATAATAAAAAAATAAATCCCCAAAATTGTGCGTGTGTGTGATGTGCAATTTTTATAAGAATATATCTGCATTTCAACGACATAATTACTATTTTTAGGAGTAACAAAATCGCATTCCTATACAATTGTGTTCCCTATCCTTCTCCTAGAAAACTTCTCCTTCTCCTGTAATTATTCCTTCATAGAAATAATATAAAATAATAAAGAAAAAATCTTCCTCCGGGAAGATCTCCTCTCTGCATAATCTCCATTTTAATTTTTTAGAATTATTCTCAAGTCCCCAAGAGAAAATTCAAAAACATTAATTTAAAATAGAATTGTGTTTGCGGTCCTCGCATCTATGTGCTCGCGCGAAACACTTTCTCCGACTCCCTCCAATTTTAGCTTAAACAATTCTCCTTTCTCAAGTCCTCAAGAGAAATAGTCTCCATTTTTATTTTTCAGAATTATTCTCAAGGCCCAAGAGAAAATTAAAAAAAAAATAACATTTTGATTTTGTTTGCGATCCACAACTATTGCTCACGCGAAACAATCTCCAATTAATCCAATTTTCTCCCAAAAAAATATATATATAACTCCATAATAGAATATGATCAATTAATGAAAATATTCCGACTCCAAGAAACGAATAAAATATTCCCATATTTATCCTAACCTACCTAGCGAAAAAATATTACAGAGCCCCATTTCGTTTCATTCAAGAAATATGTAATTACTAATCCGATTTGAATGAATTTAATTTCTCCTTTTCTCGTCTCCAATATAAATTTAAAAACATCCATAGTTACAAATTTGCAACATCAGAAAATTATTCAAACTCCAAGGAACAAATTAAAATTGCCCCGTGATTTTCCTACTCCAATGAACAATTAGAATTGTCCCACTCCGAACTCCAAGAAGCAAATAAAATTGTTACGAATTTATTTGTTATTCTCCACAGTACATTTTCTTGTTTATAGTTTCATCTCCCATAGTACACAACTTGAGATCTCCAGGAAATAAATCAATATTCCCATATTACTCCAATATAACTTCCTAGATATATGTATATACTTTTTTCCCACACAAATATTTCACAGAAGAAAAAAATATTGAATTTTGTTTTCATGATTTTTATTGACTCCGTCTTCCTCCTGGAAAAATTTTTGAAACTCCATAATATTATTTTTTAATCCTAGACAACGAAATGCAGTTTTATATTCTCGTCCGCTCCAAATTTAATTTAATTCGACGCAGTTTTTACTCCATCCTTTTTTTGTTTTTGTTTAACTAACTACCTACAGACTGTGTCCTATAGACCTATATGTACCTATAGACTGTGTCGGCGCCGACGCCGCACGCCGCCGCATACCTAATTATGCACACACAACATACTGCAAAACACAAATCAACCCTTTTGAGCACAACACATAAAAAATTTTTTTATTCCGCGTAGTTTATTCTATTTATTGACTATTTAGTTTATCTATTTGTTGTTACCTTTTTTGATTTTATCCATTGTGGTCTTATTTGGATTAATTTTATTTGGATTTTTAAGTTAGTTTTTTTTCTCTCGATTTTATCCACGAGCTCAGACTTCTTGACAACAAATGAAAAATTCTTCTTTCTCCTTCGTTTTGTTCTATTCCATCATGTGTGTGGTATGGCGTATTGTGCACTGCAAAACCATTTGATTCCCTTCGAGACTCGAGTCTCTTTTGTTGGTTTTGTTGTGCGCAAATGAATTGCACATGCCTTTTGTATACATGTTTTTTTTTTCTTCTTTCTCCGTTCTTTGTTTAACTTGTGTGAATGTGAATTCAGCACAATCATAATCTCCATTCTCCTTTGCATGTTTCTGACTGCTCATTTGCATTTTTTCTCCGATTTTGCTCCGTTTATTTAATTATTTTGTGTGAGCACGAAATCTCCAACGCATGTTATTACATGCCTTCCGTGGTTGTATGTATTGTAGGTACATACAGATATCTGAATTTTAGTGGTTGTAAGGCACCAAGAAACAGAATATCTCCTTTGCACGTTACGACATGCATTCCTTATCTTCCATTTGAATTTTAGTGGTTGTAAGGCACCAAAAACAAATAAAGAATTATTCGTGAAAACAGTGATTGTAAGTCACCAAGAAATTAATTAATTAACTCCTGAAATTAGTGATTGTAAGTCACCAAATATAAATTATATTTTTTCTGCAAATATATTGAGAAAAATTAGATGAAATTCCCTTTTGTGTGTGAGTGAGTTGCACACATCCTTGCGTGGCAAATCCGATCCACACTCAAACCTTCCAATTGTTTCTCCATAACTCCGTTATAGCTCCGTTGTTTTTTTTCACAACACAATGCACATTTATTCTCCGAAATAAAAAAATTTTTTTTTTCTATCCCGACCCGAAGGACCATTATGTATAATACTCCGATTTAAAATGAAACACATTACGAATTTTATTGTGGGAAAAATACCCACATTTATTTTCTCCGCTTCCTCGAAATAAAATACGTCTTTCACGGTCGCAGACCGATCAAGAACTAACTCTTACATGTCATTTTAGAATGTAACACGTATGGCCAGTGTTGCCATACGTAACAAATTTAACATAAACTTTGAAATGCCTTTTTTATAAAAAAAACAGACGCAGGAATGGCGCAGTTTTTACTTAAATAAAATAGTGATAGTAAGGACAAGATGAGAAACAAAAAAGTTGCTGCAAACTCAAGGGAACATTCAATAGTGGAAACTAGTTTGGATGATCAAGTGATATCGAATCAAAATTTAACCTGTGCAGATCGTGCTAAATAGCACAATTGTGCAGTTATCTAGATCAAACTTTGATACCCAAAATGTTTGCAAAAGCAAAATAAGTTGCAAAATGGATTTCAAACTGCCGGGTCAGCGGAGGGTAAGCTAGCAGAGAATTTAAAAAAAAAACTTCAACAAAAGTTTGATATATATTTGCGGCATCAGAATGCGATAAAAAAGACGAAAAAGTCCAAAGTGGCTATACAACTTAACATAATAGGAGATTATGCTATTGGCAATATTCGAAATTGACTGTAATCCTAAAAAAGACAAGGTGTGTGAGCGGCTCAAACTTTACAGCCGAACGTTCGATCGCTTTTTGACAGATGTGAAACAGTTGGCCAGCACGTGCCAATTTCACCAAGATGAATTGGGAAAGGCTATTCGAGATAGAGTGATATTTGGAATTCGATCTAGAAGAAGTTGCTTCATGTGGGGAATATTTTTTTAGAGGACACCATTAAGAAATGTCGACTGTTCGAACTGGAAAAATCGAGGCTCGAGGACGTCCAGAACACAAGTGGATAAGACTTAATACAAAACGCGGACAGACCATCGATAGATATTGTAACAAAATTGCACACTAACAGTAGTTGAATATACTAATAATTTAAAGAATGTGAAACATAGTCAAAATTCTAATAATAGTTTTTTTTTTTCGAGACAGGTTTCCAAAGTACACCAACAAATGTGTGCGAAAAGAGAGTGGAGAATTGTACCAAGCAATCTTCTACATTTACCCACTTTTCGCCATCATTTCGCAGCAGCAGCGTACTGCAAAACGAAAAGGAAAGTGATGATTTCATTTCATTTGTGTCACTTTAGTCTGGGATTTTGTCGTTCCATAACAGGTCCGTACTAGCCTTTAGATATAAAATAAGAAAAAAAAAAAAATATCACGTTTATGCTTTCTACTGCCTTGGTTTGGCTTTGTCTGACGTTTCCTGATCCTTTTGGAGCCAAAACTAATCCAGCTTTATAAGGTGGATTAGTCTCCGTTAAAGACATGAGAGGGGTCCTTTATTATATCACCATATTTTTTTCCAACAAAATATTCATCTGATTACCCAAACCATCACCATATATCATTTCAGATTAACAGGTGTCGTTAACAGCTTCAAGCTTTCTTTTAGATAATTCCAGATGCCGTTTCAAAAATCGCACGCACCACTTGCGTCCGGGATTGTACTTTCTGAAATCATTTTATCTAGGGCAAGCATCTAAAAAACTCTTAACAACTTCACAAACTTTCTGCTTCCGTATTGAAAAGCCTCTTTCATGATTGTCATAAATCATAAATAAATGTTTATAATCTGCGTTTCCTTTTGGTTTGTTAGAATTATTCTCGGTTCTTTTCAGTATTCAAAGGAATGTTTATGCAACCCAATTTGAAGTGTGGGTCTTGGAATACCTATTAAAATAACTTGAAGCTGCGTATATTGAAAGACAAATTTTGATATCTTTTAAAGACTTATCAATGTTTTCTACGTTATACTTTCTTTTTTCATCCATTTTAAATAAATTGGTAATATTATGTGTTGATAGCAATATTCGGAAAATATAAGCAAATAAATCCAACATGGAAATGAAATAAAATGTGCATGTCAAATGTTTTGCCGCCTGTGAAGAACGCATGTACATATTTAAAAATTTCGATTCAATGCGTTTCTGAAACTTTCTGTTCTTTGGTTCGCGGTGAGTGAGTGGCTGGCCCGATGAAGGACGGGTGCTTGCATTTGCACAATTATGCATTTTATACGTTTTTCAATATATTTTTTATTTACTACCTAGTTTGCATACGTTTCTTTTACCAATAAAAATACATTTAAAACCCGTTCCAATTAGAATCAAACCCTTCAAACCGAACGAATAGGTGCTAGGCTATCAAGCAAATATAGATGTGAAGGAGCTTACCATAAATGGGGTACCCATATAACCTCAAAACAATTGTGCATTGGTGGGTAAAATTATAATTAAAGTGTTTATACAAATGTTTTACATTTATTAAATTTATTTTTATATCTACTTGTTCTCCGCTCAGATCAATTGGACTCGGACTTCTATTTTCGAGGCGACAGTGCAATACTCTTACTCAATAATCAGCCCATTGCAGTATTGTCTTTTAAGTTTGACGTAACTTTTGGAGCCAACAGTCTTCCATACGTCTACACAGAACTGTCACGATACTCCGAGTTCATTCAAAAGGAAATTCACGCCGATATCGCTCTTAAGCTTCGGCCTTACAAAGTTTGTTCATCCATTCTATACGTGCTCTTGTCAATAGGGGTTTTCAAATAATGTTTGTTGTGCTAAAAAATGCAATTCTATAAATTGTTGAGAAATTAGTTTAGTACAATATGAAGCTCTTTTTGGAAAACCAAAGGGTTAATATCAAATATGACTGGGATTTGTTTTGTTTTTTTTTTAGCCTTGTCTTAGGTTTAGTTTTCAAGAAGAAACAGACACAGACACAGACGCAGAGAGCCACCGATAATACCGCAATAGCTGTGCTGGATTTCTCTCAAGGCCACCATCTCTAAATTTTTGGTTAGATGCGCAATGCTGACTTACAAATGCACAAAATAACAAAAGTTGCATAAAAGGACTATGGGCTGCTATCAAATTCTATGAGCACAAGAGATGGAAAGAACATCGGCTTATCAAAAAGAAAACCATAAAACACAAAAAGGTAAACGTGAAATCGAGGAGTTCTACTCCATGCCAACTCACACAATGCACAATGTGGAGATGACGAAGGCCACTTTGTCGGTGCTAAGAATATAGAACAACTATTTCTGAGGATGTTACTTCTCTTGAGAGAAGTGCCTAAAGTCAATTTCGTTCGGATTTCTAGTTTCGTAAGTCTGACAGCATTTCTCTCTCTTTTTGTTTGTATAAATTGATCACATCACATCGCCAATTTTGAATTAAAGTCGACGGAGGGGTAGCCGATCAATATAATGTCAAGAAAATCCTGCCTGATTGCTCAGTTGATATTTCGAAATTCATATATAGGCACCGCTCCCAGTGCTCGTTGTTAATTTATATTTAACTAGCTGTACCCGCCCGGCTTCGCACGTGCAAAATATGGTTTCAGAACAATTGATGGAAACAAATTTCAGAAACAGCCTTCTGCAAAAGTGAAGGACTTGAAACCGTACTAAAAAACCTCCCGTAGACTGGGCTCACGCCTTTATCTTCATGGCATGGCACATGCTCGTTGGACTAATCGGGAATAATTTAATATTCTTTGGACAATGAAAATAATTTTATATTTAGCTCACTTTTTTTTCTCACTTTTTTTTTATTAATGTAACGCTGAAATGGATAATTACTGGGAATTATTTGTATTCTTGGTATAAACAACGTATCTCCTTTACCAGACCCAGTTAAAATTAACGCCTCAATAACGTTTTTCTGCAACGACATAACTCTCAATCTGGTTCCACTACAAAGCTTAGGTGATTCAAATTGCGAAGCAACATATTGTCATTAATGTCGGCATACTTAAGGCTAAGAAGACAAGCAGTTTCTGTAGGACATTACTCTTCCGACTTCCTTTTCACCTATCGTGGGGTTCCACAAGGTTCTATTTTGGTTCTATTTTGGGTCCTCTTCTTTTCTCCCTTTATGTTAACGAGATTCCAAAACTAGTATCGACGTCAACATCAATACATATGTATGCGGACGAAGTACAGTTGTATCGAAGTTGTCATCTTGGTATGATTGAAGACTGTGCTAATACGATAAATATTGATCTACGGGAGATAGCTGATTGGTCCGATAGGAATGGGCTATTTCTAAACCCCTGTAAAACTAAATTTATTGTTATCAGTAAAAAGACCCTGGACCTCTCTTATTTTCCAGACATAAAACTTAACGGTTCCAGAATAGAGTATGTTGATTCAGCCAAAAATCTGGGAGTGATATTTAATAGGACACTAACATGGGATACTCATATTAATATAGCCGTTGGCAAAGTATACGGTGTGTTACGCCAGTTATGGACCTTACAATACTTTACCCCTCAAAAAACGCGTATCATGTTAGCAAAAACACTTGTTGTTCCAATCTTGAGCTATGGTTGCGAAATTTTCTGCAACTGTGATGCTGCCAGCAGGAGGAAGCTTAACGTCGCATTTAATAATATTGCGCGTTATATTTATAGCCTAAATCGTTTTGACAGTGTTTCAAACTATTCTAAATCACTTTATAATATGACTCTTGACACTTTACTTCGATTTCGTTCACTTCTCTTGTTATCCAATGTGGTGCAGACGCATCAGCCTAATTATTTATTTGATAAATTGTGCTTTAGTTCCTCTAACAGATGCCAACAACTTGTTCACCCTCGAGTCACATGTCTGACATCAGAACGACAGTTTTTCACTAACTCCATCCGCTTATGGAATTCCTTGCCTCGGCATGTGCGAAGGTTAGGCGGCACTGAACAGTTTCGGACTAAACTCAAGTCCTTTTATATGGAGTTTCCCGACTGATTTTGATTTTGTTTTTAGTTAGTCTTTTTTTATTAACTTTAATTCTTTGAATGGAGATGTATGTAATATATGTAATATATCGTTTAGCTCTATTTAGAACAATTTCCTTAAGAAATGTTACTTTTTTTTTTTCTTCTCTTTCTCTTTTATTTTTATTTATAAATTCTTTAAATCCCTAAACATGTCTTTTTGTAGCTTGTATCATATTTGAATTATCGTCATTAAGCTTTCACTATATTATAAGATAATTTTATGTCTTAATGTGTAAGCATACAATTAAAATAAATGAAATGAAATAATGGGAACTCCAACTTTTAATTCCAGGCCATGGACTGTAATTCTACTTAAAAACTCGACCGGGTAATTTGCTGCCTCATCTTGATTGCAAATACCATTTATAAACAGGTACGACGTGTATCATCAGGAATTTTCCCTTATATAATAATACCACGATCTCGTATCACTGATACCTATACCTATTTGACATTCCCTTCCTACATATTTGACATTTCTTTTATGGCTTTTTTTGTTCTTAGCACACCAAACAGCATACTCTGTCTGTCTCCCTCTCCGTCGCAGGAGTAAAATAGGGTTAAAAGAGATGTCAATATAATATTGCGCAGTTAGTATGTTTGATTTGAGAATGAATTGCTCATCTACTCGCTCATATGGAAATCGTAATATTTGCCTATTTATTTAAAAACCTTTTAAGTTATCGAGTTATTGGATATCCTAAGTTGTACCTGCAGATGTCCTCTATAAGCTGCTGTTAACTATATTTAAATGCTCCCAGTATTTTCGAACGGAAAGCGTGACAAAGAAAATAGTAAAACGAAAAGAAAAAATAAATTACTCTTGTCCAATTTTTTAGAAGTAGATATTGTAGGCCTAGGTATCCTCTATAGGCCTGTGAAAAAATCCACCAGAATATACTGAGCAGTTTCTAAGATTTTTGCATTTAAATACATGCAGTCAAATTCAATCTTAGTCGAACAGAACTACACCAATTTTATTTATATGATGATTAACAATAATTCATTAGGATTTAACAGTAAAAGTAGGACAACATTGCACAACGTTACGAAATTGTGCAACTTTTTGTTAGTAATATAAATGGCCTTAATTATAATTGATCGTCCTAATAAAAGGCGCCACAATAAATGGACTTTATAATGATTAACAAAGTTACATAGACAAAAAGTCTAAATAAAACTCAAAACGTTTCAACAATAACTACACAATAAAAAAATAATTTATCTCTCTGAAAACTGCAGTATATAAAGTAATTGTTAAATAGTTAATGGCTTTAGGCCCGTTTGCTGATACTACTCATAGCGATTTAAGTTCTACTTAAATACTTACAGGCTACTTTTTTAAAGGCATTTACTGTCACATAAGAGTTTATGCGGCACTTAAATTCGCTATGAGTAGTATCAGCAAACGGCCCTTATTGTTCTAATAATCATAATAGAATATATTTTTTTTTTAATCCATAACATTAATTGAATAATAACTTTTTTGGCCGATTCTGATAAAAAGTGACATTTTGAGTTACAAAAGTATTGAATGATTAGCGCGATATAGCAATTGCAATACCCATTTAAAGTAACAACTAGTAAACAAGCGTAGAATTTCTATCGAGTTCAAATTACGCAACAGCATTCTTCCAGTAACCATATCAACAAAGCTCCGTGCGGTTAGAAAACATGTTTCCGATACTTCTTATGTGCCGCTAATCGCTTACGACCATGACCACTCCACCGAACATACCTCTCAAGATAAATGAATCTACTCTAAGTATACAGAGTGGCACTGGTCTTCATGATGATACTGATGATGAGTGGACTGTGATAAGTTTCGCAATCCGTTTCAAGTTCAATGTACCATTGAGAAAGCAAAATTACACACTTAAAATCACCCGAAGTCGTAAAATAAAGAAACCCTCGCTAGACAATGCCCACTCCGTCCAGTATTTATTTGGAACTCAACGTCACACTGAGACCGGTTGACCCACATCCATGCGATATGCACCATGAATAGTAATTTAGTTGGTGAAGACAGTAAGAAAGGGGGGAAGAGAATTTCTCTTCGTTTTTTACACATCTTTGTCAACGGAGTTCTATGAAACTTTGCTCAGTACGTTACTTTCTTCGAAGGCCATCCGTTGGCATGATCAGTCATACAGTGATCGGTACGCGCAATATTCGAGTGAAAGATACACACCTTAGAGACTTTCCGCTTAAGGGAACTCACTAACTGTTTTACATTCTTGTCAGTAGAAAAACAAGTGAGATAAACAAATAAGACCAAATTTAAGTGAAAATATAGCGCAAAGTGTGAAAAGGTGATACTAAAGTTTTTTTTTTCTTGAGTTATGCGCTTTGCTTGGCAATCTGATCCAGCACTGTGAACGTCTGGTGATTTCTTTCACCTAGTTTTCGTGTTGGAAATCTACAGTTCACAGTTTTGTTCTTAAAGGGTAATAAACCAATATAGTAGTTTCAGCAGTTTGTAGTTGGTTGAAGACAGGTATTTTCTACCTTACAAAAACAAGTTTACTAATTTTCAATTGTACATCAAGGTATGCTTTTATAGTTTTCCATAGTCACTGGAACAGGTCCACAAAACCTGTTGGTGTGCATTTTTATTTTTCGGATCTACAATTTGATGCCGAATTGAGAAGCTTTCTCAGGACAATTATACCCTGAGATGTTTGTCGTTCTGTTGTAGCCTGTGGCTATAAATTTGTCGTTGTTACGAGTTTTGTGCACATACTTTAATGCGTGTCTTCCATATCTTTATTTCCATTGAGTACTAACCTTGGTAATCAGCTAGTTAAAATATAGCTTTGCGATCACTATATAAACTGTTCAAACTATTTCCCAAACCCTTCTGTGATTTATTTACTTGGCTTTCCTATAAAGTCGCTTATTTGATAGGTGTAGAACTTTTAGCAGAAAATCAATTTGCAACTTTAAGGTTTCTTTAAGAATCAGTTTCTCGTGTGTATTGTGTGTTTATATTGAGATCTATTTTTTTGACATCAAATCTAACCACTGACTGAATTGATCTCGCATGCTAAATACGCTGACTGTCTACTTGTTTGGACCATGTGATTGCCTAGTGGATAGCAATGTTTGCGCTACACCCGTTGTACTTATTTCTTTCGTTTCCTTCGATGCGACGTATGACATGCAACACTTGGTGCCGTGAAATAACGCCGAGCGAAATAAAGCCGAATTCCAGAATTCGGCGTTACTTCACTTTGTGAAAGCGAAATAAAACCGAATTTTAATGTTCGGTCTTATTTCACTTTGCTAAAGTGAAATAAAGCCGAGTCGGCCTTATTTCGCTTTGCATTTATAAATACATTCAGATAAAGATTCCTACCTTTTTTCAGATGTCCACCCCTGAAAATTAACCGTGTGAATGTATTCACACGTACTCAAACCCATTCAACATCCTGTTTTCATTTTATTTATTTAACGAAGTTTAAACTATTTATTTTGATTTTAAGAATTCGCGCGAATTATGAACTATTATTTTTTCAAATTCTAAAATTCTCGGCCATTCTATTTATTTCAGCATTTTTTCAAATTCTAAAGCATTGTTTCCCTTTAAGAAAGTGAAATAATGCCGAATTGTGGAAACATTTGCTTCGGCTTTATTTCACAAGCAATGTTCGGCGTTATTTCACTTTGTCAATGTGAAATTATGCCGAATTCTAAAATTCGGCATTATTTCACTTTATGAAAGTGAAATAACGAATTCTGGAATTCGGCGTTATTTCGCTCGGCGTTATTTCACGGCACCGCAACACTTGTAGCAACAGGATCATTATAATATAAATCTTTTTCAATTCTTATAACGTCACTTAACGAGCTCCCTAAATCAAATGATTCCGCAAAAGGAGTATCTGAAATAAAAGGACAGTTTTGGGGTTGTATAAATAATTGGGCTTGTAGTTGTAGATTTCCATCAACATTGTTGTTGGCCTATGACGATAAACAATTACTTACAGTGAATTAAAATGTAATCTAAAATTAAAGCACTAATATGTTTAATTACATGGAAAGCCAAGTTCTTCTCCAATTATTTTCCACTGTTGTGATTTGTTTTCTATATTTTGTAAAGTAAATGACACAAATACCACAAAATTAATATCTTTGTCCTTAACTTACCTTTTTTTAAATGTTTCACAAAAAAACCTTTTTCTACGGTTTCAACCAGTTATACCTACAACCTACACCTATGGTATATTCATACATATAATTTTTTTCCATATTTAGAGCTCTTTCTTTGAATGCAGCCATCCTTTTATACCAGTTCATTTCTCTTGAAATGTAATGCGTTCTTCGGTTTGCCTATTCGCTAATTTAAAAATTGTATTCATTTATCTGGCCTTAAAATTGCAATGTTTGCCGCACTCAAATGGATATGTTGAAAGGGTTTTTAGCCAAATGAGTTTAATCAAAAATAACAAATAAAATAGGCTTTGGTTAGCTCTATGCAATTATAGCTCTTCGTTTTGGATTACAGTTAAACAAAAAATTGTTTAGCACTTTGAAAATGTAATTTCCAAAATCGGTACATTGCAGGCATATACCACAGGGGCAAAATACAAATTAAATGTACCTATGTGATTATTACTTTTTAAGTTTTATTTATTTTTATTTTACTGATCAATCGCCATAAATGACTGAATATGAAAAACTTTTGCTGTTGTCGTTTTTTACTTTTATTTTTTTGTATCTACTTTAGAGCCATTTTAAAAAGAATTACAGTTTTGGTGCCGAAGAGTTCAAAATTAACGCTGACAGTTTTAAAAACGGTGCTCAAACGCCACTCGCCAGAATGGCAACGCTGAAAATGTGCTATAGCGATTCATGTGCATGCTACAAAACCTGTTTCTGCTCGGCATTGATATTTTGGTTCTCTTTTTAAAAATCGTCTGCGTACGTGTTATCCTGGAGGTAAACTTTAAAAATAATTAATAAATCCCCACTATAATTATAAAACTAAGTCAGTATTTCCTTTGTTTCTGGCAACACTTCACTTATAGCAGCTAAACCGAGATTAATGGTCCTTTTTTTATCAGAAAATTTCGCGGAGTGGGTTTGTATAACGCTAATTATTTTGTTTTAAATTTGACAAGTGGAACTCTGGCGAAGCAAGCGAACAGGGGTCAGCTAGCTTAATATAAATGTGAATGCATAGAAATTGTTCAGCACATTTACACTGGCTTCCGGCGACTTGCTTTTAAACAAAACATATGAAACACAAATCCGTTCCTTAAATGTAGATCTAGCAAATAGCAATACTCCTTTTTATATCTGTTATAACTATTCCGAATTTCTAACTTTGATTCCAAAATGCAAACCTATTCTAACCCCAAACGACTCTATCGGGTGTCATGATTAAAATATACCATTTAACCATGAAGAAACTCTACTCAGTATCAGCTTTATTGAATTATATGTGCACGCATTAAATGGGTAATTCTACCACCTCTCCTATCGAAAATTTTTACTTAACAAAAAAATTTTTTGGGTATTTAGCAGAAAATGTCTGTTCTGTACCTATATTTGTCTCTTCCTCAGCACTGTCATTAAATGCATACCCATCTTCCCAGATGCCCTAAAGACAGGGAATTGAATTTTTTTTAACCAGCTACGGACTGCAGCAGTTAAGAAAGCAGCTCGAACCAATGGAAATTGCCTTTTGTGCAGATAGTCAAGCAACAGTTAACACCAATCTTGTTAAGTCAAACATCAGTAATGCCCTGCGCTGTGTCTTGCTGTGGACGGAAAGAACGAATCGAAGGAATCTGTTGACATCTCTCATACCACTGCCAAGATGTTCTTCGATAGCTTTGAGGACCTAACAAAGGCACCCCTCACAGATATAAGCTGATACATTAAAAGAATAAAGTCTATCTACCATATAAAATAGTAATTACAATGGGCCTCAATGGCTTTTGGAAAAAGTTGCACATGATGTATATCTACTGCCTTTTGACTATCTCTATAGGTTTTGCAAATCATTTTCTATAAACCTGAATTATACTTCGAGGTTATAATACTGTTACTATCTATAAAAAGCATTTCCTTTTTATTTCAGACACCATGTCCAGGAATTGCATCATAATATGGTTACTGTTGTTTGCATTTGGAACATGCGGTGGCATGAAGCGTAATTATGATGCCAGGTATATCCCCGCGTGGAAGCAAAGGGTGAGTTCCATTGGCGATGTAATTCAAATTTGCGAAACAATTACATGCACCTACCTACATTATAAGTGCAATCGAGTAAAGTGCGTTGCTCTCTTTTAGGCGTGCGAAAAACCAAAGCAGGCGAGGCAAAACTCACACTATATTTGCGACGAGAAAGGTGATGTCAAGTGCTTGCCAGGGTGGCAAGGAGATCTGTGTCAGGTGCCAATGTGTCGCAAGGGTTGCGATCCTATGAATGGTAAGAAATACGTACATTTTTTACATATACACTTACATATAAGAGTTCAGGTGCAGTGTGACTCAGTGATTAGTATGTTGGAGTACTGAATGCGAATGGAGGGGTTAAGTCCTCTGATATCCTATACAGGTCTTAAAGGTTATGCTTAAATCGGATGCTTAAATTCTGAAACTTTCGATCAAAGCCTTCTGCCTGATGGAATGGTATTTTATTAGCTGAATTTAGTTTTACATTGGTTTTGCTTTTCTTTTGTTGAGCGTTCGCTCTCTCGTTCCTTTATTTTCACCCTGGTTACAGTCGAATATAATTTATTAGGCAATATGCACCAGTACCATGTAAACTATTGAGGTTTTGAGGCATCGTTTTTTATACAAATTAGACCCTCCTCAGTCTCAGTTATCCGTTATCAGTGGCACGGCCATTCCTGCATGATTATAGCGGTTTACAGGGGATTAGCAAAGAAAAAAATGCTGCCGTGAGCGGGAGAGCCTTCAAGGGGCTCTGGCACTGCGACTTCTAAAAGAAGTCTATTCTGCCTTCCCTGATAGGGTACTAGAGCCATCTTTTCACTCTAGAGTCTGTCAGGAAGACATGGATCTTCTCTGGTTGTATGACATGCAAGTATTGTGGAATTGACGATTTCTTCACGAAGGATGTTTTTTTGAGACGGTATAGAACCGAACATTCCATTAGTATGTGAAGAGAGGATTCGTCACTGTCAAGACACAGTCTGCAATTAGGATCCGGTGAAACGTGGCCACTCATAATGATATAAATCGATCGCAATCACACAAAGTCTATACACGTACTCTTCAAAAATGACAGAAAAAAAGAAAATTAGCAAAATAACGAGTAACGAGTCGTTCCTCGTTTGGCTCGAAACCGGCAAGTACTAATATATATATCAAATGCACAAAGTTGTCAACAAACAAATTCAAAATCCGGCTTAAAAATGAATTGCACAGAACAATAAAATCTGTAAAAATAAAGAAAATTCGGTGGTGTTCGAATGTTGTCCTAGAACGTTTCATATGTTGCTAAAAGGTAAGTTATATATTTGTTTGTGATATGGATTAGATGTGAAAGATGAAAGTTGCTCAAAGTAGCTCGAAGTCTATCCACGTACTTTGGCGTATATTTTCAGCTCTCTGAGAGATACATTTTTTGGTAAATTTTTTGAGTTTGACGGATTTGTAGTGTTTGGCTCGGGAAAGTACGCGAATAGCCTCTTTATTACCCGACTGGACACAGGGAGGGTTATGTGTTTCGCGGGTATCCTATGGACGTTCCTACGTGACGCCGTGTAGCCTAAACGGCTTGACCGATTTTGAATAGTGAGGTGTCTTTAGATTCGTATTCTTCCCCGGAGTGTCATAGACTAAAAAGATAAAAATAAAAAAAACTTAGTTTAAAAAACCAAAAAAACCCGATAAACTGTAAAAAACGAATTAAAAAGATATGAACAAGACACATTCAAGTACCTATACGTTAGTATTTGACAGTTGGAGGGTACTCAAAACTCTTATATTTGTTAGGCTGTGTAGGTATATAGCCTCCGATTGTCAATTAGTTAGGTATAGGTACTTGAATGTGTCTTGTTAATATCTTTTTAATACTTTTTTTTACAGTCAGTCGGATTTTTTTGGTTTTTTAAATTACTTTTTTTTTATTTAGTAGTAGTTTTATTTCGTATATAGATTTACATTAGGATTTGTTACCACACATTTTACAATTCAGGGATATACTTTTCTTAAGTGAATTTATTTCCCACTCGAAGTGGGCAATTACATCACCACCAATTTTTTGGGAAATTATTTCCCACCTACAATTTGAGTATTTTTTGATTCTAACTGGAAAACAAAAACAAAATCGAATTATTTATAAAAATTTCAATATAATTTAGTTAACATTATGAGTAACAACCATGCATACACCCAACTTCGCACTTACTCCCACCCCTAAACAGTGATTCCATACAGTCGCATGTCAAGAGAAATTATTTCCCACAAACAAGTGCAGTTATTACTCACTTTCAGTGGGAAATAAATTCACACAAAAAAAGGGAAATTATTTCCCAGTCAAAGTGTAGTTATTTCCCATGTGAAGTTATTTCCCTGCACCTATAATTTGTATATTTCTACTGAAACATTATTTTTATATATTAGCGTAATTTTAATAATTTTATTGGGCAACAAATATAAGTTCTCAACGAAAATACGAAAAAAACTTTAAATTAAATAAAAAAAAAAAATTGATAAATCAATAAATAATTAACTAAATAAATACTCAAAAAAAAAAAAACAAATAAGTAAATAAATGAATTGATTAATCAAAGTTAAAGAATCCTTGCCGGGATTTATCAAAAAAACCGAACACCAACCTGAGGTTGGTCCAACTTGTTCGTGAATAAAACACAATCGATATGTATATATTTTAGACGATGTTATAATATAAATGATATTGAACCGTTCTACATCAATTTAAGCCTATGACTAAAAATTTATATCTATCCTAATGCCATGGGTAGTCCCATCGACCATGGCCAATCCGCTGAGTCGCCAAAATCCTCATTTCATATTGTGGGAAAGCGCTGACGCAGTTATTTTCATATCAACCTGACAAAATTTCACTTGCCTAGGCCGATTTGTTCCGACGCTATCCTGTTTTGACAGACAGAGAGATACATGGGCCTTATGTTGATTTTGTATGGGAGGTACCAGAACTACTTGACCGACATAGCCCATTTTTAAAACCGTGCTACCGACGATAAAAATAAGTCATTTCACCAAACTTCATTCGCCTATGTCAATCCCTTTGGGAGCTATTGTGCTTTCGACAGACAGACGGACATGGCTAAATAGGTTCAGAATGTGATTCTGATTCAGAATATAAATACTTTATGTGGTCTCCGGTGACTCTGGGCGTTAGAAATGTAACGACAAAGTAAATATACCTTCCTGTGGAGGGTGTAAAAACAAAAGGCTATAGGTTTATCAACTATCGAGTGAGATATAATTCGTATTTTAAACATTTACCAAAGGATTATCAGCAAAATCACAGCGTTCTAGAAAACTTTTGGGTGTGCGCTTCGATAGTTCTCGCACGGGCACTAGCTCTCTGACCGATAAGAAGCATTCTTCAGAACTTTCATCACCAACTGCAGCTGCTCTGCAAAAGTAGCGAGTGATAGTCCTTCTCCTATTTATGTAGCGAAACCAATTATTTTTGGCTCCGGATCTCTCTTCTGCTGTATTTTCCGCGTTTAGTTGCTAATAAATAATAATCATTAATTTTTTTCTAGAGCAAAACTTAATAAATTGTGAACGTAATTATTAAAAAAAAAATTCACAAATCCTTTGACTTTATTTATATACACCTCTCATTCCCTTATTCAGCAGACTCCATAAGAACCGCAGTTTTTCATATGCATTTCGGTCTTAAACTCTAGTCTGGATTGTACTTTAACCTTTGTATCACGCTGATGCCCTCACTCATGCAGTCATGCACGAAATATGTATTTCCAGACCCCATAACATTTTCTAGTTTGAACTTCTTATCCACTAGGTTACTGTCAACGCCCCAACGAATGTCGGTGTAAAATTGGTTACTACGGTGAACTATGTGACAGATGCATACCATTGCCCGGATGTCAGCACGGTGATTGTACAAAGCCCTTCGAGTGCATATGCAAGCCCGGTTGGGATGGGCTTTTTTGTTCCGAACGTAAGGCATCTTACTAAACAACAACAACGTATTCTTGTTTTCGGTTTTTTTTTTAACCGCATTTTTGCCCCACCTTCTGCAGCTACATGCAAAACAGGATGCCACTCAACTAGGGGCTACTGTGACTCCCCAGGCGAGTGCAGATGTCGCATTGGATGGGCCGGGGCAACATGTCACGACTGTCAGGTACTGCCCGGCTGCCAGCATGGCACCTGCAACAAACCATTAGAGTGTATCTGTACGCCTGGATATGTGGGACTCCTGTGTCAGACGGGTGAGTTATACGATTACTCTATATTTTATATTTGTAAGCAAATGTTAATCGGGGTTGTTTTGCAGCAATGTGCTCGGATGAGTGCCACAAACAGCATGGATATTGTCGCAAGCCTGGTGAATGTCGGTAATTTTTTGTTTTGTCCTCCTGCTGAATAACTATATAACTACAAATTTCATTTTGTGCATCGTATTTTTAGTTGCAAAGTCGGGTGGATGGGTCAAAACTGCGACAAATGTCATCCATACCCAGGATGTGTGAACGGCGATTGCGAGCGGCCATGGGAGTGCAACTGTAAGTCCGGCTGGGGAGGAATGCTCTGCAATGAAGGTATACGTACAAGCATAGCACTGTCATAAGAGATCTATCAACTGTCAATTTTTGTATCTATTGCAGCTTTGACATATTGCTCGGAGAATCCGACCACTTGCGAGAACGATGGAAAATGTATTTCTCTGACAAAGGACGACGGGCTCTTCCGATGCATTTGTGCCGACGGCTATCGCGGAAGGAGCTGTGAAATCGAAACCGCTGAGCATTTGTTGCTGTCATCGACGACAGCTACAACCACGACAGATGTTCCAAGAATAGCACCACCACCGCTGCCACCGTCACTGCAGCCATCGGAGGCAGTGCTAGGCACTATAATTGAAACTTTATCCACTGTTGCCGGTAATAGGACAGGCGTTGCGACGAAATCTAGTTCAGCAAGTCCATTGAACAACATGAAAATGAAAACGACAACGACATCGTCGCATACGAGTACGGAACGAATTACTCCAGCAGCGACAACAGCTGGGAGTAAAGTTAATGAACCTGTAAAGGATGCTACGGATGCGAATGCTGAGGAGGACGACGAAGAAGAGTACGAGGACGGGGACGACGACGAGGACGACAGTGACGAAGATGAAAGTAACAATGAAGCGTGAACCTAATTCTCCTGGATGATGGGCGACTGTGACTTGTTAGATATAACCAATTGAGCTTATTTATTCTTGTACTTATTTATTATTGATGTCTTTTGACAACACTTAAATAACAAAATGTTATAAATAGAGATTTCAAAAAAGGAATCGCTGTGAGTATTATTGAATCGCCAATTCATTGTTTCACCTTACAGGAAGCATGACAACATCTCGAAGGAACTTTCGCAAATTAAGGAATGTTGTTGCTGAAATACTTTATTTATGGTGGTAGAAATGTTCAACCTTTCAAGGGACGACCTGTCGCTGGAATGTATGTCCTGACTGTGAGGACACGTAGGCAATGAATTTTCGACGGACAGGCGCAGAACTGGCTGGCTTTTAAGGATGCCTTCGTGCATCTAGTACACGCCGCAGATTTCCCGGTTGCCTTCAAGCTCCAACATCTCCAGCAGCGATCCGAAATGTAGGTCTAGTACCAGCGGTCACACAACAAGCGTGGCGCATGAGATACCCAGCCTGGCAACCCTGATGGAGTTCCTGGTGCAGCTAGCTCACAGCCTGGCGACAGAAATCGTTGCCCCCTCGACATCACACCGACAAGCCATGCAAGCCCCGACGCGCCAAAGACATCGCTCTGTCGCTCGCGCCATGGCTGCTGCGCTCGACACCAAACGATGCGTTCATTGCCAAGGACCGCATCGACTCAACCAATGCCGCAACTTCAGCGCCTTGGACATAAACCAACGTCTCAAGGTCATCAGGTCTACCAACGTGTGCTTTAATTGCCTGACGCCAGGGCACTCTGCTTCTAGCTGTCCATCGACAACTTTTTGCCGAAGGTGTAATGGGAAACACCACACCCTTCTATGCCGGTCAACGGGGGTGCCACAGCCAGGGCAGGCCCCCAGGAGCGAGCATGCCTTCTAGGTGGATGATGTTCTCACCAGCTGCAACAGCATTCCGGAAGTGGTCGGACTGGCCGCAGGTCCAACAAGGACCAACTGCACAAGTGAAGCTCCAACTGCGCACAGGTAATCACACTAATCACGTATCTAACGACGTTTCCTCTTCTTCTCTTTCCACAGAGCTTGTCATCGAGTACCCAACGGCAACAGTCCTTGGCCTCCTTTGGGATCCAGCTGCTGACGAGCTCTTCTTTCGTGTGGAAACAGAAGTGACTGGACAACCCACAACGAAGCGACGAGTCGTGAGCGAAGTGGCTCAACTCTTCGACCCGACAGGTCTCCTAGCTCCTGGTCAGCAGGTGTCACTAGGGGACGCACCTCTCCCCTCCGAACTACTGGCTGCCTGGACGGAGTTCCGGCAGGGCTTGCTCGCACTTAACCAAGTTCGAGTACCACTGTGGTTGGGCATGCACAGCCAGCATACCACCACCATCCACGGATTCTGTGACGCCAGCTCGAGCATACGCCGCTGTCACCTATTTGAAGACGACCTACGCTAATGGTGATGTACGGGTTTCATTGCTGACCGCCTGTACCAAGGTGGCCCCCCTCAAGGGTGCTACCATCCCTCGACTGGAACTATGCGCCGCTAGTCTCTTGGTGCTTACATTGCAGAGCACATCCGCAGTGCTATGGGGCTACAAGCTGCCTCTTACTACCTCTGGTCAGACTCGACCATCGTCCTGTGTTGGTTGCCTTCCACACTCAAGCCATATGCCGCTAATCGAGTGCGGCAATTCCAGGAACATACCTCTCCTGAGCGTTGGTACCACGTCCGGTCAGCGCAAAATCCAGCCGACTGTCTGTTGCAGCACTCGTTATGGTGGCAGGGCCCACATTGGTTGGTTAGTGGTCCGCTTCCCCTCAGCCCAGCCGGGCAGATGCAAGATGAGGACCATGTTCAGGTGGCCACTGAGCTCCGGCCGTCGACGTTCTCAGGCGTCGTCCACACCCGCCCTGTTCTGATAACACGACGTCGAGATGGAGTCATCATCCCATTGACCGAGCAATTTGGATCGCTGCAACGGTTACTGCACACGGTAGCTTACATACTCCGATGGCGGAGTACCTACCGACACCTCTTAGGAAAGACCGTGGTCGGAACGAACGAGCTCGACCAAGCCATGGAGCGACTCATCATCATAGAACAAGCCGTACACTTCAAGCCCGAGATTCGCCAGCTGCAGAACAGGGCTCCCTCGGCGAGTTCCAGCTCGTTACTATCTCTCAACACATACCTGGATACCCGAGGCGTTCTCCGAGTCGGTGGACGACTCACGCACGCCTCTCTACCAACCGATCAATAGTTTCCCATCGTCTTGCCGAGGTCCGGCGTCCTAGTTGAACTTCTCATTCTCAGCATACACCAGAAGACCCTACACGGAGGAGTCCAGTTGATGCTGCAGACGTTGCGGGAGAAGTATTGGGTACTACGTGGAAGACAGGTGGTCCGCACTCTCATCCACAAGTACACTACCTTCCGGAGACACCGCGGAGCGTTCATCCGACAGCAGATGGCTTCTCACATTCATCTTCACCAGTTCCATGGACTTCGCCCGTTCATGGTGTAGTCAACCATTGCCCTCCACACGTCTACGGTCCACCCCCTCATGACCCACATATGACTTTACACAAGTCGTCGCATTCTTCGTCGTCAAATAACATGCGTGGGAATGTTATTCGTCGTGTGGCGATGGATATCCCATGCCTGGGCTTGGTATGGGGAACTGGACACCCTGGGATTGAGGGCGTTTGGCTGACGCCAAACTCAGGAACTCACTGAAGTTACAATAAAAAGTCGATACCGAAATTTCTGTTTTGCGTTTTTATTTCTTATTTGCTTCTTTTCGCTTGGTACATCTCTCTGACTTGCAACTCTGTGTTCGGAAGTCTAAATACCCGACAATAGTTTTGTTGACCTGAAAAAATTGTTGTAATAATAAATGAAATTTATCAATAATTGTCGAAAAATGTTTTGCATCAGCCACCAGCATCCACCATGCCTCTCTACACAGTCCCAGGAGTTACTTACTTACTTAAGGTGGCGCTACAGTCCGGGGTGGACCTGGGCCTCAACCAACAAGCGTCTCCAGCCAGCACGATCTTTGGCCAGCTGTCTCCAGTTTCGCACGCTAAGTTGGTTAAGGTCCCCTTCCACTTGCGCGCGCCACCTGAGTCGCGGTCTTCCTCTACTGCGCCGTCCCTCGGGTGTGGATTCGAAGATCTTCCGGGCCGGAGCATTGACGTCCATTCGCTCTACATGACCCAGCCACCTCAGTCGTTGGATCTTCACTCTTCTGGCCAGGTCGATGTCGCTGTACAGCCCGTATAGTTCGTCGTTGCATCTGCTCCTCCATTCACCCTCTATGCAGACGGGACCGAAAATTACTCGAAGAATTTTCCTCTCGAAGTAACCAAGTGTAGCCTCATCCGATTTTGATAGAGTCCATGCCTCTGCACCATAAAGTAGGACCGTGATGATCAAGGTCTTATAAAGGGTCACTTTAGTTGTTCGAGAGAGGGCTTTGCTACTCAACTGCTTTCTTAGCCCAAAGAAACAGCGATTGGCAAGAGTTATTTTTCGCTTAATCTCAGCGCTAGTGTCATTTTCTGAAGTCATAGCGGAGCCTAGGTAGACAAAGTCCTTTACCACCTCAAAGTTATACCTGTCTATGGTGACATTTTGTCCAAGACGTCGGCGTTGGGTGTCCTTTCTTGATGACAGCATATACTTTGTCTTGCCCTCATTGTCCCGGGAGTTACGCCAGAATTTTTTTGGAAAAAATGCCAGAAAATTTTTTCATGCAAAAGTCTGGCTTTCTAGGAAAAAAGGCCTGACTTTTCTGGCAATCTTTAAACAATTTCAGGCATTTTTTCCAATAAGTTTTTTGGCGTTTTTCCATTTCTGAAAATGCAGTAATAGCTATTAGATATTCTTGTTGGCGAAACAATTGCGTGCGTTGTCATTTAATTGCTTTCGAGTGTTCATCAGTGACTGACGTTATAAAAATAAAAAAAAAAAAAATTTTCTTTACGAAATTGTTAGTCAGCAAAAAAATTGTAAGCTTTTTTATGTTATCGAAGCGCAAGCAGTTGCAGACGGACAACAAAATTATAAATGTCCATATTGCTACCGGGAAATCGTAGCGGAGCGTCGGGCGGGCGTTGCACTCTGGCGTTATTTCCGTAAGCCTTCCGGAAATATAATGGAGAACTTTTGAACTTTGACACGTTGCATCAAACTACTGTTACGTCTTATTTATTGAAAATTATTGCATTGCGAGATCTGCCGTCCAGCAAAAGTATCGGTTGCCATAACATAGACCGGGGTTTATGACAATTTGCAAAATAGAAATACAAATTTTGTTTTTATTATTTAATAAACACAAATTTACTTTAAAATTCAGCGTTTCAAATGAATAATAGACAAAATAGGAACAATAAATAAAAGAGGAAAATAAAAATGAATTCTCATAGTCTGTATAAAATAAAAATAAAAATTTAATAATTATGGCAACTGAAAATTTAAGTCAAAACTAAAAATGTCCATTCAAAGTTAGAAATTTAACGGCCTTATTATTCACTCCGGGAGTAAATCAGGTTTAAATTAATTTTCCTGTTTTTTTTTATTTTCTATTCAGTTTTCCTACTTTTCTTATTCCCTGAGCCCAGCGTGCAAGGAAATGTCAATATTATGAAAATAAGTTTTAGTCCGACTTAAACCGGTCTCCGGATTGCAACTTAAATTCAATCGGATCAAACGCCGTCAAGTTTAAAGAACTGGGCTCAGGTTCCGGTTTAATGACTGAATACTATGGAGGGCTGAATTTTTGGGTTAAACTCACTTAAATCCTGGTGTAAATCTTAAACCGGATTAAATTGAGTAAATAATATGGTCGTAAGGTTGTACATGTGGTGGGTCCATTGATATTTCTGTCTGCTTAGGTTTTGGAATTATGTCTTTGAACCGAAATATAAAAACACAAATCCGGATCGTAAAATTCCTGGTAAATCGGGCCTAACGAAGAAACTTTGACTCTTAGTGTACTTCTGCCATCTAAATTTTTAACACATAATACACGGTTTGTGCACCAACTACAGTTGAACGGGCCAACTTTTGAATTTCAAACGGGAATGGAAGAAATGGATATTACCTTGTACTGTATGACTAACTTATTTTCAAATCATAGATGGCGCAACGTCAATGAATGAATTCAGCCCGAAATCCGAAAAAAACTGTCATCAACAAATGTCAGAGCGGTTGTCAATTTTCTCTCGATGTTAAAGTGAAAATTGCGATAAGTGGTCGGGAAATCGTTTAAATTTAATAAAATCAATCACAAAAACAAGGTAGTTGCGTCCAAAAAAATCCCCCCATAGTTCAATTACCGAACATTATTGATATCACAGCGCATCTAGACAAATAGTCCACCTAAACAAACCCTCTTCGACTCTCAGGTTATGTGATGTAACCACAATTTTCTTTGATTACTTCTACTTTTCAGAAGAATGGCATCCGTATTCCGTGTGGGAGTCGTTCGTTTGATGGGCTCTCGCACATCAAATAGCCTCCTGCAGAACACCTTACCAACTGCCACTCAGTCCAGCAACATCTCGAGCAAATCGATGCGTGGTGGACCCCGTGTACCAAAAGGCAAACCATGGCCATACCAAGAGAAGAAGTATGGTGTTTTCCAGGCTATGTTCGATAAGACCAGCTACCGAATGGATGAAAACTCCAAAGTAATCTGCGTGGAAGGGCCAGTTGCCTCCGGCAAGTCAAAACTTGCCAAAGAAATCGCGGAAGAGCTGGACATGCTTTACGTCCCCCATGCTAACATGGATGCTGTGTTTGTCAATGCGTATGGCTATGATTTGCGTAAATTGGACGATCAACTTCCAGAGATGTGCCGAAGCTTCGATGAGAAGAGTTTTTGCCGCAATCCCAACCATCCATTGGCCGCACAGTTTCAGATTCGCATGTATATGATCCGCTACTCGCAGTACATTGATGCTCTAGCGCATATCCTGTCTACCGGACAAGGTATCGTCCTCGATCGCTCTGTGTATTCCGATTTCGTATTTCTCGAGGCAATGCATAAGAACGGATATATTTCCAAGGGAGCCCACAGCGTCTACCACGAGATCAAACAGAACACCATTAACGAACTTTTGAAGCCGCATTTAGTTATCTACCTGGATTGTCCCGTTGATGTTGTTAAGGTAAGTTCGTGTCTGTATAAATCTATGACTGAATCTATTAGCATGTCGCATGTAGAAACGCATCAAGGCACGCAACTTGGACTATGAAGTGAACTCGAAACTCTTCACGGATGCGTATCTCTCCGACATAGAGATGTTCTACAAGCAGCACTTCCTTAAGGACATCAGCACCCATGCCGAGATTCTCGTCTACGATTGGACCGCTGAAGGCGAGACTGAAGTTGTCGTCGAAGATATCGAACGCGTCGACTTCGACGTTTTCGAAGAGTATTGCTTCAACAAAAAGATGAAGGATTGGCGGTTTCCTTTGGAAACGGAATGGTGTGAGGCAAGGATCAAGTATTGCAATGAGAAGTACACCTTGATGAACTACTTCAATGTTCCGCGGTTTGATGTGCCAGAACTGTTGCGCGATGCTGAAGGTAGCAAGATCTGGCGTGATGCTCTAGAGAGCGTAAGTATACTTTTGGTAACATTCAAAAACGTCGATTTAACTGTGGCATTTCAGGCTCCTGGAATGAAGTACCGCCCGGGATACAACGCCGATATGGGCGATACTGATCTGCTGCTGAAAAACAAGGTCCCATTGCGTGAAGGTGGAGCTTAAAAACGACGAAGTTTAATTTGTTAGAAAATTGGTTGAAATATAGTAGCATGAGATGAGGTGGTTCCCAAAGCCATTGAAGCTCTGTGATATCCAAAACGATTTGTATTTTCAATTTGATTTCATTGGAAATGCCAACTTTTGCAAGAAATTTGCGTCAGGGACGGTACCTACACAAACGTCAATTTTTTAAGAAAGGCAAGATAGTATTGGCTTCTTCTGCGTTGTTATAGTAATTCGTACGATTTTGGGGATCAAATACGACTCTCCGATTTTTGCTTGGATTATCGCAATTTCTACGATTTACTGACAATACAACATATACGATAAAGAAAATCTAATATAAATAAAAATCTCGTATCACGGTGTTTGTAACCGTTCTCCTCCGAAACTGCAGGACCGATTTTTATGAAATTTGTTTTGTATATTTGGTAAGAATATTTTTGTTTGTATTTTTTTTTTTAGATTTGGCATAAAAAAATATCTATACCCCAAATCTTTACCTCCCTACGTTTTTTAATCGCGATTGCAGTGTTTTTGTATGAAAAATATACAAATAATTTAGTTGTTGTTCGTTTTTAAAACAGAACGAAGTTATTTATGTTGTTGAATGGCAGGGGCGCTACTTCCCCCAATCGAAATTTCATCCACACATGCGAAATCCTTGACGTGAAGAATCACGTCACTTTGACATTTCACTCTGTCGTTTTGTGTACATCTGAAAAAAAAACATCGAGATCTGCAAAAAGTGATCCGAATCAAAAAAAATATTAATTTGTTGTCCCGATGGAAAACCACATATGTTTGTTCATTAACTTTCGTAGTACAGCTTTGTTTCCGAATGTACTTCATGTGTCTGTCAAAATTTAGAGTGGCGATTTGATGGGACGGTATATTTTCTCGAGCTAAATTGTGATAGATAGTTATGTATTTGTTGTTCTGTTGCGGAAAAGTATGTGATGATGAGCTTTTTTAATTATTACATGGACGAGAGGTACCTAGCACAATGTCGTTTTCCATTGGGACAAAAAATCAATCTTTCTTTTGATTCGGATCAATTTTTGCAGATCTCGATGTTTATTTCAAATTTACACATACTACCACAAATACAGCAAAAATGTGCAAAGTTTGATGAAAACCAAAATAAAGAAATAAATAAATAGCAATAGATATAACTTTGGAAGAATTATTATCTTCATTGTCTTTCTCATTAACTGGAAACTACGAATCACCAAAACTATACTCCTGTTTTCTGTGACACTTATCCACGGCGTACTCTAAAAACGTTGTTGGTTGAAAAAGAAACAAATTTGATTCGCCATTAATTATACGAAAATTGTGCAATTTATGGGGCAATAATGTATTGCGAAAAAGATTTTTTTATTAAATTTTTGTTGGTTCCATCTATTATTCTACCAAATTTTCGATGCGACATCTATAGTAAAACATTCCCTAGCAATTCGAATTTCAACCGTTTTACTTAGCAAAGCTACCAAAGATAATGAATACAGAGGTATATATCTTTCCAGTGGAAAGGCGGCTGCCTACAAGCTGTTTTCCCGTAAAATTCATGAAGTCACGCATATATGCTCATTTCTTTTCTAGTATATGTGAGTTCATGAATTCGACTTTAATACAAGAATTCGCTATTCCGATAGTTGTATTTCACTATTTTTTTTTATTTTAATCGAAGCCTCAACAAAAAACCAAACACAAAAGAATTGAACAGCGCGATGCCCATAAAACCAAAAGGAGTGTTGGCCGGCCATTAGCAACATGCTTTTTTGTACCTCACACGTATTCACAGACGGGGGTTGAAATTACAAAATTACGAAAGATATCCATCTCTTTTATTCTTTCATCTCTGCCTAATTGTCTCTAGCATTATATGGAGAAATCGAAGATGGCTGGCATTTTGTTATGCCCAAAACACATGTGCAGAAATCACTGCGCAGGAAGATTAGAATACGCATGTTTATATGGATATAGGCACACGTAAATTCTGCACTCACCGCAGCAGTGCAACATGTCTCTATTTCAAGATTTGCTGCTACAATCAAATGCAAGTAATAGTGCGCTACGGCTTACTTATTTAGGGCTTCTTAAAAACAGGGGTTTAGGGCATAGTACTATTTCGAAGGAATCATTCTCTGATATCCCGGAGAAAGCGGATGAAAGTCTTGGTACACTAGATTTTGACACGTCATACGAAGTGTCGTACCCTGACAGACAGGACTGGCATAGGAACTTAGCCTTGAGGGACAATGCGATCTCAATATATACTGATGTTTCCAAAACCGGTGAGGGTACGGGGTCAGGCATATACTCCAGCGAGTTGGACCTACATTTAGCCCTGAGACTTCCGGACACATGCAGTGTGTTCCAGGCAGAGATTCTGGCCGTACTCAAAGCTGCGGAGGAATTTGAGATGAGATCGATATCCAATAAGAATATCGCCATCTACATTGATAGCCAGGCTGCACTTAGAGCGCTAGAATCATATACTACCAAATCTGAAATAGTCAGGAATTGCCGCATAATGCTTAACGCATTATGTTCGCAGAACCATGTCAGATTGAGTTGGGTACCTGGGCATTCTGATATTGAAGGTAACGAAAACAATGGTTAAGGGTATCAGACCACCTATGGCCATTGCTAGAAGGGGTGGTCCTTGAGAAAACCTTGAATAAAGCAGCCACCAGATTGTCACAGCTAGAAGGACACAGTGTCTCAAATAAAAAAAAGACAATACTGAGACCACCAACTTCGACCGATTTCCCGTTACTTGCCAACAAGCTACATTTTTATGGGGTGGCAAATGCTAAGTGCGCTAGTATTGTTACATAGAAATTCGTATTGACAAATGTCACGTAACTTCAAAAAATGCCGGCTCACCAACTAATGTCGTTTTCCATTGGGACCAAAAATCTTTTTCGGATCTCAGATTTTATGCGGCTCATGGAACATGCAATGAAATTGATCTGCTTTTGTAAATGGATTAGTGCGTTATTTGACAACAATATCAGCTGCTCATATTGCATTTGTTTTTTGTAAAATCAACCATGGAAATCGGCTTGAAAAATGTTTCCTCTGTTGTTGCGATTCCGAAAACATAAACGCATGAATGTAAACTGACCTTAGTTCCCTCGATCACGAATTCCATATAGAATATCTGTCATCTGTCAAATGTCAAACGTTGCCACACTTTATAATCTGATTGTCCCTATAACCTTAGGATGAGCAACAAGTGAAGTAAGATTTCAATTGTTTTTTAATTACTTGTATTACCTTTGTAATTTATATTCTTTAGAAATAAACCCTTCCACATTAAATCCAAACGAGGTTGTATTTTTGAGTCTCCTCTGAAAGGGCAACAAATTTATTTTTCACTTTGGCACTTCAATGGTATTTCAATTGCAACATTCGCCGCCGAACGGGACTTCCGTTAGCAGAACCAACGCCGCTAATTGATGTCGATAATTTGCAAGCCGTTAACGTGAACCGGATTCCACAAGAAGCAATGCCAGCAAAGGAAGGAGTGAGAAAGAGCAGCCGCTCAACAAAGGGAAAAATGACAGCACGATTGGGAGACTATAACTTGTGCAGTGAAATATCCAGCCAGACATCCAGTACTGCAACAGTTAATGCCGTTTCAGGGATTTCCCAATTGTCAGATTCTGGTAGCAGCCAACCAGACCTAAAATCAATAAATGAAAATGCAAGCCTTTCATCCAAAATAAATGCCTTGCAATTGCAACTTGCCAACTTAATGTCACGACTGGAAGAGAGCGAAACAGATCGTTTGCGTCTCCAGAATTTTGTTCTTAGTACCAATCAAGCGCCACAGTCAACTGCCACGATTAATGAAACACAAGTGATCAACCACACTATTCAGCCAGCAAATTACTATCCATCGGCTGCATCACTTGAGTCCTTATCTAATGCGACAACGTCAAATCATGTTTCAAGTTTGTCTAGTCAAACGCATGTTCCCCAGCGACCAAAATTACATGATTTACCGCCATTTAGTGGAGCACCAGAAGAATGGCCAATTTTTATTGCTTGTTACAACGAATCAACAGCCGCATACGGATACACTCCACTCGAAAACATGTTACGCCTGCAGAAAAGTCTCAGAGGATCGGCCAAGGAAACAGTCGAAACAATTCTAATTCACCCCAGCAGTATTCAAGTTGTAATTGATCAACTGGAATTCCGATTTGGACGTGCAGAACATCTCATTCGAAGCCAGTTGTCTAAAGTGAGGTTAATTCATCCAATACCAGAAAATCGCATCGATCTCGTGATTCCCTTTGCAACGAAAGTGCAAAATCTGTGCACTATACTGGAAACCACGAAAAGTCAACAACATCTTGCCAACCCGATGCTGCTGGATGAATTAGTATCAAAGCTGCCAATTGCTAAGCGACTGGAATGGGTTCAATTTTCGCATTGTATTCAGCCATATCCTAGTGTGAAGGATTTTAGCACATGGATCCAGGAATACGCAAAAATTGCCAGCATTGCAACGTACACGCATTTTCCAGTAGTCGTAGCCAATAAGCCGCCAAGAAGTTATCGCCACGACCCCGTCTTGCACGCCATCGAGAAGCCCAGCACATATGCAAACTACAAAGTGAACAGGATATGTCCAATGTGTCTGCAAAACCATAATTTAGTTTCGTGTGCAGCGTACGCCAAGCTGGATACCCCCGCTCGATGGAAACTCGTGAAAGAAAAAAGTGTATGTTTCGCCTGTTTAGTGCTAGGGCATGTAGTTTCATCCTGCAGATCAAAGGTGCGTTGTGAAGAAGATGGTTGCCGCCGATTTCATCATCGCCTTCTTCATGAGACGCAGAAGCCAAAGGACAAGTTGGACACTGAGTCCAGTAAAGACGAACCAACATCTGTCACATACACTGAGTCAAATTTTCATGCAAATTCAACTACACGGAACAAGGTTTTATTTCGTGTGCTGCCCGTTAAACTGTATGGGCCAAATGGTGAGATCAGCACACATGCTCTACTCGATGACGGCTCGTCTGTAACAATATTAAATCAGAGTATTGCATCGCAACTGTCACTATTTGGTAGACCACAAACTATGTCACTCACGTGGATAGGACAAAAGGGAACATCACAGCCGTCGTCTCTTGTCAACCTCGATATTAGTGGCGTTGCCGAGGGAAGTAGACGTTTTCAGCTGAGAAATAATAATGATTTGTCATTGCCGATGCAGTCAGTGAACCTTAGTGAGCTGAAGACAGACAAATTAAAAAAGCTGCCGATTGAGGAATATCAAAATGCTGATAGGGCTGAACATGCTGATAGGGCTGGACAACTGGCGGCTTATCGTCGGTGACGCCTCTTGGCTGGGTGGTTTATGGTGGACGAGGCTGTGATAAGCAGCAGTCTGACCCCGTTTTTCACATCTACGGAAGCTGCACTGAAACCGTCGATGACAATAATCTGTCTCAGTTGGTGAGCGACTTTATATCGCTCGACAATGTAGATCCAACACATCCGATAAGGCCGATCGAGTGTGCCGATAACATAAGAGCTACAAAACTATTAAAGGATACCACTGTTATGTTACGTAGGCGCAGTGGCTTAGTGGTTAGTGTGTTGGACTACTAAGCGAGGGGTCCCAGGTTCGAATCCCGAGAAAAACCCAAATTTCAACTTAAGGTTTTTTTCGCTGCGCCACCTCTCGCGAACGTCTGACAAACATCCGAGAGTATAAATGTCATGAAAGAGCTTCTCAATTGGCCGTTTGGACTCGGCATAAAATTGTAGATCCCTTCCATTCGTCCCAAAAATAAAAACTCACACAAGACGAATGGTTGTGAGAAGCTAGGCTTGGGTCCATACGGACCTGTTCCAGCAAAAACTATAGGACTTAGAAGATTTCATATGTGAGACCGAAGGAGAGATCATAGTTGCAGGAGACTTTAACGCAAAAGGCCAAGAATGGGGCATGCCAACGACAGATTCTCGAGGAAGGCAAATACTCGAGATGGCAGCGAAACGCGGCCTTAGTGTAGTTAACGTAGGAAACACCCCCACCTTCAGAAGAGCAGGACAAAGAGGCACAATACCTGATATAACCTTCGCCACAGAAGGTATCCTGTCCAAAATCGGGAACTGGAGGGTCATTGAAGAATACACAGGCAGTGATCACCAATATATCGTTTTCGATATTGAGGAAGTCAGGCGAAACCCGAACCGAGACCAAAATCAAACAGTGAGATGGAATGTCAACAAACTGAACACCGATCTCCTTAGGAGGATGATTGACAGTGGAAAAAGTTCCGTGATCCAGATGCAGGGAACTACCGAAGAAAAAGTAGAATCAACAATGCAACTCATCCGACTCGCATGTGATGCTTCAATGCCTCGAAAGAACTACTCCAACAGAAGAAAAGAGCCAGTCTACTGGTGGTCGATGGAAATAGCCGAACTCCGCAGGAGGTGTCTGCAGCTAAGACGAAAAGTCACCAGAGGAAGAAGAAGGCAGGATGGCAACATCGAGCAAGTTCTCGAAGAATTCAGAACCAAACGCCATGAGCTCAAGACAGCCATAAAAACGAGTAAGAAGCTTAAGTGGGAAGAACTCCGACAAGATGTCAACAATGACCCCTGGGGACTTGGTTACAAGATTGTTATGCGAAAGCTTGGAGCCCAAAAAACCACGGAAGCCCTAAGCCCAGAAAAGATGAGTCATATTATAGATACGCTGTTCCCAAGTCACCCTGTTAGACCACCCGACACCCCCTCTGGCCAGCAACAGGAAATACAAGACTTCAGTGAAGAAGAGTTGAAGATTGCTATAAATGTAATGCAAAACAAAAAAGCTCCCGGACCAGACGGTATACCGGCGGAAGCGCTTAAACAAATAGCTCAATTCAGCCCACAACTTTTACTCAGTATGTACAACAGCTGCCTAGGCGAGGGGACCTTTCCAAAACGCTGGAAAAAGCAACGGCTTGTCCTTATCGACAAAAATAAAGGACCGCCAGACTCCCCGTCCGCCTATAGGCCTTTGTGCATGCTGGATACAACAGGAAAACTCCTAGAAAAGCTATTGCAGCCACGCCTCATAGCCGCGATTAAAAGGAGAGGAGATTTGTCTGAGCGACAATACGGTTTCAGAAAAGGTCGCTCTACAATAGGAGCAATAGAAGAAGTTGTAAGAGCCGCCGAAATCACCCACCGAGGCTACACTTCCACCCGAAAAATTGTGCTACTGGTAGCTCTGGACGTCCGGAATGCATTTAACTCTGCCAGGTGGATTGATATGATAAGAGCACTCGAAATAAAATTCGAAATCCCAGAGTATCTCTCACAGATGTTAAAAAAATACTTGAGAGACCGGGAACTAATCTATCAGACAACGGAGGGATTAAGAAGAAAAGATATCACATCCGGAGCCGCTCAAGGATCTATCCTAGGACCTGATCTCTGGAACATCTCCTACGATGATATCCTACGCATGGAGATGCCGGAAGATTCGTTCCTAGTCGGATACGCAGATGATGTAGCTGCAGTGATTACAGCAAGAGACACCGAAAGCGCACAGAGGAAGCTAAATCAGGTCATGCGAAGGACAATTTCCTGGATGGAGGGGCACGGGCTGTCTCTGGCAACTGAAAAAACCGAAGTAGTGCTCCTAACGAGAAAACGAATTCCCACGATAATCGACTTCAACATCGACACCGAGGTTATAAGGAGTAAAAGTGCGGTAAAATACCTGGGAATTAGACTCGACACGAAGCTAAGCTTCTGGGAACAGATACGGACGGCCGCAGAACGCGCATCAAAAGTGACAGCATCTCTATCCAGGTTGATGGCAAACGTAGGTGGACCATCTGCTAGTAAACGAAAACTACTGTTGTCGACAACGCACGCGATTCTCCTATACGGAAGCGAGATTTGGGCTGACGCACTGAAGCAAGAAAAGTACCGCAAACAGATGGCGTCGGTGCAGAGGCGCGGTGCCTTACGGATAGCAAGCGCATACCGCACGGGGTCGGAGCCAGCGGCTCTTGTAATCGCGGGGGTGACACCAATAGACCTCCTTGCAGCACAACGAAAGTACGCATACGAAAAGAAAACGGAAATTGGAGCGGAAGCAGCGATGGCGGAAGCAACAGCGCGTATACAACGCAAGTGGCAAGAACGCTGGGAGTCTGAAAGTAGAGGGCGCTGGACTGCGAGGCTCATCAGAGACGTAAACGCATGGAGTAACCGGAAACACGGTGAATTGAACTATTACCTTACCCAGTTCCTCACCGGACACGGATACTTCAACGCCTTCCTCCACAAGATAGGAAAAGTGAGAAGCCCATCCTGTCAATACGGAGATTCGTTTTCAGACGACGACTACCACACCGTCTTCGAGTGCGTTAGATGGGAATCCCTCCGCCAAGAACTAAGTGGAAACGTCGGCGAAATCAGCCAGGCCAACATCATTCAGAAGATGCTGGACAACGAAGTCCAGTGGATGCAAATAAGCTCGTATCTGACCCAAATCCTGAAAATTAAAAAACAAGAGGAGGTAGCTGAGGAAATGACCGAGCCCGCTACTTAGACACGGACCCCCCTCGAAGTAATGCGCAAGTAGTCCCGAGGGGGGAGATCGGCGAGACACTTTTGGAGTTTTAGCCGGTACGCCAAGGGTTTAAATCCCCTAGGAGAGCCCGGCTCACGGGGAAATATGGATATTTCCTTATGGTGCGTAAAGCATTTCTCCAAAAGTAAAAAAAAAAAAAAAAAAAAAAAAAAAAAAAAAAATACGGACCTGTTCCGCCAATTATTTATTTTATTTTTTTTTTACTGTTATGTTAAACAACCGCTATGAGACGGGTTTACTTTGGAAGAGCGACGAGATCATTTTGCCGAATAGCCTATCAATGGCAAAGCGTCGACTTAGCGCAGTAAAACGAAGTTTAAGCAAAGATTCTTCGTATGCCGCCGATTACGAGAAGATTATCGATAGTTACGTCGACAAAGGTTATGCTCGCAAATTGTCGCCTTCCGAAGTGGAAATCCATGGTCCAAGGACGTGGTACCTGCCACATTTCTGTGTTCGCAACACTCATAGACCCGGAAAATTGCGCCTGGTTTTCGATGCGGCCGCCAGTGTTCATGGGACGTCGTTAAATGCATCACTGTTGAGGGGACCCGAACCTTTTGGCAGTTTTGCTGAAATTTCGAGAGAAGCCAATCGGTGTGTGTGCGGATATTGCGGAAATGTTTCACCAAATCATCATACGAAAGGAGAATCAAGACTCGCAGAGATTTCTTTGGCAAAGAAACGGAAGTGACACACTGGAGACATATGTTAGCAGGTGATGTTTTTCGGTGCTACATGCTCACCGTGCTCCGCAGAGTATATCAAAAACATTAATGCCATGCGATTCGCTAATAAGGCACCTAAGGCTTATGAAGCAATTAAATATAATCACTACGTCGATGACTTGGTTTGCAGTTTTGGCGATGAAGATGAAGCATTTTCGGTAACAAGTGATATAATTAAAATCCATCAAAGTGGAGGCTTCAGACTCTGCAAATTCTCTTCAAATTCCACATTACTGCTAAATCACCTTCAAGAAAAGTGTGCTCCGGATTTAACAGCCAACATGGACATTGACAGAAAACTAGAAAGAGTGGATTCCAGCTGAAGATGTCTTTACATTTCGTCTGAAATTCAATCGGCCCAGTCATGAAATTACGACCGACGTACATTGGCCTACGAAGAGGGAATGCCTCAGCATTCTTATGTCCATCTATGATCCGTTTGGGCTTCTAGCTGACTTTACGGTTCACGCCAAGCTAATGCTGCAATCATCATGGAGGACAGTCACGAAGTGGGATGAACAAATTCCAGTCGACATATACCGCAGATGGAAGAAATGGATACAAAAACTATTTGCTGTTGAGGAGATGCGTGTGCCGCGATGTTATTTATCTGGAATGTGCAATATCGTAGTCGTCCAACTGCACATTTTTGTAGACGCAAGCGAGGAGGCGTTCGCTGCGGCCGGATATTGGAGGATCGTGGATCAAAAAAATAACATCCGCACTGCTTTCGTAATGGGGAAAACTAGATGTGCTCCGCTTAAACTGACTTCCATCCCACGTCTGGAGTTACAAGCCGCAGTTTTGGGCGCGCGCATTCGACGAAGTATTCTACAGTTACACAACATGCAGCCAGCAACGTGCACATTCTGGAGCGACTCAAGAACAGTCCTCTCTTGGATCAAGTCCGGCGATCCAGGAAAATATAAGCCGTTCGTGGGCCACAGAGTCGCAGAAGTAATGGAGCTTTCTAATCCGAGGGAATGGCGTTGGGTTCCTACGATGTTAAATGTTGCCGACGTTGCCACTCGAGCAAAATATCTAACGCGCTATCAGCCAACAGGAAGATGGACTACTGGACCAGATTTTCTCTTAGAAAATGAGTCCACATGGCCTTCGGAGCTGAACTGTGATGCCAGCTTTGCTCACAAGCCAGATGAGGAACTTCGCGCTGACTACCGACATAGAATACTCCATGTAAGTAGCCTTGTAATCGATATTACAAAGTTTTCCATTTTTTTAAAGTTAAAACGAGTCACTGCCTGGGTCATTCGATGTCTACGGGTGCCACAAAAACGGACAAAATATAAAGTACTGCACGTCAGCGAACTCCAATATGCCGAAACCGTTCTTTGCCGTATGGTTCAGAAGCATCACTATACCGATGAATATGCTGCCCTAAAGTCAGGCCAGCAAGTCATGAAATCAAGCCATCTGTATAAGCTGACACCTTGTTTGGACGAAAATTACGTAATTCGATTATCTGGCCGAATCGACTTTGCTGCTTGCGTCCCCATCCAAACAAGGCGTCCAATTATGCTTCCAAAGGACAGCTGGCTGTCGAAAATCATCGTTAAAGAGATTCACGAGCTATTTTTCCACCAGAATGCTGAAACCATCGTATGTGAAGTTCGTCGGAAGTATTGGATTCCCCATTTGCGCGTCCTAGTTAAGACCGTGGTGCGGGAATGCCAATATTGTAAAGTCAATTCTGCCAAACCTAAAGCGCCTCAAATGGGTCAACTTCCTGAAGATCGCCTTACCCCATTCGTGCGGCCTTTCACATCTACGGGTGTGGACTACATGGGCCCATTTCTGGTAGCAATCGGACGACGGAGAGAAAAGCGTTGGGTAGCGTTATTTACATACCTAACTGTACGAGCAGTTCATCTGGAAATAGCCGTAGACCTTTCAACAGACGCTTTCATCATTTGCCTTAGAAATTTCGTAAACAGAAGAGGAATACCCGTGCGTATCCGTAGCGACAACGAAACAAACTTCGTCGGTGCCGATCGAGAATTAAAATCGAAGCTGGATTTGTTCGATCACGGAGCCATTCAAAATTTTCTATCATCGAAGGGAATTCAATGGATTTTTAATTGCCCTTCAAATCCTAGTGCTGGTGGTTGTTGGGAGAGGTTGGTGAGGTCCGTGAAGAAGATACTTCATGTAGCTCTGAAAGATGTGGTTCCTAGAGAGGAAAACTTGCGCAGCGTATTAATCGAAGCAGAAAACATAGTGAACTCAAGGCTACTTACACAACTGCCTCTGTCGTCGGAAGCCGAGGAGCCGCTCACGCCCAACCACTTCATTCGTGGCTGCGCGAATTCAACTCAAACACCACGGCCGGATGAAAATGGCCCAATTTGTCTACGTAAACAATGGAGGATTGCTCAATCGATTAAGGATCGTTTCTGGCACAGATGGGTTGCTGAGTAATTAGCGGATCTAGTGCGAAGAACTAAATGGTACGCTAAGGTGACACCGCTGGAAACTGGAGACTTGGTTATCATTTGCGATACAAATGTGGCTAGAAGCTGCTGGAGACGTGGCAGAGTTATAAAGTTGCATCCGGGTAGGGACGGACAAGTACGTTCCGCAGAAGTACAAACCTCTATCGGAGTGCTAAGAAGGCCTGTTTGTAAGCTGGCCAAACTCGACGTTGGTGAATCACACAGGGGTGATTCACGGGGGCCGGGATGTTGCGATTCCGAAAACATAAACGCATGAATGTAAACTGACCTTAGTTCCCTCGATCACGAATTCCATATAGATTATCTGTCATCTGTCAAATGTCAAACGTTGCCACACTTTATAATCTGATTGTCCCTTTAACCTTAGGAGGAGCAACAAGTGAAGTAAGATTTCAATTGTTTTTTAATTACTTGTATTACCTTTGTAATTTATATTCTTTAGAAATAAACCCTTCCACATTAAATCCAAACGAGGTTGTATTTTTGAGTCTCCTCCGAAAGGGCAACATCTGTAATAGCTACAAACGGAGTAGTTTCGGTGATTCGTTGTTTCCAGATGATGAGGAAAACAATGAAGACAGCAGCAATTTGCTGTTGCTGCGAATACTGTTGTTGAACCCGCTATCGATGCCACTACCAAAACTAGAGACACATTCAGGAAAAATGCTTCAATTATTGGAACAAACATAAGTTCTAATAACAATGGTATTGAACTAGAAGTTGTAACCAAACTTAAATGGCTTCATTTGTCATCATTCAAGCCGTGCACGACAGATCAGTCCATACTCGACTATGTTTCGTCTGCTTTTAACGTAAATATCACGAAACTGAAGTGCCATAGACTTATTCGAGAAGGAACCGATGAAATTGCTCTAAAGCATGTAAACTTTAAACTGGGAGTCCCAGAGGATTTGCTGGATAAATTTCTCAACTCTGATATCTGGCTTAATGGCATTCGTGTACGCACTTTTAAGTTCCATCCAAAAAACGAGTTGCGTCCACAGAACCAAAATGCTCAAACATAATTCATTCTGCTTCTGTTGCTGTTCCGTCGTCAATTGTTGCATTCTGTTCTCTCTCTCTCTACTACCTACCAAAATGTTGGAGGACTGAGATCGAAATTAAACAATTTTTTTCTTAACACCGTTGAATGCTCGTACGATGTTGTTGCTGTTACTGAGACTTGGCTGCATAAAGAAATCGCCTCTACTGAATTATTCACCGCTGACTTCAATGTTTACCGGAAGGATCGATGTCCCATTCAAACTGGGTTTGAAAGAGGTGGCGGAGTATTGTTTGCTGTTCGTTCAAGTTTTTTAAGCAAAGAAATTGAATTACTTGATTCAACTGGTTTGATTGAACAAATCTGTGTGTGTGTTGATTTCTATATTGAAAATAGCATTCTTATTCACATAAACTTCTTTGTTTCGTACATTCCACCTTACTCAGGTATTGCAATTTACAAAGCTCATATGAAAAATATTATTGAAATTGTTAAGAATTTAGATGACTCTTCGTTTGCTGTAGTGCTAGGTGACTTTAATTTGCCTCATATAAATTGGTTGTTTTCTCACGATGTAAAATGTGTTATCCCATTTAATGTTTACAAAGCTAATGAAGTTGAAGTTGTAGACACTATGTCAGCTGGTAATTTCCGTCAATTAAATGAGGTTCGCAACTCTTTGGGAAATGTTTTGGATTTGGTTTTTGTCAGTGAAGAGCTTGAAGCTACTATCAGTGACGCTGATTTCCCCTTAATTGTTAACAGCATTCACCACAATGCGTTGCAAATTTCTTTTAATCTGTCGGTACTGAATCCGCTGTCTCTTGAACAAATTAAAGAAAATACAAAATTTGATTTTTTAAAAGCGGATTATAATGCGATGAATAATTTTCTTAATGGTGTTGAATGGGCAAATATCATTGATTCCCGTAATTTAAATAATGCGTTCTCGCAATTTAAAAAAATACTTGAACGCGCGATTTCTATGTTTGTACCAATTAAACATGTAAAAAGATCTAATAAACCGGCATGGTTTAATAAGAGTTTATCTAGATTGAAGAACTATACGTATAAGATGTGTAAACAAAGTAAAAGACATCCATCTCTGCGTCACGAATTTTTGCGTTTGAAAAAAGAATACGATTTTTTAAAGAAGTTTGTATACAAGAACTATGTTACAACCATTGAAACTAATATAAAACGTGATTCTAAAGCTTTCTGGTCATTTCTTAATACCAAAAGGAAATCTTTAGGAACACCTTCTTGCATGTCACTGAACGGGATTTCTAGTAGTAATGTAAACGAAATTTGTAACATGTTTGCAAAATTTTTCCAGTCGAACTTTGTTAGTGAGCATATTAATTGCAGTTTCTCGGGTCAGTCGGTGCATATAACTGACCTTGGTCATATTTCCTTAACAAATGATGAAATCCTCTCTGAATTGTCATTACTAGACTCGAGTGTTAGTGTAGCACCCGATAACTATCCACCATTGTTATTTAAAAATTGCAAATTTAGCCTAGTTGATCCACTAAGGATTATATTTAATTTATCCTTATCTACTGGCGAGTTTCTTGACTGTTGGAAATTTTCGCTCATAACTCCAATTTTTAAATCGGGTTCTCGGAGATGTATCGAGAATTATAGACCTATAGCTAAGCTGCAACTGTTTCCTAAAGTATTCGAGGCGGCTGTTAAAAAAAGGTTGTACTCAGTTGTTCGCATTTTTATTTCTGAATTTCAGCACGGGTTTGTAAGTGGTAGGTCAACCGCTACAAACTTGGTTATTCTTACCAAGTACTGTTTAGAGAATATTGAAAAACGTCTCCAAGTAGATTGCGTATATACTGATTTTTCAAAAGCCTTTGATCGTGTGCAGCACAATGTTCTTTTAAATAAACTTAAACTTTTTGGAATTCATTCCAGTATTTTAAAATGGATTGGCAATTATTTGACCAATCGCAAACAATTTGTTAAAATTGGTTCCGCGTTTTCGAATGAAATTCGTAATTTTTCGGGTGTTCCCCAAGGAAGTCATATTGGTCCTCTTCTATTTCTGCTTTTTATCAATGACTTACCCTCTTTCGTATCAAGCTCAAAATGTCTTTTGTACGCAGATGATCTAAAAATCTACAAGACCATAAACTGTATGTCAGATGTCTTAGCGTTACAAAATGATTTAAACCGTTTAAATAATTGGTGTGTTCTTAATGGCCTTTATTTTAATATTAAGAAATGTTCGGTTCTTACTTTTAGTAGAAAAAAGTTCCCTATATTTTTTAATTATAAAATACAAAACGAAACACTGAGTAGAGTTTCAGACCAAAAAGACTTGGGGGTCATTTTTGACACTCAACTAAACTTTTCTTTGCATATTGACTACATAGTTGGCAGAGCTAATCAAATGCTAGGTTTCATTTTTCGAAACTCTAAAGATTTTAATGATCCATATACACTTAAAACTCTCTATAATACTTTGATTCGTTCGATATTGGAATACTGCTGTGTTGTTTGGAATCCTTTTTACAGCAATGCTGAATCTCGCATAGAGAAAATTCAAAGAAGGTTTACTAGGTATGCTCTAAGAAAGTTCGACTGGAATAATAATCTTCCAACCTACGACGATAGATGTTCCTTATTAAATTTGAAACCTCTTTCTAAAAGAAGGATTTATTATTCCGCAATGCTTGCCAATGACGTCTTAACTGGCCACATCGATTGTTCGTTTTTGCTGTCATTATTTAATATATATGCTCCTTCTCGTGTTCTTCGACCTAGGGAAAATTTTTTCTTTATGCCACCTAGACACAGAACTAATTATGGTCTGAATGATCCTATCACTATGGCTTGCGTAAATTACAATAAATACAATAACCTAATAGATTTTAATATGAGTAGAGATCATTGTAAATTTGTAGTTTTAAGTAAATTATAATTTGTAACATTTGTAAATTATTGCAAAGTAATCTAAAATAAGTTGTACTTATAAGATGAAATAAATAAATAAATAAATAATTCCTCCAAAACAATGTCCATTGCTGTTTATGTACTTCTTTATTTTGGTTTTCACGAAACTTTGTTTACTTTAAATGACGTAAAACAGCTGTGCTGTATTTGTGGTAGTATGTGTAAATCTGAAAAAAATATCGAGATCTGCAAAAGTGATCCGAATCAAAAAAAAGATTGATTTTTTTCCCCAATGGAACGCGAAAAGTGATTTAGATCAAAAAAAATATTGATTTTTTGCCCCAATGGAAAACGACATAACTCGCACCTTGCATATGCCACTTCCGCTGACAGCGTTCATAGAATTAAATTTGAAATTATTCGTTACGTGTGGATAATATTTTTTTTGGGGAATAAGTGTACATTTGCTTAAAATATTAATGAAAAATTAACAACGTAGATTGGTTGAAGGAAAATGAAAACATTTTGAGCAAATTTTCTTCAGTTATCTAATGTTATTTTCGATTTGGCAAACAAATCGATCTTTTTGAGAAAACATAAATCTTTTTTTTTTTGAGAAATCTCAATTTTTTCTCAGAATTTACGCATACTTTCACTAACACCAATTTTTATGACACACAGCTGACGGTTACGAATTGTTTATCGGTGGAGGGATTGCTTTTTTTTAAATTACCTAATTATTAATTTTTCGAGAATGGAAACGATTTTTTATATTAAATTATTTCGAAATGAGTTATTATAAATGTGTAAAAATCAATTCCAGGATTTCCAGTCCAAGTGAACAAAAATATATTATGCGAACAACTCAATACACACAAGAACCAATAAAACTAGGATTTTATGTTCTGAAAAGCCAAATCGAAAACGACATAAGAAAAATTTATTTAACAGAAAATACGCAACCATTTTTGTCCTAATAAGTTTCTAGTATATAAAGGGTTTTTCAACAGGGACGCTACAAAAGTAGAGCGACAGGGACAGCAAACGACGCCGAATTTCTTGCCGTTCTTTTGACATTTCTCTGCAGTAAGGCTTGCCATTTCACGATGGAAAGATATACGAGCCAACAACGAGTCGAAATTATTAAAATTTACTACCAAAATTCGGAGTCAGTGGCCTCAACGTTAAGACCGCTACGTTCAATTTATGGTCTTCATAATTGTCCTAGCAGATCAACAATTGAACGTCTAGTGGAAAAATTTGAATCCACAGGCACAGTACAAAATGTTCCCGTGCCAGTGAGACAAAGAAGTGCCCGTAGTGTCGAGAATATTGCTGCCGCTGAGGCTTCAGTTGAAGAAAGCCAAAATGTGTCTCTCACACGTCGTTCTCAAGCGTTGATTGGAGGGATAGACGTACGAAAGATATCCATCTCTTTTATTCATTCATCTCTGGTAGGCAGCCGCCTTTCCACTGGAAAGTTATATATCTCTGTATTCCATTATCTTTGGTTGGGGGCAGAGATGAATGAATAAAAGAGATGGATATCTTTCGTACGTCTATCCCTCCAAAACCCATTTGTTTACATTGTTGTTTTTGTAATTTCAACCCCCGTCTGTGAATACGTGTGAGGTACAAAAAAGCATGTTGACAATGGCCGGCCAACATTCCTTTTGCTTTTATGGGCATCGCGGTGTTCAATTGTTTTGTGTTTGGTATTGAACTTATTTGGTTTTTGTTGAGGCTTCGATTAAAATAAAAAAAATAGTGAAATACAATTATCGGAATAGCGAATTCTTGTAGTAAAGTCCAATTCATGAACTCACATATACTACCAAAGAAATGTGCATATGTGCGTGACTTCATGAATTTTACGGGAAAAAAGCTTGTAGGCAGCCGACTTTCCACTGGAAAGTTATATATCTCTGTAATCCATTATCTTTGGTTGGGGGTCTCCGTCTCAGTATGATTGTCTCTGGCAAACACATCAGCTGCTTAGTCGGTGAATGACAGTAACCATATTAGCGGATGCAAGGCATGTCAAATAATATCCTGGACAACTGTTTTACTTGCAGCCAGAGACAATACTGAGACCACCAACTCCGACCGTTTTCCCGTTACTTAGCCTACAAGCTATATTTTTATGATGTGGCAAATGCTAAGCAGAGACAATACTGAGACCACCAACTCCGACCGATTTCCCGTTACTTAGCCTACAAGCTATATTTTTATGGGGTGGCAAATGCTAAGTGCGCTTGAATTGTTACATAGAAATTTGTATTGACAAATGTCACGTAACTTCAAAAATTCCGACTCACCAACACGCTCGCACCTTGCACATGCCACTTCCGCTGTGGGCAAAGTTGCTGACAGCGTTCATAGAATTTTATCCGTTAAATTTGAAATTATTCGTTACGTGTGGTTAATATTTTTTTTAAGGAATAATTGTAGATTTGCTTAAAATATGTTTGAAAAATGAACAATGCATATTGTTTGAAGTAAAATAGAAATATATTGAGCAAATTTTCTTCAGTTTTCTAAGAAAAATTTACGCTGAAATCGAAGTTAATGATATTCAAAAGCGCAAAATACGCAACCATGTTTGTCATAATAAGTTTTTAGTATATAGAACATCTCATTTAGCTAGTTTTATTAACTAAAGAAATCAAATTATTCGCCTTTTAACAATATATAATTACTAACCAATGGCATTCAGTAATGTGAAAAGGTGGTATTCCCGAATTCTAGCACAATTCCCCACGGTTGTCGAGGTTGGCAGCATTTATTTTTGTATTTTTTGTATGTTTTTGCATGTCACACGGATTCTTAATTGACACAACACCGATAGGAAAACAAAATGGCGAATTTGTAGAAAAACTGAGGGGCCCAGCGGCAAGAGGATTGTGAGTTGGGGGTCTCAGTATCATTTGTCTCTGCTTGCAGCACTGCGTTTTGTGCTGCGTACAGATTTTCTGCACATGTGTTTTGGGCAGAAAGGACTTGACCCAATGATGAATTTCATGAAAACGTAATACTTCTTCATTAATGATTTTTTTTTATTTTTATAGTATTAATGTATAAAACAAAAATAATAATAAACTACATGCTAATAAAATTACAAATCCAATACAATTTACAATAAAAAAAAAAATTCTTCGTTCAGGTTAGTTACTACCCGGACTAGCTGAAGAAATAATCCCCGCCAGGCCCGGAATAAAGGTTAACAACATATACACAAATATATACTTCCTCTCGTATAAATAAATTCATTACTAAGTATGTTAACAACGTTATATTC